>CM028103.1:22943276-22989043 GCA_016170015.1 Anopheles longipalpis | reverse complement strand
AGGGCGAAATGGCAAGCTCTTATTATTGCACCATGATTGTGGTATTTAGCGATAAGGACGTCTGCTTTCTCCGGGATTCCGTCGAGCTGCCATTCTTCCCTCTCCCGCCACATTCCGCACGCGAGTAAATGACAAGCCAGCCAAAGCCAGCATTAAAATCTTCACCCCGAAAAACCACCGAATGGTTGGCTCATCGTCTTAGTTAGTGGAGGGAAATTGCTGTTTTTGAAGTGTTGCGACTGCATCGCACTGTGTGGATGAGAGGCTTCTGTACGCTGAACACTAAACCGAATGCTATCAAAACCGACGGATTAGAGGGCGAACGAGCTTGGGAGATTTTTGCACAAGCGCCAACTACTGATGTCTTTTTTTCTCCTGGCACTGGGAAATGAAAGCGAGCAAAGGAATGAAAGAAACTAGTAATGCTATCCAATTTACCAACCCTCAGCACTAATCGCGCTTTTTCCACACTCATACACACACGCACACAGCTGAATTGTAATTATGCGCTCCATTTCACTTGCCGGCGTAGCCTTTAATTCATGCCTCTATCATTCCACATCACACATGGTTGTGATGATTGTTGTTGAAGTGTTGATTTTGCAACCATTTTCGAAGGATTTTCCACCGATTAACGGATCCATTTTGTTGCCGGTGGTATATCGTGGTGGTGTCAAAATAACAACCAAACGCTGTCGGGAATCAAACCATCCGATCTCGTCCCATCCCATACACACACACACACACACACCTGATGATCGATCGATGATGAAAAGAAAACTCAAATGTGCCAATGGCAGATGTCCGCTCTTATAGACACACCGCACACTCTACATCCGGCCGAAATGAGCCGGCAAATGGTCGATTTATTCTAAAATCAGCCGTTTGGACGAAACCAAAAAGCCCACTTAAACGATCACCAACACTCGCACACACGTATACACCCATGAAATGGGAAAGCATCCAAAGTGACCGTGCTTATAAATTGCACCACTTACTTCTAATGGAAGAGAAAATTTTCCTTTTCCTTCACATCCGAACGTATTTATCATCCTAGCAGGACACTTCCGTTACGCCGAATGAAAATTCATTGAATGAAAAAAGGGCATGGTGCGGCAAAACAACTGAAGCAAGGAGCAAGCCTCACCACGTTCCGCCCATTTTTGCTGCCTTCAGCTGTCCACGCGGATAAGACATTTGCTTCATACCCTCTCAAAAGGCACTACCATTTTATACCACCTCCGCTACCCGGGGAGGGGTGCTGAAGATACTCTCACCCTCGGCACGATCCTTCGTTCGCCACTCGGCACTTTGAGAGCGGACGAAGAAAAGCACGAAGAAACCGTTCGTTTAAGCTTTTCGATTTCGATAACTGCAGTGAAATTATTTATCTCCTTTCAGACACATAAATTTCCATTAGCCAGAAATAATCATTTATCTTCGGGATGGTTCCACACTTTCCCTCTCGCGCGGATACTTTTGTGCGTACGGAAATGTTGCGCCCTGTGCTGGGGACGCTTAAGAAAACACACGCAAAACTACGTTACGTTACGCAGCGGGAGGATAAGCAAAGTGACATCAAGTCGCCACAGGTTGTCCGGAAAAGTTCGGCATGGTATAGGAAAGGAAACGGTCCAAACACACACACATACACATGTATACTCGGTATTGATATTCCGCTGTTGGGCCGAGAAAGTATATTTAGTTTTGATGCTGTGTGTATGCTTTCCGGGACAAGTTTGGGACAAGTGCGATTGGAAACTTGTTTGGATTGGATGTGACTATCAACTTTGCTCTTGTACATATTGTTTTGGATAGCTTTGGATGAGTTTCTTTGTGGCAATAAATTTATTCAAGTTTCTAGATGTTCTTCCGTCAAGAAACAAGGAATTATTTCAGTGAAAATCATCCACGTACAAGTTAACTTCCTTCCAGGAAATAGTATAACTTACACACATCGTTTGCGATTGACAATCACAAGAAAAATTGTTTTATGCTCCTTTTTCACCATTTACTGTGAACAATTTTATGGGAAAACAGTTTATTTGATTTCATTAAGTTTTTTTGTTTCAGTTCACTATTTTCGCAGGGGGAGATCGATTTTATTCCCAATTTTCAAAACTAACGAATTCTGCAAAACTGTACATTCCGGCAGGATGAATGTGTCAGTTTAGAAGGGTTTCTTTTTCAACAAGATCCCGAGTTCAACAAATAGTCTATCTTCTTCTACAACTTGAAAACCTATCTATTATCTTCGTAGATTGGCGTTACGCCGAAAAGAGCCCGTAGTGTGACAATAGTTGTGTGACAAACTTACAGAAAAATCGGGAATTTTGCTATTAGTTCTGAAAATTTCTGACGATATCTCTTCTTACCTAGATAAATTCACTGAAGTAGATTTTTTTAATGATATTCAATTTCCAATCGCTCACTATTGCAACATACATGGATATATATCCAATATAATCAAGACGTCATAAGAATTGAATTCCAAACCTATGCCTATCATAGAAAGTGATAAAAGAAATTATGCTCTCATGTGAGCAATTAATTAATTAATTGATTGATTGATTGATAATTTATTCTTAACGAAGGATGATTACAAAATTGATCAGAATAGAAACTATCTAGGAAATTTCATAAATACTCAGATCAAATTGAACAACGAAGTCGAGAAGCTGCTCATATCTGAACGTTTCATAAATTCCTACCCTTCCAGGAAAGTTATAAAAGGCATGTAGCCTCAATGTATCGCATATCGTTTTTTTAAGAAGAGGATGCCTTTCTGTATTGAATTTTCTCCATTTTTTGCTAAATAAATAACAGATAATTGGAGAATAATTAATACGGCCTGGCCGTTCTTAGGAGATTCTCAACAGCTGGGAAACATCATAAGAAATGCTTAAGGCCAATCAAGAAGTTGTTATTATTGTCTTTTCTATCAAGTAAAGGTCTCACAAGATTGATTAAGCGCCAAATTACCTACACGTGATTGCAATTGGAAATCCGGAGTATCCCAAAATAATGAGTTTAAACTGAACCTTACCAATGCGATATTCTCAACTATAAGTGAGCCAAAAAATCAACAAAAAGTCCAACATTTAGGTACAATAATAAAAGTGAAAGTTGTTTAACAAAACTTTAGCAAATTATTTAAGAGTTTATCATTTTACATTAATTTTGGGTAAAATGTGGCATTTACAATTTTCACTCCAGCTGGTCAAACGTATCTCTGCATCACAAAGAATTGGGTCGAGTTGCAGCTTACTCAAGGTGAAAATAATTTTACCATCTGTCAAGGTTCTCACAAACCACTGCTGCTGGTTTCTATTCACAAAACCATTTCCAGAAAGTATTCCAGTACATGGAGATGTTACTGGTTTCAACGCAGTACTAAGCACGTTGCATCGTAATGTGAATTGGTGAAACATGTACCCAGACCCTGAGCGCACGAGTGCTGACCATATTCATGCACACGCACATAACACATATGAACCAATTCAGCAGATTCGAAAAGTAATAATTATACATTCCGCTGGAGTGGAAAATCACTTGTCATATCTTTCAAAACAGCTTAATTGTTCTGAATATTCATTAATCCAGTGCAAACGTCGGTTGTGAACGGGGTGAAGTGAGCCGCAAAGGAAACCGGCACTCACAAAGTAATGTCACAAACGATCACCCGAAACCGAAACATCGGCAAACGGCAACGAGACACGAGTACTCGAATACGGCAGTTGGTACGGCAGAAATGTTGCATACGCACTTAATGATAGTTCAGATCCTGGTAAGTCTCCCAGTAACTGTTCGAGTTTTGTGTTCTGGAAGTTGTGAATTCAATTTAGCGTAATGTTTTTAAAGCAGCACGCATACACAATGTGTGTGTGTGTGTGTGTGTGTGTGTGGGACGGGATTGGAACGTTCAGCTTCATTCCATCACCAATAATCCTTGCGTACCGGGGGCGTATAAGAACCAGGCACATACTGTCCTTCATCGAAAAAGCGATTCCGGTTAGATGCGTTGCAACCTCGGTGCAACGTTTGCCGCTGCCAACGGAACCCGAACGGACCTGTTCACAATCTTGACAGCAGCAGAATTTACAGTCTCCAGCGCAACTGCACGGATACGGGATGCGGTCCGTAACCGTTCTCATAATCTTAAATCATGTGCTTCGTTTGACCCGAGGTCCGCACCGGTTGGGCTGATTAGACTAGTGGGAAGGGATGGATACCAACAATCCTTCATTACACACACATACACACACGTGCCCAGACGTGGTAGTGTAGTACGAGAGCAGCACTTGATGCTGGCCTGGATAGGATGATGCTACCCGGGTCTAATCTGCAATCCGCCAAACGCACACACCACCGTATCACCGTGGCAACCGGGCTGACCGGCGAATCCCGAGATCATTGGTATTTGGGAGAAGGATTAGTAGATGCATAGCGTACCAGTGCAACCGACCCGAATGCAACCAAAACGGGATCGGTGCATTTGCTTCAATGTTTATGAATGATTCCATCCATACCGATGGCGTTTGTACGCCGAAGGAACGCATAATGAAGCTAATCTTACTAGATCATTCCTGCTGTCAAGTCTTCGTCCTGGATCCAGCGCTCGCATTCACTGATCCTCTGAAATGCTTTTGCAAAACGGAACTGACAGGTTGGGTTAAGTTCATGGTCACCATGCTTCAGCATTGGTCACTTCAAATTGGTTGGAATAATTAAAACCGAAATTGATATTGATTTTAAACACAATTCCCCTAATCGGATGCTTTTATCAATGTTAAATTTGGTGACGTTTCAGCTACAGCTTCTTTGTAGTACGTCTATCAATGAGAAGGAAAATTGTACCAAAGAAAACACAAGATCCTGTCTAAGTAGATTTACTACACGGTAAGTGAAGAAACCCGGTCCACCCGATGACTGTGGTTAGGCTACTTCTCTGTCTGTCAATCGGTTTTTAAAAGACCGATTACGATCCGTAGCACTGAGCGACAGAACCAAAAAAAAAACTGGATTTCAATTCCCTGGAACAAAGTACACAGTGAATCCAGTTTGGTTCCATTCGGTCCAACCGTTTTTCGTGCTTCGTCGGCGGCTTCCGGTTGCGCTGTTTCGATCGGTTGAAGGATAATTCAATAAAATTTTATTTGACATTTTCTCTTGCACTATCGCCACCCTGGACCCCGGATGGCGGAGGTTTCCATCGCCGGTCGCTTATCGCATCTTTACGAGCTGCAGTTTCCGGTGCTGCGTTTAAGATAGTGTGGCAGGGCAGTACGATCGATTTGTTAGCATTTTGTCATTTTGTCGTGCTTCGTTATGCCGCTTTCTTAAATCTTTTACTTTATGTGAATCGTACGGAACGTTTTATTTGCTTCATCAATGTGTTTCTTTTTTTTTGCTTTTTGTGTGTTTCTCCATCCACACGGCACACAAAAGAATGTGCTTTCGAATCGGACAAGACAAACCTTTTGTTTTATAGCGCTGGTGAGATACAGTGAGCTCCAGAAGAGGTTGTAGTTTTTGTTCTTACTAAAAGTGGTTAACATTGAAGTAAAATAAAAAGGATTTTTTCAATTGTTTTTTATTTCATTAGTTTCTTTTAGATAAATTTTATCGATTGACAGTGTTGAAATTATTTGTTTTTTGCATCTTTTTTTTCTAGAGAATATCTATCTCCTATTTTATCTGTTTAGCAAATTTCTTTAGTAAAGGTTTCGTTTTGTATTATGCACTCAAATATTCTACTATTTTCCTTCTTAAATTTCTTAACTATTTTAGCATTTTTAAAGGAATTTTTATATATTTCATTTATAACCAATTTATAACGCAACAAAACGTCAATAAAAATAAATTTTGAATCCTTTCCTGTTGCATAGTTTCATGTCAATCACTGTACATAACATATCAAACATTTCTCAACGTTTCAGTTATAGAGCAAGCAATGATTTGCCTATTGCACAAAGCATTTTTCCAAAACGATGCGTTACCATGACGCAAAGTAAGTTTGGGCCTCTTCAGAATCCTAACCAAATGAGGTTCTGCGTTGCAATGGCATGTCTTCTGTTGAACTTAACTCATATTGCTCTCTTCAGTACGATGAAGAGTTCTTGTTTCTAACAAACGCGGTTTCAACGGGCCATGTTACGATGGCAATTGAACAGGTCAATTAATGTCATGTTATGTGACTAGATCTGTACCTTTATAGTTTTTCTCCGAAAAAGTAACCAAAACTGAAAGCTTTGTAAAACACGGAAAAGAATTTAAAACAAAATAAATTCTCAAAGACAAAGTTGAAATCTACTCTAAACTTCTATTCACTCTTCTGTTGCTAGTAAAAAAGAAGAGAACAAAATTACACTTGTAAAACCGTAACTTATGTGTTTGCTTTTGCCGTTGTAAAGTTTGTGCCCTTCTAGCACCAAACAAATGAACCCACCCGAAAAAAAATCCTTCCATGTTCCTATCGATTCCATAACGGAGAAACAACCATACCCCCGACGGGAATCGCTTCTTTATGAGCGAAGATACACTTCCACGCGGATGAACATATTTCGAGCACCGAAAGGTTCATATTTTCACGACTTAGAAAACCCTGCGCTTGATTTGGTCGTGGCGTCCACTTCCTGTCCGGCACGGTGGGTGTACAGCTTTGTCCTAGCCATATGTTTCCACCTTCCGTCAACACTGGTCCACCAAGAACTACCGTTTGCCCGGCCGTGGGGACGGAATAATAGAACGGCATTCTTGTAAAACATGACACAAGCATTTTCACCGTTACGTTGCGAACGCTGCTCACTTGCGGTCGTGTGACCACTTTGAAGCGACCATGGTTGTTGCATGGTTACCAGCTGTCTTTTAGCAGGTTTTTGTCGTTCCACTCCTGGTTCAGCGTGGTGCTGGTGGATGAGCGAGCTTTTCGGTGCTATTTTTCAAGCTTCCGAAAAGGAACTGGCAGAGGGATGAAATTCATTTCTCCTACACGATAAAGTGAGTTAAACGAGCACAACGTAGAGGAGAGAAGAAAAAAAACCAGCAATGTGGACCACTCGTGTGTCCAGCGTTTGCTGTGGAAGGGAAATCCAGATTTAATATGTTAAAAGATTGAAGTCGTTTGTTTTAACAGTCGTTTGAAGTAAAGCTGCATGGTTTTCAAGTGAAGCAATATAAATGAACCTGTTTTTTTAACTTTCACGAATTACAGTCAATTTAAAAAATAGAGCCCGAGGGAATGTAGGATGCAGATATGAAATTCGTTTTTTTAAATTATAACAGAAAACTCGCTTTTTCAGGAACTTCACACTGGAAACAACTACAATGTTTTCACCCATTGTCTGTTCTGGCTATTGATATTAAGTCAGATTTTGTTTAACAATTATGCCCTTTACATATCAAACACTATTTCTTACTAAACTCTATTGATTGTGTTCTTTAACAAAAATTTACAGAAACATGAAGATAAAACCTATGTTATTTCATTCAATCTAGAATAAGTATAACTGCTAGTTCGTGGTTAGATAACTTTGCCATTAATCATTGTCTCATTTCTTCCAGTTACATCAACTATTGTAAAAGTTCAATTAAACCACATTACGAACTATTATTACGAACTATCTATTACGAACAATTCATCTACGTATTGGAGATTGCACATCTCAAAGGATTTCCTGCCACATGAACAATAAAAAACATTTAACATCAACGGTATTAAGCTTTAAATTCGAACATCTTGTAGCCATCATCTTAGGAATCATTGACGCCTCCCCCTCACTGTTAAACGTTGATTTAAATTTTTTACATGGTGATTGGTTAAATGGTGATCGTCAGTTTGTGCTAATTTTATTCCTCTTAAAGATATTATTTTGTTTAAGTGTTTATCCAACATAACATGCCATAAATTGTTTTGGTAACAATCTAATCCAAACCTAATGAAAAAATAAATATTTGAAATATAACCTGATTTTTACTTTTAACTGCCTGCGCAGTTGCCTCGTCATTTTGAAGTTTAAATTATTCCGATATTTACTTGGTTTTAGGTTTTCCAAGAATTATGTATAATGATGATCGTATTTTTGCAACCTTGGAACGGTTGACAATCTATGACAAAACGTTTATCTTAGTGTGTCTAATTTCTTCTTTTTTCCATAAATATAATTGGAATAGCAATTCTAGACTATTTACTTGATAACGGTTCTTCAAGAAGACTCTAGTCTCTTGGTGGAACGCTGAGGTCACTCTGTCCTTGGTCAATATCCTTATTCTATTTTCTTATTTATCCTCTGCAATCTGCAATCGTTTTGAGGATTTCGCCTTTGGAAACGCCAAAAATGCAGCTTAATAAAGTGTTTACAACTACTACTTCTTCTTCTTGGCTTAACGACCTTACAAGGTCACGCCGGCCATTTCTGGCTTACTAGACTTATTTTTACCACGTAGCCGGATAGTCAGTCCTTGCTACGGGGGAACGGTCCGGATGGGATTTGAACCCGGTCCGGCCGTGTGGACTGGCGCCGTTTATCACATGCACCACCGGGCCGCCCGAGTGGTTACAACTACTACTAAATACTAACTACTGTATATTACGTACATAAGGTGCCTTACGAGGTCCTCATTGCATCTTATGGCTTTCGTTTAAATGCGATAATTGGTGTCTGAGGGTAGTTNGCCGAGAAAGTATATTTAGTTTTGATGCTGTGTGTATGCTTTCCGGGACAAGTTTGGGACAAGTGCGATTGGAAACTTGTTTGGATTGGATGTGACTATCAACTTTGCTCTTGTATTGTTTTGGATAGCTTTGGATGAGTTTCTTTGTGGCAATAAATTTATTCAAGTTTCTAGATGTTCTTCCGTCAAGAAACAAGGAATTATTTCAGTGAAAATCATCCACGTACAAGTTAACTTCCTTCCAGGAAATAATATAACTTACACACATCGTTTGCGATTGACAATCACGAGAAAAATTGTTTTATGCTCCTTTTTCATCATTTACTGTGAACAATTTTATGAGAAAACAGTTTATTTGGTTTCATTAAGTTTTTTTGTTTCAGTTCACTATTTTTAAGCTTTCGCAGATCGATTTCGTTCCCAATTTTCGAAACTCACGAATTCTGCAAAACTGTACATTCCGGCAGGATGAATGTGTCAGTTTAGAAGGGTTTCTTTTTCAACCAGATCCCGAGTTCAACAAATAGTCTATCTTCTTCTACAACTCGAAAACCTATCTATTATCTTCGTAGATTGGCGTTACGCCGAAAAGAACCCGTAGTGTGACAATACTTGTGTGACAAACTTACAGAAAAATCGGGAATTTTGCTATTAGTTCTGAAAATTTCTGACGATATCTCTTCTTACCTAGATAAATTCACTGAAGTAGATTTTTTTAATGATATTCAATTTCCAATCGCTCACTATTGGGACATACATGGACATATATCCAATATAATCAAGACGTCATAAGAATTGAATTCCAAACCTATGCCTATGAAAGAAAGTGATAAAAGAAATTATGCTCTCATGTGAGCAATTAATTAATTAATTGATTGATTGATTGATAATTTATTCTTAACGAAGGATGATTACAAAATTGATCAGAATGGAAACTATCTAGGAAATTTCATAAATACTCAGATCAAATTGAACAACGAAGTCGAGAAGCTGCTCATATCTGAACGTTTCATAAATTCCTACCCTTCCAGGAAAGTTATAAAAGGCATGTAGCCTCAATGTATCGCATATAGATATTTTTAAGAACAGAGTGCCTTATTGAATTTTCTCCATTTTTTTCTACATAAATAACAGATAATTGGAGAATAATTAATACGGCCTGGCCGTTCTTAGGAGATCTGGGAAACATCATAACACAACAGCTGGGAAACATCATAAGAAATGCTTAAGGCCAATCAAGAAGTTGTTATTACTGTCTTTTCTATCAAGTAAAGGTCTCACAAGATTGATTAAGCGCCAAATTACCTACCCGTGATTGCAATTGGAAATCCTGAGTATCCCAAAATAATGAGTTAAAACTGAACCTTACCAATGCGATATTCTCAACTATAAGTGAGCCAAAAAAACAACAAAAAGTCCAACATTTAGGTACAATAATAAAAGTGAAAGTTGTTTAACAAAACTTTAGCAAATTATTTAAGAGTTTATCATTTTACATTAATCGTGCCTGTGGGTTAAATGTGGCATTTACAATTTTCACTCCAGCTGGTCAAACGTATCTCTGCATCACAAAGAATTGGGTCGAGTTGCAGCTTACTCAAGGTGAAAATAATTTTACCATCTGTCAAGGTTCTCACAAACCACTGCTGCTGGTTTCTATTCACAAAACCATTTCCAGAAAGTATTCCAGTACATGGAGATGTTACTGGTTTTAATGCAGTACTAAGCACGTTGCATCGTAATGTGAATTGGTGAAACTTGTGCCCTTACCCTGAAAGCATGAGTGCTGACCATATTCATGCACACGCACATAACACATATGAACCAATTCAGCAGATTCGAAAAGTAATAATTATACATTCCGCTGGAGTGGAAAATCACTTGTCATATCTTTCAAAACAGCTTAATTGTTCTGAATATTCATTAATCCAGTGCAAACGTCGGTTGTGAACGGGGTGAAGAGAGCCGCAAAGGAGACCGGAACTCACAATGTAATGTCACAAACGATCACCCGAAACCGAAACATCGGCAAACGGCAACGAGACACGAGTACTCGAATACGGCAGTTGGTACGGCAGAAATGTTGCATACGCACTTAATGATAGTTCAGATCCTGGTAAGTCTCCCAGTAACTGTTCGAGTTTTGTGTTCTGGAAGTTGTGAATTCAATTTAGCGTAATGTTTTTAAAGCAGCACGCATACACACTGTGTGTGTGTGTGTGTGTGTGTGTGGGACGGGATTGGAACGTTCAGCTTCATTCCATCACCAATAATCCTTGCGTACCGGGGGCGTATAAGAACCAGGCACATACTGTCCTTCATCGAAAAAGCGATTCCGGTTGGATGCGTTGCAACGTCGGTGCAACGTTTGCCGCTGCCAACGGAACCCGAACGGACCTGTTCACAATCTTGACAGCAGCAGAATTTACAGTCTCCAGCGCAACTGCACGGATACGGGATGCGGTCCGTAACCGTTCTCATAATCTTAAATCATGTGCTTCGTTTGACCCGAGGTCCACACCGGTTGGGCTGATTAGACTAGTGGGAAGGGATGGATACCAACAATCCTTCATTACACACACACACACACGTGCCCAGACGTGGTAGTGTAGTACGAGAGCAGCACTTGATGCTGGCCTGGATAGGATTATGCTACCCGGGTCTAATCTGCAATCCGCCAAACGCACACACCACCGTATCACCGTGGCAACCGGGCTGACTGGCGAATCCCGAGATCATTGGTATTTGGGAGAAGGATTAGTAGATGCATAGCGTACCAGTGCAACCGACCCGAATGCGTCCGAAACGGGATCGGTGCATTTGCTTCAATGTTTATGAATGATTCCATCCATACCGATGGCGTTTGTACGCCGAAGGAACGCATAATGAAGCTAATCTTACTAGATCATTCCAGCTGTCAAGTCTTCGTCCTGGGTCCAGCGCTCGCATTCACTGATCCTCTCAAATGCTTTTGCAAAACGGAGCTGACAGGTTGGGTTAAGTTCATGGTCACCATGCTTCAGCATTGGTCACTTCAAATTGGTTGGAATAATTAAAACCGAAATTGATATTGATTTTAAACACAATTCCCCTAATCGGATGCTTTTATCAATGTTAAATTTCGTGACGTTTCAGCTACAGATTCTTTGTAGTACGTCTATCAATGAGAAAGAAAATTGTACCAAAGAAAACACCAGATCCTGTCTAAGTAGATTTACTACACGGTAAGTGAAGAAACACGGGCCACCGGATGACTGTGGTTAGGCTACTTCTCTGTCTGTCAATCGGTTTTTAAAAGACCGATTACGATCCGTAGCACTGAACGACAGAACAAAAAAAAACAGGATTTCAATTCCCTTCGAACAAAGTACACAGTGAATCCAGTTTGGTTCCATTCGGTCCAACCGTTTTTCGTGCTTCGTCGGCGGCTTCCGGTTGCGCTGTTTCGATCGGTTGAAGGATAATTCAATAAAATTTTATTTGACATTTTCTCTTGCACTATCACCACCCTGGACCCGGGATGGAGGAGGTTTCCTTCGCCGGTCGCTTATCGCATCTTTACGAGCTGCAGTTTCCGGTGCTGCGTTTAAGATAGTGTGGCAGGGCAGTACGATCGATTTGTTAGCATTTTGTCATTTGGCGTGCTTCGTTATGCCGCTTTCTTAAATCTTTTACTTTATGTGAATCGTACGGAACGTTTTATTTGCTTCATCAATGTGTTTCTTTTTTTTCTTTTTGTGTGTTTTTCTATCCACACGGCACACAAAAGAATGTGCTTTCGAATCGGACAAGACAAACCTTTTGTTTTATAGCGCTGGTGAGATACAGTGAGCTCCAGAAGAGGTTGTAGTTTTTGTTCTTACTAAAAGAGGTTAACATTGAAATAAAATAAAAAGGATTTTTTCAATTTTTTTTTCTTTCATTAGTTTCTTTTAGATAAATTTTATCGATTGACAGTTTTGAAATTATTTGTTTTTTGCATCTTTTTTTTCTAGAGAATATCTATTTCCTATTTTATCTGTTTAGCAAATTTCTTTAGTAAAGGTTTCGTTTTGTATTATGCACTCAAATATTCTACTATTTTCCTTCTTAAATTTCTTAACTATTTTAGCATTTTTAAAGGAATTTTTTTATATTTCATTTATAACCAATTTATAACGCAACAAAACATCAATAAAAATACATTTTAAATCCTTTCCTGTTGCATAGTTTCATGTCAATCACTGTACATAACATACCAAACATTTCTCAACGTTTCAGTTATAGAGCAAGCAATGATTTGCCTATTGCACAAAGGATTTTTCCAAAACGATGACCATGACGCAAAGTAAGTTAGGACCTCTTCAGAATCCTAACCAAATGAGGTTCTGCGTTGCAATGGCATGTCTTCTGTTGAACTTAACTCATATTGCTTTCTTCAGTACGATGAAGAGTTCTTGTTTCTAACATCATAGGGTAATGTTACGATGGCAATTGAACAGGTCAATTAATGTCATGTTATGTGACTAGATCTGTACCTTTATAGTTTTTCTCCGAAAAAGTAACCAAAACTGAAAGCTTTGTAAAACACGGAAAAGAATTTAAAACAAAATAAATTCTCAAAGACAAAGTTGAAATCTACTCTAAACTTCGATTCACTCTTCTGTTGCTAGTAAAAAAGAAGAGAACAAAATTACACTTGTAAATCCGTAACTTATGTGTTTGCTTTTGCCGTTGTAAAGTTTGTGCCCTGCTAGCACCAAACAAATTAACCCACCCGAAAAAAAATCCTTCCATGTTCCTATCGATTCCACAACGGAGAAACAACCATACCCCCGACGGGAATCGCTTCTTTATGAGCGAAGATACACTTCCACGCGGATGAACATATTTCGATCACCGAAAGGTTCATATTTTCACGACTTAGAAAACCCTGCGCTTGATTTGGTCGTGGCGTCCACTTCCTGTCCGGCGCGGTGGGTGTACAGCTTTGTCCTAGCCATATGTTTCCACCTTCCGTCAACACTGGTCCACCAAGAACTACCGTTTGCCCGGCCGTGGGGACGGAATAATAGAACGGCATTCTTGTAAAACATGACACAAGCATTTTCACCGTTACGTTGCGAACGCTGCTCACTTGCGGTCGTGTGACCACTTTGAAGCGACCATGGTTGTTGCATGGTTACCAGCTGTCTTTTAGCAGGTTTTTGTCGTTCCACTCCTGGTTTAGCGTGGTGCTGGTGGATGAGCGAGCTTTTCGGTGCTATTTTTCAAGCTTCCGAGAAGGAACTGGCAGAGGGATGAAATTCATTTCTCCTACACGATAAAGTGAGTTAAACGAGCACAACGTAGAGGAGAGAAGAAAAAAACCCAGCAATGTGGACCACTCGTGTGTCCAGCGTTTGCTGTGGAAGGGAAATCCAGATTTAATATGTTAAAAGATTGAAGTCGTTTGTTTTAACAGTCGTTTGAAGTAAAGCTGCATTGTTTTCAAGTGAAGCAATATAAATGAACCTGTTTTTTTAACTTTCACGAATTACAGTCAATTTAAAAAATAGAGCCCGAGGGAATGTAGAATGCAGATATGAAATTCGTTTTTTAAATTATCACAGAAAACTCGCTTTTTCAGGAACTTCACACTGGAAACAACTACAATGTTTTCACATATTGTCTGTTCTGGTTATTGACATTAAGTCAGATTTTGTTTAACAATTATGCCCTTTACATATCAAACACTATTTCTTACTAAACTCTATTGATTGTGTTCTTTAACAAAAATTTACAGAAACATGAAGATAAAACCTATGTTATTTCATTCAATCTAGAATAAGTATAACTACTAGTTCGTGGCTAGATATCTTTGCCATTGCCTCATGATGGCAAATCATTGCCTCATTTCTTTCAGTTACATCAACTCTTGTAAAAGCTCAATTAAACCACATAATCTAGCTTGTCTATTACGAACAATTCATCTACGTATTGGAGATTGCACTTCTCAGAGGATTTCCTTCCACATGAATAATCAAAAAGATTTAACTTACATCAACGGTATTAAGCTTAAAATTCGAACATCTTGTAGCCATCATCTTAGGAATCATTGACGCCTCCCCCTCACTGTTAAACGTTGATTTAAATTTTTTGCCTTTAATCATTCTTTCAATTACAACAAAACATATACACCTCACATTCACTTTGACGTCTAATCAGTTGTAGAACGGTTTCTTCGGTTTTTATAGAAACTTCTGATCTTCGGTAGTTACTTCTTCCCTGTAGTTCTGAGTCAAGGGTGATCGTTAGATTGTGCTAATTTTATTCCTCTTAAAGATATTATTTTGTTTAAGTGTTTATCCAACATAACATGCCATAAATTGTTTTGGTAACAATCTAATCCAAACCTAATGAAAAAATAAATATTTGAAATATAACCTGATTTTTACTTTTAACTGCCTGCGCAGTTGCCTCGTCATTTTGAAGTTTAAATTATTTCGATATTTACTTGGTTTTGGGTTTTCCAAGAATTATGTATAATGATGATCGTATTTTTGCAACCTTGGAACGGTTGACAATCTATGACAAAACGTTTATCTTAGTGTGTCTAATTTCTTCTTTTTTCCATAAATATAATTGGAATAGCAATCCTAGACTATTCACTTGATAACGGTTCTTCAAGAAGACTCTAGTCTCTTGGTGGAACGCGGAGGTCACTCTGTCCTTGGTCAATATTTTTCTTCTATTTTCTTATTTATCCTCTGCAATCTGCAATCGTTTTGAGGATTTCGCCTTTCGAAACGCCAAAAATGCAGCTTAATAAAGTGTTTACAACTACTACTAAATACTAACTACTGTATATTACGTACATAAGGTGCCTTACGAGGTCCTCATTGCATCTTATGGCTTTCGTTTAAATGCGATAATTGGTGTCTGAGGGTAGTTAAAGTATTTGATTGGCTATCTCTAAATTGATCAGTCTACCTTAACTCCATAATAAGTTTTATTCCAATAAAAACTAAATCATTTTAGGGCAAGATTGTCCCTATTAATGCC
Organism: Anopheles longipalpis; assembly: GCA_016170015.1. NCBI lineage: Eukaryota > Metazoa > Arthropoda > Insecta > Diptera > Culicidae > Anopheles > Anopheles longipalpis. Next base: position 22,973,347 of record CM028103.1, on the reverse strand, counting down.
TTACAATTCATCAAAGAAAATATCAACCTCATAAAATATTATTACCTTCCTCGTACGCAAGATTTATGATGCATTCATCAGGCTACTTGCAACCCACATTCGTGATGTTATCCTTAGCGCATCCTTAACAAGTGCTGTACCATAAGCTCGCAAAAACCCCTAATTGGATAACTGCCACAACGTTTGATGCGAACAATATCGTGCCGCTTGTTTAACCGCAAATAATTGAATTAACATAAAGAAAAACCCACTTCAAGAAGCTTTTCCCCCTCAACGTTACATACCACGTTTTGCATACCGAGTCCCATTGAAATGGAGTATACTATTTTCTGCACCAGTTACTATCGCATCGTCTCTAAACGGAATGGTCCATTTGTGCAGGGCACAAATGCCCCTTTGCTCGTACACAAACCAATGTGGGTGATGGCATTTCGCGTTTTTGAGATCGTACTTCGCAGGAGAAAAAGGAACAGAAAAAAAACCACCACTGGAATGGAAGGGTATGGACACGGGCAAATTTAAAACTTGATTTTGTCGCCGTAAAATCTAAAAAGCGCAACTACTGCATATGGTGCGGTATGAAGCACACAGTACGATGGTACCGGTGGCCTTCGTGTCCATTGTGATGGCATCGTTTAGGGTGCAGTTTTATTGGTACCGGTCCGTGGTGGTCGTTCTGCGAATGTAAGCGCTTTTCACTGGACGAGCATTTCATGGACTGGAAAGCGAAAATTTACTAGAANAGCACACAGTACGATGGTACCGGTGGCCTTCGTGTCCATTGTGATGGCATCGTTTAGGGTGCAGTTTTATTGGTACCGGTCCGTGGTGGTCGTTCTGCGAATGTAAGCGCTTTTCACTGGACGAGCATTTCATGGACTGGAAAGCGAAAATTTACTAGAACCCAACCACACTGGCAACACATTCCAGAAGCGCCGGTTTTTGGGTTCATCTTTTTGCCATTAGGTACGGACCGGTACCGTATGGAAGGAATGGTGCGAAATTTTCAATATTCAATACGTTTTGTGAATTGTTTGACTTTTCATTGGAAACACTCGAGCAAGATTTATACAAGCAGAACAATGCGTTCCGAGTGGAACTTTTCCCTTGCAAAGATAAACACTTCAAGTTATTTAGACGAGTTGGGCAAACCAACATCTTACCGTCGCGAGGTTTCCATTCGCGAACACCAAACATCCCTTGCAGCAGTTTCAGCACAAGGCCACATACACGCGAAGTGCAGTGACCGTTTACCCGTTCTGCATTGCAACAGACAGGCAACACGAACTTTCTGCATCTGCATATCTATGGTAGAAAACACATCGTGGCCAAAGGGTACAACAACGAAAAAAAAAAGTCGTTGGTTTGCATCACTTCATTTAGAGTTTCAGTTTTCTGCTACATTTATTCAATTACGCTACCCAATGAGTGAAAATAAAATCTTTCCACCGATCCGGTTGCCACCGGTTTTGCATCTTGCAGGCGATGGTTTTTGGTAAGATTGTTCACTGTCGTAACGCAGCACACTTGCCAGCAGGTTGATGCAGCAGCCAGACAGCGTGTTGCTGATGGTATCGCTTATTTGTACCCCTTGGAAAAGCACCAAAACGGTTAGCGTCGGTGAGTCCCGTTTTTTTTTTGTGGTGATAAAATCAATTTTCAAAAGGACTATGGGTTTTAATTAGCAATGCGGGCTGCTTCCTTGGCGTGCCGATGGAACTTTGACACGGCCAAACGCGTGGCACTAATGGTGATGATTTCGATAATGAGTAGCACAAGCGAGTAAGTGAAGTTAGAATGACAACTGACGAAAGTGGTTCCAAAAGGTCAATGTAATTGAAATAAAATTAAAATAAATGAAAGTTTTCGGTATGTGAAATACTTTTTAAGGGATTGATAGAAATTTGGAAAATGTAGTTTTACGCTTTAAAAGACTTTAACTTAAAGAGCTTCTAAAGATATTTCTAAACAAATTGGATGAATACTTTTTATATGGTGTCTAGAAATTTGACTTTTTGATAATTGCTTTGACTAGACTAGATGTTTACTATTTAGACTTGAATCATAACAGTAGACAAGCTAGCTCAGAAGAGGAACAGGATGAACTTTAAGACCTCAAACGACGACGAATGCTCTTACTTATTTTAACGTTCATTTTATGTGTATGTGTCTATCGGTAAAATCAGACACACGAACCTTTGCTTCATATGATTCAACAGGGCAAACGATTCGTACAAGCAACCCAAAGGAAAAAAGGCGAATATACATATGATCCTGCACTGCGTAGAGTTCGAGTGAGCGAACGAGGAGGCCGAAGACACGATCGTACACTTCCTACAATGGGAGTCCATGCACTTATAAAATATTTTACACTATTTACGATTAAAATCAAAGCATAAACTATTTGAGACTTGTTGACTTTAGGGCACAACATCACTATTTCACATGCAGTACGCAACAAATACATGCAAAAAAAATACATACAGCTGAAACTAAAACACTGTTCAATCCGTGATTTTTTTTTCACCGTAAAATCATCAAGCTTAAAACTATGCTCATAAATTTTATAAAATCATTCCTTTCAATATCCTTTACTGGTTGTGTTGATTAAAAATCATCCACACCGCCTAGACCGAATTCATCTTTCCTTCCATCGATCGGCAAAGTATGAAGAAAATAGACGAAACAAAATTTCCCGCCGCTGATAAATGTACTGTGAAAATTGATAATGCACGCCAATTTATCGTTTCCATTGTTGTTGTGCTGGCGTTGATTCACTTCAGCAACTTACCCACAGCACGGTACTGTGGAGCATTGGCGTAAGGTGTGCGAACGAATTAATTGCCTTTTTTTGTCGAGGAACGGGAGGAACATTTTGGAAGATGGTTCATATTCGATAAATCTAGCCAGAGATCGTTTGGCGGTGATGAGAAGTGTTTCTGGTAAGCAGAAATTTTTACCCCCGAGACGTAACGTACGAAATCTTAGACAATTCAATAAATTAGCCTGCCATCTTGACGATCGAAACGATGAATTCCCGCCAGCACAAACATAAAGTGCCAACAATTTAATGCAATTTATTCTCCATTTCACGGAAACATCTCGTGGATGGATACGTGTGAAGGATCCATCCTTTTTGGTAACGCTTGCTAAAGACAATTCGTTTGTTTTCTGAAAAGGACATTTCAATTCGTATTTTGTGCGCTTGTTGGCATGTTGTGCTGAAAGTTTTGCGTTTCCGTTCACGTTTATTTACTGCACTCGTCAGCAGCAGCAGCAGCGGCGGAAACGCAACCAAAAACTCATCCAGACGAGCTGCGCGAATGGTAAGAGATCGAAATCGGAAGTAATTGATGGTCTCGAAATATTTTTCCCACTTTGAAATCTGGGAAATTCTACGTACTTTGCCGCTCGATGGTGGAACCATTTTGCAGCAACTTTTTGGGAGAATTCTGCAAACACCCTGCAACTCTTTGCTCCTACACCAAGGCACGAACATTGGTGGCCGATTGTTTAGCGAAGGAGTGTTGTGATTTTTCCTCCTGTTGGTCTTACGAAGTGCGCTAGAAATGGATAAATGTGCCAAAAACAGAGTGTTTCCGGTTGAAGTTGGTTGCGCTCGAATGGGGCGTACGCAAACGGAAGGGTGGGAATGAGTTTATCCGTTCTATTCCGATTTCACTTCACTAGCGTAATCCGAGATAAATCACATTTCCACCGAGTGCGCGCTCACTGACATTAATATAAATTTCAACGATTTTGCATTCTCCTCTGTTTAACGAAAAACGAAAAACTCTTCAGCAGTGTTGGGTAAGACGTTTGAACAACAGCAATCAGGCTGCAACAGAAGTCCAACCCGTCACAGGAGTGCTAGGGAAGGAGTATGAAATTCAGCGTTCCTAAATTTGAATCTGAGCGAATGGGAAACAGTATTTCCAAACAATCATCCACCTAGTACTTGTCCTCACATGGGACGAACTCGATGAAGGCTAGAAACTCTTTGAAAAGCCAGTCGTCCTTTTCCGTTTCTCGAGAAGAATCGTTGGAGATGACACAAGTTGAAACAGCTCCATTAAGGGAAGAAAGAAAGCCAATGGGATTGCAGTTCTGACGAATGCCAAACCTAGTCGACTGTTGGCTGTCAGTGGTGGAGTGGTGAAGAACTGTTAAGACAATAAAATGTATAGATTTCTGCACATTAATAAAACTCCAAACAAACAATCTGTGTGGGAATTCTCGAATGGACAAAGGTTCAAACGTTGGTGAGAATAATGTAGAAAGATGCTTAAATTTAAGGGAATGAATATTTGTAAGAACAACCATAGAACTAGCAACCATGTTTACTCATAAAGCAAACAGAAAAACGAGAAGAAAATGTCATATTTGCACTATGGGAATTCAAGATCAATTAAAGAAGTAGTTATCAAGAAGTGATCTTGTTTATGTAAGTTAACTTTAAAAGTTAATTTTTACAATCTTCAAATGCCACAATTTAAAATTCTTACTAAGGGTAATTTAAGAAAAATGTTTTTTAAAAAATTTGTTTGACTCATTCAACAATTTAAGCAAACCTGAACAAAACAAAACAATGCAATCAAACAAGGAGCAAAGAAATAATAAAGATTTTTTAATGGCAAAAATATAAACTTGAATGTTTTTCTTCCTAAATTACTATAATTGGTGTTTAACAACTTGGATTGATCGATTGACTATAAAACAAGAAAAAAACGGAATAAATTTACTTCGTAACTAAATCTATTCAATCGCTCCCATCTTGACTTTCCCTAACATTTGACCACATTCTGCGGTGCGTTTGTTGTGTCTAGTGATGACTTTTTCCCTGACGGCATTCACCAGTTCTATCAACAGAAGAAAACTTCGATTCCTCTTATACGAGGCACTACGCCAACGAGCAGAAGCAGCTCAATTTTGGTAAATAACAAATAGAAGGATATTTGTTTCGGTCCTTTCGCTTTTGAGACAATGAATGAGAATTTCCCATTTTCCCATCTGCTGATTTCACGCCGTAGGGTAACACTAGCAAGGTAGTGTACGGATTGGTGGTTAAGAAGCGGACGAGATTCTTNCAGCTCAATTTTGGTAAATAACAAATAGAAGGATATTTGTTTCGGTCCTTTCGCTTTTGAGACAATGAATGAGAATTTCCCATTTTCCCATCTGCTGATTTCACGCCGTAGGGTAACACTAGCAAGGTAGTGTACGGATTGGTGGTTAAGAAGCGGACGAGATTCTTGAAATAGGTTGAGTCTCAGGCAGGTCTCCACAAACGACGTCACTCCCACCCCTCCTATCCCACAATATAGATGGGCCACCGAAAATGAGTCGTTTTGGATTCGAAATTGATTTGAATTGTCTACGATCCTTTTCTCGACCACTGTGTGACGCTGTGAGGTATCGCTTTGTTTCTCTGTGTGGTGCTTGTGTTTTTCGTGAGTGTGTCACACTGTCCACAAAGTCATAAGGATGGTTCGGCGGTGGCTCTTGCCAGTCGAGAAACGGATGGAGTGTGTGTGTGTGTTTGCGAGGGATTTTATTGGAATTTCGAAACGATTCCTGTGGCTTTCGCCACTGCGACCGGGAATATGGGAAACGGCACAGCTGGCAAATGTTGCCCCGGGTTTGCCTGTAAATATCGCACAGACGGTCGGTCCGGTTTGGGGCCAATGTCGGTAGTTTTCTCGAAAATTATGTGTTAATTTTCGTCCCCACTGCGATGATAGAGTGGAGGTGAAATGAGTTCCACTGCACAGCAGAATGCGCACGGCACAGTGGAAACCATATGGGAACGATCGTCCGAGGGCATCGAGAGGGTTTGACCATGGGGAAAACCAATCGTGCAACAGCCTTGCGAAAGCTACCGTGGAACGATGGTGACCGTGCAAGCAAGGGGTTAAATTTATGAAACGAAAATTGGACCACAACTAATAGCCAAAACGTAAATCGATCTGGAACGGGCCACTGGCAGCGGGAAGTAGATGACAGATAATGTCCGGTGGTTTCTTTTTTACCTTGAGGGTAGTGATTGTTCAACCCTGTTTGTTGGAGCAGAAGGGAAGTGGTGTGGAAGTCATTCGCAAAATGGCAAAAGTTCCTGGGGCACAATATTGGACATCGGTGTACTTTTAATCTTGCAAACACGATGGGTCGAAACTGTTCAGGCAAGTACGGCTATTTTTAAGAAGCTTTTTTTGTTGAGATAATTCGCTTAAGGAGCAATAAGGTCTTTAAATTACATAAATTTATCTACTTAAAAATAATGCGTAGCTTGTCTCATTCTGTACAGATGTGTCAAAAGTGTGATATCAGACATTTTAAAAATTATTAGGTTTCAATTCAAATCTCATTGTTGATAAATTTCTCACTTTTAATTGACAGCTGTATTCATTTCACATACCTCCAGGCGCATTACAATTTTGCAAAGACCGTGGCTAATTTATTTTAGTATTTTTCATATCAGACAAGAGTCGGGCTTTTTTTTTTAGAGCTAAAATCGAATAAAAAGGTTGTGAAGGATTTATTAAAGGTTACAGTAACTACAAGCAGGAGTTTAACATGACATATTACAAGGATGAACTGAAACGGAATTGCACTCGTTAAGTTGGTTGGAGCCGTTGAAATATTCCAATAATTCACAGCCATCACATAGTGAGAGATTTGTTGGAAACATGATAAAATACTTTAAACATAAATTCCTTTCAAATACTTCAAGCACGCGATTATACGTGATAGTCTTGTAATAGCTTTTAAAATAGTGTTCACAAGTAAGGTTTAACATTAAAAATGCAATAAAAGAAAGAAGAAAAAACACCGCCAAACACATTAAGCATACATAAAATACAGACACGAGTGTAAGAAAGCAAGAAAACAACAAACAACAAAAACAACATCAAACGACATGCTTCGCTAAACGATTTCATCCCACATTTCGACTCTAGCCAAATAACCGCATCATCATTACGGCTTGATGCATCCGGTGCTAACCATCCTTTTCAGAAACCCCATCCGTACACCGGTCCGAGAATGAGAACTTTTGGCTTGCGCCGAAAGAGGGCTTCATCACCCTATTGAAATATACGTACCCGTGCACCCACACACGGGTCTGGACGGGAAAGGATGGTAAGAAAACAACACACGAACGAACACCGGTAGTGCCATGGGATAATGCCGGAAAGAAATGCAATGCAAACATGCACCACTTTTGCGCGTGGCTTTCCATTTTCAGTACAAAAGCTCTTTAGCCTGCTCTGCCAGACCATCTTCAATGCCGCGATGCGTTTTTGGGCGACATGGAAGGAATTTTCCATTTGTTTTTTTTTTTATTTTATTTTGCTTCCGCTGCTATCGGTGTGCGAGTGTGCTTTTTACGAGATTTTGTTTTTTTGTTGCACTTGCTTTCTTGTAACCGTCCAACTCTTCCAACTCTGTAAAGCTGCGCTTTTTTGTCGGTTCAAATTTATGCTAACAAATCCGCATTCCGCTTTCAGCCGGGTGCTGTCATTGAGGCGAGCATCTTAACGACACACTCGGGCGCATAAACTCCCGTTCCGAAGACGAGTACGTCATCCCAAAACGGTGGCCGGGGAAGGGAGGGATAGAAGGAAGAGCACCGTCTGTTGACAACCAGGATAAGAAGGACAATTCGGGCCATGAAAGTGAGCATTGCAGCAGCGCAGTGGATGCGAATGTGAGTTACCGGAAGGTAGGAGCTTCCATCCAGGTGGCACCATCGCGTTACCCCGTTGGCAGTTGCCATTCAAAAGATGGATTATGTTCTGTAATGAAATGCAGCTACCCTTTTCGCTAAGGTGTTGTATGTGTAGCGATGAACACGTAGATGTGTGTGTGTGCGTATTTACCGGAGTAGCTTTTAAGCTTCAAGCCTTCCTCTCGCAGGTGGCCATCAGCTTACCTTGGCGATACACACAATCCACACAATTTGAGTGCTGTGGCAACCAAGGATACGAGCGCCATGATAAAAATCTTAATAATTTAAGCATCATGTTCATCTTTGGTCAAAAGAAGCACCCGACACGGCGGCACTAAACAAAAACTCAAACCTCGAAACATATTCAACGAATAAAGCACACAAAAAAAAGTTCTTTCCCGCAGGCTGTTGTTTCGATGGGTAGCAGCAACAAACTGCTGAAAAAAAGCACCTTGCACCCCGTGCACAAAGCCCTTTGGTGGAAGCTTGGTATTGCGAAGCACATTAATAAACCAGTGAGCGTTGAAACTACCGACGGTACGGGCTCGTAATTTTGTGGCCACATGTGCATTATCTGGTGAGTATCCGGCGAACGAGGTGACGTCAAATGAGATACTAATGACCTTTCGCGGTTACCGTTGAGTGGGACACAGAACGCCTGAGATAGTTTCAACAACGGTTTCTATTCCGATGTGGAACGCGTAATTTCTAAGAAGAATTATCTATCTTGACCTAAACTAGTTACGCAAAGGGTGTACTCATTTTTATGCAATGTCCCACGATGCAATTAAACATTATAACAGGCTTGCTTTACTTATATATGAAGGATTGACACAGCTAATTAAAAAACTCGTTCTCTTAGAAAAGTAACGACAATTAAACTTGGCTACCTTATATTAAGCCTGAATGCTTTTCACTTTTGAAAAACATCAAAAGGTGTAAACTCCTCTTGCTACACTAATTCAAGTACTTTTTCTTAACTACGATAGTACTGACAATAGAATTATATCTCCAGTTACGACACCAACTCTGACCATCAACTTCAGCCTATGCCTCTATTCACACTCCAAGTAACTATATAAAATGATAAAATTCCAAGTTTTGGAACGTGTGGAAAGCCCTACATTTTCGAATCGGTTATCTACTCTTCGTTCCTGTTCATTTGCAAGTCTGGGATCAGTCCCACACAACATGGATATATGCCTAGTCGGTCCACTACAACGAATCTTATGTATTTCGTTTGATTTGTCATCAATCGTCTGTATTCCAGTGTATCTTTTATCTTCAGATTTTCGGACCCTGTTTGATCACGACCAAAAAATTAGCTTAATTGAGATTCCCCAACGATTTAATCTTCTGAATCACATTCCATTAAACAATTCACACATGTTGTTTAAAAATAAACTCCGAAACATATGTGTTGAGATTTAACTGAATTAATTAAAATTAATTTGAAATATTTCACGGAATGTTACATGCAATATAGACCTTAGCTAAAAACAGCACTAGAGGAGTAAATATGACAACCGATCGAGGGCAATGTTGAATGAACTAATAGGATTAGGAAATGAACTCGATGTAAATGAACTTAAGGACAAATGAATACACAGTAGCTAACCGATCATCGCGCGCGTTACATCTATTAAAAGGAATCCGGAAAGATTTTGCGAAAGAAACAATCTCGCACGACTGGTTTCGTGAGGTTTCTCACAATATGTCAGAACTTTTTGTTCCTCTGGCGTTCCTCAGGGTACTGTTCAGTTGAAATTAAACATGAGCTTATTTATTTACTTCATAGAAGAATTTTTTTTAAAAGGAAAGAAATAAATATGCTAACATTAATCATTGAAGGAGTAAATGTCATTAGCAGAGTAAATATAGGGGTGGCCCGGTGGTGCATGTGATAAACGGCGCCGGTCCACACGGCAGGACCGGGTTCAAATCCCATCCGGACCGTCCTCCCGTAGCAAGGGCTGACTATCCGGCTACGTGGTAAAATATATTATTTGATCTTTGTTGTCGGAAGTTCTTGTATTGAGGTCTTGTAAACTCGATACTTGAGAATGCCAGCTTTGTTTGGAGACCTTCTGGCATTGCCTGGACTGTGTCGATCTCGAACGTTACCCAACTAGGTGACTCGAGGTGTGTTTATCGCGGGTTTGATTCAAGGAGGTACTGATCCGCTGTCGCACCTTTTGCGTATTCTTTCAGTTGCGTATTCAGTTCAGTTCCATACATTTCCTATGTCCCCGTGCACTATTGCGAAAATTAACGATCCTATCACGCCACACCTGACGTCGTCTAGAAGACCACGAAGAGACATGTTTTATTATTATGACAATCTGCCTTATATTGTTTTACGACATACCAGATTTCGAAGACATTCAAACGAAAATTAAAAGTAATTAATATGTCAAGAAAAAACACTCCATCTCCTCACTGCAATAAAACACTAAAAGTCGCACCAATTCGTAAGGTATGCAATTGCAGCTTAAATGAATCTCATACTTTACCTCCTTCTTATTGCTTTAATGTGTATCAGATGTCTATCTGTAACCGTCATTTTGGTTCGTGTCCAACAAATGAAATTGGGTTACAAGGGTTGATGTACGCTGGTTCACCCTCATCAATCCAAACATTTCCCTGCTATTAAATGGTTTGCCCCTTTCAGCATGATTCTGACACGGACGCATTGCTTCACACGGTGGGACACCTTTTTTTTTTTGCTCAACCCAAAATGCTGGACCCAAATAGTGCAAAGAAAAACAAAAATCCACCAACCCATTGCAAAACGTATTGCGCTAGAAATTGGGAGATGCTTCACGAATTTCCTGCTTTTTACATTGCGCCCTCAACACACTTTCCTTCATGACACTCTCTTTCCTGCACTTTACACCTCCTAACCATTATGCGGGTGAGTGGATGGTCAGCCTCTTCTCCCATCTTTCTCCACCGTCCACACAACCAACATAACGCGCAATGTTTAATTTCTGAACCATTGTTTCCGACGCTGCGCTTCATTACCATTGCTCTATGATCGTCATTAAATATTTCTCACAAAACAGCACGAAGCATCCCGAAACGGACACTAAACGGTGCGCCAGTGCACTGAAAACGTTCGTAAATAGTGACAAAAGCAAGAAAACGGGGAGGAAAAAATATGTGCAGCAATCTAGACGAATCGGATCGGGATGAAAATGCAAGAAAAAAATACACCGAAAGGTGGCACTATGAGAAGAAACAAAGAAGAAAAAATGGTAAAATGGACGCGAAAATCACTCCGAGACAGTGAACAGCTTTGACTTTCCAGCGGGTGGAAACACATTTGGCGAGGGCAATGTGCACTGGCCTTCTCATTATCATAAATATTTTTTCACCATTCTTTAGCGAAGTTTTTAGGTACACGGAGACATGAATGTACCCCCGCAACTGTAAGTTCCATTACACGATAGAGATAGAGACGGAAAAATCATTTCAATCCAACCCTACCGGCGCTACACAATCCTTCAGGCCACGGCGTGATAGCACCATTTTTTATATAGTATGTCCGTATACTTTTTCTCTATCTTCCGTTCTGAAAGTTTCTCTTTCTCTCGCATGCATCCCTCTTTACAGTAGGGTTGCAAAAAAAAGTAAACGATTCCTACATTGCAATGATCATTGTTGAACGCTGGATGGGAATGAAGCGCACGAAAAAAAGGGTCGTACGGGTTGTGGAAAAGTTTTCGGAAAACTTTTCCTATTCTTTCGCATTTATTTTCCCGCCTGTTTTCCGGCTTCTTAACGATTCATTTTCTCGTGATAAAACAAAATTTCGTTTTGATCTTCGAAGCTCGGAAGCGCACGCGAAGCGAGAAAAGGATCCTTCACGAAAGTGCGGCAATGGGCGGAAGTGTACGGATCTCTTCTTTGCAAATTTTAACTCCCCTTGGGAAAATCATCATTCCACCGCCTTTCGGTAATGGGTTGATGGTACCCGACCAGGAAGGGATGATAGGATAGTGGGGCACGGTTTTTGGTCACGCCCGGAACGGGTATCACTTTGCACGAGCACCACAGTTCGGTTGGCCGGAATTGGGTCCACTTTTCCGACGATTACTTTGGCAGAGGTTTTTAAGTCGTGCTCTTGTGCTTTCCTGATGCTTATGGCTGCGGAATCGTTCAAATATCCTTCCCCTCAACACCTTTTTTTTGTCCATTTCCAAAGGGGGGTTTCGAAAGCTTTCCGTTACCGGTTGCATAAGTAATGGAAATAACCGTCCAGCAGTTGACGAAAGCTCGGTTTGTGTTATCAAACGGATTAAGTCGGTCCGCGGTATTTTACTGCTCACATACAAACACTCGCACAGACAGAGACAAAGACACTCCGAAACGATCGAAAGTGGGTCGGATCGAAAAGAGAAGGAGAAACAAACCAAAAATAAAGCTACCGAAGAAAACCGATCGTGGTTGATAGCAAAAACAACACACAAAAAAAACCCCCGAAGGGCTTTTATTCTCGACAGGCACAGGCGGTCATGGGAAAAAGGGTTAGACGTCGGGTGGGCGGTGTAATCGGAAAATTATTTGGCGAATTCTAAATCACTTCCCAAGCACCCTAGCGCGTGCTTCGATTGTTTGAAGCTGGAATTTAATTAAATTTTTATTTGAGTTTTCCCAAGCCTCGATGGTTCTGCAATTGCTGTTCGTCAAAAACAGGGAAGAAAAGGAACAGGGAAAGGAGGAACAAAAAAAGCGAAAATCCATTTTCCACCCGAAAAGATGTCAAGATACTCCCGCACGGGGCGGGTTAAGCCGTTCCTTCCCGGAAAGCATCAATGGCTCGAGGACTTGATTGCATTGCATCGGTGGGTAGTTTTTGGGCAGGTCCTTTGGCTGCACTGCTGCACAACTTCCACATGAACCGAGCCGAAAAAAGAATTTCGGATATCCTTTTGCCAATTCCGATTCGAGCCGGGTGTCAAGCATGGCCAAGAATTAAACGATGTAAATAAGGGAAGTTTTGAATGTATTTGCCACCGGCAACACTGGATGGCAGTATTTGATGCTGATGCTGATGGAGACGGTCGAAGATTATTTACGATCGAACTGCCGTGCTAAAATTGCTTCCAACTATTTCATTGCGAAATTTAACTTCCAGTTCAACTTGTTCCGTAAAAACTGGATCTCATATTTAAAAGCTCCACTTGATTAGTCGAAATACGTTTTATCGTTTTTCATCATTATTGCATCATTTACGACTTTATGAACCAAAAAGGGGTTGGGGTTCAAATTTGCTACACACGTGTCAGTGTGACATTTGAATGCGTGTGTTAATTGAGATGCTCATTTGCTTCCCGCCGTACCACGCGCCCTTCCCCGAAATATGGCCACTTCATTTGCATTATTGTAATTTTCTATCACTTAATGAGTGTGCAAGTGCATTCCACCGATCGGTTTCCGTTTCGATCCTTTATTGAAATGAAATGGCAGATGGTTTATCGATGGAAAAACGAACAAGAGAAAGCATGCATTAAAATGGTGATGGGTCATTGATTTTGAAATGGGGTTTTTCGGTGGCTAATTTGCATGATTAGAATGCTTTCGGTTTATAGTGTGCTTCTACTTTCGATGGAAAAGAATTGAAAAGTATTTTAGATGATTAATCTGTTTCCTGCTAAACATTTTTGTCAATCATTACAATCTTTCACTTACTTACTAATCACTTACTTTAATCACTTACTGGAAATCGTTTATAAATTTTTCTTAAAACGATTAAAAAAAACCCCCATTAAAACCATAATGGACACCAGAAAGGACAAAGCTTTTATCCTAATTAAAGTATCGCAAGCAAAGCAAAGACTCACCGCATCAGATGTACGGCAGATTGCATACTGGTAGGCGTTTTTCATGAAACGCCAACACAAAGCATCATTCACAATATTGTGGCAAAGCATATTTTCTTCTTTTCCGAAAGCAACAAAAAAAAGGGAACTAGGAAAAACAAACTATCCGTCTCCTGGATTGCTGCTGTTGGGTGAAGGTTTGAGTGAAAGTGTAGTTTGTCATTTGCATTTATCCTTCGCAAACATGCCTCCTCGGTTCGGCCGTGCGGCCTTCCCCCACCCATGGGTGATGAGAGACCGAGCAATCATTTTCGCTTGCGGGTCAAACCATCGCCACTCGGACTGGAGTGACTCATTATGATTCGTTTCTATGATCTGTCACGTTTTGCGGATAATTTCGAGGCCGGTTTGACCGGTACGCGGGTGGGTAATCGACCGGGGGTCGGTTGGAACGATGAAACCAGGCTGCACTTTAAGGATTGAGCACAACACCAACAACGATGGACGATGATGGGGCTTTGTCTGCGCAGTGCTAGTTTGTTTATTTGCATATTTTCTTTCATTTTGTTTTTTTTAAGATCTGGGAAAAAATATGAATATTTTTTTAAAATACTATTGAAAATATTATAGAAAAAAGCGAAACAGTAAAATAATGGTAAATAAAAAAAAATATTTTTGGTAATAATTTAACTTTAAGAAAACACATTCGATACTGCAAAATATCACTTAAAACAAATCACTGTGATTTTCTAAACCTGTGAAACAAAATTGACACTTATAATGTGTTTTTAGTAACATGCTCTTACGCATTTATCTACTCGAGTACGTTTGTAAAACTCATGGTTAGCCTATAATCACTATTATTTAAATTAAAGTGTGTTAATGTGTGCTTTCGGATTAAAACTGAACAACCCAATCGTTTCGGCTGAACAATTATTATCGGTCTTTGCTTTGTTTGCTTCTTCGCGTTTCATCTACCGGCGGGTCAATTATGTCATCAGTGGAGCAATAAATAACGCTCTAATATATTCAGTGTGAACGTTAAAGTGCTGTCAAATAAAACACAAATAAGAAAATACACACATCATAAAGCAATAAACATACAACAAGCAGTCTGCCGACAATAGACTTGTTGTTACAAATATAAAGCATCAAACAACAGAAAACGCCATAGCAAATCCCGCTTTAATCACAGCAGGAAAGTCCGCACTTATGAGTTTTATAACTGTAACATAAATTTTACAAATGATACCAAAATTTCACAGACAGGTGTACTAGTGGGCATTAACTATTACGATCGTCACGATCGAATTGCACATCATAATTGAAGGTTAATTTTTGTTTTTTCTTTGTTGCAGCACTGACCTGATCTATTTATGTTATGAAATCTGATGATCGAAAAAAAAAATCGACCCAGACAATTGTACAGCAGCAGTGAAGCACCCGCAACGTACCTGTAAAAGCTGAAAATTAAGATAATTATTAAACATGAAAGTGGTTCAGAGCGATCGAATTGTTTTGGTGGGCTATTGGCAATCGTGCGATCACATACGCCAATGGTAATGCTTTTTCGATTCTCTTTCATGCTCAAACGCACATTAAAACCCCTTCACAAATATTGTTTCGATGTTTGTAAATAATTGCAACAGAATTCGATTTAGTTTAACGAGATACTCAAACAAAGGTCGATGAAAATTATGTTACAACCCTTTTTGTAGTTTGTATGATTTGTCTCATTTTCTTCTGTACTGTAACTGTACATTTTTAGTCAACCCTCTTGGCCGCTGGAGGAATCTTCCGTACGGTAATGTTACACAATCACAGCACCAACGACAACAAGCGGTTAACAATACTTTGTAATTTCGATCGAAATGAAAGATACATGAAATTATCTCATCCATTCCCGTGGTTTTACCATTCTCATTTTCATTTTGACATGAACCACCCGCTCACCCCTTACCGACAGCCCTCACCCTGTTGGCAATTTGTGCCGGGGACACCGTTCCGGGACATTGCGGGAGTTTTGAAGCACAGGATAAACTTTGGTGCATGTGCAGTTTTGTGCGAAAAGCATGTTTGCATTTGTTTGCCATTTTGTTCGAGATTCGTTTGGACGGGGTTTTTGTTTTGTGTAACATTACAACTTGACATACCCATCCGTGCGGTATAGGACAGTTCGAGACCGGGCGGAAAGGGCGATGGATATATTTAGAGACCGTGTTGCTATCCACTCACGGGTACAGGAACCGGAAACGCCAGTGTCAGTGTTAGGATATAAGGGCGGATGGCGGGGGTTGGTGTGTTTTCTCATTTTCGAAATGTTGTATCCAATTTTGGATTTTCTGGACGGTCTGGAAAGGAGCGTTAGAAGAAAAGAATGAAATAAGCAAACATCTAAGCATCCGATTTTCGTTTGCTACCCAAGGATCGTGTATACATGCAAAAACCCCGATTCAGGGCTGTGGAGAACGCGGGAACGTGGGTTGGACGGAAGGGATGTAAATTGAGCATGAAAGCAGTTGTAGAATTTTGTAGCGTAAAAGTCATCGTGGGAGTAAAGGAGGGCGCTCCCAGTCACAGATCGTTAAGGATTGTTGTAGTCTTCGTTCGACTGTGATGCACTCCGGTCCGGTTGAAAATATCTCTTTTGCTTGCTGGCAATTGTAACTGCCCGGTTAACCAGATTGCAACAAGAAGCAAACATCTTTCAGGTTCCCTGTTTGTGTGCGTTTTTTGTTGTTGTTGCCTTCTTTATGTAATGAGTAATATAATTTGTAGTCATTGTACAAAATGGATACCGTAAGAATGTCGTCTGTCGGATTCATCTGTCGGAAAACGGCACCAACAGCCAGGAGACAATGAAATTCCGATGCAAACTAATCAAGGCTAAATCATGGATTTGTGGAACACCACTTCTACCACCAGCGTTACAAGCACCGGAAAAACAGGATTTTTTTTACTCAACTTTTTTTTTGGATGAGTGTACATTCAAAACCTTATCCTTCCACATTTCGATCGGGAAGGGAAATAGTTTGTACCTAGCCCTGGAACTCTTATTTGGAGCACAAGCAAAACTAACATCTGAAGCTGATAGGATGAATAATGTTTGTTTCGAAGCATTTGCCTGCGTACTTGCTTGCTAGCCAGTAAAACATTTACACATCATTGACCAAACCGATAGCGGTAGCATCCATTTTTAATTTCCGGTTTTGTAATTAGTTTTGTGTGCTTTCAATTTACACCCAACCGTAGGATGATGCGCTAAATGTTTGTACGAGGGAGTTTCTCACTACTATCTTTATTCTCGCTTTGTTTGACATCCGAAAACAAAGCAAAATCCAAAGCAAAGTGAGCTCATGCAACGGCTTGAAGAGAAAGTTTTTCAGTGCAAATTTGTTTCTTTGAGCAAAAATGAACAAATATGTTTTTTTTGCATTTAAACTGCGATTTGTTTTGCGATTATGTTGTTTTTAGGTAAATGTATGATAATTATGTAGCATTTCTGCTATCCCTAATTTTGATTGTTAGTCCACATAAAGTATAAAGTTTCGTACGTTTATCACACGTTTGTTGAGTTCAATTTCGCTACCCAAATAAGCAGGAAGCTAAAATTGAAAATAACGTAATACTGTTTATTAAAAAGAATTTAACGAATTTAGCTATTATAAAGACCCCATGACAAAAGCGCAACGAGAGTTAGCGCAAAGTGTTTGAAAATAATCGAAATCTGGCAAATTTTTGATTGCAATATCATAAGTTAAATGACATAAGAAACGGATAAAATCAGTTAGGTTCCGAGACATTCCCAATACTTTTTGCTTGTTTTATGAAGATATAAAATGTTGTTTGAAATATTGTGCGTAAAATAAACAAAATTATGGGTTTATGACAAACAAAAGTTATAAAGTTTGGAGAAAGGCTACGCGATTTGCTGTCAGGTCAGGAGACCCAACGATCTACGACCAAATTATCCGACACAATGTCGATTTCTTTTACGACCACTCAGTGCCTGTTCGTGGCTGATTTGATCTTCAACGGTGTTGACGCACCAGCTCTTCTTAGCTATGTGAACTTCTTTGCGCCGTGTGAGAGCATAAGACAAACGAGGAATAATCGAATATTGCAAATTGCAACATATCTTGTTCCGATTTTAAAGATAATTATTATTTATTGTTTAAATTCGTTCTTCAAATGCTACAAGAAAACTGATTATAAAATGGCTTCATTTAGAGTACATATGTTTTCAATACACATAAAAAAAGGTGTAAAATTTTACTTTTTTTATTATAATAAGGCATCCTTAAAGGTACGTCCACAATGATTGTCCTTGAATCCATCGCTACACGGCTCATTAGTGGGAAAAAGGAATATCACTTTCAAATATTAGCCTCAATAGTTCCTATGAAGGAAGAAAATACAATTCCCACAGAGCTTTGACGAATTCCTCAAAGTCTTTGGCTTTTTTCTTTGTAAGCGACAACCGCCCACAGTATGTGGCAATAACGCAAACGATCCGTTGATTGCAACCACTCACATTCCCTGTCAATATGCACGATTGTTATGGCGATTTCGTTTCCCGATGACCTAATACTCGGAGGGCAAAACACGGTAAAGTGGAATGATTATTTCGAAACCGTCAGAGCAAACCTCAATAATGTCATGCATACAATGATGGGTTGGGAAAACCAAAAAAGAAAAAAACAAACATAATGCATCCCTAAAGCCACATTGATACACGAAACAGTGATAGATCTTTTTCCTTCCTGATAGCTGAATGGCACCGTTTTCCATCGGCTGCACATTTTCACATACCAATGCCGTCAGGATATTGGCTACCAATCTGCATCCCGTCAAACGGGGAACCAATGTCACTTCCTTCCCGACACTGCATCCTGATTACTGTGCAGGAAATCATTAAGGAATCTTACCACCCCCAGTCTGGGAAGCGCCCTTTAACGGGAGTCCTCGATAGAGCGAAAGCATCAACCAAACATAACAGGCACCTCGTATTGTGATTGCAGTTGAATGACGTTTCTTCCGGCTTTTCCCGCTACCTAGAAATTGGGTCGGTTCGCCATTCGTAAAGGACTTCGTCTATCCGTTACGAGTTCCGCTTCCAATGCCGATACACTCATACTCGACCCGGCTGCTTCCTGTCCCGGGAGTCACGTAATTGAACCAAGCATTTGTTATTGCTACAATAAATGTTTTGTGGAACATATCGTTCCATCTCGATCATTCCATTGCATTGGGGAGATAGCAATGAATTGTCATTGTCAGAATACACACAAGATTCGTCTGAGTAGCTGAATGTTTTTGGTGTGTTTGTCATGTTTGCAGGATGCACCAACCGGCCGGGTTGACGGGAAACCGTCTGCACCGAATCTGCATCCCGGCTTGTCTAACGATTATAAGGATGATAGGCCGTTCTTCAGCTGCAGACATACGAGGATATTTTAATGATAATTTTCATTCCTTCTCGTGCCGGTGCTTGACAAGCAGCAGCAGTGAACGTTATCCTTCCTGCCATAAACTGATACGGTGCATGAAGCAAAGTCCCTGCAGGTGCAACAAACAATAAGCTCGCTTCCGTTAAGAGAATCAGATGAGATCTTTGGGAGCGACAGTGGGATAATCAAGGACAGAACCGAATGGCATCAACATACTCATTCGTTTATCCCGGGAAAGAGACACGGGTTGCGGTGCATCGAATAAGACGCAGATGTATGTCATCGCCAGAGGATTTTGTTACAGAATTAGTGCAACTAGGTTCACATCACCACTAGAAGATTGTGAACTTTTTAGCTTGTACCTTGTACTGATTATTATATCACGTGGTAAAGGAATACTGCAGAAGTTCACATTTTACACCAGTAAAGCATCAACGTAAGCTTTAAGCAAAATTGAATTTGTGTATGTTAATGGAATAAATCAAATGATAATAATCCTTCTATCTTTCGTATAGCATTTAACTTACACATTTTGATGTTACGGATCTCGATCGTGTTTTTATTTCTTTTTTCAAATTCTCTTAAAAAAGGTGAAAGATGCGATCATAATAACGAATTTCTATGAATTTCTTTAATAAATAGTCCGTAGTGTTATACCAATAGTATTTATCCATTTAGTTATACGAGGAATGTTCTGTGATGCATCCGGCATGTGGTTTCTGCATAAAATTTGATACCCTTAGAATGTCAAAATACGACAATGTACTGGGAGCCAAGCAGCCTACTGGAGATACTTCTGGACGAGCAGCGAGCAGTCAGCCTCCACCACGCAGCCGAGACCTATTTCGCTCAAAAAAATTTTTTTTTTCTTTTAAATTTTATTTTAGTTTAACTAAATTTTAATTTAACTTTAGTTTAACTAAATTTTTAGAATACAAAGCTAAGTTTATTGGGCTTTGCTAGTAAAAACAATAAACTAAAAAACATGTAAATAAATTATTAAGAACCTTCTTGGTTGCCTTGTTATAACTTACAACGATATATTTTTAACTTCTATCGGTTCTTCCAAACAATATTAGCGCCTATATACTAGTGGATTGTTATGTTTTGAGCTCACTTAGTAACTACTTTCTCCGTAGCAAGGACTGAATATCCGGCTACGTGGTAAACATAAGTCTAGTAAGCCAAAAATGGCCGCCATGGCATCCAAGGCCGTTAGGCCAAGAAGAGAGAGTACCTTTAACATAACCTCAAGATCGGTAACGAAGAGTATCTTTCATGTATTATGAAGTTATATGCTACAACAAGACAGTAAAACAACCTGTTCAGTGTGTGTAGTGTATTTATTTTTCCATATAATTAACCTAGAATGATTATACAGTATTCTAAAAGGGTTCTAGTGAATGCTCGATTTCCTTGATAAGAAGTTGGTTCGATTTCACCAGACAAGTTTTTGAGGAGCTGATTTAGACCTTTTACGCATTTTAATTTGTTTATCCGGTACATGACACTGGAAGAAAACATGCGATTTATTGAAAACCCATCGTATGGATGTCAAAATGCATAGAAAAACATAAAACACTTAATAGGTGCAGTAAAGGCAAAAAACACTATCTTTTGTACCAAATAAGCAAAATTAAGAAAGCAACACGGCCAGGCCGTTCTTCATAAATAAAAAAGTAGTTTTTAAAAGTGCCTTTATTCAATTGAATTAGTGATAACAGCATAAAATCTGAACATTTGAAATGTTTAATCCAACCATCTAGGTGCACTTTTCTTAAAACTGGTTTTCTAGAGCAGTGCATTAAGTTTATCGAATTATCGAGCATCTTGCGATAGAGTTGTACCAATGAAAGAAATTCCCAGGCATTAAAACAAAATAATGGAAAGCTTTTCTACAGAATGCATTTGCAGAATGGTTTTGTTCTTGAATTGTTATCTCTCTCTACCGCTTCATAGCGTCAAAAGAGAAAAATAAAATGCAGATAAATTGTATTCTTCCACATTGCTCGATATGGTCGTCACACTGATTGAATAAAAGCCAAAGTGCATTATAGCATTATTCCCTTCAGAAAGCATAAAGCTGGAAATTTGATTAGCTTTTGCATATCATTTAGAGAGCATTTCGGTTTTAAAACCCCTTTGGTTTCCATTTCCTTGCTTACTTTTGTGCGATTGGATGTATCGGGTACGCATCTACGCAATGAATAAATTGCTCAAGATGGCAATCCCTGGCCATATAGGTACATTCCTTTTGTCGGTTACTAGTGTGGCTTTAGCAGGGTAAATTATTAATTGATGCAACATTCTGGAAGGATGAGCAAAGGCAGGAAACTGCCTTGCATCTTCTCATTCTTCGCATGTAAGTAATCAACACGCAACGTACGGTTCACTACACACGCACGCACATGCTGTTGAATGTAAATTCGCTTTCAAAACCCTCAAATCCTACCAACTGAACAGGGGGACAGATGATAATAATTTTGTTTAAAATATTAGCTACCGAATGGGCGGCGGTTCTGTGTGAGTGTCGGGACGGAAAAGGTGAAAGAAGATTCATTGAGACATTTGTGAACCGGAAGATTTCTACTTCTCCCACTTCTCTGCCACACACACACACAGAAACACGCGTCCATCCACCAAATGTGGGCGGAAGATAACAACATGTAAACATAATCATTTGCATGTCATGGATCAAAACCCCCTCATGGGTCGGGATGAACGGTACGATAAGGGCCGGCAGTTCCTGGTTACGGCACAGTACAATGGAACGTATCATACACGTGGAATGTGCATTGGAATGTGTGTGTGTGTGAGTGTGTGCGAAAGGTCGACGGATGCAATGCAGACCATATATCACACTTTCCGAGTGCAATATGTGATTAGACTTTGGACAGTACTAAGCCTGTACGGTTCCATGGTCCGTTTGCAGCACGCTTTCGAGCACATTGGAATCAAAAGGCCTAACCGAACCAAACGTGTAAAATGGGGGTGTATCTAACCTACGAAAAAGGTCAGGCCTGTGGTTGTGCTAGGCCCAGAGGTGAAGAATTTATTTCAGGCCCAACGGAGCTATGATGAACCGTAGCGTTCCACACGATTCGTATTGACACTGACGCGTTTGATTTCTCACTTTCATTTCATTTACCCAAAATAAAAAACACCAAAACTAAAACTACGACCTTTTTTGCTAAATGTTTGACATTATGTTGCTTTATTTCCTTAACTAAAACCCATTAAGCGTTAATTTTCGAATAAAACCAATCGTTTAGCGAACAACGTTCGTGTGTACATACAGGAAGATTTACTCATACAACTCACTATACTCACACCATACTCGTCACATTTCTCCGCATATTCCTCCTTTTCAATTGTATTTTTTATTTCCTCCTGTTATTATGGCAATCCTAGACGAGTCGTACCGGTAGCGCCGGTGTCTAGTTTTAAATGATTTACGATGTGCAATTTCCGTATAGCAGTCAGGCTGCAGCAGTTAGGTGCACAATATGCGAAAACAAAGCTCCCTTCAAGCTGCTATTGATATCGCCTTTGGTGCGAGTTCGTTTAGGGTTTGAGGGTCATGAAGGTGACGCTTGTTTCGAGCTGCAGTTGTTCACACCATCGTTTGGTAGTGTTTACCGGAAATCTCTGCCCATCCTTCATAACCTACCAACCTCACTGAAGGCTGATACGAATCACGCATTTCTTGCAGCCGCTCAGCAATTCTACAACACAATACTATCACGACTTAAATACGGCTAAATAAAAAAAAACAGCTACACAAAAGGGAAAATGAGAAAGAAGACAGGTGTGTGCTACGAAATCAAACCCCCCCCCACTGGCTTACTTGTCTGTTTTAATGGGTTTAATGGTTAAGTGTTTGTTTACGTACGAATGCTGCGATAAAAATGCAGCAACAGTATGATCGACTCCATGTCCATGCTGCAGGAAGTAACCCGATCGATAGATACTTTAAAGCTAACTATTAACACTGGCCCGAACGGTGTGGTCACACTGAGCGACCTGTTAATTGAGCCGCTGCGAAATCGTCTCCACTTTGGTGTTACGTACGGAAACGGTCCGCTGACAGTTGATCCAACCCCCCATTTTGCCAGACGCCCTTACCGGTACGCACAGGCACGCTCATGATTGGGCAATGTCTGGTTGAGGTTCCCGTCGTTGGCCTAATCGGTTTGCATAATCATCCAATGCGCATTGGATGGATGCGGCTTACAGCGTCTTTTCTTTCAACACTTTCGCGCTCGTCAGATGACCTTGACTGTACTTGACCGTGTTGCCAAACGATCGGAATATTCGCCTCAGTACGTAGTACAGACTTGCCAGGAGTGCCACCGCTAGTACAATCCCGGCACCGATCACATCGTAGTAGTGGTACACCAGGAAGGACATGTGAGCTGCCGGATAGCGATAGTGCTCCACACCGTTATGGCGGATGACGTATTCCGTCCACCAGACTGCCTTCTCTACCGGGCGCATCGGTTGATCGCGCACCAATCTGCCCAGCCGGGCAACGTTACGTTTGTACCTGCCCGTAAGGTGGTGTTAATCAGTGAGAACAAGGTTTATGGTAAAGGGTTGCCATCTTCCGATGGTGTCCACTACTTACCGCTTGTTGCTGGCAACATCCATGATGCACTCGCGCAACGACTCCACCGATAGTCGCTCCATCCACACCGAACGCCCTATACCCCGCTCGATCACCTTGTCCGCGTTGCCGAACTGATCGAAGTTGAACGGTATCACCACGAGCGGAACGTGCCGGTCTATTGCCTCCTCCATCGATTGCTGTCCGCCCTGCATAACAAACACTCTCACCTTCGGATGGGCTGCAGATGAAAAGTGGTCAGTTTTGGATGGAAAATCTATTAACAAAGTGCCTTTTTTTTAAAAAAAAAAAAGGGCCACACAAAAGCAAGTGTACTGGAGTGTGTGTTTTTTAAAGACATGATTATGTCCATGACATTCCGTCATCCGTATCACGTAAGTTTCCACTAAACTACCCCGCATTACACTCGCTCTCTCTACTTCTTTTGACCGTTTGTTTCTCTAAAAGCTAAAAGCTGTAGGGCACGATTATTGTTGGTGGTGCATTGCTTTGATAACATGATGGCTGTATGAATTGTCCAACAGAAGCAAAACATAAATTTATCATATTTTCCACTTTCCAAAGTAACCAAAGCATACGGTAGGTTTTGGACACCCTCCTACACGTAGGGCTGCCTTAAAATTCACATATCTATACAATCTCGAAGCTTAATTTTAAAAGTCAAACATTAAAGCTACCAGAACGAGACATAATGTTACAAAGCTATATGTAATTCCGTCTAACTTTTTGCTTTCCATTCGTTACGAATTCACAGTTTTTCTTTTCCAAACGTTTGTTTGTGCTGTTCTTTAATTTCTATTCTGTTTGCTCTCCCAACAACCCAATATCTAGAGTGGTCTGATGAGATAATAATTAGTCATTCCACGATTTACATACATCAATAGTGATCTTGAAACTCGTGTCACCTTCGAATACGGATCACCGTCGTAACATTGGGCTACAAATTCGCCACAAACCTGCGAGCTTTAGCACGGCGTGTAGTGCAAACATAATTTTACATAATTAATTGATATCTTTCTTTTTTCTTTCTGTGACGCATCGTACCGGGCAAACATTGACTGTTACCCGTGGCCGGTGATCTTGAATATTGACAGACGAATAGCACATCTTCCAGAGCGAAACCTGTTTGTCTGCCCCGGGTACCCTTGGAGCAACAACATCCGAACGATCGAAGGTATCTGGCCAAATTTGCAACTTCCTCGATGAACTTGACATCTTCTAAGCGGACCGAATCTGCATCCGAGGCGAAAGTGTTATGCAATAATCATATTCATCCGCCTTTATCGATGTGTTCAAGCAAAGCAGCTTTAGCTCTGCGCTTTACGTCTTCGCGTGGTCGGTAATGTTAGAGATAAAACCCCAAGACCACCGAAGAACGGAAAGCGAAACTAGTTTCTCGAAATAGCAAACTAGCGAAGGGCAATATCAGTAGGTTGTGATCTTTCCCCCTCAATGTCATGAGTCAGCACGAAAGATAACAAAGCAGCTAGAGGTGACTCTGGAAATGGACCCCCAATTTGTGATTCTATAGAAAATCCACCAATCAATCGTCGAACGTGCGTGCGTGTTTGAAAGCCAAGCTCGGGGCACCCACTCAGCGGGTGTGGAGACTCCCGAAAACAGAGTGTATTATGCAATGCATGGATCCGAACAGCAGGAACTAGGTCAGGGATGGCTTTCGAGAGCACTCCTGCCCGTTAAGACATGGATGCTGTGCCATGTGCCCTGACCAGCGCAACACCGTTGATGACATTTGATGGAAAGCTTTAAGTGTGAAACGTCAAACGGTCAAACGCCGCAGAAAGTGACAACGCAGATGGAGATAAAGACATCAAGTATGGAGTATTTTTTCGTTGTCTAGTTCCTCCTCCATTTCCCACAGCTAAAGAGTTCGTGCATTACTGTGTTAGACAGGTGTCTACGGGTTGAAAATGATGGATGAGCTTTGATAGCCCTGCAAACGATCCGCTAAAGTATCGTTTAATAAAGCGATTGATAACCAATCAGCGGGTCAAACTACATATCCGTTATGGGCATTGAGTTTTAGGCGATCGAGTCGAACGAGTAGCGACAAAAAGGGAAAATGCGTTTTCCCCCTTCAACCAACGTTGTCATATCAAAGTTGGTTTTACCCAATGGTGTAACTAACACATTGTGCATACAAACAAATTCGCTCCGGATAATTCTTGGACGAACACGTGTGTAAATGGGCCACACTTTACAGCAGCACATTGATCTTGGTGATATGCGAACTTAAGGTGTGCAGCAAAAACCCAGATCGCGCTCGTCTTATTTCCATCCATCTACAGTGCCGTGTTGGGCATGATCGGTGCGCAAACGAAGCAATGTGCGAATTGGCAGCATCAACAAAATGCGCGTCCTACTATCGTTAAACAAATGTCAACAGATGGGAACAAATAACAAAAAAAAGAGCATGTCATAGTATGTTCCCATTGACAACCATTAAATAAGGGTAGATATAGTAAAAATGTAGTCAAGTATGAACTATATTAGAAATAAAGCAAGATAACAAATATGCAAAAAAAACCCCAACTACTCGTGCATCACTTTTAAAAACGAATTTTAAGTCATCTTTTCTGCGGTTCAACCTTGAGCTGTGATACTAGAAAAATAGAAAAAAATAAACAAGTCCTCCCGCTTCAAGGATAATGTCGCAATAAAATGAGTATTGCCATTTTTTAATGTTAATCCAGTAATGAGCATTGCTTTTGAGCGTCAATTAAGAGCACATGAGTGCAAAGGCAAAAACGGTTTCGTGATACCGTGTGTGTGTGAGTGTTTATTTATGCTGTCCGTCTGGTTACATTGTTTCTTTGATTAGCTAATAGTGTGAGCAGTATCGTCCATGCATGTCGTTAAAATATTAGCATTTTTTTTGTTGCTTGCGCGCGAAAAAACGTTACCCATATGATACCATTTGGGTCACATCACATATACAGTAACATATGTACAGAGTATCGCGAAAGTATCCCATTTTCTAAGTAACACTTGTTGTCAACGCAGATGACGCCATACGGTCCCTAGATTCGTATACCCTTTTCGTCTAAATCCACACACACCCACACACCCACACGGAAGGAGTTACAAATGTTGTCCCTCCGTATTACCTCCACCTCGAGATTATTCTCGATCAAAGTGTGAAAAATTGATTCAACACAAACATCCCTGCCCATCCATTCCGGCACTCCCCAAAACATGACGTCTAAGTCCCTGTTTGCTGGACATTTGGCTATTGTTGGACAGTTTTTGGAAACCCTAACTGCTTCGTTTTGCACCTTCCTTTCATTGCGTCGAACAGCTGTTGGGCTACTCACCGAGAAGATCCTGCTGTGGTAACCAGCGCTCCATCCGAATGTTGGTAGTACCATTCAGATCCAGATCAGCATCATGCTTCCACAGCACGTCATACTTGAGCGATTTAAACACCTCCAGAAAGAGGTTCAAGTTGTGCTGGTTCAGCGAATCGCTGCGTATGAGCGTGCCCAGACTAAAGTACACCACACCGTGCACCGAACGATCGAGATACGCTTGCAGATCGGTCGGTAGCGCCTTCGGAGGTTGAATGTGCATAAAACCGAGCTGTATTGAGTTGGGCACTAGGGGACGCACATACCCCAGGGATGGTTCCGCGTTTACCATCAAGAAATCGACCCGACGCATCAAATCCCACGAGCGTGTCATATTGCTGCCAAAGTTTTGTTCGATCATACGGTCGAATATAGCGAAATCGGTCGGCAGAATGTGGAACTGGATCAGCAGATTCGAGATGACGGCTTCAACCCGTTGGAAAAAGTTTAAATCGCGCGTAAACTTGTGATTCATCTCGGGATGGGCGACCACATTCATTACGTTGCCGATCGCTTCATGGCACATGCCCATCGAATCGATCGAACTGATACCGATCATCGGTGCCTGGAACAGCTCGGCGAACGCGTACATCGGTGTGAACTGGTAGTACTCCACGATCACCACATCGAAGTGTGCGTCCCGGGCATGTATCAGTGCCTGCACGTCCGGGTGGGCAAGTTCCGCCTCCAGGAACAACCGTGTCGTCCTGCGCAGCTGTACCGCAATCTGGTAGAAGTTCATATTCCGTTGCTTCATATCAACCACGTCGAGATTTTGCTCCACAATCCGATACGCGTAGCTCCAATCGATCACGGTCACGTTGGGATGGTCCGTTGCGAACGGATCCGTCGTCATAATCGTCAGCTCGTGACCCCGCTCGATCAAACCCTTCATGAACGCTCGGTACACGATCTGGTGGCTGCGGGCTGGCGAAGGAAAGATGGCCAACACCCTAGCACCTTCGGTTAGGGTGGGCATCTCCACTGCTACTACTGTCAGCAACACCACCATCACCATCCGCACAATCCCAACCAAACCCCACATGGTTTCGACCTTACCGTCGAGGAACTTGATAAACACTTTTCCCCAACAAAAGGACACACTGAGTATTTGATTCTGGAGCACAAGCTTAATTTAATCACCATGAAAACACTTTCACTCACATGCACGAATTTTTTCCTAATTATGGTACGAGTGCGCGAATCTTTCCTTATCTAATTCGATAACCACCTAATCTTCGCACATCTCACCGTACGACCGTCGTTCAACTAAAAGAGACATCGGGCGAGGATGGTGAATTTATATGACCGTCTCACAAACGATCGTTCGCGAGATCACGACTCCACCACCGTACAGCAGCCGCCGTACCACGCGATCTTCATCAGCCGCGACAACAACGACACGCTACACGAAGGCAACACGAAACTTACGTGGTGAGATGCGTTTGTCGTACGACTAACGCAACATTTCTTAGGCGGCTGTGAAGCACGGATGGAAGCGTGTGGGAATATCGATCGTGACGAATTCGTTTGCAAACGGTTCAGTCAAATGGGAGTTTTTTTTTGTTTTGGTTGCGGAATGTTTGGCTTTTCATGGTACGTTCAACATTTAAACCGTTTAATTTGTTTGCTTAACGACTACAATGGTTTTGCGGGAGAAAATAGTCGCACACTCGTTATATCATTATTGAAACATTTAGCGATGAGGGTCAATGTTAGATGCATTCGACATGTTTTGACAAAATAACACATGCGTAAACCACTCCCTTATCTGGCAAGAAAACAACTAATAATGCAGCCATCAGCGAAACAGATTTGTTGCGGTTAAGACGCACCGATCTTAACCTCGGAATGAAAAATGATCCACGTTTGGTCTGTTCGTCTATTTTGGCCACCAGTGACATGTTAATTTTTATTGGTACGACATCTCAATCGTAAAAGAAATGATTGTACACTATCAATCCTCACCATTAATAGCGTACTTTGATTGACTGGGTCATCACCCCTAACAAAAAAAGGGATGCTTCTCTAATGTTTTGAGTTTGGAAGAAATATTGAAAACAAATTAAGTGCAATAATTATGTTATTATACGGTTGGCGGCAAAGCCATTTGGAAACACGAAACACAATGAAATGGAAATGAAAAATCTACACATTCTTTCGTGCCGTTCGTTGCTTGTGCACAAATAAACCGACCCTTTCGTAGGTTGAGTAAGGTCCGGTGAAAATTAGATTTCCATTTACCGAAAAAAAACGCACCATCGGCAAATGTGTGAAGGTTGTGCCGTATTGTACAACAAATTAGGCACCAAAAATTTTTACCCAGCACCCACCGTTAGCCGGCGCATCGACCAGTATGTCTTGTAACCTGTCAGAAACAAAACAAAACAAAAAACCCGTGATGTTGCAAAAGAACCGCACATCGAACGTTTCCAATTCGATTCGCACCCGTGCCCCGGTGGTGGTAGCTCTGGAACCTGGTCAGTGCGTTTCCTCGCCTTTCGTGGGATTTTTGGAAGCTTTCGGGGTAACGCATGTTGCTTCAAGTTGTTAGCAGCTGTTATCGAATCGTTTACCTCGTGTGTCCACTACGGAACCGTACGGATGCGGGCAAGCCGGGAGAAACGGTTTGAAACTGAAACTTTAATTATGGGTTTTTATCTCACAATTTTAAATCATAGAATGTTTGTAGCTTCATTTGGGTAGATTTAAGCGTACCTTAGCTCCATTGAATGAAGCCACAATGGAATATGTCAAGTACCTGTCATTTCTACCTCAAAAAAAAAAAAAAATAGGAAAAAATAAATCCAAGAGAAAGGAACACACCATCCAAAACGCTTTTTTAATGAACGTTTGACCTCTTTCCAAAACAGCTCGAGCTGCATTTGTCAACTGGACTACTTCAACAACAAACTCCAAAAACATACGCGAGCGCGCACACACACACCGAAGGTCATCGCAAACGGCAAACGGCTAAGTATCGTTCCTCTTTATGAATGGAAGCTCCTTGGGAGGAACAGTTGAGGTTGTGGTGGATGTGGGAGGTAACTCTTATGCTATGGATCACCAAAAAAT
>CM028103.1:22907303-22935196 GCA_016170015.1 Anopheles longipalpis | reverse complement strand
CCGGGAAGGTGTGGTTTGTGGAACGTCGCAAAGAAACACAAGAAATCTCGACCACCATCACCACGACGGAGTCGAAACCCTTCTGGGTTAAAATGCAACCGACGCTGTTGTTCATTCGCTTTCACCTAGCCCGCTCTTAGTCCGATTCTTAGCGCAGATAAGTTTTATGCAAAGATTGGCTTCTGATCTCGAGACGATGTACGTACGAAACGGAACGCCACTCAAAACAAAACCTCGCTACCATCCCTGACGGGGAGCGGTTTGGAACGGGGAAAACGCCATAATAAAATAACTACGGTTTCCGGTCAATTTATTTCAATACAAGAGCAAACCGGGAGCGTTTCCACGAGGGTTTCTTACACCCGTTGGCGTTATTCTTGACCAGATTCATTAGCAACTGGTTCGCGTTTTGACCTTCTTCGCCGGATTCTGTGTTCTCCGCAGAGGAAGTCTAATAGAACCGGTGGACGTTTGTTGTGTTTCTTTCTTCTTTTCTCTCCATCGTCTTCTTTTTCTGGCAGATCGGATCCCCGACACGACAGACCTTCGGCCAGGGATTCGTTTTGATGAGTGAAAGATCAACCTTAACGAAGTCCGGAGGCTTTCCCGTACAATCCGGCGGCTAATAATTAACCGGAGCCCCGGGTCCGGCTTCGTCATCATCGCCTGCTCGTAGTTAGCATGTTCCGTTTGATGTTTTCGCGTCGAAACATACACACACTCGCATCCTCTCTTTCTTCCCTATAACATCCCGCGTTGTGGTCTACAAACAGATGCACTTTAACCTCTCTCTATCTCGCGTGTGCTGTGGTTGAGCCCAGTACCTTCTCAGAATTCATCGAAATTAAGCCCTTCCGGAGACGATTGTTTTTTGTTGTGTTGTATTTTTTTGGCGGGATTGGATTTGTATTCGTTTCTTCGATTTCGTTCCCTTTCCAGTAATGCCCGACGGGACGGATATGAATTATTGATAGTCGTACGAAACACACTCACCGAGAGACGCTTCCTTCTCATTGCTGGCAGCTTTCAGTTTGGCCGCAGAAGAAGAAACACGAGATGGAATTTTTTGGGACGGATCACAACCGGGAACCGTACCTTTGCCGTGTTTCAGCAAATATAATTGAATAAAGCAAACGGTACGCGAAACACAGAAATGCAAATAAAGCTCATCCACGCATTGATTGAGTGAGGCGGCCCTTGACAAGGCCACCCTTCCTGCCAATCCGGTTGCTTTGTCCACTATTTCGAAACCATTCGTTCTACCCCTGCTTCGTTTGTTTAAGGGTTTTGCTGCTCTGGTTTATTTTATATTTCGTGTTGCTTCCGTGGTGAAGAAAAGCAGACAATCAATGTCCCAAACACGGCCACAATTTTTGGTTTTGGTCGGCTGAAGTTTGTATTGTGTGTTTTTTTTCTCTTACTTCCATCCATGTCCCGCAGCTACATTTCATCCCACATATTGGTTTTTTGTTATTTCACCTGAGGCTTTTTAATTCTCCTTCCCGAAAAAGGTAGAACTGGCGGATGACTAATCCGACCCAGCGAAGAACGCGTCCACCATTGTGTCATTCCCGTCTCGGTTTTACCGATTCTGCATCACTTCCGACCACACGTTCCACACAGCATTGGGAAGTCGCGACAAATCCGATCGAACCCAGCGACAGACGGATAAGGAAATTGAATTCCTGTTTTGTTATCCTCTTCAAGCTGTTCATTCACCGGTACCCTTTTTGCTGAGCTGTTTTTCTTAAGCTTGAGGGATTGCTTTCAGACATAAAGGAAAAGGAATGTTGGATCGTTGTTTTTTGCGCTCCTGAAACGTAAGAAGAAAAAAAACCTTCACGTGCATGCATTCGTATTTTGACCGTGAAATAAATGTTTTTATTATTTTTTTATTAATCTCACATTTCCTTCCCGCTGACATGACATATTGCGTTTGTTTAAGAGAGTGGGAATGTTTTCATTTGGGCTTTTTGCTTTTTCTTGCTTTTGTGGATTAATTTTGCTTTGTTATGATAAATTTTGGTAGGCTTAAGGGTGTTTGAAAAAACATTAGACCAATTTTGCCATTTTTACTTTTAAATTAACTGATTTACTGGTTCAAAAATAAACTTTTATTTAGAGTAGTTGATTTAATAAAAGTATAAAATATAGAGTAAGAACAAGCTGTTAACTAGAATATTAATAAGTGATTTCAATGCTCGCAAGGACAGTGTCACCTGAACATATCATTGTGTGAATTGCATTATTTAGAGTCAGAGTAACAATGCTTTAATTAAACTGCTTATGGACGAACCTTTATTCCGGTTTCAAGATAATTTTTTAATATTTTGAAGAAATGTTTATTGTTGTATTGGTTTTTATAAATAATATTGTTGTCTTTAATCACTACTAAACCTGGGATTTCAAGGCTCTGGTTTTATTCGTCATCATCATATGTTTTTATTATCGTTTTCGACTAGATCATTTAAATGTTCGCCCTTTTACTTCAATTGGTGCACATTTACTTCACCAAACCACAGTCACAGCCAGTTGCTTTATTCTAGCCGTAACACAGCTATTCTTGAACCGTCGCATTTCCTTCTCAAGCATAATTGTTGTTCACAACGACAAGACGCAAAAAACACACCACAGTGAAGGGTTCCGTTAACAGTGTAGAACATCAGTTCCACTGTGAAACTCACCATCGGGAAAAGCAACACACACGCAAACCTTAAAAACACTTCCCTACCGTACCTAAATGGATGGGAAATTGATGTCTTTTCGGTGACGCAACGATTAGTGATGATTTATTTACAAAAGCTTCACAGCACCACGGCAGAAACTGTACACTGCTATCGAACACAAAAAAAAACAACTACGCCATTCTCACTTACGTTCTTCACGGTTTGGTACTTTGCATCGACCGGAAATGAAACTCCGGTTTATGAGCGGCAGTAAGGATAGATATGCCATTCGAAATCTTTCCCAAAACGCCAGAAGCGGAGTCAACAGCAGGCGGTACAATTGTTCGCAATTACGTTTGAAGATCGTTTCGAATCGATAAACGCTTCGGTTAACGCTTCGGAAACCATTTGCTGGAAGGGAATTTCTTTGCTAAAGAAAATCAAACGCATAACACTCCGTGTTTGTTTGCGTATTCCTTTGCATTGGAGGTGTAGTTGTTAGATGGTAATGGTAATTATGCTTATGTTGCTATGCTTTTCCATCCATTTGTTGTTCCATGCCTTGGGTAAGTAGGGAACGGATAAAGCAGTGTGCAGATTGAACGACAAGATTACTGCGAGTACCGGATAATACAAGTAATTTAGCTCAATCATTACCAATTGTCGAACCGTTTGAACCGTTTTTCGTCTATCAATTTTATCTTCTTAGAATATTTTAAATGATTTTTTAATTATTATTAGACAAAGATCACAAAACAAATCAAAATTTATTTTAAAATGCATATTTCTTCTCATTGTATTCAGAAAATGTCAATTTATTAATAGTTTTAAGACAATTTTATTAGGGCAAGCCCTACTTGCTACAAAGTAACTGATCGTAGCAGATAATCATAACAATAGAAAAGAACTATCCACAATGCTCTTCAGAACGAAAGCTCCAATAAACTGAGCCCCGGCAGTCAATGAACCGTCTCAAAATAATGATCTGTCCCACCGGAAGTTAAGGTTTACTGTTTGCTCAAGACAAAACGCAACATACCGTTTCATAGAGAAGAAGAAAACCCCCCCGCCTGGGTTCGTTGTGCTCTAGTAATCCTCCACAAAAGACATCTGCCAAATCGGTAAATCTGATTTGGGAACCTCCACACAACGGCAGAAGACAAGCACTACGTGTGTGGGTATGGCTGTATGTTTGGTGCATTAGTAATATTGCACTTATTAACGTTTCGTTTCACAGTTGCTGCGCGTTCCGTGTTGCGATTTTTCGTGCTGTCATGTCGCTCACCGGATAGTACTACCGGATGCAGTCGTACGTGTGGAGCTTAACGGACCGTTGCAGACGACAACGACCAACGACGATGCCGGGTTTAGCGCAAAGAAGTGTATCCCCGAGGAACTGGAGTGAATCATATCGCCAGAAAGCGGCAAAGTGAATGTACCGTGTGCGATGCTTTATGCTGTTACGCTTTGTGCGCGGCCACCCGAAAGCTTGCTGTATGCAAAGCGAAACAGCTACCGCATGAACTTGGAGCGGGATCAATAGAGATCTTGTCGCTTGTGGATAGAAGTAACGGAAGCCACACCTCGCATCCATCCCAAGTGGAAAATGTAAGAAAATGCTCCACTTCGGAACATGAACTTTAAAATCCCCAACAATATTCCGTTGTGTGTTCCATCTCGTGTGGCAAGTACAATGACAATTAACCTCCCAAACCATCTCGTTTCTATGTCTTTCTTTCTTATCCCATTCTTTTTGTCCATTCTTCGAAAGACATTGTTTCAGATGGTGCCATTGCAATCATTTAACGCGCAAAATACGTCCCATCAAAGTGGAGGGCAATTTGAGCGTCTCATCCTAGAATTTTCCCTTTTTCCCAGTTTTTTCATCCGAGTGCTACTAATTGTGTGTCTAAAGCGGATACTAAAAAAAAACGCGTCGGAAGTCGCTGAAGTGTCCCAACTGTTCGGACAACGGGGCGGGAAGCGCATTAAAATCGATTCGCATCAGCAAACCAACCTAAAGCGCACCGACTGCTTCGTCTGCGTCCGTGGTCAATGTCAATTGCTGTCGAAAGGGTCGATCCGGTGCTTCCGTCGTTGTCAATCCGATTAGTTTCGACTCTAATTCTAATTACTCTTCATGATATGGAGTAAAGCGACGAGGCGCAGACACTTGTAGCACAGTCAACACGGAAGTCGAAATCAACAGATCGGTGAACCTTCTGCTCAGTCAGCGTAAATAGAATAAAAACCAAAAAAAAAAACACCTTTTGCAAACCGAATAGAAAAAGGGGACAACAACAGAAAAAAAAGAACTGATTAAAAGAGTATGAATAAGAAACTGAAAGTCAACCATCACCATCCGTTACCGTCCGGTGCGGTTAAATAAATAAGTTCAGTTCTTCTCAACGCTTTACTGCTACCAGTTTCGAGTCAGCTCGGTTACGTCTACCCTGGCTTAGAAAGGAAACCTTTCCCGGCGTAGGGAAAATATTACAACAGAACGAATCCAAAGGCCATTCCCCGGAAGACCTCAACAATCAGGCCAACCGGAAGTGTGATGATGGTGGCGATGCTTCTTTATTTGTTGTATTTTTGCTTTAAACCTTCTTCTGACGTCGGGGTTTTTGGTTTACATTTGCTTTCCCTTTACCAAAGTCCCGGTGGTCAGTTGGGGTTTCGTGTATGTTTTTTTCTTCTTTCGAATTTGTTGTTTCACTGGATGGTGCGAAATATTAGGAACCTTTGTACATAATATTTAGAAAAAGTGTGAGAAATGTTAGTGAAGGACTGTATTTATGAGCTTGGAAAGGAGCAATTTATAATAAAATATTTTTTTAAAGAATTGTTTATATTTATTCATGTCAAATACCGCGGAAATGCATACATTTTGGATTAACCCGAGTGACTTACGTTCCTAAGTAAATACTGCTTCTGGCAGGGCAGTTAAAGAGCATTAGTTAGGAGTAAACATCCAGTTAACGTTTAAAACTCGATTTCCTTCCCTAAATGTCGTCTGTATTTCTTTAAATTACGTTCAATTAATCTCTTCCGAAATCCATCAATCAGCATAAAAACTAAGCCAGGCTACGAACACGACTGACTTCCGATGGTTTTAACCGCGAGCCAGTAGAATCGTCGGATCACTTAAGCCCGGGATCGCTTCCAATAATTCCCGCGGGCAAAACCCGAACGGTCACCAATCGAGTCAATTTCTCAATTAACTTCGAAATCTGTCCACTAGCAACACGCGAGGGATCGAAGTTTCGGGGTTGATTTCGAAACCCTAACGATAGACCCACGGTCCGTCCAGTTGGACCTCGCACCGTCCAGTGTCAATCTTACTTCCAAACGCGTCATTAATTTTAATTCCCTCCCGAAGTGATCCTCCGCCAGGGCGAACGGTTAAGCAGCACGTGTTGCACGCTGGCCAGCTGTCTAATGACACATCTGCAACAGACCCATGATTTTCGCATGATCAACAAGATCGTGCTCCCGTTTTGCGGTGTCCCGGCGGTCTGCTGATGCTGCTGTAGATTAGTCAACCGTACACAGAAATCGGTCAAATTAAATAATCAGCCGGCAGATGAAGCTGATACGCGATTTCCGCAATTTATTTCAATCGCATGACGGATTCTCTCTGCCTACGGGGTTCGGGCTACCCGGTGGATAGAACTGAATCGGTTCTGTTTCCTTCTTTCCACCATTCTTTCCACCGCTAAAGCGAATGGACGAGTAAGCAGTCCTCATCTCGCTAGTTACCGTCGTCGTTGAAATGGTCAGACGGTGAAGTCACAATAAAATAATGAGCCACCGTTCAGCTAACCACTGCCGGTCCTCCCGAGACATAACCAAACCCAGTGATGGGGGATCAAGCGAGTCAAGAAATGAATGAAGCACGAAATTAATTTCCTCCCATTTCCATTCAAACCTACCATTTGCCGTGACCGGTGTGTCTTTCTAACGTCTTCCCGTTTTCTAGCGTGAATCTTGTACAATTGCTCTCAATTCAGAATATAAGAATATCCTTTTTTTCTTCCTTCTTGCACACACACACACACTGAGTCCGAAGGCCATATGGCCAGGATAGGCACGACGTAATGGAACAAAAGCCACCGAACCCAAAAAAAACCTGCAACTGGTCGCATGTGAAGGCAGGGAATGGGGACAACAGGAGCAACCTGTACCTTGTCAGATTCGTTCGCTCGCTCTGCGTGCTTTTTTTTACTATTTAGCTCCTGTCTGTTCTTCCTGTTTTGACCACTTTGCCCGATGCGTAATGGAGTTTATGGATGAGACGAATGAATGAATCAACGATGCAGCAGCAGCGGCAGGTCGTCTCAATTGAATGAGTAAAGGAAAAGGAGATGAAGGGAATAGAAGGACAGGACAACAATGAGAGTAAGAAAAAATCGTTAAGAATGAATTTCCGACCTGCACTTGCCTTTGATCACGTCGTTGGTGGCGACTGTAATGTAGTGTGGCGCTAAAGCAATGAAAAGTATTGTAAACTGAAACTATTATTTAATATTTGCTAGAACTCTTCTCTTCTAGAATAACTCCTGTACCTTGCCTAACTCAAACAATCATAGACATTTGGTTTTTTATTGGTATAGAACATGAATATTTTTCCAAATACTTCATCGTTTTAAGGATTTTGGCGTAACTTCCGTAGTTCCTATCACAACTATTTCCTGACTGCATTTATTGTTGGGAATAAAAATTGTCCAAAGGCAAGCAGATATTGCCTATCAAACTGTAAAGTATGCGGGAGTAGAAGTTCTCGACGACGTTGTCTGTAAGTATGAGTTACGATCTATTTCACGAATAGCCTTGTGGCAGTTATAACTGTCATTAGCAAATCTATCGAGATCTCCAGAACGCCTTTTGCAAGCAAGTCTGTCGTTCAATCTTAGTCTGTTTAATAATTAAAGGAAATCCAATGTTTATACGAAATACTTTGTTGATAACAATCTAAAATTATAAAAATAAATATTTTAATGAATGGCATCATATAAAAACTAATACATGTAAAGTTTCAATATCCCTCTAGGACGATCAGGTGAAGCTTTAAGCCTGATGATGCTCTATGCTCATGGTAAGCATTGTTAGTTCTTCCTGTCGCAACGATCTTTCTTCCCCATTTTCTTCCTTATGTCTCCGTCGTACTTTGCGTGTCATCTTTTTACAAATTCTCTTCCATTCCAACGTTTGTACAGAAACCCTCCTCGGCAAGGTGTAGAATGTTGCAGCATGTGGTCACCGTGGTAGCGGCAACATACAGCTCCGTGCCTCGGTGGCTCGTTTCCAATTTATCTTATTCTCATGTTGCTTCTAACCAACGCTAGCGGAAGCGGATCGGTTGGCACCTCGTCGAAATGCATGAATGTGCATGTTCCGGGAGTCCCTCAAGGTGTACGGCATGATCGCCGACAAAGGGCAAAAGAAACGCACCGAAGAAATGAACGGAATACAACAGATACCTAAGAGCAGAACGGAATGGAAATGGCAGGATAAGGTGGGAAAGAGAGAAAAAAATGGTAAAGTAATCCCACAAAATGCTTAAAATTCTTCGTCTCCGATAATGCAGGTAAGGCCCGGCTGTTGCCCTGCTAAAGGAAAGTGAAACGATCGGACGCACTGGAGACGCTTCCGGAGGTTTGAAGCGATCCAAAATGGTACAAATACACGTCGGCGACCGGTTGTCGCTCGAGGTTCAAACGATCCCGGAATTTGGTTAAAAACGAACCGCGGAGGAAGTTTTTTTTTCCTCCGCCTGCTGGTGTTGGAATCCGAATTTTATCTGCCCCAAAATCGTCCGGAGGTTGCAATTATCTTTCAACACTTCCATACGATGTTCAAATTTCTTGCAGGCGCTACTCGAAGATGATGATGATGGTGATGATGTGAATATGATGGAAATGGTGATGACAGTGCATCTTTCCGTTCCGGTTGCTTCGTGATAAACATCCGATCATAGTTCTGTGGTTGGTTTTCCCCTGGTTTTTGCCGACCCGAAAGCGAAATAGGTTGGTATGGAAAATATTTTGGGTAATTACACCTAAAGCCTTATCGGCGTAAGCTCATCGGTATCATTACCGTGCTGCTGAATAGATTAAAGAAAGAAGCTCAGAATAATGTTTCTGAGATTCATCAAAACATACATCTGGGCTGGTGTTATGTAGAAACTGTAGCTAGAGATGCTATCCTGAGAACAAATGGTAGTTATATGTAATTTTATAATTGGAAAATAATTTATTTCTGCCTCAGTACATTGAGCGAAACATTTTTTCTATGCTATAAAATTGATTTGTTTGATAAAATCTAAAAATCATCCAAAAATTAAAAGTAAAAATATTATCATTCCTATCAACAAATAAAGTAAGCTATGTTTGGGAGCTAATTTAGCCTGTTTCCTAATTTATACTGAAATACATCATCGAGCATTCTGAAATTATCTTATTAATAACTACCTATTTCGTCACGACTTTTGAATTCGATAATTTTCCTTTACATATAAACTGCTTCAAAAGCTTAAGCTTACTTTAACGATGCCTCCTCCGACACAGTAATTGAAGTCAACTTCCTAAAGCTACGATCGTCTATGAGAGGTCATTGTTGTTGATACTAGAAATTTGTGCTTTTCCTCATTGGGTTGCTGATAAACCTCTCTATTCTATTTCTCTCTATTCTATTGTCTATTCCGGATTTGAGTAAGAATTTTTGGGTTCATGTAGAAAAGAAGATGTCCCATGAGCAAACGGAGATTCTAACCAAGCATCTTCATTTCTTACTTGGAAAGGTTCTCTTACAGAATATACTATAGTCACCGAATATTGTAGACATTAGTAGAGGAAAGCCCTTGAAGTCTTTTTTAGCTCGTGGCTTACAACATTATTCAACTTGTTAACATCGTTTCATATTTGATTATTTACAAAAGCTCGTCTTAACTAAATCTTCGAAGGAAACTAAAATTTTATTTTTATCAGAAGAACACTCTACAAAAAACATCATTGTCAAATAAATTGCTCAATTTTCGTTGGAAGTAAAACACTATCGTACAATCACAAACCGAACTTTACCGCATAAAGTCTTGGGAACGAACGTTTTTTTCGGTTTGCTTGCTTTTCGCTCACAGCTTCATTTTGCCAGCAGCAACAAAAATGCTTTCCATTTCCAAATAAACACGTTCCATCGTTCTGGCGCTGGAGAAGCAGATAAAAATAATTAAATTTTGTCACGTCGAAAAGATTGATGAATGATGGCGGGCCGATAGTGGCGTTGATCGGTCGGTCGGTTGGTGACATGATGTGGCCCCCATCTATATGTAACTTATTGATGTAACGTCCAATGAAGCTGCACAATCTCGTCTCTAACCCCCCAAACGATGCGCTCGGCAGAATGGGTTGGTGGGTTATAATAAAACCATCATTCCCAATCGCCCGACCCCTGGTGATGCCTCGAAGGGCTTACGGTTATATTTGTGTTCTTCATCCATGCAAGTCCTGTTGAAGAAATGTTGATAGCGCGTGTGCGATAGTGCTTCAGTGTAGCGATATTACTGCCACATCATGTACCGCAACACAAAATGAACTCATATCAATCGCGACGAACTATCTGCGCGATAGACGGTTAAGATTTGGCTTGTTAGCAGTGACTGTTCGCTTCCAGTGTGCTTTTTTGTATGCGAACCAGTTTCGCGGCAAGATAAGCGTGCTGGCAGTAAAACGAAGCGCAATGAAACGATGTGAAAGGAGAAATTGCTTCATTGCTTTGTTTTATGTATTGGGAAAGAAATCAGAATCTCATCGTGCCCTTCGAAGAGGCGTGCGATATTGAACATTGAACTGGCGATGGCACTTTGTGCTTGTAATCGCACACGTATCATTCGTGCGTTTCCCAAAAATTGTCTTCCACTCATTTCATCAGTTAAGACAGGTCCTTCCAAGAAGCTGGACGAGAGTTTCTGACACAGGGGTTTTTTTTTCGTCGTGCCGTAGCATGACTCAAACTCATTGCGCCGGAAGTAATCTTACCGTCGTGCCGTCGATTCGATGGGCGGGAAAAGGCGTCCGTATAGCGTCAATACGTATGTATACAGTCATTAACGTTTCAACCAACAACCAAAACAACACTCTTAAAAGACGCCTAAGATAGCGCATCCAGCACGCTTTTCAGGCTGTCGGATTTTCGATCCTTGCGATAGCGTCCGATAATGGCAAACTTCGTTCAGGGCGCTCTTTCTTGGTAGAAACACGAGACGAGGGTTTTTGATTGTGGCAATATTAATCTTTCGACTTAAAATCTCTTCCACCTCACTGCACCCCATTCACCGCATTCCGGCTAATCGACGAAACAGTAGGACACTTTTCGCCAAAATGCCGAGTGATGTTGTTCCATTTCCGCACGCCACATTTTAAACGCACTTGAGTGACGAACCTAGACAGCGGTGAAAATCGCAAACTCAAACAGCCCCCCGAGGGCTGAAATCAATTCTCCACGCCAAAGATTAACCACTTCCTGTTGGGGAGGGGGTGCTGGCCCGGTGGAAAGCGCTTGGAGCTGCTCGGTTTTCGGGGCATGTTTGCTTCTGGTTTTCGTTGAGGTGACATTACAGACACGCCACGGGTTGATGCTCACATTAAGGGCCAATGGCCCCAAACGTCGTGGCGATGACTGGAAGAGACGGAGATTTCAGAACAGAGTATTTGTACATCCTCTCTTTCTTTGTGTGTGTGTGTGTCATTTGATGCAATTAGATAAGGGTGACCTCGGATCTGTAGATTGACGAGCGAAGATGTTCATTTAAGCGCACGTTTAACTGACAGCCGCACAAACGAAGCACGCCCCAAACTTTTTCCGGAAACAGTTTCTGTACCTTTTTTTCTTGGGGCCCATAATGTTTGCGTTTCAAAGCACAGAGCAATGTTTTCGGTGGTGCTTTCGCATTCTAAAGATCAATAGAAACACTCCCCAAACCTGCTTGACGTAAATCTGCGCTAGCAACGCTAATTAATAATGACACGTAATTTATCCATCCCAAATAGCTTTGCCCAAAAGCGGGCGAGAAGAAGGAGCAACTGGCACACACACACACACACACACACAAAAAAGCCGAAAGAAACAGAGCAATTGATTTGCTATGGTCCGTTACTTCCTTTAATAGGCTAAACATGCATGGAAAACTAATAACCTTGCGTAGAAAACAAAGTGAGCTGCGAACGAAGCGGGAACTATAAATCCTCCAATTCGATTCGATGACGAACCGGAATAAACGCAACCGGGAAACGCTATATACTCACAACCTGGGTAATAATGGGCGCTAAAGTATGTTTTTTTCTTCTTCTCTCTTTCTCCTACTCCTAGACTTTTTTTTTACTTTACGGGAAAGCTTTCGGGGTAGAAGTACATCGACTTCCAAAACACCGGAAGTGGTGGCTCTGTAACGAATAGCCCGAAAATACAGCACTCAAAGCAGCCCACACAGGTTTGAGCTAATTACTCATTCGTTCCGTAGTAGTACTACTACTGCTACTACAATTGGCCAGTTGAGCAGGTGGGTTTGAGGTGTTTGCGGGTGGAGAGGTACGAACAACATAACATATGCTGGATACATTAAGCAGATCTGTAATGAAGCGTAGGTTGGTGAGTAGTTGTAGTAAATAAAGATGAATAATTTGCTCGGCTTCCGCAACATCGAGAAGGATTTCCAGAAGTGTTAAGACGGGAATGTAATTGGTGATCGTATTAAAACATTCCCATCGAACAAATTGGTAAGCAAGCATGAAAGGTTCGATTTTTATTAACGTTTTTCGAAAACTCATAATCATAATATACCAAAATTACCAAAATACAGAATACATATGAGCAAGATACAGAATGTCAAGAATTATCAATCCCGAGATGATGCACAAAGTAGCATAATTCATTAATTCAACTTTTTTCACATTTGCCCGAAGCTCCAATGCGATTCTTGGTAAGAAAAAGAGAAGTAAATTAATAAATTATATGATTCAGCACCAAAACTTTTATAAAGCTCTCCAAAAAACTCTGAATCATTAAAACGATATAATTTTTTTCATTTAAAACAATTTACAAATTTACTGTTTTATCTCTTTAAGTTCGACTATCTTATTTTAA
This sequence comes from Anopheles longipalpis, assembly GCA_016170015.1. Classification (NCBI taxonomy): domain Eukaryota; kingdom Metazoa; phylum Arthropoda; class Insecta; order Diptera; family Culicidae; genus Anopheles; species Anopheles longipalpis. The sequence goes on along the minus strand of CM028103.1, from coordinate 22,922,390 downwards.
TGTTCCAAAATCTTTTCGCATACTGCGCTTTTAAGCATATTTCCTCTTATGCTTACCTCCAACCTATGCATTTTAAAAAATTAGTATTTTTTCAGTTTTTCTGTTTTATTTTACTAGTTTTTAATGCTCTATTCTTGTTAACTTGATCCCGTTGTTTTGCATATAGTTAATTTATGTTTTAGCTGCTCCTTTTTGGTGGCGTTTCTCCTATTCGTCTTCTTTGGAAATTCTACATTGGAACTTTTGTATTTTGTATTTTATTAACTGGCTTATAGTAACTACTTCTTTGAGTTGTTGTTAGTATATTGTTATTTCCGTTGAATAGAATATAAGGTTAATATTTGTGGGATTTTCTTTTGGTTTTTTGTTGGTTTGGTTTGGTTGTTTGGTCCTGTTATAGAATTTTAAGTTAGTTAGAAATAGGAATTAGTACTTCGTATATCATCCCAGTGAACTTCATTAGCCAGAAAAGAATTCCTATTATTTAGAGACCTACTTCTAACGAATTCCATTCTATAGCATCGATAAACACCATAAAAATATGACAGCCGTACCAAATTCCAAGTACCTCTGACATTAGGCTTCCATAGCGTCAGAGTGACGACACTATGGTGATGATGGGTTGCTCCAAATATTCGTAAAAAATATTTACATGTTATTTCCAACTACCTGCAGTGCAGCAAGTTCATCATTCACATTGTGAAAAACCACAGCAATTTCCGATTTCTAACCACACAAATTTTCAACCAATGTAGCTGTAATGCCGAATTGCTTATATGCACTATGGTAGAGTTGTGTTGTGAAAACACATACCCACAAAAACTCTAAACCCACTTCAATCATGATTGAAACACCCACTTCCAGAACATTTTGCTTCATAATTGTTTTCTGATGGAATGATTGTTTTTGTTCGCATCTAGCACCGCATACCGAAATGGTTCAAGCTGTGAGCTTAAATTGACATTCTCACACCTGTAAAATCAGACCCATCTATCCCTCCATTCAACTGATGGACGTTGTGATCCGCACCGCGTGAGCAACCATTCCATTGCCCGGTTGGAAACTAATCACAAATTACACCACGCAAAAATGAAGCATGGCAAGAGAGCAAAACAGCATTCCCCGGGGTGATAATTTTCATCGGCTTCCGGTACGTTCCCGTGCACTCTGGGAAGTGCACGACCGCTTTCGCTTCTTTCGTTTGAATTTCAGGTTTTTGTCGTTACTCCCACACGGGGGACAACCCACAACGGAAAGCTCTGTTCATTTGTTGTTTTTTCTTCTTGTCACACCAAGTACGGTGTGATAATCCAACCACCGAGACTAAAGCTATCCGTAAGCCGAACGGTTGCATCGAGATCATTACGTAAAGAAAGCAAAACCAAAAAAAAAAGCCAGAAGGGAAAAGGTGTTACACAGCGAGAGGAAGGAAATACGGTGCCTACAGTTAGCCACAAGAACAACGAAGCCTTCTGTAGCTTCAGTTTTCCCTTTTGTCCAGCAACCCGCTCTTTTGCTTTCCCCCACTTTAGTCTATTTTGTCCGACGCCAGTGTAAGCCGATGATGACTTTTGAAGGCTTCTTGTGTGCGATGCCCAGTCCGATCTGGGTACGCAAGGAAAACGGTGAAGAGGTTACGGAACCCGTTCTCTTCTTGCATCATTCCCACACGCCGCGTACACAAAAGGGGCCCGACCATTCATTCGTTTCGTTTGTTCTGTCGAGGGATGGACCGCCGACTCACCCATCCACCCCGGGTTCCCATACCTCCACAGCACCATCACTTCATACTCAAAAACCGTACACGATGTTGTTGCGCCCTCAACAATTACCACTCTGGAGCAACCACTTCCGGTGGAGGCAATCGGTTTGAGAAAAGTTTTCCGTTTTTTGGGCTGCACCAACTGACCACAAACCGTACCCTCTCACGGGTACAGGGTGTACAATGGGGAGGGCAAGAACCTACGGAAAACGTAGGTTATGTTTCACTGAAAATGCCTTATGCGCATTTTTTTTTTCAGAGGGAGTTAAGACAACAAGTAATGGAAGGGGCAAGAGGGCTTTCGGTTGATTTTGCCTTCATTACCTTTGCGTTAACACAGTTAACCTACGTGTTCATGTTTACTTACTTTAGCTTCCCACCCACGGCTATCATATGCAGCGAATAGCATGGTAAGTGAAGGATCCAGTTTCCATCAAACCATAGTTCTTCACTTTGTAAACTTTCATACTTGTACCGGGCTAGTGGGCTAGCATATTGTTTATTTATTCAGAATTAGTAAGCTTACTCTAAAAAGGAATCCTTTTCCAATGGGGTTAGACTATCGTTATGCTTTAGCTACTTAATAGAGAAATTCACACGCTATTTTGTGGCTATTTTTGTTTGAGCTACCTAACGAGAAATTTATACAAGAAATCTTTCAAACCGTTTTTCCTATTTGGTATTAATTGCAAAGCTGAATTTATCAATTTGTTTGGAAAATTGGTAGGTTTTAAAAAAAGCAAACTAAAAACATAAAATTTAAAAAATACCTTTAAAATATCAGAAATACCGTAGAGGCTTAGAAAACGAAAAAATCGTAAGAATTCCTACTTGGAATAACAGAATTAGTCATATTTTCTTTAAATATTTCCAAAGTAAGTAGAAGAATGTATTATACTTAATTTTGTTTAACACGTGTAGAAACAGGATATTTGTTGTTTATTTAAGTTCGAAACTTCAAATAGCACAAAATAGATATTTCCTATCAAGTATTGTCCTATTACCATTTCAAAGCGTTAACTGTGGAATGTTAATTCACTTTATTGATTTAACTTCCTTTTTCACAACTTCTATTAGTTCACTGACTCACTCGAAAATTTGATGTTAGATTATGATGAAATTGGAAAAAACGGGACTCATTTCTACCATAATCTAAATAGAGGATGTAAATAGGAAAGTTAAGCAGCCATGTCACACCATCCCAATTGTTATTGGGTTTGAAGTGTTTCTTGGTACATAAAAATCTTCTACCGGAGAGCACTTTGCGTAAAATATGTACTCTTCCAGCAAAACAACTCAACCGTGAAACGAAGCTAGCGTACTCACCCCATACAGCCACGGGCACAACATAAGGCCTGGGGAAAAAATAAGAAGAAGAAACAACAGCAGGAGACACTTGCCGTAACCCAACCTGACCCAACAGCAGCCACACACACACAGACCGCCCTAAACGTGACCTTCTTTCTTCCGTGACTTTTCACACGCTCGTGGGTTGCCGGAATGATGAGCTGGCGGATGGTCGGATGGCACCGGAGGAGGATCGTCTCTGGCTGGCAGGCACGCCCGAACGGAAGACGCTCGTAAATAGCATTATGTCTAATTTAATAAACGTTCATTTCAGGTGTCGACGTGTGACACGGCACGGTTGCATCCCCTCCTCCCGGGGGTGTCTCCCCGCCATGCTTTGCCGATGGATGACGCAGAAAACCGTGTTGGTTGGTGCGGTCTGTCGGTGGTCTAATTTTTCAAGCACTCACTCCTCACTCTCAGTAAATCTTAAGGAAACGGAGTTTGTTTGTCTTTGGTGGCGGGAAAGTGGTAGCACCGAGTTAGGGACCAGGGAAATGAACAGTGTTTGCTTGTTTGGGTCATTGAATCTTAGTTGGAGTAATTTTAGATTTTTGTTTGTCCTTTTATCGTTGTTATTGTACATACGACAGCTCTGTATTAGGAGATAAAGATCCGTAAAGCAATCCTTTATGATTGGAACAGTTAAGAAATATTTTTCTCGACAATAGATGACAATTACCCGTCTAAATGATGAATTTTTCTCATGTTTTTATAGTGAAACAATTATATTCAAAGTTTGGATCGAAAGATATAGTTAATCGCCCTCCACTCACTATGCTGTATATGGAATGTCTAGGAGAAATCCACAAATCCACAAATTAAACGATAATATTTCTGTAATCTTATGTACGTTACCCGAAGACCACTTGACCTAAGCATATTAAATATCAGTATCAATATCAGTACTAGACAAAAATAGAGTAAAGAATTCTTTGGTTGGTAGGATCTCCAAAAACCAATAAAATTAACAACAAACAAGGTGAAATATCCGAAATATAACTAGAAAAGTGCTAGTTTGTTTCATTAAAACAAATTTTATAATTTATGTCTTCTTACTTTTTTGATCCACATACTTGAATCACTTTTACTTATCATTCCATTGCATAGCTTTTTTTACTTTTCACATACACTTTTTTACGCACGGCACAAATCTGCTTCAGTTTGTTATGTTTCTAATTTCAAGTAATTTATAAATATATTTAACTCTTTGTTAATTTCAATTCTTTAGTAGATTTTACTATATGATTCATCGGTTACCTTTGTTCTCATATCATTTGTATATTTTTTCACTTTCTATTCCCGTTTAATTTTCATGTACTTTTTATTTGTTTTTTTTTGTTAAAAATGTTAGTTTTACTTATTTGTTGTTTCATAAAACTTGTTTAAGACTATTTTCACAAAAACCTTTTGTCCTTAGCTTATATATTACATTAATTTAGTATGTTCTATAAAATATAACTGCTGTGTGTTTGTAAATCCTTAATTGCAAATGCATCATTCTTCAGATCATATGTGGTAAACCATCATTACGATTTGTTTTGTATTTTTACACTACTTTATAAGATGTTACAAAAAAAAAGAGAAAAACCGATGTTCGACGATCATCGCTGTTGACTTGTTCAAAACCAAAAACCAAAAATAAGCTAGCCAAAGCTCTTTCCCATGCACGGAAAAACGATACTGTACAGAACTTCCTATTTGCCCCCCAAAAACATAAAACCACAGTAAGCACAATATTGTGTTACAAAGCGAAACCACATCTCACACATCTAGTAAAATGCGTTTTGAGATTCTTCCGAATTTCGGAGGGAGGTTTGGATGGGTGGCTTGTAGAATTTGTTGTTCTCTGCATCAAACACACTCGTCTCCTTCTCATGCTCATGTACCGAACCGGCCCAACACACATGTAGCGTAAAGGAAAATGTCCACTTGGTACTGGGGCGCAAAGAATAAAGTGGGATGAGAACAACCAACCCGGAAGTAAAAAGCTTCCGGGTATTCTGTGTGTGAGAGAGTGCACGCGGGCGCATTTCTGTGTGTGTGTCTGTACTCATGCAAACCTCGTTTCGGTACCAAACGTACGAACACAAAACGTTAGAAAACGCTTGCGGAATGCAGATATAAATTCGAGCATTTCGGCATAAATTAAAAGCCTTTTAGTGTCGTCGAGCAAGCAGCAGTCAAACCTGGGGTTTGGGTGTTTGCGATGCTAGTAAAATTCCAAAGGATATCCTCTATCCTTCCCTTCCGGCAGGGAGATGCTCAATATAGCTCCGATTTCAATTCATTTTCCCGAAGCGGTACGGTAACGGGGGAAACAGGACGCCATATTAGAGATCCCCGGGTTACCACCGAAAAAGGTATTTGAATTTGCACAAGCCAAAATCCCATCGGAATAAATATACTAGCGCTGTACGAGTACGGGTGGGGTTTTGCTGTTGCATTCCGTACCAGAGTTTGGTGTGTTTGTGTGCAAGTGCATGTGAAGAGGCACCCGCAAAGCTCCCAAAAGCTTGCATCTTAGAGCGTTGCGTTTTTCCTAGCTTTTTGGGAAGGGGGTTGATTTTTACCTTGCTAACTGGGAAGGAACGTGTTCCTGCTCGGAGGTACGGAGAAATGCCGGAAAGCTTCCCTGCACTGCACAAAGATTTGCGCAGTCTTTTGGCCTGTGGAAAACGACAACTGAACTGATTAAATCTCAACAGCACCGCAAAATGTTGCTAAATCAACAAGCGCAGTAAACGGGGAAACCATTCCATTTCATGCTGGAATTAGAAGCCATGTGTTTGACTCACACTTTCCACCATCCAGCACGATGTCCTCGTTAGGTGGATATGTAGGTGTGTGCGTGTAGTGGCCGCATGATGCATATTTAATAAGCAAAAGCAGCTAGCAGCTTTTGTGAAGGATTTTACGATTTAACTTTTCCACCGTGAGACACCGTAATCTGATGCTTTATTGGCATATGCTTTTAAAAGTGAATTACTGCATCAGATGGAATAAAGATTTCAATCTCGCAACCATCCCGATTGGGACATAGTATGGGCCCGATTACGTATGCTTCCTTGAGCACAGGCGGGAATTCCTTTGCATGCTAGCTGGCTGCAGTTCTGGATGCGGAACATATCTCCAGCTACATTCCATTGCTGCCATCAGCATACAGTGCAGGAAGCTCTCCGATGGTAGTTTCGGCGAATCATTGTAGGTGATTGAAGTAATTAAAATTATATCCTATTTTTCTTCCGAACCAATGGAACATATTTTATCCGCAACATTGAGCAGGATTCGAAATGCCAATCTTTCCAACAGGTTGGNCTCTGACGATAGTTTCGGCGAATCATTGTAGGTGATTGAAGTAATTAAAATTATATCCTATTTTTCTTCCGAACCAATGGAACATATTTTATCCGCAACATTGAGCAGGATTCGAAATGCCAATCTTTCCAACAGGTTGGGTTCCCTTGTCGGCTGCCAATTATTTCTAGCTTAACATCAAAACTGATCCGACTGATCAGGGATGTGGCAGGCGGCAGAAGCAAGGCTCTGCTTTCGTACTAACCTTCCGAAAACTCTAGCCAGTCCCTTTAGCCAAAAAGCACTGAAGGCTGATAAGCCTTCGCTCGAATCGATTGATCTGGGTCGAGGCTTTCAGTTGTGACGTTCGATTTGGTGACGATATCTAACGAACCTCTTACAAGTTCTGCTGCAAGAATCTGGCCCAAGCTTAGTTTGTGCACGTGTGTGAATGTGCCGGTGCTTGGTATTAACGCACTGAATGATTTATTAATATCACATTTAAGCCCATCAATAACGCATACGTACGCTCGATCCGTACCAGATTGGTATCCGTTGATTCGGGGGCGAAAATCTTCTGAATGCCAAACGTGATTTTTTTTATTTCTTCAGTACAGTGTGCGTTTTGGGCTGAATGAAAGAGTATTTGTATGAGAATTTTACTTACGCTTTCATGTTTACTTCAAACGATGCGGTGTGTTCGATTACTGGATGTGTTTCACAAAAAGTCGATGATAAGTAAATCTATTCTTGAGACACACAGAGTTTTCGTGCACAAGTTGAAGCTATTTAGGGACTTAGTTCAAGATGAATTAGAATGTGTTGTTAAAAGATTTAAATATATTTCTTTATATGTGTTAATTTTTGTAGTTTTAAATGGAATCTATTGTTACCTGCAAGAGATTAAGAAAATGAGAAGAACTCTAGTTCTACTTTGACAAATTCTAGTTCAACTTGAAACATATACAATGTACATTAATAGCTCTTTGCCTCTGAAACTCGAAAACTCGACTTAAAAATCAATCTACTTGGTACTTGAAGTACGCAGTATACTGTTAAGACGATTCCTTGGAAAAAACTGTAGCTAAATAATTTTGATATTAAAATTTCCGGTATTTCTGTCTTGATATTCCATGCATTCAAAAATGTTCATTAAAGAATGGTTCCGTGGTAAATGTTTCAAGAATTTTAATTGTATTGGACGCATTCTTATCCAATTTGTTTTGTGTAGACAAGCTATTTAATTCTCGTTAAAATAGTTTCAAAAGATTGTGCAAGAAATTGTCATTGAAATTGAATCAGCATATTACAGGGTTACAATTTCAAAATCTCAGTACAACCTCTTAACATTCTGTTTGATTAAGTAATAAAGATGTAAGTTCAAAAAAACCAACCTAAGAAAACGTGGGTTGGGTGATTGATCAGTTTAAACATTGCTCTCGGCAACACCAATTAAAGTTACAAAAGAAACCCGTGGAAGCACATCGTTTAATTTGTTACAATAATTTTAATCCCAAAACTTTATCCACTTCCTTATGGCTGGCGTGCTCAAACCCGCGCACCGTCCGGTAATGAAAGGAGGTTCTTTTTCATGCAGCATATAAAAACACACGCCGTGCGCATAAATTTCTTTCCACTTATCCACGAACAATAGGTTTATGTCGCGATGTCTTTTCATTTTTTTTTTCGTTTCTTTCTTTCCTTAAAACATCGTACAACTCCCTTGTTTCGCTTTCGTGCTCTTCTGTGCTGCATGTGTCCCTTTTTACAAATATGAATGAATGAGCAAAATGAAGTCTGAAGACGCGCCTGGTCGAAATGGACGTAACAATAGGGGACCTTTTCGGGGAAGTTCAGGATGCAGGATGCTGGCAATAGAAAAAGACTAAAACACTGTCTGCGACTAAAACTCCAACGAAGCAATGGGGTTTGCGAGCAACTGGAAACGGGGTAACTTGGGAAGGGAAGAGCATTTTATTTAAAAGAACTAAGGAAATGTTGAAACGCTAACAAAACGGGACGAAAGAGCTTTGCAAAAAGCTACGATTTATTATGCGATTCCACCACCAGCTCACTCACCGTTCTCACCGTTTCCAATTTCGCCGCACATCACATCCCAACCCATCATATGGGCCCGACCCGACTCGTTTCGTTACACCACTTCGTTTTCATCTGTCAAGTCCACCTGAGCCGAAACGGGAGACGCGCGTTTATGTGACGACAATGGGCACAACGGCAACAAGGGAATGGGCAGATGAATTCAAAAATGGATATTATGAAGGTGGAAGTAAAAGAAAGGAAAACGCTTTATTTTGCATCGAATCGTAAGGAAGGGATGCCCCGTCAAGATGTCACAGGTGCCCATGCGTGTTGCTGTGTGTCTGGGGCTACAAAAAAGGAGCGCCCCGAGAGATCAAACGTGCATCAAACAATAGGACGTAACGCACGCAAAAAGCAAAACATTCCCTTGACGCATTTCCGTGCCTATGTTATGTTTGCCGTACGTTCGTCCTTACCCAGGCTGCATATGGACGTGCCATGGACGCTTGTAAGCAGATTTAAGGAAAATTAATGCAAATACACATCCTTCCCGCCACAGCCGGGAAGGCTTAAGGGATTGAAAGTGCTACAGTGGGAAGGGATCGAGTGATCGTAAAGTGAAAGTACCAGCCGTGAACGGGTACGTGACTCTACTGCGGTGAAGACAGCAGAAAACAATGAGTGGCATTGAGGGGGGGAGCAAAAACTGTGGATGAAAAACCACGAGACGCGAGTTTTTCGCTTCCGATTGGTACTTCTCCGAAGCTAACAAACGCAAAACCCGAACATGAAAGCGAAACAGTCAAGCTTTTCTTTTCCCATTGCATTCCCTTTTAAGGATCTACTAACACATACACACACACATACCCCCGAAGACAGCATGGCTCGCCTTTGACGAATATTTCTTGTGTTTGAATATTTAAACATAATATTTGTTTTGCCAAATGGGTTTTCCATCCATCGGCAACACTACCGGCTCGAGTTCTTTTTGTTGCCCGTCTCTCCTTTTTGCAATCTCGCAGCATTTTCACTTCAGTGTTTCAAGAACCGTCCTCTAAAACATCCATTTGACCGCCATTATTGCTTCCCTACTTTAGCCCGGCCAGACCAATCCACGAGAGAAGCTTTTGTTTTTTTATTTCTCGTGTTTCTATGGTTGGCAAAAAGACATTTCCCTTCCGTTTCGCTTGGTAAAAGCTTTTCCATTCGTCCATTCCATTTTCCGTCCACCGTTCTCCCCCCTATCACGAACACAAGTTAAGGGGGGCTATAATTGGGCTTATCTTCGATTTGAAGCTGTGACAGCAATAAACAAGACTTTAATCCGATCAAATAGGGATTTCCGATTTTCTTCTCCGTGTGCGCTTCTGTCCCAGGTTTCGGTGTTTGTTTTCCATACTTCATTCTTCTTATTATGCTGTGTGTCTGTTGGTTTTTTTTCTTGTATGCCTTCGTCCCACTCGCGCTCGCATCGCGTCAGGAATATTTCAAACCGGATTAGAGAGACCAATATGCGCCCGTACGCGTTGTTTAGGTTCCGATGATTCCCGGATTTGGTGTCTCTTGCTCGCACCTAGATTTGTGTCCACCCGGCACGTCCATTTTTGCAAATGCTTCTCTCCCCAATTTCCGGGAGGTAAACTCACCCTTAAAGGTCATTTGGCTGTTTGCATGCGATCGCAATTTTTATGCGCTTAGAAGCACTAAAGCCGACGGGCCTGTGTGCGCCTCACCCAACAAGAAAAAAAAATGTTGGTAGGCCAAAATAGGATAAGGTAGCGATTTTCGTTCGAAATGGTAAATTGATAATTAAAGGCTTTGTGGGTTATCCTTCGCGTGGGTAGGGTAGCAGAATGTATAAGCATTTTCCTTCACTGCCATGGCTGCCATGCTAACCGCAAAGGTGCTTTTTTGTTGTTGTTACATTTCGCTTTACTTCTAAGCTCCACGGGGTTAGGGCTAAGCCTTACCGAAATGGATTTGGATAAGCGGCCATTTCGGTTTGAGTACGCCTTCTTTGCTGTTCTCTTCTCTTTCTCCCTTTCCCGTTTTCATCTGCTACTCCTCGTCTAGCTGAGCGGTATGCAAATCGAGCCGATAAGTGCAGGCAAGGACTTCGAAATTATTTGCATTCCATGTCGCACCGATTATCGATTGGAGATAATCGACCTATAGAAACGATGGCCGTGAGGTGAGAGATGTTTTGATAATATTTGTGTTTTATTTAAACAACGGCACAATTCACGGTTGTTTGATTTTTTTTTCTTGGTTTTTGTGAGGTTCAATCCCTCGTTTGGACGTTGTTTAATCCTCCCTTCATCCCTTTGCGGAGGAAGCAAATGTGAATGTGCCAATAGAAAGATGTAGCTATTTACACGAGCGATCAACCTGACGAGATTATGCGATGTATTCAAATAGTGCTTTATTATTTTGATCCTTTGAAGGGTTTCCTAAGCTTAAGCTAATCGACGTGGGAAATACATTTTAAGGCTTCAATGATTGTTTCTTGGTTTTGTTCAGAAATAGCACTTTATTCATATAAACACAATTACGAAGTATGAAAACCTTATTTTAAATTTATGTTTGTTAATAAAAATAAACCCAATTTACAAATGAAAAAATAAAAATAAATATATGTAATAACATTGGCAAATGCAAAGATGTTATAATTAATAATAAATCAATGCATTCCAATACCGACACAACGCAACACAACAAAAATTAAAAAACAACTGAAATACAAATTGATGAAAATAGTTTCCATTTGAAGTTTAACATTTATTCAAATATGGAATCCGCCTTTGATCGGATTTGAATAATGCAATGAATATAATGCAATAAGCAATTTAATATTTCTATGAATATACCTTAATCGTTAAATAGATGGAACCAAATTTTTTGTTAAAGTCCAGGTATTCGAATAAATTGTTACACTCAGCAAATATTTGTAAATACTCCGTACATAGAGGAAATACGATCATTTGTTCCATATCCATTTCTGAATTCAAGTCTGTTTATGTCTCAATGAAGGTCTGTTTATATTAAAATTTATACTTGCGAGTATCTTGGGTACATCCATGATATTACAAAGTATGCCTCCTACAAATAATATTCGATAGTTTCTTCACCTATTTGCTAGAGACTCTAACCTGTGCAAAAAGTAACGTGACCGGCTAGTTATTACATTATTGCGATCCCTCCAGAGTAAACATCACACTAAGTACCGAGTGTACTTACGTTGAACAGTTTCAATTCTTTGTTTCCTTTTTTCTGCGAATAGACAGGACATTAGTGAATTTTACCGGCCCGACTAGCGATCAGTAGAATGACTTCATACATAGAGGATCATCAAAGCTCTTTGTGATTTTATATATCAATCTCAATATTCTGTTAGCACGAATGATGAAGTCTGATGAAGTAATGAAGTCTTTATGGTGGTCTGTAAAAGCAAGTTTCGTATGAAGTATTACTGCTAAATATATTATTTAATTATTCCATTAAAATGTATATGTATATACTGAAAAAAATAGTCAGCTATAATAGGAACACGTGACGATCTTATTTGAAATACATTTTTCAAAATGCTTGTCCATATTGCAATAATTGCGATTCAATAGGTAGGACTGTAGCGAGGCATAAATTTTGCAGAAATATATATTTTTGAACCTTCCTAGAAGTGTATCGTGAGATAAGCGGCTTTAAGGTTTCGATACCTTAAACAATAACAAACAAATAAATTATTTTCCATAGCATTACATTTGTTTGCATAATAAACCAATCATAAGTATTTAAATGATGTAAAAAGACCATTTCAAATTTAATACTTTTTTACAATCTTTTCATTTTTGATCACAATTTTATCCCGTTTTATTATCAACTTTCAGTATAAATTAATTAAATACTGACACACGACATACGGTATACTTATTAATTCATTAAAGTCCCCGTAGGCCACATTCTCCGTACGGCATTCAAAAATATAAAATCATTCATAAAGCAACTAGCACCAACTCGTACGATTGTCAAAATTTTCCCACGCTGCTGCATCATCATCGCTCAACACGCTTATCAAACCCGAGGAGCAAAATTTGCATACGAAGAGCACATGCAGCGATGCACCATTGCGAACTGTTTGGGGGAGGCAAGATTTATGGCCATTCCTTGTACTCGTTTTATATTTGAGCAATCACTTGCCGGTACCTTTTTTGGGGAGGATAGAAAAAAAACCTCGCAACTCCACCTGCATACAGCGTAGCACCGGGTGCCGTCTAATGGACACCGGTTCTACATGCTTTAATTGCGTTTCGTCCTTTTCGAACGCTATCGGAACAAGGAAGATACCGGCTCCTGTAAAAGATGACGTGTGTCATCGAAACGATTTTCTAACGATGCGCATGCATCGTTTACATTTCGATCAAAGCGTTTCCGGGCTTCTTTCCAAATCGGTACGACCATACGCATACGTAAGATCTATCTCGAATGAGCAAAGCGTATGCTTTAGAGAAGGATAGAGAAGGACGCGTTTGGATGCACCTTTCGGTAGAGTGAAAATGTGCAGTTAGAGAGAAAAAATCACCTTCATATCAGCAGTGTGCTCGTACAGCTAGAAAATGTTCCACTCACAAGAACATGTTCTCTAAATCCAATCGCATCCATCGAGTTCCCCCATGTTGCCATCCCAGCGACTTCCAGCGCCAACCATCGCGACGACACGGGTAATAGAAATGATAAATGGACGACAGTGTGAGTAGCAACAAAAAATTGTTTGATGGAGCCACAGTGAATTGCAAAGTGGTGGAAAGTGAGCGGCACACGATTCTGGCATCCCGTGTGGTCGCGGAACTCGTCACATCGTACGTGGATGATATGAGCTGTACGCATTTTCCTTTTCCCCTCTCACCCACATAGAGGCCCCATATGCGTCCATTAGTAGTAGTGGTTGTTCTTTGTCATCCAAGACGGGTTTTCCAGATTGTGACGGAAAGTTGCGTACACGTATTCCACTATCCAATTTCCAATCAGACTCAGTTAATCCAACAAAAAAAAAACGGTAGAACCAGCCTTTTAGTTAAGAGTTTTGAAAGAGTTTCCTTTTGGGAATGGGGAATATGGCGTCTCGTCTGGAACAGCAAAGCACTAATTACGAGGAAAGCATTCGTAATCGAACGCAAATCACACGAAACGGTTCCTGTTGGGCTGTTCATCCTTTCAGCGCACCCCAGTCCACACCGCCCCAGAGCGCCGGCCGTCGACCAGGGAAAGCGTTCATAATCCCTCGCTTTTAAATCGTGTACCCTGTAAACGGGGAAGGTTTGGTTTTTGATTGGAAAAGGAAGCTTCGTCTCGATTAATGGTGAAACGGTGACGATATGGCTTTACACCGAAAGCGAACCGGGAAATGAAAGATTTTAATGATTAGAAGTGAATAATTAAAATTCTTTGCGTATACTGCTGCTGCCCGCACACTGCCCTGTCTCGGCCACATTTTGTGGTGTTGTCGTTTTTGCTAGACCGTTTGATAAATGATTTTTCCTCCCGTTGGCCTTTTACTAGGGTTTTGCGTTTTGCACGCCTAGATGAAGGATTGATGAATCTTACACTTTGGAAGTGGAAATAATGCGAGGAAATGGCTCGTAAATCACGCGGAAAACGGTACTGTTTGGTTGGGAGAGGATTTTTCCTTTTTTTTCTTTTGTAGTACTTGCTCAAATCAATGGAAAACGTCTTTTGAGGACACATTTACGCGGTTCTTGAGTTGAGGGTGGGAGGCGTATCATTTTAAAATAAAGGTACCTATTGAGTTGGATAAGGCAGAGAGCTTATCTGCTTAAATTAAAACGGAATACTTGTCATCCATTTTGAACCGGCTAAGTGATGAAAGGGTTGCTTTGTCTGAACGGTTTATCAAATGTGATGGAACCTTTACCTTTACTTTGCTTCAATAATCGGTTCATGACCTTTGAACTCTTGAATGAGTCAAGTAAAGAAAAAATGTTGTTTAAACGTTTTAATGTTTGAAAACATTGTTTTATTTTTATTCTTAATAATATATCTGTCTTTATCCCTTATCTGCCCCTTTTCCCGGACGGGGCTCAAGATTCCTATGAGCACGTATATTCTGCGCTAGGTTCATTGAGAATTTCATTAAGAACTCTACATTTAGTAAATTTATGACATTAAAATCCATACCGGGGCGGCCCGGTGGTGCATGTGAAAAACGGCGCCTGTCCACACGGCAAGGACCGGGTTCAAATCCCATCCGGACCGTTCCCCCGTAGCATGGACTGACTATTCTGCTACGTGGTAAAATAAGTCTTGATACGGCCAGGCCGTTCTAACCGAGAAAAAAAAATCCATACCGATAAAGAATTTCTCAACGTTTCATGAAGAGGTTTTCCCAATATTCATTTTTTCTTTACCATAAATTTCTACTATCACATTCCTTAATTTAAGTGTTTTTTATGCATAATGATTTGATTATTATTAACAATTTTGTATTAAATAACCTATCTCAAGTTCTACTCGTGATCAGTACACCATAACCTAGTGCTTCATGCTGCAACAGTACCACAAATGGATGGATTAGCCCTATTTTTTTGCTTCTTCTATTGCTTTTCCTGTCTCTTCGAAATCCAACCAGG
>CM028103.1:22843802-22907272 GCA_016170015.1 Anopheles longipalpis | reverse complement strand
CACCATAACCTAGTGCTTCATGCTGCAACAGTACCACAAATGGATGGATTAGCCCTATTTTTTTGCTTCTTCTATTGCTTTTCCTGTCTCTTCGAAATCCAACCAGGATGTGCAGTACAAATTCGAGGATATTATGATGTCATCAGCTGGTTTATTGAAAAGATTCGTTAGCAGAGCGAACACACATTTTGCTTGCTCACCTGTACGTTCTGCCCGGTACCGTGCTTTAGATCGTCGAGCGTTTTTCATCAAAAATCACCACCGACCGGTGACACGGATCGCGTCAGATTCGCCCCAGTTACGTATGGAGCCACACCGCCGGTGACGGGTGCGAATTCCACGAACGCAAACGACTGCAAACAGGAGCGTGCTGGCGCGTTTTAGAACACACTTCGAACCGGATACGGTGCAATTAAAAGAGTTCCCGGCACCGGTATGCTTATAGGTGGAACCTGTGTCCTGTTTTTATCCTCCCTCCCCCCCACCCCCCGTGTTCTGTGTACCTGGCACGTTGTCCACCGCATATGTTTACGTAATTTATTTATGCACTCCCGTGCCAAAGGAAAACCAGTGCAAGTTCGCCCGGTCACCGCGAAGCACGAAACCGTCCGTGATGTGATCGTGACGAAACGGGGGTTGGGAATTTAATAAATCCTCTACAATAATTGCTGACATGCGTTTGCCAATTTTTGGGACCCTGGGTTCACAGGTCTCGGAACAACAACCAGGTGCAAAAGAGGAGTGAGAAGGAAAAAAAAACACAAACGCTCTGGGATGGTGTGTAGGTTGTCCTTTTTCGTACGCGAATAGGGAAAACATCCCCCAAGGTTGTCCATGTGCGATGGGATACCGTGTACCGTGGACCAGGTTGAGCATGTTGACAACCGTTTCAATTTGGTCTACCCGCGCTTACCGACCTTCCCCCGGGGGGGTTCGTTGTGTGTGAGTACGCGCAATGTGACATAATGTGCCGCATCTCTGAATGATGGCGATGATTGACGAGCGAATTTATCATTGCGCCTGACCCACACCTTCATCCTTCCCATACGCTCTCCTCGCCTTCCCCACAAACACACACCCCTTTATGGCCAGTGGGGAGGGAAAATGAAATGAGAAGCGAATGAATGAACTGTTATTTCAGCTTGATGCCACCGGGAAAAAGCGGTCACGGGCGATGCTTTTGTCTTTTTACGGTGTACAACGGTAATACAGAATGTTACGCTAGAAATGTTTGCAATCGAAAACAATCCTACGAATGCGGTTGGGTTGATGAAGGCAGCTTGTGATTTCAATGTAGCTTGCACATTGATTGATTCGTTGAGTGATTGACAAATGGTGGATTCTTGAAAAAATGTCACCTCTTCAAGCGTGGATTAAAAATGTAATTAATTACAAGCAATTAATGTGATCGGTTTTTTGGGAACTTTGCATGTAATGAATTTCATAAAAATGAATTAATTTTTTGGAATTTTTATATTTATTTGTAGTCCTGGAATGGACATAACAACACTTCGTGTGAAATTATTGACTAAAATAAAAAAATAAAAGAACTATTTTATAAAACTGTTTGAAAGACAGAACTATATTTTTGTTATAAAAAAAAGAGATTATTTTTTTTACTTAAGAAATATCTGCCTTGCACCACGATAAAACTGAAACAATATGGAGGTTTCTTTGGATCCACAAGAACCCAACCGAATGTTCTTAAAAATGTTCTTTCATATTCCAACATTTTCAATTTTTCGTTGTCTCAACCTTCTTGTAGTTTGGAGGATTTGAAAAAAATATTATTTGTAGTGGAAATGACTTTAAAAACGGGATTGTGCACAAAAATGTTTGAGCATGGTCGGGAAGGATTCTTTTCTGATAATGCATTGGGTTACATTAAGCTCAAATTTAAAAATGTAATGCAATTTGCGTTTTAATGCAATTTTTTTTATTCAGGTAGAACGGCCAGACCATGTTGATGTATAAGCTCAATTTGTTAGTAAAAAAAGCCTAGAAAGTGTCATAAATTATTTTTCCACGTATCTGATTTTCTAATGAAAATAGCTCTTTTACTTACAATATCTCGCACTTAAGATGCACTTTTACTTCAACTGAAACAATTACCATTAAATCTCTTTCAATGCTCATAGCTCATCCTTCTACTGAGGAGGAAAGATTTCAATCCGCGCGAAAGTGCCTTCCACTAAACGCTAATCAGCAGCATTGCTCATCTGCGTTAAACGATTTGGGGTGAAATGGTTTTGTTTTGTTTTTCGCAATCTACCCAACGCACCGCACAGGCAGCCGTTAAAGATATTTGAAAAGTAAATAGAAACATGAAAAAATAAAACAAAAACGCACCAAAAAAACACGCTACATGATGGCGTGTTGTGCGAACTTTAAAGCAAATGCGATACGCGTGTTGCACCATGGTTGAACCAGAACGCTTTAGCACGAAAGAAAAGTATGCAACGAAGGAAAAGAAAAAAACAACAAGAAGCTGAACGAAATGGAACGTTCCACTAACTGCGGTCATTTAAACTTTCTCTTCGCCAAGCGTCACCCGTCGTCGGAGGATGGGCAACTGGTAGGGAACGGGGAAAGGGGACACCGGGCAAATGGCATGACGAGATTTATGCTTCAAGACGCGCCCACCAAAGACGTTCAACCATCCAACGGAACATGCATCTTCTACCAAACAACAAAGCCATACGGTCCAAGCAAGCAGACAAACGAAAGAAAGAAAAAGCACACATTCCTTGGCGGCGACGGTTACCAACATCGTACAGGCTGGCGTTTGTGGATTTAGCGTTTTAATTAATTTTATGTGCACGATTATCACTGATTTTGATTGACGTTCTGTGTGTTTACCCGGGCACAAATCTTCTCTCCTTCCCGAACACCCGTTTGCCCGAAACGATTTGCACCGGCTGCAATTGGATGTGCCGAAAACGATGGCGCTCACTCGGACCTTCTTACACGAAAGCAACCACCGACGGGCAGGCTTTCCGTTTGGCGGGCCGGCAGGCTAAGGTGGATAATTTATCGGTGGTGCTTCACCGACGGTTCCATTCGACGGCGACTTTCCCGGGCCCCCGGAATGAGCGGTTTGTTAGCGTGAAAATTAGTACCCCTTTTCCACCGGTTCCACTCTTCGCTACACCCGGATCGGAACAAAAATGTGACGATTTGCTAAACTTTCCATTTCGATCGTGGTTTTGCATGGTTTTGCGAGCGAAACATGAAAATAATGCGGTGATGCTGATTGAGTTTGTTGGTTGGACGTTTTTTTGGGTAATGGAAAGTTTCCACCGTTTGACGATTGTTTGTTTGTTGGTGGCGTTTCCTTGTGCAACTCGATAGTAAAAGATTTTTATTACTGTGAAAGTAATTTCAATTTCCTCACCAGCTGATTATAACGAAACGAATGCCGTTAACGGTTTGCGGTGCTTTATTTGCGATGAATTGCGTATGAAAACACAAAAAAAAACAAAGAGGGAAAGAAATTATTTGCCACCTTATTTAACTCTTATTACTTTCAGTACAACATTAAACACAATGAACCGAATTTTGTAACGTCGTTCAAAAATTCGTTAGAGTTCAAACAAAAGTTTGTTTGTCCTCTTGATCTACATCACCAAAGAGAAATGCTTCATCACCAATCAGGACATACTAGTCAATTGAGTGATCATCAGTCGATTAACGTCGACCTCATCGACAGTTGCAATGCAAATTACATTTGCTGTCTTTGTAACCTACGTGATGCGATCTACTAGATCATGCTCTTATTTAACGTATTTTAATTACTAATTGCTGAAGTTAATCTTTAGATCTTCGTTTATTAAGAGCGGTTGTTGAGACCCATAATTGTAGCATGGTCTAGTTTTGCCCATTTATTATGTAATTTTCTACTCTTTTACCAATTCCTTCGCGACATCAGTTTCATAATAATAACAACAATAATAAACATGAATTTAATAATAATAATAATAAAATAATTCGGTGTGTTTCACATCACAAACCAGAGAACGGGACTAGGACTATATACTATAGATGTTGAGGAGAGTATCTGTTAGGGACATGGAAGGTAGACAAGTACATTAAAGACTTTAGAGGATTTTTTCAAAACCAGGGTATTTATACGAACTAAATATCTTAACAAATAACAAACGATATCTTTACCATTCTGCCTATGTTACCGCCATAACATAAATTTATTATTAAACAACGAAGAATTGTTAAATAAATAGTTGTTGTGTAAACACTAACACCAAAATCGTGCTTCGTTCTTTCACCAACCTTTAAACTTATTGTAACTAAGTCGTTTGATGCATTTTTGAAAAGGATTTTTTTTAAATTGTGTAAGTGAGCAGAAGAAAAAAATAATGAACTCTATTTACTAAAAAATGTCCTCTTTCAGTGCTTTTTCCTATTGTGAAGAACATTTCTTAAAATGTATTTACTAGCAAAACAAAAATATCATCACATATGGATTTTCTTTTAGAAATCCGTTGCTCGGTGAGGAACTTCTCCGAACAAATAACTATTCCGTACCTTAGCGGGTGACACACACGCGAAGGTGCTTAGTGTTTTGATTTTTCTTAATTGCTCCACCATCATCATCTTTACCCGGTGGAACGTATGTGAAGAGACGTCGCAACATAAGCAAAGCTTGAGAAAAGCTTCTTCCCACCTTCTCTTCTCATTCCGCACAATCAACCCGTTCGCTTGTTCCAGCAATTGTACGCCGTGGTCTATTATTTTAATGATGGTTTCATGTTCATTCTGGCGGAACTGATGGTACGGCTCACGGCTCGCGGTATACACTGTCTATCGCCGTGCGATGGCGACGACAATGTTGATGGCAAGGTAGGATTCAAAACGATCGTTTCTCCCGCGTAATAATATCTCGGTAGGTAGAAATCAACTCAAGCTTATCCGTGCTGCACGAACCGATTGCATCGGAAGACAAAACAGGGCCCCATTTAGCGTCTGTTTACCCAATGCACAACGGTACGGTGGCCTATGGCATTGCAAAACAAGGAGAACCTTCAAAGGGAGAGATGAAAAAACTGTTTAAAATTGTGCCAAAAATTGCTTCCAAAGTTTATCGCTAATAAGAAGCACATGAACCAAAATAGAAGAGCGATAGAGAGGGAGAAAAGAGAGAGAGGGAGAAGGGAAGGGAGCGAAAAACACATCATCAATGGCAAACCATTCCAACCGTANAGCGTCTGTTTACCCAATGCACAACGGTACGGTGGCCTATGGCATTGCAAAACAAGGAGAACCTTCAAAGGGAGAGATGAAAAAACTGTTTAAAATTGTGCCAAAAATTGCTTCCAAAGTTTATCGCTAATAAGAAGCACATGAACCAAAATAGCGCGATAGAGCGATAGAGAGGGAGAAAAGAGAGAGAGGGAGAAGGGAAGGGAGCCAAAAACACATCATCAATGGCAAACCATTCCAACCGTAACTCCGTAACTAACTCCTAAACTACCAGCCACGAAACCAACCCCCAGTCCAAATCCCTTCTTTCCCTACCCCCTGTTTAGCTGTAATTGAATTTCTCCACAAGCACTGGGGTTTACCTCACCCGTTTCGAAGCTAATGCTGATGATCTTAATAACTGAACCGATCATTATTTGTTTCACCGTAGCCCGGGCTAATTGACCCGAAAAAGACACCAACATTTCGGACACCGCAAATGCTGGCCAGTGCCTTGAGGAGAATGCTCCCCGAATGTGTCCGATGGTCAAAACAACACAGTAACCCTAAACATCACTGCCGTCTAAGTATCGGTGGGAGAAAATGGAGCATAAATCATGACTTTGCGCACCTTTTTCCGTCTTTTATGGATGGACCGTTAATAAAATGGGTAACGCCACCGCTGCCACCGTCCGGTCGGAGAGGACGTAGTAGAAGATGGATGAGGACCGGTGCAAGCGGTGGTAGGGGTAGGAGGGTTTCATGTTCACCGAAAACTACATCCGGTGTACCGGTGGATATAACCGAGCAAAACTCTCCACAAGAAGAAATTACCGCGAGTCATTCAACCTGCGTGCGTTTCATTATATTTTACTCGCCTCTATTTGGCCTAGCTTTATTGGCACGGGGTAAAGGGATAGTTGTGATTTCGGCCTGTTTTTTATGTCTTTGCCAGATACATTACAAAAAAAAGTGGAGAAAACTTTCCATCACAATATACGTGCTAAAAATAAAGTATTATTACAGTTATAGCAGAGACTGCTGTTGGTTGGTTGTCGTATTAAAACGAAGAAAAAGGAAACATTTATCATTTTTTCTTCTTTACACTAACGAACAAATGCGCAGTTCTTCTTATTTTGGGTCGGAAAACGATGGGTATGTTAGTATTGGCTTTTCTTTACTTAAGCTAACTGTATCCTGGAAAGTCAGTAGTGCGGTAATCAGTAGTCTTTTAATATTTTTGATTTATAAAACATGTCGTATGCCATGTTGTATGATAGTTTTCTATTTTTTCCAGTATTTAAACTGATATTATTTAATTGTTTTAAATTTATTCTTTTTTTATTTATCTTTTATTTTTAAATATCTGTCATATTTGTTTCGAGTTTTTTACATTATTTCTAAAAATTGGTTTTACTTACTGTTTTTTTAAATATCCGTTCATTTTATTTATATTTCCTTTGAGTTTTATTTTTTACATTCATTCGATGTTTTTGATTTACTTCGCTTTTGTTGTCTAAATCCATCATAAATCCTTTAAAGCGTTTTTACTTCTCATTGCTCTGACTTTCTTATTTGATTTTAAACGTAACAGCAGTGTATTTGTAAAGTTTTATTGCAAGGATCTGCTGTATTCATCTCCCCTAGCGAATAATCACTTTCTTCAAATGGATTTATTATACGCCTTGTGAACATCAGCCAAAAATTCACCCTCCAGAGAACAAATTGGGATGGTAAGATGCATTATCTTCCATGTATTAAAACGCTCGCAAAGACCACAAAAAGAAGAAGAAAAACATCAATTCTCAACAAAAAAAACTGATTGATATGGGCGGAGGAAAATATCATCAAACAAGACTATCTGCAGTACAAGGGGGAAACAAGCGAACAGCCCTGGTGTCCAGCTTACCGTACATTTATTGCACACATTTGAGGCATAATTTGGGCCCTACTCCCTGCTTGTCTTCGGTTTGGCCCATTGTGTACCGTAATGGTGCAGACCCATCTCAACCGAGCATAAGGTTTCGCTCTCATCTTTCCCATCACGAAGACTTTCGGGAATGACTTCAAAGATAAATTGCTGAATTGCTAGACGCAGCACTTTCCGGCGAGCTCGCGCTTCGCTTAAAGTCACAAGCATCGTAACACCCGTGCCACACGCGTTCCGTCACGCTGTGCTGAAATTGACTCATAAAAATTGGAATATAGCATCCCCGTTCCCTCGGTTTCCTTTTCTCACCGTGGGTTGGTTCTCGTTCGAGTTCTCGCAGAAGGTTTACCGACGTTTTTGCTCGCGGCCCTGGTGAGCAAACATAAAAACTCGCCCGGTATGCACACAAACGCGAAGACACACACATGATTGGCGAGAGGCCGCGCGAGTTCCCTACTGTCAGCAGGTACTTCGTTCAAGGGACAGGCCAAAATTTCGAACACACACGCTCACACAATAGCACACCCTTAACTGGGATTTGCCGCGTACCCGAATGGGACCGTTTTTGGGTAGTTGAGGGGTTTCTCTGCGTGCGCTTTTTTTCCCTTAAATCTTCGTCTCAATTTGACTCAATTAAGGGCCCTTCTGCCTAAAATTTTCACCCTCCACATTCGCGAACACCGGAACCATCGGTACATCGACCCTTCGGTGTAGCACCAACACTTCGGCGTTGGTTCCTGTCCGCTTTGATTTTGTTGTAC
This sequence comes from Anopheles longipalpis, assembly GCA_016170015.1. NCBI lineage: Eukaryota > Metazoa > Arthropoda > Insecta > Diptera > Culicidae > Anopheles > Anopheles longipalpis. The sequence goes on along the minus strand of CM028103.1, from coordinate 22,899,385 downwards.
CGTGGTGTAAGCGCGTCCTGTTTTACACATACACAAGCGCCTACGGGACGAACATTTTTCGGGAAGCCATTTTCCACAACCATGAGCTCTCGTATGTCGTTTGCCGCCCGGGAAGAAACAAAAGTCACGTAAGATGTGCAAAAAAAAAAACAATAAAAACGACAGACAAAAAATAAAGATTCTTGATCATCTTCCTGGGTACATTTGCTGGACGGCAAGTGCTTTTTTACATTATGAACAGAAAAAAAGAGGGAAATAGAGAGAGTATAAGACATAAAAACGAACATAAGAAACATGGAAATAAAGACAACTAAATCGCTTCGCATCGTACCTGATTCTGCGAAACTTGTCGCAAAACTGGTAAAAAATCACACAGGAAAATATAAGGTTAAAAAAAATGACAAAGAATGAGCTAAGCTAATCGAAGATGAATAAATGACGAAACTCCGGAGAAGTACAAGAGAAAAAGCAAATCAATAAGCAAAAGAATGAACGAACATGCACAACAATCGTAACAAAAAGGTGTAAGCGATGTGAGAAGCGAGATGAAAACGAAATGACTCAAACGGTTGTGCAGAATAAGGCAAAAAGGGTAAGGAGAAGAGAAGGGAGAAGGGAACACAACCAGATGACAGTGGACAACAGCAGAAGTAGATGAATGAAACGAAACCAAAGCGAACGAAGGAAGGAAGCGAAATCCATTTATTTTAGAATCGTTTCGATTCTGTACACTTCATGGCGGGTTGTCTTCCGTTTTGCGTTCTCCTCGGTTCTCTTTTTTTGCGTTTCTCCATTCTTTCCTACACGGTTGGGAAGGTAAAATAGTTGTTAAAAATTGTCTTAAACCCTTTTGCTACATTAAAGTAAGAAGCATGCAGCCTTTTGCACATGGCTCTTCGTTCCTTTACGTGGTTGCCCTTAGCAACCGTACGCCCGTTGTTCACAGCAGCTGGCAGCACTTTAAACTAAGGGAAACTGTGGCTCGATCCGTTCGCTCAGGTTTCAGACCTTCCGTACGTGAGTTTGAGAAATACGTGTTCCCACACACACGCGCACACGGCGGTGACAACAACCCAGACACATTCCGCCCTAAACCTAAATGTATCACAGTTTGTCCTCAAAGGAGCTACACCCCTGTACTGGCTTACCCGAAGAGGGAAGCTTTAAAGCTTCCGAAAGGATCTGAAACAAGGGACGTAAAGCGTGCGGCGTGTGGATCATAATCATGTTGGCTTCGGTACTGCTAAACATACGCAATAGCGATGGCAGTATGGTTGCGTTTTTATTATGCTTCCGAAAACGGCAAAACAAAAAACAGCCGGTGGCAATGTTTCGTTCGCTGACGCGGTTCTATTTTCAGGGCGGGAGTCGGTGCGTGTCGGTGCTACGAGCCAAATGGGAGACGAAACGGTGAAGTGTTCCATAATTTTGTTGCTATGTTTTTGGACTTTTTCTACTTTTCTTTTTGGAAGAGAATGGATACACTGCCATCGACACGGTGGACATGGACGAACACGACGATGTTACGTCCGATGTTGTTGAAAAAGGACACCCTCCCACGGTGCGTTCGGCGTCAGACAGGATGGTGGTTGGCAAAACAAGTGGAGAAGAAACATGCTTCGTCCTAACTGGCCCAAAACTGGTCTAAAGGCGAGTGGTTTTTGGTCGACTGTTGGTAGTTGGAGTATTGCGCATGTTCCCCGTGGACCATGCCGAATGTTTCCGGAAAAAGACGACAGCTGGTGTGGTAGCTGAATCACCCTGTTTACGGAGCGACGGTGTGTGCTGCTGTAGAGAGCAGAGCGAAGAGCGAAGAGAATTGATTCACCTGCTCACAAATGTTTTGCGTGAATTCGGAGCGAATCTTCTGCTCACTGCGGGATGGGTCCGTGAGATTAAAACAGGCAAGCAAATGAGAACTACTTTTTATGTTTTCTCATGTTCTTTGATTTGTTCAGTTTCGTCGCTTGATGTGCTAGTTTTATGTTCAACGCGATTGTATTGCTTCAACAGTCTATTAATATTTTGAGTTAGTTGAGTTCCATTTTTAAGATTTATAAGTCCATTTTTCCATCCCATCCGGACCGTCCCCCCGTAGCAAGGACTGACTATCCGGCTACGTGGTAAAATAAGTCTAGTAAGCCAGAAATGGCCGGCGTGACCTGTAAGGTCGTTAAGCCAAGAAGAAGGACGTCCATTTTTAAGTCCATGTCTTAAATTATCATTTAAAATTGAAAATAGTTTCTTGTTTTCCTTCCTATTTTACTACTGCCTATTAAATTATTCCGGTTTTTTTTAAGTCTTAAAGTTATATGCAATTCTGATCTAATTTTTTTTTTTCAATACAAAACGAGTTATGTGTTCAAATTTGATTTAGATTATCTTTGATACTGGTGTGTTTAATCTTGAAAAACTAATTGTAATTATCCATGCAAAATCTTTGTGAAGAAATGAGTTATCTGGTCGATCGAACTCTAATAGTATCGATGAAATAGCATGACATATCGAGTTTACCGTGAGAAAGAGTTTACTGTCAAGCATGAATCTTGCGCGCCCTTGGATATCGGGCAATAAAAAAGTTGATTTAATGAATCTTACGAGGGTCCAAAGCTCCCGAAATCACCAATAAAACGCAGAGGCAGTTAGGGTACAAATCAGCTACTTCACATAATTTTTGAGTTGATTTTTTAGCCTGTTGACATGTTGTAGAGGTAGATTGGGGAATACTTAGTGCAGAATCGCATCTCCAGATAAAGCCTTAAGAAAGTTTTTTTAAGACCTCATCAAGTCTTGTATATCCATTTCTGGTAGGTCTTGTAGATTCTTTTTCCATATATTCCATACTTTCTTATATATGATCTACTTTAAATTTAAAATAATTAGTTAAGATTTATAACATTCCGGCTTATCTTCCGAATTATCTTCAAAGCATTTTAGCAATTGTAAAAATAGTCCTTAAATAGCGAAAGGAGCTTAAATTAATTACACCTAGAATTTAAGAATTACATGCTGACAAAAGATTGTAAAAGTTAAAGTAACATACTCATCCTTACAATGTTACATCAAGTTCTATGTTCGCCAAGTTTAAGGAAAAAATGTCCATTTCAGCACACAGTGTACTTTCTCACGTAGCATACATAGTGAGCAAAACATATCCACAGCATCATGCTCATGAGACGCATCATGAGAAGATGTAGTAAGCAAGGCTCTCACTCTTCTCTCTCCCTTCATTATTTTCTCACCCTCTGATAATCTTCGGCTGTTTCCTGCTCACCAACTACGGTGTGAGAATGCGGCGTTGGACCAAACGAGCCGAGAAAAAAAACTCATTCAAACACGCTCAGCATAACAAACGTCTCTGGTTCGATCGATGGACCCGACAAGGGAAAAATACGGCCCCCGTACGGACAAAACCGACCTTCGCCAAAGACCGAAGAGAAGATTTTCATTCAGTTTAACTCTGTTTACGGTACGCAACGGACGTGCGGCGTGTATGTGTCCATCTCACGTGACCGACGCGCGCGCGCCCTCTTTGCATGAGCCAGTAGCATTCTTCGACCAGAGGGGTTGAAAAAAAAAACGGTGCGTAAACGATTACGATTACACGGAGTGAGTGTGTGTGTGTGTGTGTATGTGCCACCGTAATTTTCCCATCATACCGCAAAACAAACGCGAAAAACGAAGCAAAAACAAAAAAACCCGTTCGAAGGAAATTCGCACTCGTGAAGTTTGACGAAAAATCAATGGGAAAAGTGTACACCCTTTAAGGAGGGTGGAAGGAAAAGCATGCTAAACGGGGAAAGGGGAGTTAAGTGAAAAAGGTTTAAATGTGTGGTCGGTGAATAAGCACAATAGTGTAACGGAATATGTGCCACACCAAAATCTCACCATCCCGCAGTGCAAAGATCCGGTTGGATATGAAATTCTAAACCACCACGAAGGGGGAGAAAATTCTTCCGATATACCTAGTGTGATTGCGAAACGGAATCGTCTCAAAACTTATCACGTGAAAGTGTGTCCGAGAAAAGGGGCCAAAAACACAACCATTGAAACTGTGTGGCCGGGACTTGCGGCGGTAGGAAAATCAATCGAATAAGCCAACGCTCTCGGTCAGTAATCACGGTGTGTATCAGTGTGTGGCAGGTTTTTTTTCCCCGCATCCGGTGTGCGCAAGAAGTTGTAAATCATTTTCCCGTGCCCATGCCTAGCTGTGTAGGTGCGTGTGTGTGAGTTTGTTTATGAGGAAAATAATCCTCCAGCTCTTTCTCCGGTACCACACCGGACGAAATTCCACACACAAGGAAGAAAAGAAAAAATTCTCGCTTTCCAAAACCTTTTCCATTTTGGGCCGTACATGATGGGTGAATGAATCGAGAAAAGAGGGGGGGGTTTGCAGTTTCGGGAGTTTTCCACCCACTGAGATGGAGGTGAAGTGAAATCTCCGTTTCTCTTACGTGTGAAGCAAAGTGTAAGTGTGTGTGTGTGTGTGTTTGCGTATGTGTGCCAGAGCACGTGTGTGCGTATGTGTGTGCACTGCCAAGATAATGATGGTGCGTACGTCCGTTCACAGTAGAAGCATCCGTGCGAAGTTACATCTTGCTACGACTTCATCCAAAATTACTGCAGCGTGAAGCAAAACCGCAAAGTCAGCAGCATTGCAAACGTCTTTTCTCTTCCGTGGTTGTGAGAAGTTCCACAGTAACTAAAGGAAGGAGAAGAAAAAAAAACAACACCAAACCATCCCCGAAAACCTCGCCCCTTTCCCGGACCGAATCAAAAGGAAAACCCCGAAACCAAACGGTCAGCAAACGTCTACATTTCGGGACGAAACTACCACGTTTTTTCTTTCTCCTTTCGGAGCGGGCCGGAAATTACCTTTTTCCCCGTTCGGTGCTGGTGTGGTGGTTACCCTGCAGCAGTCTCTTCCAATCGGAATCGGGTGAAGTAGAGAATATTTGATTTTCGTTTCATTTCGGATTTATGGTTCACTTCCGTTTTGCTACACGTCCCAACCAACGAATCGAACCTGCGCCCCCCGTGTGTTTTCGTGTAGTTACAGTGCTGTGGTAACAGTTGTTCCCTTAGCTTTTGGGTGAATAATTCAAATCGTTCGCATAACTGAAAACGTTCAACGTGAACCGCCGGTCGGTGGTGAGTAACGGGCAACGGTAACGCTTTCATCATAACACCGCCACAGTTAATGGGCAAAGAATCGTCGAAAAGAAAGCACAGAAGAAGAGGAGAAAAAATCCCAGCATCATCGGAGCATCATCATCATCATCGACGTCGTTATTAACGTCGGTGCACGGAGAAAAGCACAACAACCGCAAAAAAAAACACCCCGACAGAGTCCCACGTGTGGGAGCGTACAGCAGTGTGCCGGCACCATAAGCGTTACGTAATAAATTTTCATATAAAACGAGCTCCCCATAACAAGGATTAAATTGGATTTATTACCAGTGAATGAAAAATTGATTTATGTACAAAATTGATTTTTCTCCCCACAAAATAACACCCCGGAAAAGCAAGTGTGTGTGTGTGTGTGTGTTTGCATGTTGCGAAAATAAGTGAGTTCCGCATCCGGTGTATGTGTGTGTCCGTTCTTTTCGGCCGGAAAATTAAGTATGTGAATAATAATTGATCCCTAGTTGGACTGCAAGTCTATTACTTAAGGGACTCATCGATGGAGTTCGACTCCCGTAACGCCACCGTGCGGTGTACTGTGACAACGGCCAGAACCAAATAGTGTGTGTTTGAGTGTGTGTATAACAAAGAGAAAAAAACAAACTCCCGTAACCATGATACAGCGGCCACGGAGCGATCACCGTGTAGAACCGTAACGGATCCAGTAACCAGACGCGCACACAGTGAGTAATGCAAATGAAAACATCACATAGCAAACAGAGAGCGCCGTACATGATCTGCAACACCATGGCAACGACGTCGCGATCGACGCCGTACTGTTGTTGATCCAAAACGAAAACGGGACTATTTAAAGAAGAAAAAAAAACAAACAGTCGTTTGAAAGCTTTTGGAGGTTGTACCGTGTCGAGTTCCTTTTACTTTTAAGTTTTCCATCTGTTCGCTTCGAGAGAGTGAGCGCGAGAACGATGGAGTGTCACATCTTGAAACAGCAGCAGCAGCTGCAGCACCACAGACATTCGATGGAGGCGGTGGATGAGTGGCAGTGGTGGCAGTTCCGGATAGGGACGCATCGGTGGTGTGCCTGGCGGAAGCTTTCCCGGCCATCGCGCGCACTGCTGGTGATGGTGGTGCTGCTGCTGACCATTGTCGGCCGCAGTACGGTGAGCGGCGAACCGAACTGTCCCTCCGCCTGCCAGTGCAAGTGGAAGGGCGGGAAGCAGGCGGTGGAGTGTTTGAGTGGCAATTTGTTTACGATACCGGAGAACATCGATCACTCGACGCAGGTGCTGGACGTGTCCGGGAACAATCTGCAGATCATCTCGAACGAAACGTTCGTCCGGTCGAATCTGCTCAACCTGCAGAAGCTGTACATGCGGGACTGTCGCATCGGCCAGATCGATGACGGTGCGTTTGCCGGGTTGACGAATCTGGTCGAGCTGGATCTGTCGATCAATCTGCTCACGGCGGTACCGTCCGCTGCGTTCCAGCACATCGTATCGCTGCGCGATCTAACGCTCGCCCGTAACCACATCCAGAAGATTGAAAGTCACGCGTTCCGGAACGTGACCGCACTGACCAAGCTGGATCTGTCGTTCTGCAGCATCCAGACGATTGCACCGCAAGCATTCGAAGGGCTCGGGTCGCTCCATTCGCTCAAGCTGAACGGTAATCAGCTGTCCGAGTTGCGCCCGAAAACGATCGAAACGTTAAGCCGACTGCACGGTATCGAGCTGCACGAAAATCCCTGGGTGTGCGACTGTCGATTGCGGGCGGCAAAGCTATGGCTAACGGAGCACAACATACCGTACCCGATTGCACCGACCTGTGCCGGTGGCCCGGAACGGGTGATGGACAAAACGTTCGGCGAGCTGCAGGTCGATGATTTTGCCTGCAAGCCGGAAATGTTGCCAGTGCGACGTTTCATCCAGGCGTACAGCGGTGAGAATGCGACGATCGAGTGCCGCAGCTCGGCCGTCCCGTCCGCCACCGTCAACTGGTACTGGAACGGGAAGCTGCTGGTGAACAACTCACACTTCAGTGCGTACCAGCGTGTGCTGGTGTACGAGCAGGGCAACTTCGAGAAGCGCAGCAAGCTAACGCTCACGAACGCGCAGGAAACGGATTCGAGCGAGTTTTACTGTGTGGTGGAAAATCGGGCCGGCACGGCGGAGGCGAACTTTACGCTGCACGTAACGATGCGCGATATCGCGATCGATAATCGGCAGATCATTGGGCTGAGTGCGGCCCTGGTCATACTGATACTGTTCATCCTGCTGATCATACTGTTCCTGCTGGTGCGATTACGGCNGCACTGACCAAGCTGGATCTGTCGTTCTGCAGCATCCAGACGATTGCACCGCAAGCATTCGAAGGGCTCGGGTCGCTCCATTCGCTCAAGCTGAACGGTAATCAGCTGTCCGAGTTGCGCCCGAAAACGATCGAAACGTTAAGCCGGCTGCACGGTATCGAGCTGCACGAAAATCCCTGGGTGTGCGACTGTCGATTGCGGGCGGCAAAGCTATGGCTAACGGAGCACAACATACCGTACCCGATTGCACCGACCTGTGCCGGTGGTCCGGAACGGGTGATGGACAAAACGTTCGGCGAGCTGCAGGTCGATGATTTTGCCTGCAAGCCGGAAATGTTGCCAGTGCGACGGTTCATCCAGGCGTACAGCGGTGAGAATGCGACGATCGAGTGCCGCAGCTCGGCCGTCCCGTCCGCCACCGTCAACTGGTACTGGAACGGGAAGCTGCTGGTGAACAACTCACACTTCAGTGCGTACCAGCGTGTGCTGGTGTACGAGCAGGGCAACTTCGAGAAGCGCAGCAAGCTAACGCTCACGAACGCGCAGGAAACGGATTCGAGCGAGTTTTACTGTGTGGTGGAAAATCGGGCCGGCACGGCGGAGGCGAACTTTACGCTGCACGTAACGATGCGCGATATCGCGATCGATAATCGGCAGATCATTGGGCTGAGTGCGGCCCTGGTCATACTGATACTGTTCATCCTGCTGATCATACTGTTCCTGCTGGTGCGATTACGGCGCATACCGATGACGGAGACGAAAACCCCGAACCAGGTCGAGGTGATCACGTCCGTAAGTCCCTCTAGCAATGTAAATGGCAAGGTGGCGACACCTATTAACGATTGTCATTCTCCAGATCGAAAAAACGCCCCCGGCGATCTAAAGTGCTGCCCGTCGTCGGCGGCGAATCCGGTACAGAAGCCACCGCGGTTAACCGATCTGCCGTACTCGACGTCACACTATGACGGTGGCGGCAGTCTGATCGCGTCCGGTCAGTGTTTCGTCTCGCCGACACACTCGCTCACCGGGAATAATCCGGACCTGATCAACGATACGAAGCGGCTGGGCAGTGGTACCGATCTGGCCACCGGTGCCACTGGTGGGCTACCGTCATCTACGACTATCGGGGTTGCCGATCCGCTCGCACACCTGAGCCAGCTACAGATGCAGGCCACCACCGCACTCAACACCGCACTCGCGCTGATGGACCCGGTCGAGCGGCCGGGCAGTGGCGAGTATAGCCGGGCCGGTTGCGACTCGCTCTATCCGTCCGGGCTGTGGGAAACGCACAGCTCCAACCTAGCGACCACCGGACTCGACCACGGTGGTGGTGGTACCGGTGTGACCGGCCACGGGCCCTACTCCGACAAACTACCGATCCTCGGTTCGTCCACGACCGGACCGACCATGCTGAACCTGGACGACGAAACGTCCTCGGTCGACTACCTGAGCCGGACGTTTCCGCGCACCCATCTCACCACCGGCCTCTCCCTTTCCGCATCCACCACCGGATCTGCCGGCGGGTATGGGCATGCGGGTGCTTCCGGTACGACAGCACCGACCAGCGGCAGTACCGGCGGTGGCTATCCAGCCGATTACGGTCTCCCGATAGTGCCCGGTGCGGAACAGCTGCACAACAAGCTGGCGAGCATACAGCCGGCCCACCACGGTAGCACCGGCAGCATGCCGATGAACGCGAAAACGCTACGGGTGTGGCAGAAGGGCGGTGTGCCGGTTCTGCCACCGGTCACCGCCTTAAAACGTGCTTTATCCAACAGCCGCAACTCGCCCGACGAAGGCTACCAGGAGGGCTGCGGGACGGATGTGTAGTCCAGCTTTTAGGCTTTCCGCTTGCCCTCACTAGCAACAGCCCACGACCAGCCGCCTCCCTCCCCGGCCCCAGCGAGTGATAACAGCGATGAGGACGACGTGTGAGCAGGCGACGAACCCCGCTGCGTGACAACACCGCCCGGCGGGTATGCAATTCGCATGCACGCGACGAAAACGCTCCGTAACCGCTCGTAGTTTTTCATATCGCTGTGTTTTTTTTTATTTTGGGTTTGATTTTCCCCTCGCTCTTAGTCAAATCGTACCACGCCTCGCGAACCTCGAAGTAGCTAGATCGATGCTCGTACCGCTCGCGAACGAGAGAGAGAGAGAGAAAGAAGAAGATAAACAACAAGCAAACATGTATAACAAAACGACCGTCGAGTGAGATGTGACGATTTTCCTGTGGTAGCGAAGAAGTATCCCAAAGAAAAGAAAAAAAACATACAACACGACAGAAGTATAGCGAAAACACTTGTTCCAAGGCGCCAAGATACAGCACCCGGTGTATGTATAAGTATGTGTATGTGTGTGTTTGTAAATATTGTTTGTGATGCAGGTCGGGGAAGAATTGTTCCGATTTTAAGTTACGGGTTTTATTTCGGTCGGTGTTCGTCGAGTCGAGAGTACTATAGCCGGTCGATTTGACGAAGGTTGTTGACACTGGGTAGTGGGGAAACAAGGAGGGACGTGAAAAAAAAACACTGTGACAAACAAAAAAAAAAAAGGGGAGCAGTTGCCTAATGAGGGCGATAGCGGAAAGTGTATGAATGTGATAAGTACTGTGAAAAGGTACAACCCTTTTTTTCATCTCATTTATTTAAACTCCTGTATTTTTTTATACATCATAACCCAAACGTAAGTACGTAAGAGCGAGGCGACTGGGATACGGTGCCCAGAACAGGCGCCCCACAGTCGCCGTAGAGCATAAGCATAAGGTGTAGTAGGAACCAGCCTCCTTTTCCCATCCACCCATCCCGTTATGTCCGGGCATTTGCTCGGTTTTCCACGTTCACGGTGCGCTGGAAAAAGTGGCACATGTTGTTTTCCTTTCCCCGAATGTTACGTTCGCACCGAAGCACGCAGACTGTTTTCCATCCTCCATCGGGCTTCTGCCATGCTCGGATCGTTCAGTATCCGGGGCTGTGTTGAACTGTGTATTGTATCATTAGAGTTGGAGAGTTTCCAAACGGTGCACACGATGCTTCAAAGGAAACACAGGCGTAGTTTTCAAAGAGTTTTCCGAGCAAGCAACAAAAAAAAAGAAGTTTAATACACCTGGGAAAAGGAACCAGGTTCCGGCAGTGCGGCAGTGATGAGAGGTTAGAGAGCGTCGCATACGGGTTGCGTTGTAGAAAGCAAAACCGAAAAGAAAAACCTAGAACGAGAAGGATAGAAGAACACACTCACTCTCTGAGACAAAAAAGACTTGTAAACTTAATTAATGAAGGTAAATACTTAGGTGTACAGAAAACTTTGTTTATATAATTATAGTGTGGGAGTAAATAAATTATATCTATATACACAAAATCATGAATGAAAAACAGAAAAAACACACACACAAAGGCGCACACGCAACAGAAGATAAAAAATACTCGCGTTAGTGTAGTAGCAGGAAATGAGTTAAAGAAATTCAAAATGTGCACCTGTTGGAAGAGAAAAAAAACAGGAAGAAACAAACGCGATCACATTTTTAGTATAAATTGGTGTGAGACTGTGCGTGTGTGTGTGTGTGTGTGTGTGTGGGATGTAGAACAGTCAAGTGACGAAAAAAAAACGAAACAAAAATTAAAAAAATATTACAAAAGAAGAACAAATCATTCACATCATATGCAAAATGTCATTTAAGAAACAGATAAATGGTTGCAATTTCAGAAAAAAACACAACAAAATAAAACAATGAAACACAAAATTAAAACAGCGAAAACATTGAACGATCATTACAGAAGCGAACAGTGAGAGAGTGAAAAGAAAAACAATTAGAAAGAAAAAACACACACTTAGGCTAGTTTTATATACGACATCCAAAAACCGAACGAAACAGACAAACGAGAAACAGCAAAGAAACAAAAACCCAGTCACCCATGAATATGCACAGCAACGCAAAACCTTGTACAGTGCGTTGGTTTAATTGAAATGGAACATTTAATGTTTGAAGAAAAAAAACCCATAAGAAAACAGAAAAATGCAAACCCCAAAGAAACATAGCATTCCGACTAAATGCAACACTCAAAAACTCATAATGGCAAACATTTTAGCGCAAACAAAGAAAGCAAAACAACAACAAAAGAGGAAAAGTAAAACCAGTTAAAGCAAACCATCAAACGATCAAAGAGGAAACCAATTTGAAGAAAAAAAATGGAAAAGAAAAATGAAACAAACTAAACGGCAACAGAAACTCAGTGTGTTTTACGCTAGAACAAAGCACTGGGCGGAAAACCAAAGACTTTAAGGATGAATAATGAATCCGTGAAGGTGCGAAAGATACGGCAACACAGCGCGGCAGAAAAAGCAAAACACGATTAGGAGCAAATACTATAGTTGGGAAAGCTCAACCAGGCTCAAGGTGATGAAGCACGGAGAACGGACGAACAAGCGCATTGTTCGTGGCCGAATAGAAGAAAAAAAGCGAACGGATGCGTGAACAAAAAAAAAAGAAGTTTCCCTGTTGAAGAATCTTGCAGAAGAAAACTGTGCAAGCACACATACCTTCTTATATATATATATACATATACCTTTAGTGAAAAGAAGTAAAAAAAATCGTGAAAACAAAAACAGCCCTGCCGCCTTTCGGGAAAATTCGTCCCGCGAGGCAAATGGGTTGCTTGATTCTGTGTATAGTTGAAACAAAACGGAGGGCGCCAGGTTCCCGTAACGCCACCAATGAGTCTCTTACGCGCGTGCCCTCTCTCTTCTCGCTGTTTCGTCGTCAAAGAAGTCGAAAAAGATGAATCGATCGTTGTTTTTGGGGAAAGCGAAGAGACACGGGGGAAGTAAAAGGGATTCGGGAAAGTAAGGGAATAAGGGAAAGTAAAAACAAAGTACGGAAAAATAAAGACATGAGTAAGTGAAAATCGAACAAAAAACATACAAAAAAAAAACCGTCAGCCGCATTAATGACTACATTTACTTGACGATGGGTCAAAAGAGATGGAAAAAATGTGAGAAAAACATTCCGCCAAGAAAATGGGTGTTCGCTTTTCTTCCCGTTTCGTTTTTTTTTCTGTTTCACCGTTGAGTAAGGTTTTTCGCCAGATGACTTTTACCGTTCGAATTCGCCCGTTCCGTTGCCTGGATGCTGGACAAAATGATGTGCTGCTCCTTGGCCTTCTAATTGATGTATTCTTCAGGGTGGTGGTGTTCGAAGGGACGCAGTCAGTTGTTTGTTTGAAACCGCTACGGCAGTGAATGAATGAATTATGATCGCAAACAATGGTGTGTGTTTTTGGGGGCTGTATTTTCCTGAACAATATTTTCCCTTTCTCATCATGGTCATGGTTTGCATGGTTTTGTAAAATGGTCGAAGAAAAAAATTTGGAAAAAGAAGCAAAAGAAAGTCTTCGAGCGTTGTTCGTTTGTAAAATAGGCCGAACTCTTCCGAAAATATCCTGGTAAAGGTTTACGGTTAAGGAAACCGTTCAATTCTCAACAAATGATGGTGGTCCACTGGTTGTTTGTGTGTCTGCTTGTTTTCCCGGTTTTTTGCATCCCGCACAAATATCCGCTTCCCCATCGGCAACTGGTTCTGTTTGCAGAAGCTCATCGAAGGCACAACACAACGATGGTTCCGGAAGAAAAACGATACACGAAACAACGAGACACCGGGTAAATGGTAGCTCAGCGCGAAATTTTCCAAACAACAGCACACAAAAAGGTCCCAAAATAGAGCACAAAACTTTATGCGCTAAAGCAGCGAAAGCGAGCAGGGGAACGTTTTAAAACGGCGTACGAAAACTTTTAATTAGCCAGCCTCTATTGTCGGTTGCTGACTGGGCTACGGCTGGGTAGTAGTGGGTCCAGCCCCGTACTCCAGCTACACTATGATGGTGGCGCAAATTTTGCCTCGCAGGAAAGAATGCTGACTCCTCCGTTGCCAGTCTTGCAATGTCCATACAATGGACGGTAATTTATCCTACTCGAATTGTCCTGCACTTCCACAACTTCAACGTGGATCAGCCACTCTCCTAGCACGAGCTCTTTATCCTGTGCTGCGGCTCCATGGATCGCTTTATTTAATTCCCCAACACCAATGCCCGCTGGAAAATTATCTCAAATGACAAATGATGTAACTGCAGGAATGCAAAGACGGTGCCCAACAAAAAAAAACGAGGGGAGAAAAAAAACCAGCTGAAACTAAAACCGAGTGCTTTTGTGCTTTCATTGTTTACAATTGCTTTTTTGTTTAAACAAAAGAAGGGAAACAAAAACCATCCAGGATGGAAGTGGCACGGTGTGGATGGGATTAAAGTTTTCCTCTCCGGCGGGATAGCAACCGATATCCATTTTGGGTGTACTGAATACTTTTGCGCCCGAGAGACAAAACACAGTAAAGTAAAAAAAAATACATTCTCCTCTTTTCACTCTTCTGACGGGTTTTAGTGGCTTTCGTTGCATGCAAATGGAGACGATATTGTCAGCTTAGTTTTATTAGTTTCTCAACAGCCCGAGTTTATTATGAGCCGTGTAATAAAGTTGCATTCCGTCGCACTTTATTTTTACATTCTTGGTTGGCATTTTTTTTGTATAGTGCTTTTGTTTAATTCGAATAGTTTTAGCTCGAGGGTAATTAAGTGAAAATGTTTTTTTTTTATTTTAATTATAATTTGTTGCGTTTCTGGAATTTAATTTTTAGCATGGAAATTACAGACTTTTACTTAAAATTCAGTCTAGGTCATTTATCTTTAGATAGGGAAATTTATAAGATTTTCATCTTGCGATTGATACGCCTAAATGTATGCAATACTTGTGTCATCGATCAATTCTATCGCATTTCCATGTTCAAGCATATTCGTGTCAATGTTTATAATTATTTTTAAACACATTTTATGCTTCTGCTTATGCATTAATGCTTCAAGAGACAACAAATTTCGGTAAAGTTTTACATAATTTCTTTAGTTTATTCCAATAAACAACACTTTCTTACAGCTTCATAAACTCCACAAATGAAAAGCATTCCCCCAAAAGTTTCCCTGTAATAAACGACGACCGGCACAGAAAGGAAAGCATGACGCATTCAAGTATTCTAGCGCAAGTTTTAAACCGATTCATTACGACCAAAGTTTAGCTCGTTTCGTGTGAAAAATCATACCCGTTGTGCTTTTTCCTTTTGTGAGATAGTTTCATGAGACACTAAACAAAAAACCATCCGAGAGGAAATCTTTTTTCCACTGTTCCATTTCATCGTCAAGCTGATGACTTTCCTTGGCAATATGAAACTCATTACACAAAATACCAGTTTAACATTTATGGTTTTTTGGTTTGTTCACTGCTTTCAACCCACTTACTCTTGCAGCTGGTTGGCTCTTTAATAGATTTGGTCTGGTTGTTTTCCAGTTTTTCACCGAGTGGCTAGAATGAAAAACTAAAGCAAACGAAGGCAAATGAAAAGGTGGTTCGTTATGAAAGGCTCGTCTAGGCTGGACGGTTCATTATATTCGGTCCAATCGTTGTCGTCGTCGTCGTCGTCGTCCTCACCCATCCATTGTCCTTCATAACTCCTTCATTCCTTTTTTTAGGGGGTTGTTGGCTTGCGTGCAGAAACCTATACCAATCTGCTACCCTACCGCCGTAAGGATACGTTCGAACCGAGTACGAAACAGAATCTGCTTTATATGAGTGAGTATATTTTCACCTGGTTTTCGAATCGTATCGTACATCACCTCACCCACCGATGGAGGACGGACGCAAAGGAACATTCTACAGCAACACACATTCAATGCCGATGTTCGCTTCCTGCTCACAGGTATATCACAACCAAGACGGTGACTTCGGTGGGTGTTAGGCGAGTCGGAATCGGTGCCCTGTGCACCGACAAACCATCAACCAGACCTGGGCCTGGGTCAGACTAACCAGTCATGCGAGAAAATAAAAGCCAAAACGTTTCGTTTTCGGCAGAGCTGAGCAGCAGTTTTCCTTTTTCAATGTTTTGTATTTTTGGGCCACAACCTCTCGTTGGTATGGTTTTGGTTTACGTTTCCGAGACTACCACAAAACCCGGTCGATTTGGGACGATGGGAAGGAAAGGGAACGGACCGGAACCAACCTTCCCTTTATAGCGTGGAGCTTATGCTTCCACCGTCACCGATCGATCGCACACCGAAACCGGACAAGAAGTCGAAAAGCGTGGCAAAGGAATGGAATAAATCAATAATTTATGTTTCATGTTTAAAACACATTTCGAATATCGCCTTCAAACACAGCACACACTTATACACATACAAGGAGAAAGAAAGAGAGAGAGAAAGAGAGAGAGAGAGAGAGAGAGAGAACAAAAGAGAGAGAAATCGTGGAACCTTCCTTACGTGTGAGTGTGTTTATAGTTTCGCACGCTTTCATGGTGCTTTTTCCTGCCGCGGAAAACCGGTAGTCCGGATGGTTGGGTGGCAGTATGTCCCAAACCCCGAGCAAACGGGGAACCACCGTCATCGAGAATAAACAGCTTCTGTCAGTGGCAGCGACCGGCGACAGGCTTGTGGATCTACTTTTCACTGGAACTTCACACACTAATGCAAACCGGGCGAACGATATCACGTTCTGGGAATTCCAATTCCGCTGAGGAGGGTTCTGGGAGATTTTTCTCCCCAAGTATCACGAACGAAGCTTATTGCGTTTTGAGGCTCTCGCTGTATGTGTGTGTGTATATGTGGCAGTGTGAAACCGGCAGCCTTTCATCGCTTTCCCAAGAAGAGATCCTCACCCTTTTCCCATCGAAAACTTCACACGGCAAGAGAGTAAACCCCGGGAATGGTCTGGAAGTAAGTGTGCGTGTGTATTTGTGACCGTGTTGTTGATTTTCCACCTTTCCAGCTTTAACTCCTTTCCTGCTTGGTGGACCATTCCTCGGGGAAGCGAAGGGATCATCGGTTCAACACTTTCACAGTGTACAAGGGTATTTTTTCCTTCACACGGTAAGCACAGAATCAGCAGCTGATATTAAAACCAGAAAGAAATACACAACCGAATCAAGAACAAAAAAGAAGAAGAAGAAGAAGAAGTGAAAAAAAATCCAACATGGCTCACAGCCAACGAAACTGGCCTGGTTTAGTGCTGGAGTACTGATCCCCATTTTGTCGAACGGAGGCAAAGTGAAGCGAACGGAAACGCTTCCAAGGAGAAGCTTTAGCCATTAGTGGAGGTTCGTTCTTGTTGTTGCTGTTCTTATTACCTTTCCAAATTTTGGTTCACCTTGGATTCGGTTTCAGTTTCCATTTCTCCAAGGCTACCTACTCCACCCGAGCACAGGAGAAAAGCGGAAGCGAATATAATCGAAGCCTTGGAAGCGTGTGGAATTTCCTACCGAAACGGGGCATACGGGATGGATCCGGGCTTGTCGGTTCGGTTAGCGATAATAAGTACGGTGCAGAAGTGATATTTGATGCCCGGATTGTATCCCAACAATCCCCACTACACCATCCATGTCCGGTGTTAGCGTTCTGTTCCACATCTTCTTCGGGCGTGTCTCTAATTTCGGTTTCACTTAGGAGCGTGTGAGCAAGAATTCCCGCGAAGATATTGCCACTTCAACAAGAAATCTTCAACAAAACAGCAACGGGACAGCAAAGTAATGTTTCTTTTCCGCCCGGCCAGGGTTCTACCCTTCTGCCAAAGTATGGAGTATGGAAACTACGACCTTCCTTTCTTGAGCCCCTTAAAAACCATCCCGCCGAAGGAGCGATGGAGCGTGTAACGGGCGGACGATCTAAAAACAAAAACAAAACTCCTCACACAAAAGAGGGGCGAAAAAAATGTAAACGTTCAGTGTACAGCAACAAAACACACACCAGAAAGACTTTTGATACAAATCTTCACCCAATCGGCCCATCATTTTTCTCAAACAGTAAATACCCGGTGGAAGGATCCGTGGAGGTGGGATGCAGTGGGAGTAGCGAGGTAAGGATGGAACGATACTGATCATTTTTCCTCTGTGGAGGAGTTTTGTTTTGGGGACGACTTTCTTTCCAGCAGCACCGACAGGACACAGCTCAAAAAGCCATTCGACGATGGAATGGCGGAAAAGTGTCTTCCTAAATAGCCACTGATGGGGAAGAAGATTTTCCCGTGACACGGTGACTTTTTCCTGGCGGGCTTGGGGTTGGTCAAAAAGTACAACCACTTCAAAACGTAAATGCGATTGAGATGGTGAAGAGGAAGCAAGGAGGATATTTGCAGTGATGGGGCGAAGGATATTTATCTATTCTACGCTACCAAAATGGACGCTAAATTGATGACGATGAATCTCCCGTTGGTATCGTTGGTTGCGTAAGTTCTAAATTCTATGTAGGAGTAGCTCCGGGAACTGCTCAGTCACTTTTCGTGGTAAAGGAAAGGAAGGAAAAATAGGAGAAAAATGAGAAAAAATCATCCCTGCAAAAAATCATTTAATTGAACAGCTTTTTAGGCCACTGTGTTGGTTTTGGGGCCATTTCGTTGCGAGTTGAATGTTTGATACTGACGTGAATTTTCAATCCACCGAAACTGGGCAGCAAAATTAGCAACGAAGTGAAACACGATGGAACCAGCTCAACAAAAAAAGGTAAGTATTTCTCTATAGAATTAGTTCTTTAAATATATTATCATTGAATATAAACGAACGAAACGCTTTTGCAGAAGATTACAAATTTGCAGAAGATTACGATACTTAATTTTCAAGCAATTCCCGGATGAAAAACTCGTTACATGAATTATTTTTTAGCTTTATAGATTTCTTCGAACAGAATGTTTGAAATGAAAAAAAATTTTAAGAAATTTTCCGCTACGCTTCGCGAGACGGAACAACAGCACTCAATTCGATTCGATTTGAATCGATTATGCTTCCAAGAAATCAGGTATTAAGAGTATCCCGCAATATCATAATCGGTACACAAGAGTTATCGGACATACCAAGAGTTCGCAGTATCCTTACTAATATTTTCCGTTTTTGTTTTATGGTGCAAAAGTGTTCGGAAAAAATTATTGCTCCCTTCCAGCAATCAACCTCTCAACACATTAGCTTCGGAACAAATAGATTGAGACTGTTTTTTTTTTTCTTTCTTCACTTTATATCTTCAACGCTAATGGTATCACATCCGGTGGGGCGTGTTTTTTTTTTGCTTCCCTTTTTCTAGTCTCATGAACTGTCCGTTTCGATTATTTTATCCCTTTTTAGCTTCCCGTGTGATGGGAAAAGCATACTTTTAGGCGCGTTTTTTTATCCCAATTCCACCGGTTGCTGTAGATGATTTGAAAACATCTCAACACACAAGAAATGGAATAGGAACTAAAATAATAACTTTCTTTCCCACTCGCTCTCTCTCTCTTTCTTTCTCTCAATGCTGATGTTAGAATCAGCGTCCGTAACCGTTGTTTTCCCCATTGCAGGGGAGTTACAGTGGATAAAAAGGACTACACTTCGAAATAGACAAAAAAGGGTTCAACAGCGTGTAGAAAAAAGGGACTTTCCCAAAAACTCGGTAACGCACATCCGAAGGGAAAAGTTAGATCCTTCGACAGGTTTTCTATTTATGGCCTTCGGCTGCCGGAAAATAGACGGAAATCGGTTTCATTTTTGGGAAACAGAAGCACTACTCAGGGATGAACGGAAAGAATGGAAAAGAAACAATGCACAGGACAAACATCAGCAGTACGGGCAAAAGGGATGATGACGATGATGCCGGCATTGATGTTTGTAGTTAGCGACAACATGCCTACATCATCACCATCATCGCCACGAACGGTCCCAAAATAAAGAGACGTAAAAAGGGGTTACCCGGTGTGGAATTTGTGTGACAAAACTCTTTCGGGGCCCGGTGAACAAAACGGCAAAGCGTAGGAAAAGCTTTTCACTGTTCAATTGCCTATCCCATAGCGGGAAATGGTAGGCCGGCTGAAGTTCCGGAAGATCCTGGTGGGTTTTTTTGGAGGAGGGGAAATTTAAAACGGTCCGGGTATACCGAGCCAATGCTTAATGCTGATTACACTTCATCCTTTCCATCGTTGAAGTGTTCCATGAGAGGGTTTTGTTTGTTGTGATCCGTTCTTTTCCATTCCGTCCACACACACACACACATAGACGCCTTTCTCTAATGAAGGATCGCTTCGCTAATGTCCGCACTTGGTTGCAGCTCCTTTCCGAGCACAAGGCAAGCGTGCAAATAGGCAAATGTTTAGCGAAAGGTCCCGGTCCCAGCATGGTGTGGAATTAATTTTCAACTCGCTCTGCTTTAAATGGAGGATTAATTTGTATCATTAGAGATGATTGAATTGGTGTATTTTTTTTCTCCATTTTTTCCATTCGCTTAAAATTCTTTCCTTAATGAAACTTAATCCCACCACGCCGCGGGGATTTGTTTTGTGAATCTTGACCGCCGTTCCCAGTTGATTCTTAATCGATCCACAGAAAAGAAAGGAATATTTATGTGACGAAAATGTCACTTGAAGCAAATTTAAACACCCACTGGCCAACAGAAATCAAAACCTACATAAAGTGAAGTCGCGTCCAGTTTTCGCGATCAATTTTTCATTGCCTTTATGAAATGAAGTAGCTCCCGGGCGCTTGTTCATTTGATGGCTGCACAATTTGGTTGCACTTCCCACCGAAGCCTTCCATCGGGAACCGTGAATTGAGGATAATGAGCGTAACTTTGCGAACGATCCGAAACTCGGTCTGTGTCTTTCAATGGTGGCCACAATGGCGAACAAAAATGAAAGACCGGTTTTGCAAACACTTTGCTCAACGATGCTTATTGCACAACGGCATACCGGCGAACCAGAGGCTCATGCTGTCGGTACGGGAAAAAAGGGGTTTCTGGTCGATTGTCCATCCGTTCACGACGGTTGCTGTTGCGCTGTTGATTAAAGATTAAAGATATCCTGTCTTCAGCATCCAGGAGCAATAGTGGACCGGTTCGCGCAGTTCGTAGTTCTTCTGCTGTTTGCTAATTTGCAAAATTTTTAAAACAAGAAAGAAAAAAAAACATAGCACGAAAGAACTTTACCATGTTTTGGCCCTAGCCGGGGAAACGATCGGCCCATTTGACAGTTGCTGGAAAATGGCACAAAATTTCTCGCACTCGTCCATGGCTTCCCACGTTGCCGTCGTCGGACGGTTGTTGGAACATTTTGAAATACGTACCTCGCCTCGTAGCATAGCGGTGGTTCGAGAATTTTTGAAAGGCAAAAGTTAAATCACACTTTTGCAAAACTGGTTTTTGCAGTTGCGCGGCAATTGCCGTACCCTGTTCCTTGTGGGTTGGAAAGGAATTGGAAAGTTTTCACTTCGTTTTTCACCCGTTTGTATTCCGATTTTTTCCACACCTATTCGGTGGCTACCGTGGTTCGTTAAAAAGGGAAATTAGAAAAGGGGAGAGGGGAAGGTTGGTAGGAAAAATTAAATGCCATGTGCACACAAACCCGGCAAACACACACACACCCAAACAAGTCTAACAAACATTGTACAATACTACAGCGAATTTCGCCCGTTTTGGGAGGAAAACTTTCACACAAACGAACTGTGTGGCGGGTTGGTTAGTTTGGATAGGAGCATGCTGAAGGTCCTGACGCAAAACGGATTGTTCCGTCCCATTCACGAACAGGCACGAAGGAAAAGGAATCGTTTGTGAAGTGTTTGGAACGATATTTCAAGGAACCATGGGCTGTTGGAGTAAATGGCATTTCAGGCGCAAGGTAACATAGAAGTAAATCATACATACAGCAGAAGCACGATTTGTGTGTGTAGGTCGCTAAAAGAACAAACCAATAAGTCAAACAAGCTAAAGTTCAATATTCTTTGTTTTGCGCTTTTATTTGGGTAAATCTTTAAAAACTTCTATTTAGTAAAATAAACAAACTTTTATGTAAAAGATTCGTTCCTTTTACTTCTTTCACTTATTCTCGTAATATTGTTTCTTTTAATTATTCGTTTTTTATGTCATTGGTTCCAGATTCTTCTTTTCGTTACCTTGAAGAAATTCTCGATGTCAGGTTAAAGTTCAAACTACATCTTGAGGAAGTTATTTCGAAAGCCAACAGAACCATTGAATCTATCCTTTGGTACAATACAACGTATTTCAGATATACAATCTACCTACGAACTCTGTACGGGAATGTTGCTTGATAATACTGTGATTTTGGCCCGGAATTGAAAAGTTATTGAAGTACTTCACCAAAGTTTCTTTTAAAAGTATGTTTGATTCTTCTTCTCTACCTTCTCCTATAACGATAATTTTTTGGAGTGGACTCGTTTAATTTGGGGCGCCATTTGCTCCGGAACTTCTTCTGATCCTGAAAGATCCGCTTTTTATTATTTCTACAATTTGGATTTTTAACTCTTCCCTAATCTCCTTTCCAGCTCTTGTTTATTCCTCTCGTCGTGTGCGCTTTCTTTCTTTTTTACTTTTACCCAATTTTATATTTCAATCATTTTCACCATTATATCCGATCATTTGTCAACTATTTTATTTGTCTTCACAATAGTTTCAATAGCTTTTTTATATCATAAATTGAAGTAAACAATTACGTATTGTACAAAAACAAACAAAGACAATACTCTGAAATAGTAAATCTGTTTAAAACTATTTAAGAAGTAACGCTGAGTGAGGCAAAATTTGAAATGCTAAGAAAAGTAAAATATACATTATCGTCACACTTTTCATTCGCGACACATAAACCGATTTTGCGATAAACATTTGAATATTTTATCATTGAATCAGCTTCACTCCGCCTCAAGATCTTGCTTCTACCGTACCACAGTTTGTTTTCGTATGGAAATACGTAACGTAGGCATGTAATCAAATTAAATTCATCCGCTTTAAACAAGCAAACCAGCAAACAGCCATCATTAAAGCTCGTCGGTACGAATGTTTCCAGTCACGTACAGCACCGCGTACCTCTGCTAGAGAGTCGCGCTCACACAACATTGTCGTTGACTTTTCCGAAACACCTTGCCCGAAGTCGTGAAAAGTAAGAGAGATAGAGAGAGAAAAAAAAATCAACAAATGCGTGGAATACAATTTATTGCAAAATTTTAATAAACTCACTGCAACTATGCTTCCATCGTTTCCGCCTCGTGAGATCGTCCTTCTTGTCGACGTATTTTTGTCGTTACGCTTCCCGGGGAAGGAAAACGTTTTCGGCTGTCGGCTGACTCGTGGAAGAATGGTACATTTTCTTCATTTTTTCACCACTGCCTATTGGTATTTTCACTCTTCACATGGTTTGGCCGCCCACGATCAACCCGACAGTCAACGACGTCATTTGTGCTGATTTTCCAATTCTCTCTCTCTGTCGTGCGCACCCGTCCACACTTCAAACAAGAACCAGCCACTTGGGGGACGGCTGCTTGACGGAAAATTGGGAAACTTACTCACGGAGCGAATTTCGAGGAAAACCGTCGGCTGCTACCACTTTGCAACTTCGCGTAAACCGAATTGGGAATGCTTCCCTCACCCAATCATTTTTCGCTGCTCGCTGCCTTGCTGCAACCACGTGCTTTGTGTTTGTTTTCCTTTTTTCTCGGGCAATGGAAATAAATACACATACACAAGAGAACCTCAAACAACAACAACAAACGAACGACGGAAATCCTTCCCAGTTCCCGTTATGCGGGCCTTTTTACTGGTGACTGGTGGAAATTCGAATTCGAGTACGGGAAATAATTTGCCCAATTTGACATTCTTCCGCATGAAGTTGGCTGCTCGTCAAAACCGGCACTGCTCGAGGAAATCATTTTCGCTCGTCAAATTCGATAGAAAGCCTGAAAGTCGAACGTAGGGCGGGGGAAAATATCCACCAGGGAAAATGTGGTAGCAAAACATGGAAAAATGCACCCTTCCTGCGCATCCCTTCCGCCAGCAGGAATCGGAAATAAAAGTTCAACTAAGGGTAGGAAAAAAGCTTACCCAATTCTAGGCAAACGATACAGTAGAGTTAAAAGTGTGGGAGTAAGAGAAAGAAAGAGGGAAAAAAGGAGAGAGCGAGAGAGGGTGAGCGTATCGGTGGTAAATTATTTACTACGCGCTTTTGCGATAGTTTTTCCCCGTTTGAGCATAAAATGGTTTTTCTTTTTATTTTCCTTCCCCGCGTAACATCTACCTGCTACCGTTTTTACACCCAATCACTAGCACCCAAGTGTTAAGCAAACGGTGGCAAGCATCATTTTGCCAGGAAATTAATTTTCATAGCTCCACCCCGTGCGATCGTGAGGAAAATTGTAGCATTTTCCACATCCTCGAGTTTGTTCCGCGGACCGGACGGGTTATTCGAAGGCCGACGGCGGTCGTTGATTTTCCTCCGTTCGCAACCATCGGATTGGTGTTTATGTTTATTACAGCGAAATGAAGTACCACCAGGCACCAGCACCACCTTTTGCACGGCGGAGGTAGATGCCACGACGCTGGCATGAGGCATTATGCTCGGGGTGCTAATGATGCTACTGTAAGGAAAATACCTTTGGTTCTTCGTTGCCGATCGATGAGTATAAGAACCAACGAAGACGAACCATTATTTTCAACACATTAACGCAGCCATTTAGTCACAGGTTGTTTTTAGCTTTTTTTCTCACTGTTTTGTTGTAGATAGTTACGACACAAAACCGTCATTGTTGAGCGGTATGGATGTGGTGAATGATTATCCGCAAAGAAAAAAGCTCAGTTTAAGAGAATTTGGGGACAGGATTTTCTTTTGAAAGGCACGAATTTCTTCAACATTTCCCCTGCTCGTTCCAAAGAATAAATTTTTACCTTTTTTTTCATTAATTTGTGTTCTTAGTATAATTATTGAATAAAGCCTTCAATTCTGCATAAATATATTTCAACTTCGGGATATAGTGGGTTAAGATGCATCCCAGCTCTTCCACAATTTTAGTCTTTGAAATCAAAACCCTTTATTGCTTCAAGTTAAACTTGAAGAAAGAGTCAAACTTGTTACCTGTTTGTTTGACATTCTTTAAAAAAAATATTTCATTTTGGATCTTTAAGAAATTTGAAGATTAGCATGAACTAATTTTAGATAACATACTTTATTTATTCTAAATATACACATGTGTTGCATCATAAATTCCGAATTAAATTAAATTAATTGTTAAATAATCCGATACAAAAAAGCCGTACAAAGATCGTATGTGTCCTTTATTTTAACCACTGCGATGAGTATTTGTTTCGAAAAAAAACCTTGCACAAACATTCGCCACCGTTTGGAATTGTTTCTAAGCACACCCAAGAAGAGTTGCAACCAGAATACCGATTAAAATGTGAAACTTATCACCCATTCGAAGACGAACACGCATGTACGTACGCACTAATATCGTTTCCCAGAGGACCATCTAATCCCCATCGCAACGGTAATGTAATTTTATCCCACAACCACTATCAAACCGCCTGCGAAACGTTTCACAACCCTCCGGAAGCTTCCCTCCAGCCCGGATGCGCTCCAGACTGAAAGGGACAAATTTTATTTCCTCTTTTTTTCTTTCAACAACCTCAGGATTCTTCCGCTTCAGCTTTAACTTCGTTTCGATATGTTGCAAGAATTTCAAGACTTTGCTGCTGTGTTCTACAACAAAACGGGAGTGAAACGAAGTTAGGCATTACGTTCAAAGTGAGTGAAACCAAACATGCAGGCAAGCAGACAGACAGATGAAGAAAAAAAAACAAACATTACACTAACCTCTTTATCCATTTGCTCGTTTAGGTTGCCCATTGCATTCCGTTTATCCTGCGAGCGTGTTTGCAGTTTGGTTTCTTGATCGTACATCGGTTGCTGTCGGTTTTTGGGAAAGGGGTTTGAAGCATTCGCTCACACATACACGCCATGGTTGTTTCTGCGAACTTTATCTAACATGAAATCTTGTGCCAACCACCATGGTACGGGGTGGGTGTGCCAGTGCGAAACACAGTAAAACCAGGTAGAAAGTTTATCGCTTCAACATCACTATCGTAACAAGTGTAATCTATTGTCAATTGCTTACTACAAACAGGATTATACGCAACTTACGTCTCCGTTTGATCGGTTTCGTTTCAGTAAGTGGGATGCTAAAGAAAGCAGAAATTGTTTCACTACACGAAACTCGCTTGGGTGCAAATAAATACAGACAGAGTTGTTAAGCTATACATTTAAAAGTTTTAAACAAAAATAATTCTAAACATGAAGAATTCATATTCAGTTTAGTTGTACTTAATTTAGAAGAATAATACGGGAACATTTTTTCAAACTAAATCTAAATATTTGTAACGAAATTGCATAGTTTAAGGCGTTTCATAAATGAATTAAAAAGTGAATCTACGTTTCTGGATTGTTTGATTGATTGATTATTCAACGTCTTTTAATTGATTTTGAAGGTTTCATTTTTTTTGGAACATCTTTTGCATGTTGATGATCTTCTTTTTGAACACTTTATATGGCCGATCTGTGTATACTTCTAGACCTTTACCTGAGACAATACGCCGGTTAATTGTCAAGACAAAATATTTAATAAAAACATCTCTAATTCAATTGTTGGTAGCTGAAAATAAATTACTTCATGCGAGTTATTTTCATAACGATCAAAATAAACGCTGCTAGCGAAATTAGGCACAGTTTTGGCACGGTTTTATTCTTATCTAACCCTTTTAATAGCTTGGTAGTTTTTATCTTTAGATGCTATTGCTAATTTTATTTGCGGTAGAAATGCGATTAATAGCATCTTCATACCAAAGATAGAACCACTTTATAATGATTAAGACAAAGTGATGAAAATAGCAGGCAAACAAAAAAGGAAACATTATTTTAAGCAAGAATTATTCACTCCTCACGTCGATTGCGCCAACTAACCGTTGCTATTTCCAGCGAGCGATAAAAACAGCTCCAGCTCCTACCACTATTCAACGACCAATAAAACACACAGGACGACGTTCAAGCCTTCCCCGTCGGGCGGAAATGAGGTGCCATGAAACAAATACTCTTTTAATTAAGACAAATAAACACACCGTAGCCGGTCCTGCGCTAGTGATCCGTTTACCGTGGTGTCTTGAACTGAAGCGCATACCTTCCATATCGTCCTTGATCGGGAATTCGATACATGTGTGTGCGAGTGTAGATGACCCTTTACAAAATCCCCAAAGGGGGTGAATTGGCCAACATTCGCAAAGTTACCTGTAGTAGGTCGGAGTCGTGCCTTCCGTTGGGAAAAGAAGACCAAAGCGAAAGGTTTTGCGTAAGAAATATATTTACGATGGTCCGTTTCGATTGCTTCCAGCCACACTTACACACACATGGTGGAAAGATCGAGTACGAATAAACAAAATAAACACATAATACAGGATATTAGGCCAATAAATATGTTGCACGTTGTTCTGCTTCCCAACGCCACTTGACACTGATGGTAAGGAGAAGAGAAGGAGAAGAAAAAAAACCCAACGGAAGTGCCCACTATACTCCGTCCGTCGTGTTTACTCATTGGGGTTAGATTTTTTTTTTTTTGCTTCGCTTTTCTCCTTCAACCCCGAACCCAAAAAGGTTCGAAACTTTGACTCTGGATTCGGGTTTTGTTGGAGCCTTGGGTAACTTACACCCAGGGGAGTCCTTCCCGAAGGTCTTCGGTGGGGCTCGAGAATAGGTAAGAAATGCATCCTTGGCACGCAAATCTAATCAAATAATGCTCGCAAACGTTAACAGCACACCCGCAAAACATTGCCTTTATTTCTCTCTATGTGAGTGTGAGTGGCTGTGTTGATGGGTTTAGCTTTTTTCCCTTTACCAAACATATGTGTAAACCTTTTTTTACTTTGTACAATTCAATGGGAAACTTCAACGTAACGATCACAGAGCCTGTTATACGAACGCAGTTCTATGTGTGATGAAAATATGGTGGAAAAGTTCGACAAACAGCAAACGAAGGCGCTCTTGTGTGTTTGTATGTTTTGTTTCGCTTCCTTTTTTTAAGTAACCATCATCTCTCTTTCCAACTTGTTACATTTTGCTCTTGTAACCTTTTCTAGCGGCATTCATCGCACATTTCTTTCCGATTTTTTCCCTCAAACCAGCAAGTTGTTTTATGATGTTAGAAATTTCACATTATGATTAGTCAGTTGCAAATAGGTTTCCACCGTTGGCATGCGTGGTAGTTTCGCTTATTGGAGGAGTGGGATGAAAAAAGTGCTGCACCGATAATTGATTGCTTGTTTGCAATCAGCGTTAGCGTTCGGTTCGTGATTTAAGGGTGTAGTATGAAAGCATTTCTTGACAGGGTTTTTTTTTTGCTTTGTTGTTGTTTCGTTCATGACGGTGCGAGGTTGATTCATTCGGTCAGTACATTGTTAGTTTCGTGAACGTAAAGGATACATTTTCGTGATGAAGAATTACGACTTTCAAATGTTCGATTGTTTGTTCTTTTTGTTGTTGTTCTGTATGTTTTTGAGAAAACTTATGAAGTGAGTGGTGTTTGAATATTTATGGTTAATATAATTCATACCGTAATTCATTCCATTTCTTATTAAAATTTATTTGTTTTAATCTTACATTTCTTCCATTTCTTATTAAAATTTATTTGTTTTGATCTTACATGTTGATTAAAAACAAATTTATTTTATTCTCATTCATTCATGTATTCCCATAATCTGGCATTGTTATCCTATACCACAAAAGCGAATGAAAATAATCTAGGGATCAATATAGTCAATATAGTTGCCTCTGGTTTCCTTACATATTCATTTTATTTTATTTTATTTATTTTTTGCCTCAAGGGTCTCACAATATTAAAATTAAAAATAAAATAAAAACAAATTAATATTAAAGTAAACTTACGCACAACGAACGAATGCAAAATAGGAAGGATCCCGTAAGCAGAAAAAGATGACAGATAGTATAGAAAAAGAAAACAGAAAAGTAAAACTTTAAAGAAGTGGGCAGTTAGAAGGAAACGGAGCTAAGGAGAAGAACGGAAAGAAAAAAAAATACAATGGCATTAGTGATATCAACTAAATGACTAATGCCATTGTGTTTCATCAACATTTCGATTAATAAACTTATGTTGGAAAATGAACTGTGCCGTCATTCTACTATGTTCTAGCGATTCGGATGGCTGGTGACATTTCTAGACTATGGTAATTGATGGAAAAGTTTTTTTTTGTTAGTTTCCATTGAAAGTTTTATGGTTGAAGACAGAACTGTTCTGATACTAAATCTAAAATTAATAGCGAAAACAATCGCGCTCCTCCATCAGACAGTTTCTGTTCTATGCAAACAAAGGTGACGATCGTGCTCGTCTTTTAACCTTTTGTAACATTTTACCATTTTATTAAATTTAAATCCATGTGAAATGTTTATGTTTGAATTGTTGGATCATTGATTCAAAAAGATTTAAATTCATTTTTAAAAATGATTTTGTGTTACTTTGTCTGTTGTACTTCTCTCTCTCTCTCTCTCTCTCTCTCTCTCTCTCTCTCTCTCTCTCTTCTTGGCTTTTAACGACCTTACAGATCACGCCGGCCATTTCTGGCTTACTAGACTTATTTTACCACGTAGCCGGATAGTCAGCCCTTGCTACGTGGGAACGGTCCAGATGGGATTTGAACCCGGTCCTGCCGTGTGGACTGGCGCCGTTTATCACATGCACCACCGGGCCGCCCCTCTGTTGTACTTATACCTTACAAATAATACTTGTTAGTCTGAGCTATTAATATGATATTAATATTTTTGAACGTTTGAATGAAAGTAAATAAAACAGATGTTTTGCGATTTTAGCGTAAAAATCTGAATTAAAGATGTAAGAATGAATTCAATTTGGTCTATTTAAAGTTCTTAATTTATTTTAAGAATAATAAGTGTTTCTCTACTTAGAAGAAACTCCAAAAACTGTACCCACGTTAACTTCAAATGAACAGAAGCAAATGTTCCACAATTCCACAGAAGCAAATGAACAATAAAAGAGAATAATTAGAAAAGAGAGAAAAGTTTCTGATACGTGTTACTAAACTAATCTGAAAAGTTCACTAATTTGAGTGACCGTGCAATTATCCACGATTCAAGCAAGTAAAATAGTCCTATTTATATTTTATGAAAGTAAACGAATCAAATGCTCTTGCTAATGTAAAATTGAATAATACTCTATGCTTGAAAAGCCACTTGCCCTGGTGCATTACTTCCTGCTTCGTACCGTGGCATCCGCTGCAGAGCTTTTCCACCCATAAGTAACCAACCATTCCATCACGGTTATTTGCACATTACAAACGCTCTCTGCCGATTGAGAACATTAGGTAAAGCGTTCGAAATCACAGCTACGAGCATCTCNCATTACTTCCTGCTCCGTACCGTGGCATCCGCTGCAGAGCTTTTCCACCCATAAGTAACCAACCATTCCATCACGGTTATTTGCACATTACAAACGCTCTCTGCCGATTGAGAACATTAGGTAAAGCGTTCGAAATCACAGCTACGAGCATCTCGAGTACCAGGCTTGTGGGAGCCACATTCCGGTGTGACAATTCCAGTGGTTTTGCGAACTTCCGAAGTTTCCCTGCCAACCGCAAAGCAGGCAAACAGGCAGCGGGCCCCATCGTAAGCTGGCCAGTAAACCCAGAAGGCATATTTTATTTCCCAATCACACTGGAAGAAAGTTTCCTCTCGGCAGTGTGTGGACCGTTCCTTACGAGACTCTGTATCTGTGTGTGTGTGTATGTTTGTGTGCATGTCGAATGGTATGTGTACCGTTCGGATTCATGTGGTGCATTACGTTGGACAAGCGCCTCCGGAGGAAGTTCAATAATAAATGGTTATTTGTGAGCTTCATTCTCCGTACTGATTTATGCTTCTGTTGGGGCCTATCGGACCATGTCCAACTACACCAAACACCTTCACCATCGGTGCACCGCGCGTATGTTACCCCGTTACCAAATTACCCGCCTTTGCCGAGCGAGACGACAGAAAATCCAATAGATTAAAAGCTACAGCACTAAACGATGACCAAAGTCGATCTTTCAGAAGTTCACCTAAATCCCAGTACGTTCGACCAAATGCTCGGGTGACTACTAAAACCTCTGTGGCCCCTTCAAGTGGTCACGCGGGACTTTACCTTCTGCCCTGCACCCGACCCACACCGTGTACAAGAAGTGGCGGAAATGGTCGAAAGACGATGCCGTCCCATGCCTTCCTTGAAGGTATCGGACTTTAATTAAATATTTACCAGAACGAGCTTGTGTAGCAGCATGATCAGTTTCGGAAAAACGTTTACTTCGTACGGGGACCAGCCAGGGCCAGGGCGAGCATCCCGGCGAGTGCATTCGAAGGGCTCCGGAACCGTCAAAAGTGCATCTTGCGGTGGAAATAACTTGCGGGTAACGTGAGCTTCGGTACGACCGCTGGAGGCGAACATTGAACATCAGCCAACGTGATCCATGTTATGGACGACCGATGGGTGGCCGATGGTGCGATGCCGGGTGGGTATTGGTGGACACCGGAATTTCTCCACAAAATAGATGACTTTCGAACGGATCGAGATAGGACGTGCTTTGCTGCTTGACGAGACGATGCCATTATTGGCGCGTCCCAAATGGCAGCATACGTTCGTGATTTGTTTTTGTGTGCATGAGCTATGCATGAGGTCACCAAATGCATGACATTGTGGGAAATAATTTTAAATCAAAATTCAATGTAGCACATCCGGGTGGAAGTTCACCATGGAGTATAGGTATGTAAAGAATTGTTATTAGTCTTTCGAATACAAATTTAGTTGTAATAACTTTCTTCCTTACTACAATAAAAGAGAAGGACAAAAACATGATTAAATTCATTTTATTAATTAAAAATATAAATTGTAAACTATTTTCCCCCAATTTATCCCTTTTTCTTCTTGCGTCATTTTAACAACACTTCGCTACGAAACGGTCAATGATATTGCCATCCATTTGCAGCTTGTGTGCTTTATCTTTTCCCGCCCGAGTTCCGGTTAATGGAAGATGGGTTTTCCCATACGAAGAACAACGTACCAAGCACCTACATAGCAGAGCTTTAGCACATTCATAAACACTTTGGTTTTTTGGGGGGAACGGGGAAACGGCAACACCCGGAAGGCAAGAAGAATGCCTTCCCGGTGAATGCAGGCTAAAGAATGTGAAATAATATATTGGTGCATGTGTGTGTGTGTGTGTGTGTGTGTGTGTGTGAACGACTCGATGGGAAAATGGGAGACCATCAAGGTTCGCGTGCTGGTCGTTGTGCTGTCCGCTACGAAGCAAAACCCGTCGTACGCCCGGCAAATGGATAGATGGATGGACTATAAATAAATAATCAATCAATTGATTGACCCAATTCTTTCGCACCGTCTTCAGGGCGAGTAGGCGGACATCGCCTTGTTCTTTCTTCACCCCCATCCCATTTGCCCATCTCAGCCGGCGGTCATTTGTACGTGTTCGCATTTGCTCTCAGGGCTGCCCTGCCCCTAAAGGCGTTGTGTGGCCATGATTGCAAGCAAGGGTATTTGCCGGGGTGTGTTTGTGTGTGTGTCTGCAGGTCGGTTAAACTCATCCGTCTGGGCGGTAAAACATCCTGGCCGGAACTCTCTCGCTACGTTTCTCGAACGAATCATACAAACGAAGCAAAACGATCTAGAGCACCAGGCCATGGGACGGGTAGATGTATCGACACACACTTTGTGTGACATGATTTAAGATCCATGCTTTTCCTTCCTTTGTGACCGAATTGGAGTGGAAAATGCACAACCGCTCGCAGTTGTGGTACGGTGGCCACCGTTGCCGTGACTTTAATCAAAGGAGAATTCCAATATCCGATTTAAGAATTCCGAACCTGAATGGTTGGATTATTTATTAAGTTTCTAAATTTTATCAGCAAGCTAAACACCTTCCCATGCTCGGGGCTGAAACGGGAATCCTTCCCAATCGTTTGATGTCGAAACGGAAGGCTTACGTGAAAGAGAAAATTGTCCCGTGTATGCTTCTTCCCAGTGAGCGTGTAGAGGTATGTGTGTGTGTGTCGCAACAAAGCCGGAGCGAAACTAAACTTGCGGTAAGACACACGGCAAAACAGGTGAGCCTTAGTTCGATTGAAAGTTATTCCATGCGCAACGCCGATTAAAGTTTTGCTACGAGCCTTCCGTTTTCTAAGGCTAAGTGCTAGTGAGCGAAATGAAATTATTATCCTTTTTGCAGTGCGGAACACTAGGGAGCCATTATCGCTTCAGTTAAAATGCGAGCTGGATACATAATTGATAAATGATATCAGGAAATTAGAAGAATCGGGAGAAGGATGCTTTGGGCTGATGAAATCAAAGTTTTTCAAAATTGTTTAAGAAAAGTAAAGGAAACATATTGGAATACTTATAAATGATTTAATTACCAAATAGTTTAAGACCATAAATAAAAAGAAAGAAAACATTATTAATTTACAATTTCATTTTCTGTGGTATTGTATCTTCCCCTTTTTTGAGAAGGTTGTGTGTTTTTTTGCAAATTATGCTTCATAACAATATTTTTCATTTCTGGTTTGTATTTTTGAAAATGTAAAAAACGAAACCTCTCTGTTGAACATGACAATCTTTACGATAAACCTTCACATTGTGATGTTCCCTCCGATAACAGTTGAGAAATGGCTACTTTAATAAAGTTCCCCCTTGCTCTGTGCTTGTTCTTCTTACACTGGTAATGAACCTTTTCCCATCGGCATGAAAGTATGAACAGTGAACAGCCAGTACCATACGGTGACAAAATTATCGTTCGTCTGTACGCAGGAAGCACAAAACTTTCGACATGCGCCACTTTGTTGGACTTGCTTTACCTGCCTGTCAAAAAAACAAGGAAAAAAACTTGGTGTTCGGGCAAAACTCTACTGCAAAATGTGGAAAGTTTCACCATACAATTGGTCAATGGGAACGAGACATGCTTGCAAAATGTCATAATTATGTGCCGCTGGCTGATTGTTCCTGGATGATTTTTTCTTCTTCATGGAGTCCGACAATGGGTTGAGGAATGAGCTATATTCTCAACTGTAAACTTAAGTTGTACGAAGTCTCTTTGCGATGTCGTTTTAAAGTAAAATATTTATCAGACCACAAGAAAAAAAATCAAAAATTTTAAAGTACTAAAAAAGTAAATGAAAATAAAAATATGATTTGCAATATATTGCTACTACAATTAATTGTTGTTTTTACTTTTTTTTTGTAATCCATGATTTCTTTTAATTTTTTATTTTTTTATATTTATATTTATATTCTAAATATTCGATATTATATTCAATTCCTTCAATCCTCATGTAATTTTAGGAATCGTTTCATATTTAGTGACTTGAAATGTTTATACATCATCCCAATTGATGAAAGGTAATTATTTAAAATAAAAATTAATAATAACTCAATTGTTTCTTATAGTTTGCGTTGATTATAAAATTGTTCAAAAAACCAACATAGAACAATTTTCAATTTGATACAAAATCTCACTCGTTTTCGATGAGCAACGTCATACTGAAGAGACAATTCCGAATGCAACACTGTTTGCAATTCATTCCCTTTAAACACCGAATGTGCGAAGTAGTTTCCAAAACAACAAAAAAAAACACCAAACAAACAACGAGAAACCTCTCTATATAACCTCTCTCCTTAATGGACTCTTCGTCGATGAGCAAAAATGCCGAACCGCAGCTGAAAGCACGAATTTGAAGGACCTCGGGGACCACATGGAAGGTCACAGTGCATCCATTTCGGTTCGCCGGTAATGATGGTACTTGTCATTTTCCCAATACGCTCAACGACGCTGGTCAGCTGCCAACGGTAGCGGGAGCACTAAAACTAAGCCGAACCGTGCTAAAGCTTCACATTTCAAGCACTTTCTTGTGCCGGACCCGGTACACCATTGCACAAGTGCATCTTGCCTCGCATTTCCCGGTATCGGTGTGATTCGCGTATTTGGTCCAACCGGTTCCCGAGTGAGCCATCTAGCTGAGTGGCCAAACTGGCTGGAACAGCAAAATGGGAACTGCATGATAAAAAAAGACACTCCGATTTCCATAATCTTCTTAGCGTGTGGAGATGCATCCTGTCTGCTTTGCTGGCACATGCTGAAAGCAAATGTGCCACTGGAGAGGTCGTTGTTTAAAGGGCTTCACGATGGTGCATCGTTAAATGTTGGCTCATCACAAATGGATGATATTTGTGAAAAGGTAGAAGCTGGGGAAAAGCTTCATTAAAGCGTAAGGTAAGTTTAACGTTATCCGCAATAAAGTCGCTAAAAGTGTAGGAGTAATCTCCTTCCCGTAAAGGCCACTTTATAGTGCATTTATAATTTTGGAAAAAGTACTATCTAACTATAATATTACTCTAAAAATATCAGTGAAATGTTTTTTAAATAGTATGCATTAAAAATGTACAAATTTTGATTGGTGATGCATAAAAAAACCGAATGAAGAGAGACAAATTTTGCTTGAATCTATCGTTTAATCAGTGTTCATTTCGTTCAGGCTCCACCAAAAATTACGTTTAGACCTTACCGAAAGATTGTAAGGCGGTTGCTAGACCTTAAGTAAGAGCCAACGGATTTGTTTAAGCATTTTTGTGGAATTGGTGATAAATTGTCACTCCGTTTTGGTCTCAAAATGGTTAGCTTTGATCCTTTGTTTGAGGTTTTTCCTACTAAGTATTGTCCAATTCGTTTGAACGCTATTGGGAGGATTGGCGATCATTGCTAAGACGTTAACCTTAAGCCATTCTGTACTAAAATCTTCAATTGCTTTTTCTGGCAAGGCGCAGATTGACACTTCTACCCAAAAAAGTTAATCTTTTGCAGGTACTATTTCACTATTTGGCCGCTTCCTAATCTACAGTAAGAACGACGAGATCACGACGAGTTGTCGGTCTGCCAAACTAAGACCTCTGTTCGACTTTCAGGCCTTTCTCCAGGTAGGAGAATGTTTAGTTAATGCCAATGTGAAACTTGACTTTTTAAAAATTATTAAAAATGAGTAGTCTTACTGATTTCTCAGAGACATCTACTATTTAACTGATTAATTTCAGTTAGTGATCTTCGATCTCTAATTTATCTAATTTAGTTATTTTTAAACAATCTTATTAGATGCATAACGAGTAGAATAGATACCGAAAAGATGACCTAGAAAGCTAAATAACTTGAAAATATTTAAATACATAATCAAACAAAAATATAATGTAAATAATATATTTTATTTTCACACGGTTTGTTTTCATTATTGCACAATGAAAAGTTCTGCTAAAAAAAATCAAATCAGCTTTTCTAACTTTACTGTACATACCGGATGCTCAAGGTTTACGATCACGGTGCTTAAGGGAAACAGCAAAGTAAGCTAATTATCTGCCCATACTCAAAGTAAAGTTTTTCCACCGAAAACAAAAAAAAAAACAACTGAAATGAGCTTCGGCAGCTTGAGTTGACACACCCGAAACAAGACGCAAAAGTGGCCGGCACCGGTACGATATATACACTTCGCACCGTGAGCGAACTGACCACTTTGCAAAAAGTTAGTTCAATTCGTGCGTTTCGTCGCTTTTTTTTCTGCGCGACACTTGATCGTCAATCTCATAAAAAGTGCTAAGAAAAGCAAGAAGAGAAACGTTAAAAAAATCCCAGCCCGGCGTCACCTGCAGCAAAAATCATTTCCCTCTTTCGGACGTAGAAGCAATTATTATTGTAGAACAAAATGTACAACAACCGATAATAAATCACGAACTTTCACAATAAAAAGTCCACACTCCGAAGCCACCACCCGGAGGGTGCTTTCTATTGCTTTCGTGGCGTTCTTTGGGGACACATCCTGGTTTGTGCGGGTTTTTTCTGCTTCTTAGACATATAAAAAATAATAAAAAACACCTCCCACTTTCAAAGAAATTCCAACAGGGTGCTCACACTCCGCAGGCATAATCCGTACTGAGCACCTATCCATTCGCGCGGGTATTTGCAAGAAAAGCGCCCCGTACGACAAGGGAGAAAACAAACGCAAGGAGAAAACCGGAAGAATGCGTAAATCTTGCAGCAAAGAAAATTATTAATAATCTTCGCAGTGTCGCTTTTCTTTCCTTTTGATTTCCATTGCCCTGCCGCCATTTCTACTTCAGGCCTTAACCATCACCGTTCTCGGCCGGAGTGAAGTGAAGTGGATTCCGAGGATCCTGTTTCCGTTTTGCTCCGGGTTTTGTACCGGTTCTTGCGTCCTACTATTTACCTAGCGTCGGTTCGTTCCCTTTTTTTCGAAGCGCGGAAAATGTGGAATGGCGTCTCCATTTGAGTTTGCTGTGCCTTTGTAGCTGGAGCAAAGAAGAACTTCAGCACCGTTTGTTTTCCATTTTGGGGACAAAGGAGCGTAGGAGAGAAGTATACCGCAGAGGTGGTTCCGACGGTAACATTCGTCGTCTTCGTCTCCGACGTTCCCGTACTCAGCCCGTCAGTCGTTTGGAGTCTTCCGGAGTGTTCTCCGGATTGGCGGGTTGCGTACCAGTTCACAGCTCTGATGAGCTCATTTGAAATGTAAATATTGTTAAATTTATGATAATGTGACTTCTTGTGCGCTTTACCATTCCGCACGACAGGCCGACTTCTGGCCGACGGAAGCAGGCTGAGACCGGTTGTCTTTCATGTCCTGCGTGTGAACATCGTTTCACTTTCGCTTTTTGCAGAAGAATGATGAGTTGACCGCAGTGTTGTTAGCAGTTAGGTATTTTTTTGTATCAGTACTTTTTTCGAAACACGGTGTTCAGAAATTAAAGAAAATGCCACCACTGACAGTTGTGTAAACATCAACTATATTGTTATTAACATTTCCTAAGAAAAGTCACTTCTTTTGAAGACAAACATTATCCAATCTCAATTAAAATTACACTGTAATATTAATTTAAACAGAAGAGCTAAAATTGTGTCATTCTGATGGGAAACTCAATCGAAAATCTTATTGACCTTTAATTATTGGAGACTTTAAACAAATGCTTGAAACCATCATTACTTTTTCTTATGTAGCTCTGCCCTTTTCATATATTTACTCATTAGTTCATTCGATTTTGCTAGCAACTGTCCATTTTTCTGCACCAGCAAACCTCCCCCAAAATACTGCTCGGATGAAGTTCTGAACAGCTCCGCAAGAAGATAATAAACTACAGCTGAAGGTAGGTTAAAGAAGAATGAAAACAAAAATATTACCTCCGCACCAAGCACAGGGAAATTAGGGAACTTCCTGGAAAACGGAATGTAAGTATACGCAAGCATACCAAAAATGCTCTTGGAAATGAAAGAAAAGGTATACATACAAAAGAAAAAGGGCGGGAAATGGGAAGACAAACAAAAAAAAAACGAAGTACCGCACATTGGTACCGGAACCGAAACCAAAAGATGAATATTATGAAGTTGCGGATTTGTTTCGATGTTTGTAGCCTGATGATGATGATGATGATGATGATGCTGTTGGCGTTCCCGGCATGGTAGAATAGGGAAGCTTAAATTATGTTGCTGCTTAAGTAAATGCAAAAGGAGACAGATTGGTGGTTTTCTTTTATTTCGGTTTTTTTTCCTTTCGCCGTTTTGTTTGTTTACTTCGAGAGAGATGCTGCTGGTATAAAGCTTACCCGGTTTGTATTCATGCCATTTAGAATTGCCAAGGTTAAATTAGGGAAGCACCTAGAGGAGCGAGGGAGTGGGGGAGGGCTTTTTTCTTGCCGTTGTTGGAGGGTTATCTGTGGGATTGTAAGATGAGCTCGAGTTGAGTTGAGAAATGGGCTCTTGTGATGTCGAGCCAGTTGGCAAGACACATTTCTCATTCAGGAGACGTAATAAGCTGCCGCTACATTCATGATGGTATTTTCCATTGATTTGTCGACAATATTGTGCGATGCTAGGCAATTTCATTTCCCTTTCGAATACGTTTGAATATGTTGTACATGTGGCGAAATATACACAGCCAATGAAAAGCTTACTTATGTGTTTCGTTTTTTTAATGGGTTTTTTTTGTAACGTTAATGCTTTAATGACAAATTATTCTCGCATATCTTCACTCATGAAGAGCATACGTATTAAAGCTATTACTCAAAAGAGGAATTATGATGAAGCATAAAAACACTACACCATTGCTAGTACTGCGATAAAGAATGCAACAAAAAAACATGAGAGCACTCGAACCAACGTTTGGATGGATGTGATTTTTAGACACCATGCATCATCTCGTGCACCTAGAAAACTCCAAACAAACAAAAAAAACATCCAACCCCACGATGCACATCGGACTTGAAATCAATTCCAGCAAAATCCGACTGGCTAGCATATCGAATGGACGATGTGAATCCATTTGAAAGCTTGCTTTCCTTGCTCCCCCAGGGAAAGCTCACTACCACAGGACAGTGGTACATCGGTGTCGGTGTACCATCCCTTTTTGGGGAATTGGGATTTTTCTTGATTTAAACTCGTTCTCTCTTTCGGTACGTCACGCGGTAGATCGAAAAATGTTGATGACTGTTTGTCGGCTAGATTTGGCTCACTAACGGACCACATATTCGACATTCGACTACTTTGGCAGATTGGACTAATCGGGAGGAAATAACAAGGGTTTTTCTCTCCCCCTTTTCTAGGGAAGGAAGCCAGCATCGGTGCAAGCCTAGTGGGTGGAAACTTCCGTGAAAAAAAATCACGATCAATTTGCTGTTTGGAAAAGTGATTGATTCTTGNTTTTTTTTTTGTAACGTTAATGCTTTAATGACAAATTATTCTCGCATATCTTCACTCATGAAGAGCATACGTATTAAAGCTATTACTCAAAAGAGGAATTATGATGAAGCATAAAAACACTACACCATTGCTACTACTGCGATAAAGAATGCAGCAAAAAAAACATGAGAGCACTCGAACCAACATTTGGATGGATGTGATTTTTAGACACCATGCATCATCTCGTGCACCTAGAAAACTCCGAACAAACAAAAAAAAACACCCAACCCCACGATGCACATCGGACTTGAAATCAATCCCAGAAAAATCCGACTGGCTAGCATATCGAATGGACGATGTGAATCCATTTGAAAGCTTGCTTTCCTTGCTCCCCCAGGGAAAGCTCACCACCACAGGACAGTGGTACATCGGTGTCGGTGTATCATCCCTTTTTGGGGGATTGGGATTTTTCTTGATTTAAACTCGTTCTCTCTTTCGGTACGTCACGCGGTAGATCGAAAAATGTTGATGACTGTTTGTCGGCTAGATTTGGCTCACTAACGGACCACATATTCGACATTCGACTACTTTGGCAGATTGGACTAATCGGGAGGAAATAACAAGGGTTTTTCTCTCCCCTTTTTCTAGGGAAGGAAGCCAGCATCGGTGCAAGCCTAGTGAGTGGAAAGTTTCGTGAAAAAAAAAATCACGATCAATTTGCTGTTTGGAAAAGTGATTGATTCTTGTTTTTTTTTTTTCGTGCTTCAGCCCGTAGTTAAGTTTAGCGAACTGTGTTTTCATCCCGATAAGGGTGCTTGAAGCTTTTTTGTGTGTGTTTTTAGATATGTGTAGAATGTACACGCGAATGGTTCTGAATGCTCATAAATAACAACCGTGCTTAATGGTGCTAATGGTAATGCTAGGGTTTTGCGATTCAAAAAGCTTTCGAAAAAAACGGAAGCTTTAGATCAAACATGAAACCCGTACCCGTGTAGCGCTTTTAATTGATGGAAATGAGCAATTATGGAACTGTGAAAGACTACAGAGCATAAGCTGCATCATTGGACTAATTTGGTACTAAATTGGTAGTAATTCGGAAGCAGAAATAGTGCCAAAAGGAGAATTAATCTGTATTAGCAATAAGATCAATACTGCAACAATTTAGCTCTGTTTTTGAGCTAACAATTATAGAACCTTGCATGACTAATATTCGTTATAACGTCAGGCGTTAGCATGTTTTAAAAGGAGAAAAGAATAAATAATAACAAAAAAATAAAAAAATGTTTTCAACTCGAAAATTTCAAAAGACTTACCCCTTGCCATTTTTTTTAGCAAATTAACAAAATTTAAAAAGTTTGTTTTATTTTAATGCGAAATTCTTACAATAAGTTTCTTTTCACTCAAATAATGCTTTAAAAAGAAGAAAAGAATAAAAAATAACAAATAAATAAAAAAAATTTTTCAACTCGAAAATTTCAAAAGGCTTACCCCTTGCCGTTTTTTTGAGCAAATTAGCAAAATTAAAAAAATTGTTTTATTTTGATGCGAAATTCTTACAATAAGTTTCTTTTCACTCAAATAATGCTTCAAATTTAAAAAAGCACAAAAAAATTAAAATAACAAAAAAAATCTATAAATTTGTCAATCTCCTAAGGCTAATTTTTGCACCAAGTTTTGCCTATAACTCGGTCGGTATCCTACGGATCTCCAATTTTTAACCAGTGGTCGATAGATGGCACCAATGGCTACATTTTCTTCTTGGACGGCTATGCCCTCAGATGTCTCTACCAGAAGTTATTCGAGGAGCCAAGTTCCATACCCTGTTTGAGAAAATTTAAAATTTTCCTCATTTTTGCACCAACTTTTGTCTATAACTCGGTCGGTATCTTTCGAATTACCAATCTTTAACCTGTGGTCGATAGATGGCACCAATGGCTACATTTTCTTCTTGGACGGCCATGCCCTCAGATGTCTGTATGTCTGTATAGAAGTCTCAGATGTTTCTATAAATATGCCAATCTCCTAAGGCTGTATAGCCTTAGGCTTTGTTTTTGAAGTAATATTGCAAAATTGAAAAATTTGTTTTATTTTAATGCTGCAATAAGTTTCTTTTCACTCATATAATGCTTTGAATTAAAAAAAGAAGAATAAATTAAAAAAAAATAAAAATTTGAAAATTTCCTAAGGCTATATATAGCTAGTGGGTCAACAGTGAAAGAGGTATTTCAATCGCTCCGGTCATCTTATTGTGCGAACTCCCGCACCCCACGGGAAAAAGAGGTAGCTGTATTGCAGGAATCGCTACTGCACGCAGCGCTCCTTGTAGTGCGAAGCTTCGCTCCTGGGAGCGCACCGCACAATCGCTTCTCTGTGCAGCGCTCTGTGTGGAGCTACCTCAAGCGCACCGCACACTTTAGAGAGCGAGTGCGGTGCGCTACGCTCTTGCAAAAGAGCTACTTGACCCAACACTAGTCACAAGCATTATCGAAGATATTCACATTTTCTTCTAGAAAAGCATTTTTTTAAATATATTATGTTCCATAAAAGTTTACCTTTCTATTTAGATTAAGTTATTTTAATTGTTTAGTTAAAAAGCTTGATGATGTTGGGTGTATATTTTAGTAGAAACTTGACAAAAGATTAAAAATTTAAAAAAATCTTGCAACTACAAAAATAGCTAAAAAAAACTATTTTTCGCAAAATTGCCAAATTCGCCTAAATGTAGGCACTAAGGACATTTTCCCCTCGCTATTGGGATCTTTCTGGTAAGAAACACACACTACTACAGCGAAGTAAAAATTTACAAACAAAACGCAACAATTCTTAACATTATCAGAACGCCTTCGTAACAAAAACGA
Source organism: Anopheles longipalpis (assembly GCA_016170015.1). Taxonomy (NCBI): domain Eukaryota; kingdom Metazoa; phylum Arthropoda; class Insecta; order Diptera; family Culicidae; genus Anopheles; species Anopheles longipalpis. The sequence continues at coordinate 22,857,422 of CM028103.1, read as the reverse complement.
TCATTCAGCGCTACAATCTTCTTCGCCACGCTCATCAGCTCGTTGTCGCATTACCTTTTGTGCAGTTACCATGTTACTGAATACTGTGGCCGTTAATGCGATGCTTAAATCTCTTTCCGTTGACTTCNCAAAATTGCCAAATACGCCTAAATGTAGGCACTAAGGACATTTTTCCCTCGCTATTGGGATCTTTCTGGTAAGAAACACACACTACTACAGCGAAGTAAAAATTTACACAAAAAAACGCAATAATTCTTAACATTATCAGAACGCCTTTGTAACAAAAACGATCATTCAGCGCTACAATCTTCTTCGCCACGCTCATCAGCTCGTTGTCGCATTACCTTTTGTGCAGTTACCATGTTACTGAATACTGTGGCCGTTAATGCGATGCTTAAATCTCTTTCCGTTGACTTCTTTAAACGATTTCAGCTATTTCCTGCAATCTGTCGCACTTGAATTCATTAGCCATTCACACGCGTACACACGCACACAGTGGAAAGCGCACAAAATGACGAGCAGTGAAGTGGAAGAAAGAAAAAAACACATCCTTCCTAAACTTTGTCACTTTTCAACATCCTTTCCGTTGCTGTTTTGCTACCGGCACTTCAAATATCCCACTTTGCCACCGGACCTGAAACTGGGTGTGAAAAACTTGTCCCGGCAGGTGGTCTGACACTTTTGCCAACAAATTTTCGCACATTTCCCACTCGTCAGATCGTCAGAAACGGATCGGATCGGACCATCTCGCTTTATACGGTGGCGAGTTTTTGCCCGTGTTGCCCTTCTCTTACCAATACCATTCCAAACCGGCTCCCTCCAAATCACACAACCCGCAAACCTCCTCCATCACCACAATTCACGTCTCAAATGTTTTCAGGCCGGTTATGGTTCTTCGTGTGTCGAAATATTTTCACCCTCAAAAGCGGGCTGTTCCGTTTGACATGGGCCTGCTTTGCGGTTCGTTTGCTCGATGCTCCACGGGAAATTGATGCCAGGGATTTAACGATCACCATCGGAACCGAACGTAGCGCCATGAAGTGTGGGTAACCTTTACGACAGTCTGTGGTTTCCTGATACGTATGCCCGTGTGCGTGTGTGTGTGTGTATGAGTCCTAGTTTTTCCCGCACTGGATCGGGTTTTTCCTTCGACTCCACTGAGCCACTGATTTCCTGCATCAGTGTGGCCTCCATTACCATTCAGTGCAAAAGTAACGATGGCGTTGCCCGTTGAAGACGTCGATGGTGATGATGATGGAACCTGGTGGACGATAAAGTTTCTCTCCTCATGCCCCGTTCCGCATTCCCCACAAAAAAACCCCTGTTAAAGGACGATGGAAACGTGGGGAAAATGTAAATACATTTTAAGTGGGTGACTGCGTCGCTACGTCTCCACCGGCATTACAATGGAATGTTAATGAGAAACTTTAACGTCTCTTACTGGCAAAATGGCTACGCACAGATGGACGGTACGGTCCACTGACGGAGTGTCAATGGCAACATTCGATGTCACACGATGTCGGAACACCAGCGGTCTAGGGGCCTTTTTTTTGGGGGGGAAAGTGCTTCCCTCACAGCGTTTCGAAATAATTGAATTGATCCGAAAAAGATGGGCATGACTCCATGCACAGGGAAAATAAAACACGATAAAAAAAAAATCGACCACCAACCACCGGACAATGACAGTGATGGCAGTTTTCACTTTAAAATACCAGTGACTTGACAGAGCTTACCGTTCACATACAGCTTTAGGTCCCCCCCGGGAGACTGGTAGGCGATTAGGGACGCCCATATAAAAGCACGAGCCGAGGGTGGATGAACGGCGAACCTCCTGTGTCCTGGCCGGGAACCGTTTCTCGGATGACAGCGGCATAAAAAATTGATATACCATCACCTTAACGGCAGTGAGCTACATCGTACCGATGTATTTGTGTCGGTGGTGTTTCACCGTTGCATAAAAAAGTAAACAGCCGAAAAGCGACAGAAAACACACTCATAAATGATGAATCAATATCCGTTGCGCGTAAAGTGGGCGAAGCTTTTAAGCATTTGGTTCGGAGGCAGAACTGTTGTCACTTTCTGCGGGTTTCACCAAATGGCAAACACACACACACTTTCTGTGAAGAAGGAAGAAGTTGGAGAAGGAAGTTCAGTAACAACTTAGTGAGCAATGTAAGTAGAACAATCCAGATACCTGTTACACTAAAACGTTGTAACGTGTATACGGTACAGTGTAGTAAAGCATATTTTAGTAAAAAATTGTAACATACATATTTGTTCTTCGGATCGAAAATACTCTCAGAAGCTTAACAATAAGACACTTAAGAGCAAAATAAGATGCATTAAAAATCGGTAAAAATCAGAAATCTTCAGAAAGCAACTTAAATCATGTAACTCCTTCCAAGTAATTACAAGCATTTTGTTTTGTCTTTAACGTACGTATAGAATCGCATTTTTTCTTAAAATTCTGTAAAAATAGCCATTTAAAATATGCATATGCATCGCTGAAATGGTACCTACAACACATCCAGAAAATGATTCAATGAGAGAAAAAGTAAGTGAACTAGGGATGTAAGTTTGTATCCGATTAAAAAAGTGCTGCGGGAACATCCAAAACTAAAAATAGAAATAATAAATGTGACCAAATGTGACCAAATAAATAATCTTTAAAACAAAACTTACTAATTTTGTAAAACATCAAATATAAACTCTATAAAATAGCAAAATTGGTAAAAAAATTTAAATCAGTATAATATTTTTTGTTCGATCAAAGTATCAATCAAAACATGTTACTCTAGTGTTAAATCCAGTCATAACCATGAAGATGATAACCAGTCGCAAACAATGAAATATTCTGTATCCAAACCTTCCCGCGACTTCTTGTGTTGTATTATCGCTCAAATTGTTTCCGCTTGGAGCCTGTGTTGAGTGTTTTTGAAATAATAATGTTCGATTTCTATCATTCCTTTAACCGAGCAACGCACAAAAAAACCATTCGTTTCGAGATTTCATTTTTAGCCGGTCGTTCTTTGCGGGCAATTGGAGTCGCTCAAAAAGGTAGGATTTTAACCAGTTGAATGGAAACGGAAAAACAATCTCGCGTATGGATCGGCTGGAGTTTTTGGGACAGCTTACGCGTAGTGTAACACTTTGCACGACTTTGGCACCAAAACCATTCTTACACCTGAATAAACTTTACGTGATATGTGAAGTTGCTCACACGCCTCGCGCCTGATGCATGTGCCGATCAATATATTTTGCCGATCAAAAACACTTTTTAAAAGTCATAAAAAAAACAAAACTTATATTCGGAAGAGATGGAGCATCGTTTCCTAATGTGGATCTCAATCATGGTACGAGTCGTTGGTTCGCTTCGCGCACGATATTAGCCGTGGAATTGAAACATTTTGTCAATCCTTTCGTACGAAAAGGAAGTATCACGGCAGGATAAGGTAGCAATCTGGTGCTTTGTCGATGAGTTTATGTTTAGCCAATGTTGATGCTCTCATCTGTTGTTCAATGTAGGGAGGACAACACTGCAAATCGATACAAAATATTCGTAAAAAAATATTCCTCAATATTTAAATTCTGTTTTCAAATAAAAAATTAAAAAAGATTTTTCTTTTTAAAATAGACGAAAACTATCCTAATACCAACTTAAATTATTAAAGCAAATGTTGTGTGTATATTTCATTAAAATGATTAAAAAAAATTCACTATTGACACTAACAATTTTCGCCCACAGTGAAAACCAATTGCCGTCAATATTAAAGAAGTTTTACCTTTTCTGGTGACACCTACATGGTGACACGCATGCAACCAGCCCTTTGGAAGATAATATTAGGCAAGAAAAAAAAGAAGCGGGAAGATTTCTTTGTTTTCCACCACCCAACCATTGTGCCGCGTTTTCCATCCTTTTACAGCCAAAATCGGACGCATTCATCCGTGTATGGAAGCGATATAAGCCACCATTCCCATGGAATGGGTAAGTAAATGTGGTACGCTTTTACGCCACTCTGTATACGTTTGGTATGATTTTATTAAAGTTAAACTTTTTATAAAGCCACCATTTTAACAGCACACCTCACTGCACCTTGGAAGAGTGTATGGACCGAACAACATGGGGGGAAAACCCGAGGAGAAAAACAAGTACTAAGACTCGATATAAAATGCACGATATACGACAATTTTCAATATCAAGTACTTATCTGTTTACGAAGATCGGTAGGATTTGAGCAGCTTTTTTCCCTTCTGCCGCCCAGACAGAATCACGGTACGTCTGAATGGAAAATGGGGACTTTTAGCATCGGTGCGATTTGCAAACGAGAAGCATGTGGGCGCTAGAAAGTTTTGCTTTCCCCCTCTCATAAGCAAGCACTGGCGTCGCCAAACATCGACGGCACTCTGCTCTGCTTATCCGATCGCTTGTACCGCGTTGGAGGCAGAAAGCAACAAAATGAATGTCATAACAATATATTTTAATACAATCTTTTTTTTTTTACTTCGAAGCAAACGCGAAAAAGGGCAGTGATTTGCTCGTTGTTTTGGGTTTTTTTTTGTGTTTTTGTCTCTGAGCAAGACGCTGAGTGTTTGAGAAGTTGCTTTCCAGAGTTACCAGAGACACACGTGCGGCCCACGATCATCTCATCACGCGTTACGCAATAAAATGAAATCATTCATTGAGGCGTATAAGGCGTTGTAAAATTTTTCACAACACACGGCTCACACACTCCCAAACCCACGCAGTGAATGGATGGTTTGTTTTGAGTGATTACCATTCAGCAAAAGGGATCTACCACCATCAACGGTAGCGCGTTGCGTTGCCACTTTTGTGTTGCTTATTCATCATGTTGCCGATTGGTATCACGCACCGAACGAACTGAGGCCAAGGATGTTTTGAGATGGATTTTCCCGTTTTTTAGCTAACAGAAGAAAAAAAAGCTGAAAGCAGGAAAGCTGAAAGCCGTGTTGATAAGTGTGCCGTGTAAAGGTACCAGTTTGGCACGCTGAGAGTGGCGACGTGTCTGCGACGGAAATTGGATCGCCGGGATGCAGGAATGCTTTCGCACGAACCTCAATAAATCAATCAAACGTACTAAATTTGGTATAATTTGAATAAGCTTTTGCAATCAGCGCCAAACGACTCCCACACGCCGGACGGACCTGTTGTGCTTCGTGATGGGTGCACTACTGCTGCAAAGACGCAACATCTTCACACACACACACACATACACACAAAGGACACAGGAGATAAAGTCGTTTATCGGGAATGGTTCGATTTTAATTTAATTCCACAAAACATCTACGTTATTCCCTATTTTCTCTCTAGGACGTGTGTGAGATAATTGACATTTAAATCAAATTTTATCTCATACCAATGATCGACGTGATGATTCTCGTTGGAGGGAGGGAAAGTTCTTCGTAATAGTTAATTAAAATACTGATAAATCCTATTACACAGCAATGATTGATGGTAGATCTGTGTAACAATGAGAAATCCAAATTTATTGTCTAGAAATTGTTACGAAATAATCGTTCATTTCCATCTCTTCAACATTGTTCAAGTGCAGCGTGTGTCAATCTTGAACAGAGTTATTGCATCGAACGATATACTTTTAATACATGACGTCTGCAATCGTTCTCGTACTGGGCGGGTAGTTTAAATTCGATAATCGATGCGATACTGACGCATATGGTCTCCGTTTACCGCTTCTGAGGCTATTGTGTCGGTTCGGGTGCCAACTCATAGCATCCTCTAGTGAGGATGCTGCAATGGGATTTTTTTTGCTCCTTGTTGTTGCTTCATTGCTGCCATTCCCCGCAGCATAATTGTTCATCGATCGAGCGAACACTCGAGAAACCCCTGAAAATCTCTAATCGAGAACGATGCCAAATCGTGCCGTGATTCTGTGTTTCAATCGGTCGGCTTCCGATACCCGGCGGCTATTTCCCTACGAAGGGAAAATGTGAGTGAAACCAGAACGCAAAAGAGCAAACCATTTTCCCGCCCGAAGGCTTGCGAGCACTTTTGCTGGGTACGTTCCGGATTGTGAAGGATTGAAACTGTCGTCAATGCATCGATTGATCGCAACAGGATTAAGCATTGGGAAGGATATGGACACACACGAAAAAAAAAACACATACAAAACTACCATGTACAAGCTTCCATATTTTTTGTTGTCGTGTGTGTATTGCTTTCGTTCCACTTTTCCGGTTGCAATAGGTGTAGTGGAGTCGCTTTTCCCATCCCTTTTCGGTAACACGAACATAATCGAAATCCAAACTTTTCCCAATTCCAGAGAAAACATGCTGGTGGCCGTACCGAAGCATGACGAAAAGCGTACATCTACGTGCGCAATCGATCAATTTGACAGAGTGTTGATTGTGTATTCATACGAATCTGCATGTCAACCGTGAGAGCACAGAGTTTGCCGTGGGTGGAAGGATAAAAAAGAAGGGCGGGTTTTCGAGATTGGCGACTAAAATGGAGAAGGACATCATTTCTTCTGGTTCCGGGGAAACGTAGGGAATTTCGGTACCGATGCGTGGAATATTGCAGACGTTTTGGTACTGCTGGTGATAGGTTTCTTGAAGGTTTTTACCGGGTAGTGTTGGAAATCGGCGAAACGGTAGAAGTGTGTTCTCAGAAACGGATCACTGCTAGTCAAAACATGAGCCCCTGTGTTTGATCGTGCGTTGGAAGCTGATCAACCGAAACTGTTTCATTATACACTCAAGTACCGGATAAAAGCGGGCGTAGTATTATGTTGCTGCAGGAACCTTCAAATTAAAAAAAAAAATGAAATAATATGAAGAATCTAAACAACTTTATCNGACTAAAATGGAGAAGGACATCATTTCTTCTGGTTCCGGGGAAACGTAGGGAATTTCGGTACTGATGCGTGGAATATTGCAGACGTTTTGGTACTGCTGGTGATAGGTTTCTTGAAGGTTTTTACCGGGTAGTGTTGGAAATCGGCGAAACGGTAGAAGTGTGTTCTCAGAAACGGATCACTGCTAGTCAAAACATGGGCCCCTGTGTTTGATCGTGCGTTGGAAGCTGATCAACCGAAACTGTTTCATTATACACTCAAGTACCGGATAAAAGCGGGCGTAGTATTATGTTGCTGCAGGAACCTTCAAATTAAAAAAAAATGAAATATTATGGGGAATCTAAACAACTTTATCCTTTCTTTGATAAAGATATGTATAAATTCCTCACAAACCCAATTGAGTATATCTCCACAGTTTTTAGAAAACATCTTTAGATTTTATTGCTTAAACATCTTGAGATGTTTGCTTTCTTATTTCATTCAAAAAAGTTAAATCAATCAGTTAAATTATCCCATACTGAAATTGAGTAATGGCGTTCAAGTGTTCTGGGCTGACGAGAGAACCAGCGTTCTCTCCAGAACAGCTTAAAGAACTTCAACGATAATACTTTTCATAACCTAGACTGAATCTCAAGTCATGATTATTTTTAGTCATAGATAATCAATCCGGTGCGGTCCGGTGGTGCATGTGATAAACGGCGCCAGTCCACACGGCCGGACCGGGTTCAAATCCCATCCGGACCGTTCCCCCGTAGCAAGGACTGACTATCCGGCTACGTGGTAAAATAAGTCTAGTAAGCCAGAAATGGCCGGCGTGACCTTTAAGGTCGTTAATGCCAAGAAGAATCAATCCAACACGATTATTCCCAGGATATCAGCACAAGAATTGCGACTTAGTTCTGATACTTGAAGATATAGTTTAAACTTCATACTAACCCTTTCCCTGCTTTCGTCGTGTGACTTCAAAAAGGATTCTAATATTGCTGACAAATAAGTCTACCTTATTAAAATATAATTTTATCCAACAAAAGGAACCTAATAGGACATGCTGTTCAACATAAATCTAACGTGAGGTATTTTATTGTGTGATAAAAAAAAATCATCCCACAATTGCTACTCAAAATTCCTTTAAATAAAGTGCCTTTTTGTGCTTTATTCAATCCACTACTTATGCGAATGAGATGAGCCTGGAAGTTTCTGACGGCGAAGATGATTTTAAGTGTTAATCCAATAAATTTGATCCCCTTTGTTGAAGTAAGTTCATAGAAGATAGAAAAAGTAAAACATCCCTTTCGTTCCAAGGAACAACTAAATAAAGATATACAATTTTCACTCCTCCGGCACACATAACCATCTCACGGCGCAACACGATCCAAAACTTCACCATAAGATGCTTATGGTACGATATTTTCTCGTGCGGAAATAAAACATTGCTTGCGTGTGAACATACAACAGCTGGTACGAGTCATGTGTTAAGACGAAAGTCAAGAATTTGTCGTCGAAATCGTGAACCCGTGAAAAATGTTCCGTTCCGAATCCGTGCTCGTGCCGGTATTTGGAGTTTTCCTCACCATTTCATTCTAGGCGATACAATTTTAGATAGAGCGAAAATCTGTATGCCCTCGGTACGGCACGTACATTTTCGGTACGGCAGCGGTGCGAAAGGTTGAGTCCTTCGGGCGATCGATCATTTCAATAAATCAGAAGTGACAAAATTATTCTTTTTGCTGACGGTTTTCTGTTTTCTTCTTGCGTTTCTCTCTCTCTCTCTCTCTCTCTCTCTCTCTCTATTTCTCAATGGTAAAGCTTTTTGCTTCGCCGAAGTGCTTCCCAGCGCCGGGCCTAGGCTGGGATGGATGCGAAATACCGAAAAGCTCATCAATACTAATGCCGCAGGCAAGCAGTAAGAAATGGATGTCCTCGGTTTCGGACCTCTTTGCATCGATGTATCAGGCACATTCTTAGAATTCCATCCCGTTTTAAGTAGAGTGGGAAAGAGGAAGGGGGACGAAGCAAATTCATCCAGACAATGTACCCATCCATAGTTCCTGGCCCAGCAAAAGGGGAAATGTGTTTTTTCCCCCATTTTGTTTGCTTTGATTGATTAATAAGAGGCCAAAGTGATTGTTGAGCAGGATTGGAGGACGTTACAAGAGAAAAAAGGGCAAATTTGTTTTTTTCCGTACCTTTTTCCTCTTTTATTGTTCGCTACAAAGTACAGCAAAACATGTGGCAAGCATATTTGAAGTTTTGCAAAAATTTCATTTAATTTCTGTCAAATGAGGGATTACGTTGCCGACAACGACAACACACCCGCAGTGTCATACGTACGTTCTGGGTCACGTCTTATGACACTCGATTCGTACGTAGTAACACACGGCATCATTTGTAATCGCTCAGGAAGCGGAATTGATGAGGAATTTAGTGCCCTTCCGACCGACCGGGTTTTTAAAAAAGCTAACAAGGCGCGAAATGGCACTACATCCCCGAAGTATCCTGGTTTTTCGAAAAAAAAAGGGTGTCCAGGGAAGGAAAGGGAACGGTGGAGACGTACACAGGCAGCAAAAGTCAATCCATCATTCCGGAGAAATCCAATATGTGTAAGCGTGCGCGCCCATCGCCCAGAACAAGATGGAAAGGTTTCCCATTCTTCATAAAACCGAGCACTTCTCAGCCGTAACTTCCCGGCCTCCGGGGTTTGAAAAATCCCGACGCCCACCCCATCATCGGTCCCGGTCGTGGCAGCAATTTATCAACGCATATTTCATTCTCACATCCGCACGTCCGGGGCTTTTTCATGCCCTCCCATTGGATGGGCGGCAGACGAATGTAAGAATTTCCATTTTTCCAAACCAGCGAAAGATTATTGCGCTTCCCATCGCTTACCGGATTGTGCCCTCGATTTGTTTTCCCCAGCAAGCGAAACGCACTTCGCTGTGCAGCATTCCGGAAGCAACAAGCAAAGCCGGAACCGAACTGAAGTAGGCAATATTATTATTTTTATTATTATTGCTGCTATTACTACGAACTGCTGCTAGCCAAGGGATTCTTGTGCGCGTGCTATCTGCATGTCCGCTATCACCGCCCGATCGAGACCGGGTTTAGTCGTGACTGGCGCATTCCTGTAAAAATTTTCATCCATCCATTTTCCGCTGTTTGATTTTGTTACTCGGAAACGGACGTACTCGCTACATTCCGATCTCGCTTCCCCGCCGTACTCGCTCACTCTCACTCCCTTCCTTTCTGGACACTCTGATATCCACACTCGGATGTCCTTTTGAATCAAACGGGAACGTTTTGGGGATATTCGTGTGGGGCAGTGGGTACATGCAGGCAGCCTGTGGTTCAGTGCGCACTGACCGGTCGGGGTCACTGCCTCGGGTCCAAATTTCAGGGGGTCGTAACAAATAGCTTCGGGCTGTCCAATTTCTCAAGCCTCAATTTGTTATCGACGTACTGACGCGTGCGGAATTTTGGCAGAGAGGGCCACGAAAAATTAATGGACTTTCTAATGATGGAAGTGAAAGTTGGTTCTTTATGTATTTCCTTTCTTCGCTTTTTTTTTATTTACCATGAACAGTAGTTTGAACAAACCCTTTCGATGATGAAACGAAGCTGCAGGACGGAAAACGTTAAACAGGCTTTCTTTTTGACAGATGAATGCACTTAGTTCGTTTGGGTTGATCGCCGATAGGCATTTTTCCACTCTGGAACGTGCTATTGTTCGGGAAATTTATTAGACAAAGAAGAATTCGTTTTGTGGTTAATAATTCAACGAGTTTTCTAAATTTATTATTAATCATATTTTATATTAATATGTTTTTTTTGTTTCTTTGATGGTAATAACTTTGCCATTCATTTGCGTATGTGGCAGCTAATGCTTTCCACAAAACACAAGCTTCTTCCAAGATAACCACATAAAATGTCAAGCACAAGATGCATTTCTTCACCAGGATAACACATGTTTCACTATAAGGCCACTTTAAGGACGGTACAGAACACTAGGCAATGAAAAAAATCTCAACTGCACCTAACGTCGTAAAACAAATCCATACCAAAAACCCATAGTAACTGGTTGCAAGTGAATTCTTCTTGAAATGGGAATTTATCGCACACTTTATCTGGTTGATAAATTACCGATATAGCAATTGCAAACACAACACTCAAGAGTAGAGTCTCAATTGTGGTCACATTGAGGTTTCGTGATTCAAATGGCGCTGTTTAACTTCACATTACATTGATTTTCAGCTAAATTTTTACTAAGTAGTTCAATTTCAAAGCTTTAGTCGACACTTTCTAAGGTACTTGTGAAACACATAAAATTTCACCATTCTTTGTTGCGAAGCGTGCGCTTTGGTGGTTGGCCTTTCTATGGATCGAACTAATACGAATTGAATTTCAATCGAAAAGCGCAAATCCATTTCGACTATGCCAAAAACATCGGCACATGCTTGTGTTGGAATATATTGCTCACTTAAGCATAAAATCGGCCACACCAAACACAGTTTGACAGTGGTATGCTCGTTGTTCGTCCCCGATACACACCAAGTCCTGGGTATGGAATGTTTCCTCCGTCCCCATGTAGCCCCGTTTTTTGGAGCAAGTGTGTACTTTTCGGTGTGGAGCAGTGGCAGATCGTTGACTCATCTGCAAAACGGTTTACCGTACGTGATCGGCACCGAACCGTTTGTGAGAAGCTACAGCAAACAAAACCCGCGTCGGAAAACTGTCGACTGTTTTCGGTCCGGAGCTTACCGGCGCTTGTGTGGCGCTGTGGTCGATGTTTTGCCTTCCTCCCAAGAACGCTTCCTTTTTGGGGTGAAAGAATGTGTTATTTGAAGATAAAATAATGTCGAAAATCGATTGATTTTATTTTAGCTGCGTTGCGCGGGTGTCTGCCATACGGACACCCACCTTTCGTAGCGATGGCATTCCGAAGCAAACTCCTCGGAGGAATATCGGCCACACTGGCAAACGTGCGCGATTCGTTGTATAAAATAAGCCCACTCGAATGTTTGAGCCTGAATCGTAGCACAAAATCGCAGCTAACAGCATTTTGTCTAACCGTAAAACCCTCCCGGGCGTGGGTTCCTAAAATCCCGCCGAGACGAACAGTGAGACAGATCGGCAAATCGGAGTACGGTTTTTGTTTCTTTTCCGTTTCCGGACGACGACCGGTATCCGGCCGGGGTACGGTCCACGGTGTCACGTGTGGCATTTCCGAGTACGCAGAAATCAGTCTGAACGATCTCGAGTTCGATCTGATTGTTGGGGGGGTAGCAGCATACATATTTGCCACGGCAGCATAAATTCCTTCAGCTTATCTCGTTAGAGTGAAGTGTGCCACGAGCTCGAAGCGTCGTGTGTATGTATGAATTCCTTCTGGAGTAGCGGAACGCTTGTTCCAATTTGAAATTGCCAATACCAGGGAATCGGAGGAACTCACCCGGTACAGGCAGGCAGCGAGACATTACGTGACCTTCTGTCGATGGCTCTACTCTGCTCTGGCGCTTCAAGTTGCGTGACAATTTGCACAACGACGAGCACGCTGGAAATGGACTGCATAACCAAAACCTTCAACACTGCAGCCATTGCAATGCAAGCGCCTGAGGAGGCACAATGGAAATGGAACGGTGGTGTGGAGCTTTTCTTAGGCAAATGAAAACATTATAATTCCCCCCCTCACAATTGGTTTGGTTGGCAGCGACGTGAACGATGGCTTGTCCGGAGTTTTGATGCGGCTGGCAACATTTTGCTCGGTGGAGACAATTCAATAAAGGGGACCCGTTGCGGATTGCTCCATGCGTGACAGAACGATCAATAAATCTATGCATCCTGGTTGCGGACGGGCGGATAGGATACACTTTTTCTCCCCACCAGGGACTATCGTGCTCATGCAAAGGATGTGGGGGAAAATAAAAAAAAATAGTCACACACACAACCGGTAATTAACTAACAGCCGGATGAACATTGGGTGCATCGTCACATTTGCTATTAATAATCCGCTCAAAAGCCTTACGTGAGCGTACACGGCACGAATATATGAACCGACATGGTAATAATAGATTGGAAGGAAAAGCGCACTGTTTACTAGTAAATTAATTTGAAATCATTAGGGAAATACGGCAATCATCCACGTTAGGGTACGAAGGTGTATTAGCTAAATGTTTAACTTTTTACCAACCGCTAACGACGGTGATCGGTTAGATAAGAGAGTGCTTCAATATTTAATTGCGTGATAAATGAGCCTGTGCAAGACATGCTACTAGTATGCAGGATGTTTTTGATTGTTTGTTTTTTTTACGTACAGGCATAAATGTTTATTTTTTTAAACTAGTTCAAGACCACGTAGTAAAGGAAAAAACTGATTAACGATTACGATTACGATTAACAAGGTTAAAGCAGCCAGAAGAGTCATTTTATTTAAGTACTTTAGACTTCAGATGAGTTTTGAAACAAACTATTCCAACTTTGCAGCCATTCGTGCTTTATTCGTTTAAGTATCGGGATAGCATTTGAACAGCCACATCTCACAAGGTATGTGTTTTAAATAGTAAAATGAAAATAATTACAACATAATAAACATAATGAAATAAACCCATTTTTAAACGATCTGAGTGAAAAGAGAAACTATTATTTAAAAGATATGAATTTGGTGACATCTAATGTAAAAAAATACTGTAAATGAAAATGTATCTCGTTTGAAAAGAATACAAAAAATATAATATCTTGATCGACAAATACGCTAAAAAGTATGTTATTCAATATTGCAATGCTCGTATACAAG
>CM028103.1:22740019-22843771 GCA_016170015.1 Anopheles longipalpis | reverse complement strand
ACGGCACGTACATTTTCGGTACGGCAGCGGTGCGAAAGGTTGAGTCCTTCGGGCGATCGATCATTTCAATAAATCAGAAGTGACAAAATTATTCTTTTTGCTGACGGTTTTCTGTTTCCTTCTTGTGCTCTCCCTCTCTCTCTCTGTCTCTCTCTCTCTCTCTCTCTCTCTGCTTCGCCGAAGTGCTTCCCAGCGCCAGGCCTAGGCTGGGATGGATGCGAAATACCGAAAAGCTCATCAATACTAATGCCGCAGGCAAGCAGCCAGAAATGGATGTCCTCGGTTTTGGACCTCTTTGCATCGATGTATGAAGCACATTCTTAGAATTCCATCCCGTTCTAAGTAGAGTGGGAAAGAAGAAGGGCGACGAAGCAAATTCATCCAGACAATGTACCCATACATAGTTCCTGGCCCAGCAAAAGGGGAAATGTGTTTTTTCCCCCCATTTTGTTTGCTTTGATTGATTAATAAGAGGCCAAAGTGATTGTTGTCCAGGATTGGAGGTCGTAACAAGAGAAAAAAGGGCAAATTTGCTTTTTTTTCTGTACCTTTTTTCTCTTTTATTGTACGCTACAAAGCACAACAAAACATGTGGGAAGCATATTTGAAGTTTTGCAAAAAATTCATTTAATTTCTGTCAAATGAGGGATTACGTTGCCGACAACGACAACACACCCGCAGTGTCATACGTACGTTCTGGGTCACGTCTTATGACACTCGATTCGTACGTAGTAACACACAGCATCATTTGTAATCGCTCTGGAAGCGGAATTGATGAGGAATTTAGTGCCCTTCCGACCGACCGGGTTTTTAAAAAAAGCTAACAAGGCGCGAAATGGCACTACAACCCCGAAGTATCCTGGTTTTTGAGAAAAAAAGGATGTCCAGGTAGGGAAAGGGAACGGTGGAGGCGTACACAGGCAGCAAAAGTCAATCCATCATTCCGGAGAAATCCAATATGTGTAAGCGTGCGCGCCCATCGCCCAGAACAAGATGGAAAGGTTTCCCATTCTTCATAAAACCGAGCACTTCTCAGCCGTAACTTCCCGGCCTCCGGGGTTTGAAAAATCCCGACGCCCACCCCCCCCCTCATCGGTCCCGGTCGTGGCAGCAATTTATCAACGCATATTTCATTCTCACATCCGCACGTCCGGGGCTTTTTCATGCCCTCCCATTGGATGGGCGGCAGACGAATGTAAGAATTTTCATTTTTCCAAACCAGCGAAAGATTATTGCGCTTCCCATCGCTTACCGGATTGTGCCCTCGATTTGTTTTCCCCAGCAAGCGAAACGCACTTCGCTGTGCAGCATTCCGGAAGCAACAAGCAAAGCCGGAACCGAACTGAAGTAGGCAATATTATTATTTTTATTATTATTGCCGCTATTACTACGAACTGCTGCTAGCCAAAGGGATTCTTGTGCGCGTGCTATCTGCATGTCCGCTATCACCGCCCGATCGAGACCGGGTTTAGTCGTGACTGGCGCATTCCTGTAAAAATTTTCATCCATCCATTTTCCGCTGTTTGATTTTGTTACTCGGAAACGGACGTACTCGCTACATTCCGATCTCGCTTCCCCGCCGTACTCGCTCACTCTCTCTTCCTCCCTTTCTGGACACTCTGATATCCACACTCGGATGTCCTTTTGAATCAAACGGGAACGTTTTGGGGATGTTCGTGTGGGGCAGTGGGTACATGCAGGCAGCCTGTGGTTCAGTGCGCACTGACCGGTCGGGGTCACTGCCTCGGGTCCAAGTTTCAGGGGGTCGTAACAAATAGCTTCGGGCTGTCCAATTTCTCAAGCCTCAATTTGTTATCGACGTACTGACGCGTGCGGAATTTTGGCAGAGAGGGCCACGAAAAATTAATGGACTTTCTAATGATGGAAGGGAAAGTTGGTTCTTTATGTATTTCCTTTCTTCGCTTTTTTTTTATTTACCATGAACAGTAGTTTGAACAAACCCTTTCGATGATGAAACGAAGCTGCAGGACGGAAAACGTTAAACAGGCTTTCTTTTTGACAGATGAATGCACTTAGTTCGTTTGGGTTGATCGCCGATAGGCATTTTTCCACTCTGGAACGTGCTATTGTTCGGGAAATTTATTAGACAAAGAAGAATTCGTTTTGTGGTTAATAATTCAACGAGTTTTCCAAATTTATTATTAATCATATTTTATATTAATATGTTTTTTTTTGTTTCCTTGATGGTAATAACTTTGCCATTCATTTACGTATGTGGCAGCTAATACTTTTCACAAAACACAAGCTTCTTCCAAGATAACCACATAAAATGTCAAGCACAAGATGCATTTCTTCACCAGGATAACACATGTTTCACAATAACGGCACTTTAAGGACGGTACAGAACACTAGGCAATGAAAAAAAAACTCAACTGCACCTAACGTCGTAAAACAAATCCATACCAAAAACCCATAGTGCAAGTGAATTCTTCTTGAAATGGGAATTTATCGCACACTTTATCTGGTTGATAAATTACCGATATAGCAATTGCAAACACAACACCCAAAAGTAGAGACTCAATTGTGGTCACATTAACGTTTCGTGATTTAAATGGCGCTGTTTAGCTTCACATTACATTGATTTTCCGCTAAATTTTTACTAAGTAGTTCAATTTCAAAGCTTTACTCGACACTTTCTAAGGTACTTGTGAAACACATAAAAATTCACCATTCTTTGTTGCGAAGCGTGCGCTTTGGTGGTTGGCCTTTCTATGGATCGAACTAATACGAATTGAATTTCAATCGAAAAGCGCAAATCCATTTCGACTATGCCAAAAACATCGGCACATGCTTGTGTTGGAATATATTGCTCACTTAAGCATAAAATCGGCCACACCAAACACAGTTTGACAGTGGTATGCTCGTTGTTCGTCCCCGATACACACCAAGTCCTGGGTATGGAATGCTTCCTCCGTCCCCATGTAGCCCCGTTTTTTGGAGCAAGTGTGTACTTTTCGGTGTGGAGCAGTGGCAGATCGTTGACTCATCTGCAAAACGGTTTACCGTACGTGATCGGCACCGAACCGTTTGTGAGAAGCTACAGCAAACAAAACCCGCGTCGGAAAACTGTCGACTGTTTTCGGTCCGGATCTTACCGGTGCTTGTGTGGCGCTGTGGTCGATGTTTTGCCTTCCTCCCAAGAACGCTTCCTTTTTGGGGTGAAAGAATGTGTTATTTGAAGATAAAATAATGTCGAAAATCGATTGATTTTATTTTAGCTGCGTTGCACGGGTGTCTGCCATACGGACACCCACCTTTCGTAGCGATGGCATTCCGAAGCAAACTCCTCGGAGGAATATCGGCCACACTGGCAAACGTGCGCGATTCGTTGTATAAAATAAGCCCACTCGAATGTTTGAGCCTGAATCGTAGCACAAAATCGCAGCTAACAGCATTTTGTCTAACCGTAAAACCCTCCCGGGCGTGGGTTCCTAAAATCCCGCCGAGACGAACAGTGAGACAGATCGGCAAATCGTAGTACGGTTTTTGTTTCTTTTCCGTTTCCGGACGACGACCGGTATCCGGCCGGGGTACGGTCCACGGTGTCACGTGTGGCATTTCCGAGTACGCAGAAATCAGTCTGAACGATCTCGAGTTCGATCTGATTGTTGGGGGGGTAGCAGCATACATATTTGCCACGGCAGCATAAATTCCTTCAGCTTATCTCGTTAGAGTGAAGTGTGCCACGAGCTCGAAGCGTCGTGTGTATGTATGAATTCCTTCTGGAGTAGCGGAACGCTTGTTCCAATTTGAAATTGCCAATGCCAAGAATCGGAGGAACTCACCCGGGACAGGCAGGCAGCGAGACATTACGTGACCTTCTGTCGATGGCTCTACTCTGCTCTGGCGCTTCAAGTTGCGTGACAATTTGCACAACGACGAGCACGCTGGAAATGGACTGCATAACCAAAACCTTCAACACTGCAGCCATTGCAATGCAAGCGCCTGAGGAGGCACAATGGAAATGGAACGGTGGTGTGGAGCTTTTCTTAGGCAAATGAAAACATTATAATTCCCCCCCTCGCAATTGGTTCGGTTGGCAGCGACGTGAACGATGGCTTGTCCGGAGTTTTGATGCGGCTGGCAACATTTTGCTCGGTGGAGACAATTCAATAAAGGGGACCCGTTGCGGATTGCTCCATGCGTGACAGAACGATCAATAAATCTATGCATCCTGGTTGCGGACGGACGGATAGGATACACTTTTTCTCCCCACCAGGGACTATCGTGCTCATGCAAAGGATGTGGGGGAAAATAAAAAAAAAATAGTCACACACACAACCGGTAATTAACTAACAGCCGGATGAACATTGGGTGCATCGTCACATTTGCTATTAATAATCCGCTCAAAAGCCTTACGTGAGCATACGCGGCACGAATATATGAACCGACATGGCTAATGATAGATTGGAAGGAAAAGCGCGCTGTTTACTAGTAAATTAATTTGAAATCATTAGGGAAATACGGCAATCATCCACGTTAGGGTACGAAGGTGTATTAGCTAAATGTTTAACTTTTTACCAACCGCTAACGACGGTGATCGGTTAGATAAGAGAGTGCTTCAATATTTAATTGCGTGATAAATGAGCCAGTGCAAGACATGCCACTAGTATGCAGGATGTTTTTGATTGTTTGTTTTTTTTTAAGTACAGGCATAAATGTTTATTTTTTTAAACTAGTTCAAGGCCACGCAGTAAAGGAAAAAACTGATTAATTTTTTTTTGAATGGCTCTTTGTGAGTGCAATTACGTTACGATTAACACGGTTAAAGCAGCCGGAAGAGATGCTAGTCATTTTATTTAAGGACTTTAGACTTCAGATGAGTTTTGAAAAAAACTATTCCAACTTTGTTTGTTACATACATTGCAGCCATTCGGGCTTTATTTGTTTAAGTATCGGGATAGCATTTGAACAGCCACATCTCACATGGTATGTGTTTTAAATAGTAAAATGAAAATAATTACAACATAATAAACATAATGAAATAAACCCATTTTTAAACGATCTGAGTGAAATGAGAAACTATTATTTAAAAGATATGAATTTGGTGACATCTGATGTTAAAAAATACTGTAAATGAAAATGTATCTCGTTTGAAAAGAATACAAAAAATATAATATCTTGATCGACAAATACGCTAAAAAGTATGTTATTCAATATTGCAATGCTCGTATACAAGAATGAAGGAGAATAAAGTGTAAGGCACCTATTTAGCTTCTTCAGAAATTTCTGCTTTTACAAACAATTCTTATGTAACATATTTTTGTTTTGATTTTAGACAATGAATTTAGAGCATTCTTGTAGATCCAAGTTTAACATGATAACAATAAATAACAACAATATTTAAAGCTATAATGTGTCGGAAATGAAACCCACAGAAACAAAATGACCGTAACAATATATGTGAGAATGGTTCGTAAAAAAACAAATAAAAACTACTGTTGACATTTAGAAAAGAGATAAAAATTCCTGGAATTTGCATGTTGGGATGAAAATACAATACTAATTTTATTTTTTAATAACAAAAATTACATCAGGAGGCATTACTTGGAATCAATAATTGGTAGCTAAACGGCAAACATTGATACAATTTCTAGAAAAACTCATAACATAGAGACTAAATTAACGACAGCGACTGTAAGTGAAACATCGTTTGATGATTGTTTTTTTCAAATTTTTTTAGCAATTCTAAAAATTAGTTTAAGTTTTTCAAAGCTTTCAGTTTTATGCAGAGCTTCAACATTTTTTGCTTTTATTAACATTGACTTTTATATTTATAAATATTAAAGTTGTTCATTAAAATAGAACAACTTTATCAAGATAAGAGTAAAAATCAGTTTATACCCTGAAGCAAATGAATACGAAAGCATGCAAATATTGAAATTTGTTTTGCAACCAATTTCCAACGGTTTTCTTGATAGTATTTTTTGATTACTTGTTTTACCAACCTGGGGACTGATTCTCAGTAATATGGACCGTTTTTCTACTTTCGTTCCACTTCTACTGGTGTCACCTTACTGTAATCCTTCCTACAGTGTAACGAGAAACCGGTTTCGCTTAAGATTCCCTTTGGCATACATTGGCTATTCCACTTTCAATCCTTACAGTTAATTCTTTCCACACGGTTCCTTCAAAATAGACGTTCGGGGACGCACGATTGACTTTCCTAAGCGGCAGAGCGGTTGAGCGGATCGAACGACAGCGGTGGAAGAATTCCGTAAGACACAGTTCGCTCCCCAAAAACCCAAACTCGAACGGACAAGGTGCGGTATCGGTGTCTTTGAAAGATCCGAATCCGGCGGATAAAGTAAATCAACAACAAACCCAAGAGTCATATATCAATCATGTTGTCGTACGAAGCCTTGTAGCCGTTCTTCCCGTTCGGATCGGTTTGTTTGTGTGCCTTAACTGTGTTTTTTTTNATCGGTGTCTTTGAAAGATCCGAATCCGGCGGATAAAGTAAATCAACAACAAACCCAAGAGTCATATATCAATCATGTTGTCGTACGAAGCCTTGTAGCCGTTCTTCCCGTTCGGATCGGTTTGTTTGTGTGCCTTAACTGTGTTTTTTTTTGCCTTAACTCTTATAACCAAAGAAAATAAGGAAATCCGAGCACCGGTGACAGAGCAAACTCGGAAAGCAAAATCGACCAACGTAATTTTATTTGCGAAATGAGTCCCGGGATCGTGTTATGGTTGCGTATTTCGGGAAGGAAGTAAAGGGATGGGTCAGACGGATAGGCCTGGTCTTTCCTTCATTGTTGCCTCCGGCGTTCTACCACATCCGCTGCTTAGGGAGGGTTAAAAAGGCAATACATCGAAGGGAAAGGATAATACAATCAACTGGCCACTAGATAAGGGATGTCTTCCTTTCAGCAAAGATAGTGAAGTGGGACAAAACACACAAATATGCACACACACGAACACACGTGTGTAGTCCGTTTCGTGGAATGTGCGGCATTGGAAACCCCAAAACCCCGGAAAGGTTAACGAAAACAAAATCCCTGACCGAAACAAGGCATAAGTGATTTTATGCTATGCAAATTAAAAACAAACACACAGTCATACACAACATCAACTGGCCAAATGCGGAGAAAAACAAAACTCTAGTTCTGCAAAGGAATATTTCGCCAACGAAGACATTTCCGTACAATTGCATTTTTCTTCCCTCTTCGCCGATTGTCTTGAATTGTGGTTTCTTTTCGCAATTGATTTGATATTTTCCCCACCGGTCTTCTTCAAACTTTGCGGGCGATATTTTGATGTTTGAGCGCATCAAGTTAGTTTCTGATTTGATCCCAAGATGCTGCGCACCGCTTGATTGTACCGAAGACAAAGCGTCGGTATTCATTTTGTTCCGTTTTGTGTTCGATCTTGATCTGCACGCTACATTCGGACGCAAAAGCACAAAAGCGGCGCATATGCGGCAGTCAGCTTTGGGCGAAACGAGATTGATTGCTGATTTGGAATTCAATCGCAAAGGCAACGATCGTGACAAATGCAGCATAACGAGCATGCTTGGAATGTTTGCTGCAGTGGAAACAGAACACTCTCCTCAGTGCTTCGGCAAGTGGCAAGAACAAAAGAGGATTTAAAAGTGCCGATTGTCGTCTTTTTTTCGTTTTGATGCGAATCGAAGATGCAAAGAATGTATAGACACTGACCAAAACCAGCATCAGAACGATGGGAGGCAAAGGTATAGAAGGAATATGATAAAGTTTAGCCTTTCTTGAGCTCTTCTCTTCGATCAAGTTTCGCTTTTGTTTTCAAATTAGTTTACGTTTTGTTTTTTTGTTTTGCAAAAAATGGTGCACGCTTTTGTGTTCATGTTTTCTATTGTTTTCGTTTCTCTTTTATATAGTGTTTGGAAAGTTTTCCTACAGCACTATGGTACGATTTCGATGCAAAACTTGTTTATAATTGAATTCATTGGTTTAACTCGATGGAAGTGATTGAGTGAGTGTGTCCTTTTTTTTATTTTAAATGAAAATAATAAAGTGATAGAAAAATTTCTCTTATGTATTACCATCTTTAGTGGACAATCAAATTGCTTGAGATATGAAAAGTGTTGTTGAGGGATCATATATGCCTAATTGTTGAACAGGATAAGTTATTCAATGTTTGTATAAAAAAATACATCGTATTCGATTCATTATCACAACGTTTACAAATTATAGACACTTAGAAGCGGTTAAATTTTTGATAACGGCATTTTCCACATAACCAGCTTGGTTCGATGTACTTAAGAGTACATTGAATTGAACAAGAGTAGAAAAAACCTCGGTAGTAGGAAAGCCCTTAGGCAGGAGGTTATAAATCGAAAAATTATGAATGGTTGGTTGTATACATGAAGGTTATTAGTAGTTCAAATCGAAATATTTCTTAAATTAACAAAGAAAGTTTGTGATTTGTAGATCTTATCCAGAATCTATTCGAATCTTTCCTAAATTTGAATTAAAACATGTGTTATATTCTTGGTAATTCACGTTTGTTTTATAAATTAAAAAAGTTTTTTTTCGTATAATTCTAGATATGTGAAGGTGTGATCATTGATTGATCACATTGGTTGCATAATATAATATGCAAAATTTGCCTTAAGTTACGGAAACTTAACTCAACTTAACATGGTATATGTTTTCTCAAATGATTTTTTTTGTTTGCTCGGTGCTTGCTCAAATGAATTATCGATTAGATTTTTTTTTATTATTCTATTCTTTTCTTCAGTTAACAATAAATAGACGACAAAAACTGGTGCGATATAATTCAATTTATGATCTCATTAAAAAGTGGTTTTAACCAAAGCTCTACGAATGTTTATGTGTATGAGATGCTCTGGTGAGGAAATAGGAAGTCATGTATAAACAAAAATTTTTATCAGGTAGATAATACAGCTCTAAAGATCCATTACCTTGTATGGCTTTCAGGTATGAACGTACCCACACTTAGACGCACTGAATTATACTTTTTTCTGGAGAAATCCTAATAAACAAGTGCTTTCTTTGAATAAATCGTCTCTTACTTCTGTTTTGAAGAAGGATCCACAAAAATCATGGAATTAGTGAGGAATGTTTTATCATTTCTTTACATTCTGTTAACAATTAAATTTAACACCATTTCTTCCAGTATAGTTTTTCTAAATTTTGATCTATTTTTAAGGCTTTTATCGATGCAATTCCCATACTAAACACGCACGATAATACAGATGTTTACACAGTGGGCTAATTAACACCGAAATCAATTACCTTCCCCAAAAACGTCACTATGCGCTGTGAATGTCTACTAGCAATCACATTCTTACGCCTGTTATAATAAAAAAAAACCCTTGTTTAATCTATTTTGTTGGAAACAATGCCGAACAAAGTTTTATAGCGTTGCCCAAAATCCTATTTCCAGGTGTAACGTTTAATTTAACGCCCTAACCACCGAAAACGCCCCACTCTCCAAGGTGGGATGATATTCTGGGACGGATTTTCTGGCGAAACCAAACGCCCAAGGGCGTTAAAGAAATGTGCGTAAAGCAAATGGCCACAATCTGCGGTGGTCATTGAGGTTTGGTTGTTTGCTTTGCCAGCCACACTGTCATTTGCGCTAGTGATTGGTTTCCTTTTGCCACGGAAAGGAAAAATCGATTGTGTACTAAAATAAAACGACTATCACCGGGTACCGGTGCAGGTATGGGCGAGTTTCTTTCACCATACCTTTGATAAGGAAAATATGCTGGAAATTCCTGCAAGCTTTATTGCGTCATCCTTCTTACAGTTCAATTGAAGAAGAAAAAAAACAGACACAGAAACAATAAAGGGGCGTCCATTTGTTCCGTCCAGCTGCATTAAGGTGTTCCTCCCATGGTAGATGGTTGTTAAAAATATCGCCAACGCTAACGAACGTAAATGGAAGGCTGGAAATAGGTGGTGCTGTTTTATTAGCTCGTCCAGAAATAACTGATTCGTTCTACCACTTTCATCGGCTGTCAGGGAAATTGACCTAAGGGAATATAAATATCTGCTCTTGAAGTGTGTGTGTGTGTTGCTTGCCATCTTCCGGAATAGCTTTCATCGAAAAAAGCTTCAACGAAAATTAACTGTTTAAAATAATGGAGGACGCTTCAATATGTTAAAAATGTTGCTCCGACTGTTGCTTCCAAAAGTTGCAATGTAACAAGTTTCATACAGTTGTGTACTAATTTAAGAACAAAAGATATTAGTACATTGTATTTTCCTCACACTCACAAAAATACTCCTCCACCCCATTGGTAAGGAGTTGGTACAATGGGAATCAAAAAAATATTGTTGCTCCATAAAACTCACCCTTTCGCTCGATAACCCCGAGCACTTCTCGACTCATTCCCAATGTAGAGGAATGGATTAGCGCTGGACGTCAGGATGGTATGGTTGAAAGTTTGCATAAAAGCGTACCCTCGCATTGTCCAGACCTTTCGCTTCCAATGGGCGCGGGGTGGGGCACTGGACGGCAAAGCGTGACGGAGCGAGAGCGGGCCTGCTAACGAAGCGTTTCTAATCTAGCCCCTGCCAGCATATAAAGTGGACCAATTTATGACAAAGTTTTATTTTATCAGAACATTCAAATGGTTCCTCCGGGCAAGCGATCATCAGTGAGGGCTTCCTCGTGACCCATAATGAAGCAGAAAAGGAACGCAGAGATATGGGAATGCTCGTACCGCACCAGGCTCGCACGGTTACCACTGCTCATGTTGATTCACACAACGTATAGAAACACACTTATATCACACACAAACACACCAATACATACAAACACACACACACGCAAACCGGAAAAAGCGATGCGGAAAAGGTCCGCAATTTGCCTTCCACTGTTCGATGGGGCTATTTCCGGGAGTCAATCAAAATTTTACTTCTTTGGTCAACTGCAACCTTCTCCTTCTCCAAACCTTCCCGACACACTGTTCGTTATCACTCCACCCATGCATGTATGAATTGACCACAATTCTATGGGTTTGCGCTGTGTGGAAACGGAAAATTTTATCCTCGAGTTTTTGTGCTGATACTGTGTTGATTTTTCTGTTTTGCGGTTTGTGAAATAGACACAAACAAATCGGCGTGTGTGAGTTAGTTCGGTAACAAGTGGGCTTTTGAGCGTATTTTAAACATACACTATGTAAAGTGCAATTTAGTTAACAGGTTTTATCATCAATTAAAAAAGCGTTTTTAAATTCAGCAGAATAATTGAACACTTCATGCATTTTTTTTTGCAAAACAACTCACGAGTGTTAAATATTAAATTGAATTTAAGATTTAATTAAACTGAATAAAAACATAACTACGAGTTTTTCTTTGTAATAGATTTCATACATCAATAAAGGAATCTTTTCGTGAAATATTTCAAGGACGAACTGGAACGAAATTGTTTTAGAAAAATTATTTGGATTCGTTATAAGATCATGGTAATGAGTTATTATGCACTCGAGAGAACTACAAACAAAATTTAAATATGTTTTTTTTTTAATTTTTTTTAAAGAATCATATTGCACATACAAACACTCAACGGTAATTTTACTGTTTAATGACAGCAGGAAATTTTACAAAACAAATTTCTTTACTTTTCATTTTTACCTGTTAAGGATTTTTTTTGTAAAATTGTATAATTTCTAATTTACAGAATAAAAAACATTTTTCTGTATCACAGATTTTCATGAATCGTTCTTAATATCGATTCAATTTTAATTTTTTTTTATCATTTCCTCCATTGGTGTATGTGTCCCACTGACAATGAACTTGTATTTCGTAACAAACATCACCCCAACCGATGATGTCCAGCATTCCCATCCACGTGCTGTTGATCTACCGTTTCCACACTGGCCATTTCACTCGAAACTATTAAAACTAAACCACAGAATTGTTACGGACATTAGAAACAAATACGAAAGTAAAGAAGAAAAAAAACACCGCTCATCTAGTTCATCCATGTTGCTGAAATAATGGCTTCCGAAATCACTTCTTGCTGCTGCTTTCACATGCACGCAAAACTTTCCGCCTTTGTTTCTGCTTCACCATCAACGGTTTAGTGACCGGCTGCGAACCTGCACACTTATACAATATTAAACACACTGACAAACTCACACATACTCGCGCAAATGATTATTACCTAAAGCCACAAATAAAAAAAAAAATAACGAAAAAGTTGTGGCTAGTCGAAAACAAAACGTACGCATTTCCGTGTTCGGTTCCGGTTCCGAAACTGGGGGAGGGGATCGTTTTTCCACTTTTCCTACATTTTTGTTCCTTTTTGCCGTTTTGAAGGTTTTCGGTGTGATTCGTTTTTGCGAACCCAACCTTCACCTTGCACAAACGCCTCCACGTTGCGTTTTATGGCCACCCCGTTTGCAACAGCAATTTCAATTGTTTAGAGAAAAAGTTAATCAGTGTGCTTTGTTGTGTGTTGTGTGGTGTTAACGCGCCCCACCCCGTTTGTGCCACCCCGAAGGGTGGTAGGTGGCACCGGTCGTGGTGGTTCACTCAAAATCCCATTTTCCCGCGCTCTTCTACCAGCCTTTCCTTCCTATTTCGGCTTTATGCCGGGTTCGTCGTTTGGTGTGAATTGGAAAATAACGATGCAGGAAAGCTCTCGCCACCATGTTTTCCCTGGGATGGTGTTTTTTTTTTGGGGGGGAGTTAGGTTTAAGCGTGTGTTAGACGAGGTTTGACCGATATCTTGTGGGTTGAAGCCACTACCACACACGCACACACAGTCAGCCAACAAGTGTGTGCAAGGTGTGTCGGTGCGAGAAAGAAAAAAATCATCAAAAATGAAGAAATCTTTTCACCACTTCATTGCCAATGCACCAAACAGCTAACAGCAGCAGGTTAAAGCAGCAACGCAGGAACAAAATGGCAAAAGGATCGTTTAATGCTTTCTTGCTTCATCTCCTCCACCACAAACACCGGTACTACAACACCATCGCAACGGTAAGGAAATGATCGGCGCACTGTTTCGGAAAACAAGTTTGCGGCGCTCTTATCAGCGGCACATAAAATAAAGGGTTACCCGAAGATGGGAAAGTAAAATTTTATGCGCACTTGTGTGTACGGCCACACTGTTCCACCTGTTTCGTGTGCGTATGCCCACCCTTCTCTCTCTTTCTCTCTTTCTCTCTGTTGCTTGCGCTAAAAGAAACGGATCTCGCTTATATTGTTATCTGCTCGAAAGGATCTTCGCATTCGCCTCATCATCGCTCTCCGGACCGGGGGCACGGGGCCGGGTGCTCTGGCGTGTTGTTTCTGTATGTGTGTATAGGCACCTCTCACCTATTGGCACCTCGAGCATTCGTTGGATCAGCTTTCCCGGCTCCGCTGTTGCCTATTTTATGTGCTTTTCCCCTAGTTGTGGTAAGGCTTATACCTAAAGCATGGTATAAAACTCACCCACAAAACGATGGTTTTTCGGTAACGCTGTGTGTCTGTATAGGGCGGTGGAGAAGGATGGTTTGTATGCCCTCCCAGCTTTCACTAACCTGGTAACGAGTGTCGGCCGCAGGATAATATGTGACCGTATGCGTGTGTTTGTGTGTGCGAGGTATGTATTGCTGTCGAATCGGTTAGATGGCTTTCCTTGTCGGTCGGATACAATCGTACGTCGTGCATTTGAAACACTGTCGAGAAGAAGGAAGACAGTAGAAAAAAAACACTCACCCAAACAAACACACAAAGGAAGAGTACACCAAACGCTACCTTATGCATGGATTCATTCGCATCGTTTTGCATGTTGCGGTGTCTCGGAAGATGATATCGATTGACATTAACATTTGGCATTGTACGGTAATCATCACCCTACCTCCTTTTACACCGATCTGCCACTGCCACCTTATACATACCTCGTAACTCATCTCGAACACCGGCAACCCAGTGCCTATGTGCTGTGAATTATGCCTCGTGCAAGATAATAATTTTATAACGATCCGCAAAATGTATGCAAATGCGATTTTCCCGGACCCGAAACGAAGCACACAATCGGGTGCACACACACACACAGACACACAAATTCGCGCACGGGAACCCACTTGCCCGCTTTTGGATAACGGTTTTGCGGTAACGCGGACACGTTGCATAATGTTTAATTCAAAACTGTCAAAAAGATGTGGGTTGTAATTAATTTTCTCTTATTATTTTGGTGAACGAGGAATCCGCCAGTGGGTGGAAGGATTTTGCTGGTGGAAGAAGGTAAGGTAAAACACATCTCGCATAATGGGAATGCAACAGCAACAACTCAATTATTGCTGTTGTAATGGAGTTTTCCACCATAACGCAAGCCCGGTGGCACAAGTAAAAATGGCACCCGATAGTGGGCGATCCGTTCGTGTTATTTGGGCACTTTTGTTACGTTCCACGAAACTATATCGATTCGGTTCGGGCAGTGCTGGGTCAGATAAAAGATCGCTTTCGTTACATTGCAGGATATTAAAATTATAAATTTCAGAACCAGTTCTAAACTATTAAATTCATGGAATTGGGATAGCAAGCGAAATTAAACGTCAAATCAACAAGGATTATGCGTTACGATAGCATGTAGCTGGAATGTAGCTGACAGGCAAACAATAGATTTTATTGGACTTTCATTTTATTGTAACTAATATTTGCCTTCCATCAGTTAACATCAGTCGATTGTTAACTTAATTATATTATGTTACATGTACGTGTTTTGCTTCCACGAAGATACGAGACCTGCATTAATAGCGGAATTTTATTTTTAAAATCTTTTTTTAAGTATGATATCATTTCACCGTACTGTGTAATGAGTAACAGAAATTCAGAATGTTTTTAAACAAAGGTTTTTATATGCCCAAGTGAAAAGTAAGTACATCCTAGGCGCCTAAAAGTATTCAAATTTTTGTTCGTTCGTAAAGCTACGGTGGGTATATTCTCGGTACTTTAAGTTGGTATTACAAATTTTCTTTCATGAATCTGTACGGTTATGTTTTGTTTCTCAATTTCACTTTCTCAAATTATAACAAACTTTATAATTTGTATTTGTATTTGTATTCAAAATTAAGTGATTGGCCCCAAAGATTGCCCAAATCACTAAGCTTACTAACTAACCTAACGAGGTACAAACATACGGGATAGAGAGTCAAGTAAGTAAAAAAATCGTCTAAAGGTGCCAGTCAAAATTGTCTTAATTACTATTGAATTTAAGTGCGATAGCAGTCATCGGGTCGTTAACACTGTATGCTCGTCTAGTTTGGTTAGTCCTAATAATTAATAAAAATAATTTTTTAAAGCTATCCATCTTGGCTGCATGATGAGGGTTGACTTCTTTGTTAGGAAACCAAAGAGTCGGATGAAACTCCTACTTACTTACTTGTCTTGGCCTGTTCCGGAAGTCCTCGAACACGCTCCCGATGGAGCGCCTATATGTGCCAATCCATTATCCATTATGGCACACGCATAAACGCCATCTCTTTATCTCAGTTCTTTTCTGCACATTAGGAAGATTTAAAAGAACTTTAGGGTTCGAACGCGGCTAAGAGCGTTTCTTCAGTTTTGGACAGATCTCAAGTGTTACAGGCGTATGTGAATATTGGAATTGTAAAAATTCTGTCGAATCTTATATTTCATCGTCGTTTTGTGGCTTCACTATGTAGAGGTTTTGTATGAGGTTTAATTTGTTTCAAAACCCCTAAAAACAAAAAAGATCCCTTGCTAAATTACCTACATCTTGTAAAGTACTAGTTTACTGTCTTGATGCACCACTTTTCAATTTCTCGTAATAATTCTTTAAAATCTATTTTTATACTAAACATATCCGAAACAGTACAACAATAGGAAATATATGAACCTACATGCATTCCATCTTCAATCATTCGTTATAGCATATAGCATGAAATAAAATGCTTTATCTCAGTACAACAACGCTCTGTTGTTACCAGCTCCGGCACTGTTGTGTTCACCACAAAACGAAACCTCAATATCCTAATGATGGTAAACCAGTTTCCCGAACAAAAATCGGTACCTTTTTTTTACGGTCGTTTAAAAATCAGTTTCGATCGACATTCGCAATCCGAAAAACTGGAATATCGAGCCTGTTTAACATGCTACCATCGTGCCCGATTGTTCGCCATGCCTCCGGAGGCTTCGACATTGCTGCGACAGTCACGATTTTCCCAACGCTTTCTGCTTGAGCCTTGGTTGGGTTATTTCAACACAGAAAAGGTACCATCCAATGGTCAAGACATGTGCTCCGGAGGGTGGTTCGATCTTTTTTATGGTGGTATCTTTTTTTTCTTTTGCTTTTTTCCCCTCGGTGTCACTGACACCGACGATGATGATGAAACATCAGGTAGCGCTGCCAGCAGTCAGGAACGGTTTTAGGAAGTGTTGCGAAAAAAATCAAAACGACACCCGATAGCGGATTGTGTACCATGTGTCAGACAGGACGTAGGAAAAGGCACCTAAAAATCACACTCCCGACATTCGGAAAGCAGGCATGAATTTTTGGGCAAAATAAATGATGGATGAAAGCATACATTATTTAAGCGCGCATCTTTAATATTAGAATAGTGTATGGCGCTGTATGGAACAGTGTTCTGTGTCAGTGCGGGGCGAAATGGTTGATGGGCAGGAGAACCAGCCCCTAAATGTATTCACCCATTCCGTAGGCGTAAGGGGGAAAGCCCGCACTGATCGTTTTGGAGAAAACTCAGCGGGGTGGCGTTGGGAAGAAAGAAAACGCAAAGAAATCTATTTTTCCCTGTGACGTGACTGTTATACCCGTGTCATCATGAGTGTTCTCTGTTTCACAACCGTTCGGGGCTGGTGAATTTGCGTCGGGGTAGGGAGGGGTGGAAAGCACGAAGAAACATCAGCCCACTTTCATGCTTCGGGCACCTTTGGCAGCTTCTTAGTCACGTCTCAGTAGCAGCAGTTACACGTTTGCTGGATTCGGGCATCGGGGAAAAAACAGGGCCAAATGTCAGGCCGGGAGGAAAATGCCTTCCAACGCCAGGTGAAAATGAAAGGTTAGAAGCTTTCAAACTACGCCAAACCTGCCTGTTCTGCTTTCCGGACCTTTTTTTTTTGGTTGGATTTTCTTATCTTTTCCCTGAGCTACGCGTTTTCCTAGTATTCTTCATATTCTTCTTCGGTGGTAAACAAACACACGCTCAAACAAATTCTCACGGACGCACGATAATGGTTCTTCGGCCCGGTTGTTTCACTCACGCACCACACATCCCTGCGTGGCCTGCACATCACGGGTACACACTGGGTGAAGATGGTCGGCTTTTACTTCTTATTGTACACCTTCCGAAATGGAAAATCGTACGGAAAAGTGCTCCCTCGGGGGGCACTTGGCAGAAAGCACGGTACGCAAGACTTCAAAACGCCAGCAAAACCCCCGGCGATGGATGGGAGAGTGCTGCCGAAGGTGGGAGTTCGGTAACAATCTTGAGACCAAAGAATTCAAGCATTGTAAAACTTCTTCACATTGAGGAAGGGGCACGTTCCAGCCTTTAGCGTGCGTTGAAACGAAGTGAAAAGACGTCATTCCCGGGCAAGTGGCAAGAGAGTGGCCACTTTTCTGACCTAACCTAACCACCCCTTTTGCGAAACGATGCGAATTGAACCTGCTTAACATCCCTGCTGCTGCCAGGCTTTTTTCGGTTTTCTTTTAGAGGTTAGCTTTTTTTGTCTACCTTCCTCCACTCACTCGGTGAACCGAATAAAATTCTTTTGATCTTCCAAAACGAAGGACCTGGATGTGTGAAGGGTAATGGTTGGAACGCTCCCAGTGCGGATGGAACACGAATGATCGTTACAGGGAAGCTGCTACTTCTTGCTGGTGGAGCCGCCTACACTAGGACGTTCCCTCCGCACCAAACGTACACACTCGCACACTTTTTCACCTTTAAATTTGATTTGAATAGCAGCTGCAAACGGCATTCTTAGCACCATCCGGGACACTGGCACCGGTATCGTTATCGCGAAGCCAGTGCTTCTTACCATAATGCCGGGGCCGATTTTTGCGTACCGCGTTAGAAAGACGTTGTGGAAATATTCATGACTTCAAATTTGTTATTTTGAAGCACACTCACAACGGTTTACGCCGGTATGGTCCGGTCCGGAAGCGTGATCACTTTTGGCCGGATAAACGTGCCGTACGGGTGGCCATACGCATCGAGTCCAAGGACAGTGGATGGAAGGTTTTACTCGGCACCACAGATAATTTGCCCTAACGCTGACCTTAAAGTGGGCTTGGTGCAAATTGAAACGATAACGGTGCACGATTTTGGCAACGGGAGGAAGTGGATGTTGCGATTTTGGGTTGCGTTTTGTTATTGAGTTTTCAGTTGAGTTGAGTGGAAAAAGTTCCGATGCGCGAAAAGGGAAATTTTATCTTCGCTACCACCAAAGAATGTGATCAATTGCTTGGAATGAAGTACACGGTGGAGTAAATTTATTTATCCATTACGCTACTTGAACAGTCTGAATGGTTCAGCTTTGCAGAGTGGAAATGCTTTAAAAGAACGTGTTAGCTCTACAATCAAAAGGTGATGAAGGATATCCAAATCATTCTAAAGATCTATCTTCTAGGACAGTGCTCCCCAACCTTTTTAGTACCGCGGACCACTTTTTGTTCGACATAAGTATATCGCGGCCCACATGAGACATCTAAGAACGGAATTTTTTAAATAAAACATTAGCAAAAAATGTAATTGTCCGCAATCTGACACATCGAGCGGTGTAGAACGATTTCGTTACGCAAAAATGCTTCAAATGGTAAACAATGCGTATTAAAATGATCGGTCCAACGACCGAAAATTTCTTCCGCCGACCACTTCTACTTAAGCCACGGACCACAAGTGGTCCGCGGACCATAGGTTGGGGACCACTGTTCTAGGACAGTTTATTCAATTGTTGGTTAATCTTCTTATCTTGCTCAGGGTTATTGGTTTTATAGTTCATAACCTTATTTCGAAATATTAGAAACAATTTGTACAAATACTGCAGGCCTAAAGCGTGTTCAAACGAAATGATCTATCTAGTACCATGATCTGTTAGTGTCATACTACACCAGAACTACTAATACTGAGCCTTAATTACTTAAATGTAGTAAAATATTTCAGTGAGCTTTAATAATTACTAATAGTTGACCAATGAGAAAGACTATTTTCTTTTTTTCTTTTTTCCTTTTCGATCCAACGTTACCCGTCTTCTTGGATCTATTCAATTTATCAACTTAAAACAAATATTTTCCTGATTAAATAGTCATCTTTGAAGATGACAAAAAGATTTCCAAATAACCTTGATTTTTTTCTTTTTGGCTAGGAAAAGTTTTTTTTATATATTTTTTTTTTGCTTCTTAAAAACAGCCAGGCCTTATCCAGACTTGTTTTATCACGTAGAAGAATAGTCAGTTCTTGCTACGCAGCGACGGTCCGTATGGGATTTGATCCCCAGTCCTGTCGTGTGGACCAGCGCCGTTTATCACATACACCATCGAGCCGCCATGTTTTATTTTGGCTTTTTTTATAAGGTAATGGAAAACAGTTAAATTTTCGAATAAAATATTACTCTGCAGTTGATCTATTTTTTTATTTCTACCTTTAAATGACTTATTTTAAAAATTATATTAAATTTATGCATAAGAAATTTTCTATATCAAATATTAGAGTTAGTCGAAATCAAACTCTGTTTTATTCGCCTTTTATTCATGTTAGATTTCATACGATCCAGTTCAAACATTTGTTAATTCAACTAATCCTTAAAATATATAAGAAATATAGTATTACGACAGATATTTGTTTTCTACACAATTCCAATTACATCCTTTCCTGGAATATCTATGCGCTATAATTACTTACACTACACCCATGCCGGTGTGCAGCGAACTGCAAGCTAACAAAATAATTGCCTTCGGTTAGCGAAAGCCTTTTAAATCCTTTGCCTGCAAACACTCCTATCAGTTCCGTGCTAGACGTTTCTAATACTGCAGTGTGCAATGAAACACACACACACGGCAGCAGCTGTGTAGTGAAGTCTTTCGCGCGAGTCAAAACTCACAGTACGAAGGATTGCCGTTTGTTGTAAAATTCTGATTCTCATGCTGGGAACAACGAACGTAACTACGAAATGAAGTAGCCACGCATAGTAACGTCGGTGGCCTATCGAAACTACCAACAGCTGGGTCGGGCTTCGACGTTCATAAATAATTCCATCCCACGTGAAAGCTCACTTTCCACCAGCAAGCTATCTGCTACCCAACAGGCAGAAGGCTTGATTTCTGCGTGACCTTTCCAAGAATTGTTTTCCAACCCTATGAGAGGGTAAATCCAGCAAAAACCTTACCCTTCAAGCAACTGGAAACGCATCAGCTGTAGAAATTGCTTACGGAGTCGAGGTATGTTATAGTCTTTTTTTTTATTTTCTTCCTTCAGCCGTTCGGAAATGCACTAAGCTAAGGTTTTTAAAGGCATTGAGCCTGTGAGAGGAAAAATGTGGAAATTCGACTCATTGGCACTGCGAAAAACTAAACTCGTCCAGCACTACTACCACATTGGGAAACCGTTTTCTTTCATACGGGAAAGGTAGATTATTGGGTTTGCCCCTGTTTTGATGGTATGAAACGTAAGCAGCTTCCTTTAAGTGTCTCATCTTCGACTCGTAGCTAGGAAACTAGCTACAGCCCTAGGCCGCTTCTGGAAAAGAATATATACCGGTCGGAGAAAGCCGGTCGGATTAAGTCTCCTACCGAACGCTGTATAGAGTTCATACAATACACTTTCGTCTGTTTCACTCAAAACACACATACACGCATATGCGCACATACATAAAGACAATCAGGAGCGCAAGAATGAAATGGGCCGTCATCACCTTGCCACCTTTGCCGGTGAATATTCGGAGCATCCGATTTGCACACGGCGGCGGTACGGTTACTGATGTCATCGGAGAATTAGGTATTTAGCATAATGCGTGTACCATACCTACACGCTCTCACACACACACACGCGCACGTATACATTTGTTCTGGGTCAGGTGCGGAAAATGCTTCGTCTTTCATCACCTGGTCCTGCGAAGGTATGGAAGGGCCGGGTAGTTGCGCAACCATGTGTATTCCATCCAACTCGGTGTGGTGGAACGTCAAAGTGGGAGGATTATAGCGACACCTAATGACAAGGTTTACTTCGTGTCATCGGGAAAAACGGCAACGGAAGGAAAGGGCACAGCGGATCCGGCGAAATGATAACAGGCTCATCGGACATGTGGCATCCGCCTCGGGGAAAAGCACATGCGAGCAGGAAATAGATTTCATTTTGCACCGAAACGTCGTCGAGCTTAAGGGAAACAAATGAATTCAACGAACGGAATTCACAAACTGAAAATTCACCCGTTAGGCAGGGAAAAGCGCACGCACAAGAATCTTTAGCAGGTGAACCTTACTTCTCGGAACAACTCATCGCATCGGGCACAAGCTAGTGTATTAAACTTATAAGAAAATTAAGGCTGCTACTCATGTATCCGCCTTTTGTACGAATTCGTCCAATAAAAGCGGCTCTCTTGAAGAGGCTTTAATTCTACCAACTTTACGTGAAACTCAAACCAGGGTAAAAATCTACTTTTGCTGGGTATGGTTGAAGTCTTTTCACCCCCAAAAATTCAAGTACACACTCTCGGCGACGTATACTATCTGGTACGAGGAATTTAGAAGCTTCAAAAATCACTCACCTGACTTGATGTCCGTACATCGAGTGGACTTCGGACAAGTAAAAAGGATTACATGTTCTTACGTTGGGTGGTGAAAAGGTACATCAGGGGCTCGTGTTACTGGTTGTAATGTATTGTAATGCAAAAAACGGCATTGAGTACAAGTGGAAAGCAGACCTTTGGAAAAGACAAATAAAAAGGGGCCTGTTATCCCTGTGCGTTGTCCATGGGAACTAACCCGAAAGCTTCTTAGAATGAATTCGAAGGGTATGTTCGATTTCAGCCTAAAAGACATGAAGTATGGCCACATGGCAGTGAGTTTGATCGTTAGAGCGTAATAAACGATGATCTATTGTAGAAAGTACAGATAATATACAAAAGGCAAGGTTTGAGGTAATCGTCTTCATTAAACACTCAATTTATTAAACAAAACAAACAAAACTTCTAAGTTTAAATTCACAACTTTGAGTAGAAACTGTGCTACAATGGCTATCATTTTGCGTAATATCCTTTCTTTGTACTTAACAAACCATATAGAAAGTGGAACACAAAAAGGGAATCAGAACTTCTCAAACTAATCGAAAGTTATTTTTAGTCTTTCACAAAGTCGTAAGGACACATTAACTATTCGTTTAATGTTTCATTGACTAAAATTCCCAATTGTTAAAACCGTCTTAATTACTCAAAACTTTTCCAGAACAAAAGGAATCTATCATAACCTCCTCCAACCTAATCTCTTTATATCCTGTGGTGTCTGAAGATATGGATTCTTTTTCTAACTGACTATACCTTGATTAACTAATTGACTGTTTGATTGGTAATTTTTCTTAACCATGCAACAATAAAATGTAATTGAAAAGTGTGTTGCGAATTGTAGGAAAATCAGATTTTAAACAGGGAATGCATTTTACAATTAAAATGCATTAGATTTTATGGATATACGTTTAAAAATAAGGACATATTTTGACAAATTTTCATAAGAGTTTCCTGATTCCTAATGGTGCATTCAGCATTATAGCTATTTAATTGTGCATAAGAAAATTTGACAGAAAAAAATCTCTTGCTGAGTTTTGGAAATTCATACACCTGCAATTACTAAAGATACATTACACCAACTCCCTCGGGAATAGAAACGAGACATCACATGAACATATAGACTGTATCGTTACTACAATTAGTTACTAAAATTAGTTATGAAGAATATTATTAATGCGAATGTTTACAATAATAACTCATCTTTTGGATTTATCAATAATCATATAAATTGCACCATACTCCCTTTTGCATCATTTGTAATTTCAATTACAGCAAAACATCAAACAGATCGACTGATTAGCTATTTATGTAGCTTAAATTCTATGGAATATTTATGGATTTTTCCTTAATTAAAAACGAATTCTGTAATGCTCACTGAAAAGCGGTCGCCACCTCATACCTCGCTAACCTCCGGAAGCATTTGATTAGTTTTGGCTATAATTTGAATAATACGCACTTGTCTACTGTAACGCATAATTGAACCATCGGTACATTCGGCTTTAATTTGATCTGCGTTGGGTGCTTTGAAATTACCGTTGAAAAATTCCAAATGAGGTACATGAAACAAACGAAGCAACAAAAAAAAAGCCAAACTACACCCGGGGTGCGCTGACAGATGTCCTACCCCTAGGAAGTACGTGTACCGATTGGATCGAACGCGTTGGCATTACATATGTTTTCCTTTCATGTTTTTTTTTTTTACGTTTGGTTGCGTTTTTCCTTCATTTGTTGTACGCAGTGGTTGGAGATAAAAATGAAGTGGAAGGAAAACAGCTGGAATCGTTTGACCAACGGAGAGGTCATGTACGCACACAAAACGATCGGCCGTAAATTAGTTACGCCACCATCGGGAAGTTGTTGGGCGGTAGTGTGCAGGTCGTATCGTAGTGCCATACTATTTGCCAGTATATGCTTTTCCTTTCTTCATACACGAACCTATTTTGGCTTTGGGGTGGCGTGAAAATCGTGACATAAAAAATCTCCCTTCGCTCTCTTGTTCGCTTTGTGCGTACCGGTGGAAGGGAGTTATGCGCAAGGGAACCCCCGGAAGGGTTTCACACCACCCATTCACGGTGTGTTGTACGCAGTGTGAGGGGCCGGGGGATGAATTCCGGGGTGCGTGCAATCACTGAATAATTAATTAATTATTTATTATATTGTTATTACTCTTATTTATGGTTTGACCCCCAAACGGTAGTGCTCACGTTGCGGATAGTCTGCCAGACGCACATTGGCCATTGCTTCGGTACGTATTTCTAGGATACGCCTCGGGCTTGTCCTGTGTGTATGAAATGTGTATTTTTAGCTTGCCGATATGCTTTTCCTCTTATATTCCAACACTTTTCAGGCGAATACAAGCCACTCGATGGGATAGCGCATATTGAAACCCATTTGGTTTGCTGTCAGTCAGCGTCTGGACGATCGATTCGGTTGTGACAGATGCAGTGTCCACCACCGCACCTTCCTGCCACACCCCCAAAGATACCCTTTCACGCACCGTTTTCAATTCACCAAAGCGCACCCAACTACCGCAGTCGAGTTAAAATTATTTTAATTTAATTTAAAATCAATATTTTAATAAAGCGTAATTTATTTATACGCACCGCGCGCGTTAGCACATTTGCCGGGGTACTGGTCTGGTGCTTTCACGCACAAACCATGATTGCATATCAGAAAAACACATCTCCTGCTTGACTGCGAAAGCAGCACTCGATCCACTCGATAGTTCTTGTTTGCATGTCACCGCGAACCGAAAGGACACTGCCGTCGGTGTTTTTGCATAAACAAAAATCATCTCACTTCCTGTTGCGGCATTACGGGACCGAAGGATCGGGAAGGGGCAAGGGGAATGGATACAACCACTAAAATGTCCCACCACCACATCCGGACAGCATGTTCGTCTCCCCCGTGGGACAATAAATGAGCGAAAAAGAGTAAGAGAGAAAGATAGAGAGAGAGAGAGGCAGTGAAAGAAGAGAGCGTATCGTCGAGCTAGCTTTACTGATTGAAGGGTGGTTTACACGTGGCAAAAAGGTGAACACCGTAAAACACATCCGCTACACACACACACACAACACACGACACGGGAGGCAAACAGCGAGGCTCGGCCCGGAGTCTGAGATTTGCATCCTGTTTGCATCTCCCGGCGGGGCCACAAACCGGAAATGTCATATGGCCTGGTTTGCGGGAATGCGTTTTCGAATGCGTTTGTGTGCACCGTGGCACACTGCTTTTCCTCGTGCTGATTTGCCTGATTCGGGTCAACTTAACCCGTTCGACGAACGGAGGGTTGCTACTTGCGGGTGAACGCTTTCGGTAGCACCAAAAACCATCAACATGATGATTAATCAGTTTTTAATGGTGCAACGGTGTTGCGCACAGGCTGTGTTTGGGGCTACTCCTGATAGCCGGAGCAAAGCAGAGTAGGGGTAGTGTGGAGTGGAATGAAATGCAGACCAGCGAGCACTGCTAATGGGAGTTTTGATTTCATTTGGGCCCGGCAACGATTCGTGCGTTTGAGATAATTTTATTTTTTGGTGGTAGCGAAAGAATTTACGGTTTGCATTGCGTTGTTTTGGAATGCGTTGCATTGCTTCCGGTTGGAAATATGGCAACGGTAACCACAGCAATGCTTAGTGCTGATAAAGCTGTTTATCACACGTGCATAGGTTTTGATCTGGAACAGCAAATATTATTATATTTTTCGTTGTTTAAATGATTTCAAAAATTTCACTCAACAAATGATAGTAAAAAATTGGAATTAAGGTTCTTTTTCGCCAGGAAAAGTTCTAGTTTTTTTTAAAATTTTCTGGCTACCTTTTACGATTAGTTCATTTGTTTTTCCACCAGCTTTTGCTAAGATTGGTGAATCATTAAGATCAAGTGATTTGACAGAATACCGCTAAATATAATCTCAATTAAAGTCCTTACCAAAAGTATCGCTTATCATGTTATCAAATATCGCTAATGGAGGCGCCCGGTCATTCACGAGTGGAAAGCTTCAGGGCCATGACAGCTCAAACTCATACTTCCCCAGTCACTCATATCCCTCAAGAAGAGTCTCAGATCCATAGATCCCGTTGTCTATATCATGCTGCTTCTCTTTTCTTTAGAGACAACAAATAGTGTGTGACGAATGCTAATTATGTTTTGTATATACAATCTTTGCAACATTGAGTTTAATATTTGGTCAATCTGTGAAAATTGTTATCTGTGAAAAAATGTATCAAAACTTGTATATACAAATTTAAAACCAAATTAAAATATCACCTATAAAATATCTTGTTAACAAATATCGCTAATGGAGGCGCCCGGTCATTTTTAAATTTCAGGCCACGGGACCATAACAGCTGTGGCTTTTTTTCCAATCTTCCCCAGTCATTTGTATCCTTCGAAAAAAGTCTCAAATTCACATCTTCCGTTGTCCTTGGAGGATTGGTGCTTCTATTTAAAGAGAGACCAATTAAACTAATGATAATATTCTGGAATACCGCTAATGGAGGCGCCTGGTCATTCATGAATCTAAAATCGTAGGACCATAACAGTTGAGGCTTTTCTACAAACTTCCGCCTTTTCTCAAGAAGCGAAATCTATTTGTCTACCCAGAAAGTTAACAGAAAGTAAAAATTGGTTCCCAAGACAAGACCCTAAGACCCAAGACCTAAAATTAAGTTGTCTTTTCAACTACGTTTTCAAAGTTTCCATCCAGGGTGGCTCGGTAGTGCAAATGATAATGGAACCGCTCTTTATACGACCAAATAGTTTATTACATTCTATACGGATCCTACCCCTATACCGCAGTAAAACAAAATAAGATGAAGAAAAGCCAGACAACAAAACAATGAAACAAGCAACAAGCAACAAAAAAAGGAAAATTTCCTACCTCCTAATATGGGCAGAATTGTTTGTTTGCTTTTTCTTAACTTGCTAAACATTGTTGTTAGCAGATAAATTGATATTGGTGCTTCGGCCATTTTCAGCCTCGATTCAAAAGTCATTAATGCGCTTTATTTTCATCAACTACTAAACCAACCCGAAAAATTATCATTGTCACACAGAAAACAAAACAACAACCTTGACATAAAAATGCACTTCCCGAAGCAAGTTTTCATTTTTATTTGTTTCAATGCTATAACGAAATTAGTTTCTCATCACAGCATAATTTGACCTTCCTCGCTCGCTGTGTATGAACCAGCATGGGTACGGGTAGTAGTAGGAATTTAATTTGCCAAAACCCGACCAACACCACCAACAACGCCGCACTACCTCTCCGAAGGGCTCAATGCAAAGTCTCCAGGTTTTTCCGGCCGAAGCGCACTTAATTCACTGCCGCTTGGCACAAGTTTTGATGCAATTATTATTTTCATAAACTAACTGCACTACCCTTCCATTACCACTACCGAATACCACCACCGTTCCTACTCGTTCATGAATAATTCAAATCTCCTCGCTTGCCATT
Source organism: Anopheles longipalpis (assembly GCA_016170015.1). NCBI lineage: Eukaryota > Metazoa > Arthropoda > Insecta > Diptera > Culicidae > Anopheles > Anopheles longipalpis. Next base: position 22,816,582 of record CM028103.1, on the reverse strand, counting down.
TGCTTTTTCTCAAACTTTTTCCCCTTCACCGTTTCCTGCATCGATTTCCCGCCCGTAAAGTGGTACCGTCCTGTTGTACATTTGCCAGTTGGTTGATTGTTGTTTTTCTGTCGTTGTGATTACTTTTTAAAAATGTGTATGCATGCATGCGAAAGTGTACGTGGTGCATGCTGACTTGCGCTATTACCTGGCAGGGAGGTTAAAGTTGAGAGATCTGTGTACCACACTAGTCACACACGCATATGGCAAATGTTTTCCTCTCTTGCCCCAGGTAAATGCACGGAAATTGTACACCATTGCAATTAAATGTAGCTCGAACAAGTTGTGCCCCAGTTGAACCTAACTACGGCGTTTGGCAGGACGAACGTGAGTGTGTGTTTTGGGGTGTCTGTGTGTGTGTTTTTTACACTCTGTCTCTCTGTGAAAGCATGTTAAATGCACAATTAAAAAAGCGCACTCCTTTACACGATACAAGTGTTAATATTTCAATTGAGCGCCACATCAGGCTCTGGCTCAGAGGGTTTTGTGTGGAACCGCAGGATGCTACGCAAGTACGTTCCGAAGCGTGGCGCTGAATGGGTCATTTGGGTGTATTAATACACACTTACGAAAAACAAAAACATGGAGAAACAATCAAGGCTTTCGTGTACAAATTGCGGAGTAAATTGTTATAAAAAAAAACCAGCATACTCTAGCAACTTTCATTTGATGAAGTTTCATCTTTTAGTACAGGAACGCGCATGAGTTTTAATTGTTTTTGACCCAGAAAATTGTTCTAAATAGCTATGTTTAACACTGTTGCATAATGCATTATTCATTTGGAAGTGTTTGATGGAACTGTCTAAACGTTTGATCGTTTTATTGGGAAGATTTTATATTAAGCACAAGGTTGATTTCGAATGTTATAAATATTTAAATACAAAAAGTAGTGTTCTGTTTATGTTAAGCAAACACAAGGAACATGTTTTTTGTATTTTGTTGTTGTTGTTGTCAAAATTCGTTCGGTATTGCTGGCTAGTGAAATGTGCCCGGAGTGATTAGGGCTTTAAGACATAAATAAACCTTCCAATTAACCTCCATAATCCTTCATTATCACCAGTAAAATGTCCTTGTAGTTGAGCAGCTGAAGCTGCATATTTCTAATAGTTCTTGCTAGAGTACAGAGAATTAAAACTGGACGCACATCAGAAGTAGCACTTCCTGAGAATAAAAATATTTCCTTTACAAACGAAAATAAACGATGACTTAGTCATAAAATTGACCATTGCAAATTAATTTATAGCGGTAGGTTTAAGGTTTAAAAAAGGAAGAAAAGGTTTAATTCGTATCCTGTAGAAACCATTTTTATATTTCACTTGAAGACAAGCACGGTGTTTTGATCGCATCTTTTGTTTACAAAATTTTCCCTTCCAATTTAGTTGTGATTTTTTTTTGATTAATTTTAACTTCATTAATAAAAAGTGCAAGGTGCAAAGTAAGTTCTAATTTAATAATGTTTTTTAACACATATTTTATCAACACGTTCGGGGTTGTCTTTCTAACGATGTACATCCACTACTGTTAACTTAAATCAAAATTTTTCAAAACAAAATTAAAAATGAATTCCTTTTTTTGCTAGGTTAGAACGGCCTGGCCGTAACAAGAAAAAAATAAATTCCTAGAAATAAATCATTTCTGAAACAATCTTTCATACCGTGTTCTATGGTTAACAATTTCCTGGGAGCAAAGAGTCATCGCTGTGACAAAAACTAAACATTAAAAACATACCTAACTGATAGAGAAGTCTGTACAAAACTTGAATAGGACAACAGTTCTCAAGTGATTAAATCACACTACGGGGAAAATTAATTATTTGCCTACGATTGCTAGCTTTTGATAGAAATGCTGTCCACCGCACTAGAAATGATGAGGTTGTATATATTTTTTTCTTTCTCCACTTCCCAAGTACCTGTACAAACTGTCCACAAATACTGGGGCCATCAACTACGCCCGCGCAAAGTTTGACTAATTCATGAGTATGATGTAGTGCCGGTGGCCAACTGCCTCTGTTCGTGCCACTGATAAATAAACAAAAAAGATTGATTCAAATTGTGCGTGGAATTGTGTGCCAGTGTGTTGGCGATGGTTGGCCACTCGTAGCGTTGTACGGACGTTACGTGTTTTGTTTGTATCGGTCTGTTTCGTGCTTCTACTTTTGCTAGGATTGTTTAAGTGTGTTAAAGGGACTCGCTAGTTTCCCTCCAAATGAAGGTCAAAGGGATTGTAGTGAAACCAAAAGACTACTATAGTTGTTAGAAGAAAGAAAGAGTTATCCGTCATGTTTTTTTTTGCTTTCTTCCATCGACTACGGATTAATGAGGAACAAATATTCAATACTGACCAACAGGCTTGATTGCTTCGGATTTAATTGATTTAATTTATGTATGTTGAAGCGACCAAAAGAGACCCAGCAGCGTATGGTTGAAATATAGCTATCGATGTTAAAGGTGATGATGCTTCTACTTCTGGTGACGAGTTGCAGCTGTGCAAGGTCATAAAAATCCAATATAAATACATACACACCAAAAAAAAGCAACGACCAGAAGAAAAGTGCTTAAGCCTTCACGCTTATAATCTCTTCTCATGATCAATCCTGAATGTTACCAAACACAATGCCAAAAAAAAGCAGACAGCCCCGGTGATAAATCATCAAATATCAATTTCCTGCTGATGCAAAATGAAAATTCGACGCCATTCAAAATTCATTCGACCGCGACCACGGCTGGGTTCTTCCGAGCGGGGTAGGCGCTTGCGTTAGTGTATGTGTCATCGTTCTCCCATTCCCTGCGGTTCGGTGCATCGTTTTTGATCGATTGTGGCAGGATATTGTCGCGGAAGAGATGCTGCCGCTGCTACTCGTTGCATGTGCAACACAATGGAAATCAATGACAAACACGACACTGCCGAACGGAATGGCGGAAAGGATCGAAGAGCTGGGGTGACCGAAACCGAAGCGAAGTGAGGTCGGATTGGCGAAAAGCTGTTTGATGCATGTCACTGAAAAAGTCAGCATGTTCCGGATCATCCTCGTGGGTAATTTATCTCAAGCTTGCCATTTACTCGGTGTCGCGGAAAATAGTAATAAAGCAGCCGAGAGGTCGAGAATGCGGGCGAGCGTTGGGAGTGGAAAATGCATTTGTAAAAAAAAACAGCAAACGTACATAAACATTTTACTCTTTCGTGTATTTTTTTTTCATCCTGGCGCCTTTGGTTAAAACGCTTTTCGAGCGTGTTTGATTCTGGGTTTTCTGCCAAAAAAAAGGTCAGATTTGTTTTTTTTTGTTTGCTTCATTGTATAAAAACGGGGTTGGAGATTTATTCATAAAATAGAACTGCAAGCATGCGGGAAACCTGGGACGGTTGGGCACTGCAAGTATTAATTATATCGTTTCAACTTTAATCTTTACCCGTATGGTAGGGAAGAAAGGTAGAAAAAAGAAGGTAAAGGGAACTGGTAGGATTTTCCCGTTTCCTCCGCGTGCGGGTGCAAATTTGCGTGAGAAGCCTGTATCGGGTGGATTTAAGATTGATTGATTGATCTCGCCGACCACCCCACACAGACCGGTGGTTGTTTGCATCCGTGCACAAATGCATTCGATTTCAATTATCTACCCCCCCAAAACGTGGCTATTTGTGTGCAATGGATGGTTTGTTTGAGCACAAAAAAAAACACACAGAAGCTGCCGCAAAATACTTTTATGAACACTTTCAATTACTGGCCCAATCTCATGGTAGCGTTAATGTTAATTTTGTCAACACCTACACAAAAGTCGGCGAGCAAAAGAAGGATGAATATGAAGATAAAAGAATACCCCTCATTTTGCTATAAACCAACAAAAGGGGTTTTATTTCTTGCTGTTTAAATTTCCTTCAAATGGATTTACCGCTTATGGAAAGATTTCATTTTGCTTCGCTAATTTCCATCTGCAAATAAAGCGGGTGAAAGATAAAAATTTACGTCCAAGATTGGTTGATTGCAAGTGCCCGGAAATCGAAACGGAACCGAAAAGGGGAAAGGGCCTTTGTTTCCTGTTTGTTTTTATGTTTGTTGTTTGCTATTCATCCATAATGAATGAATATGCAATCAGTTTTGGGTTAGAATGGGAAATCGTTTCCTGGAACAATGAACAATTCGAACGATGAAGCTCTTTGAGACTCGTTATATATTTTTATTCATAATTTTAATTCACAATCGTTTGATATTTTGAAATATTTATCATTTATATATCAAAGTTTAAAAATTAAAAATATATTATAATGGTATTTTATAATTGACAATACATAAAAATTCATATTCCTACTTTAACATGAACCTATGTTTGTGTCTTTCAATAAATGTTGTTATAAATATCATAAAAATAAAATGGCAATTTTTAATAAAAACAACCTACTCGTGTTCGATACGTTTAACTAACTAAGTTAACGTTTTTTTACTCGAAATGTATTATTTGCAAACAAGAGTTTATTTAACATTAAAGTTTTAATCTTTTTCCGTATGTTTATCTATTTACAACTTGTTTTGCGTTTCTGATTAACGTTTATTTAAATTCCTACAACACAAACAAACCATTACATTATTAACAAGGTTTTGCACAAAACCAATTCCGGCTATAGTTTATGTTTACTTTGCACCAATCAAACTACCGTCCACTCCACACAAACCATTAAAATCACGTAAAAAGAACACAAAAGCACCGATCAATTTTCATGCAGAAATTGTTTATATGTTACTGCCAAGCATGCAACCAAAATCAAACCAATTCGGTGCGAATGATTATTCCGACCGGCCAGCACCAAAGGTTCAAAGGGTGGTTCACCCTTTGCACCATTTCCATCCGCTTGCTACCCATTTTCCATTGCAAACCGACAATCGCGGCCCACAGGCCTGGCCTGGGTGCGCTAGGCAGTGCTATAATTATTAAAATTACCAATTCATTTATTCCGCACCGTAATTGTTATCAGGGCAAAAAAAAACTTCCACCACCCTACCGTAAGGACTTGCTCCGGCACCTTCCCAGTGAGTTTCCCTCACCGGCCAGTAGCTTTGGGCTGTCTGTTTCTTTTCCATTGTGTTTTTTTATTACTTGCCTTTATCTTGGCCTGGACACTTAAAAAAAAGCTTCGAAAACAACAGCTCCAGCGGGTCAGTCAGACAAAACGAGCGTTTTTTTTTTGCTTTTGTGTTCTGTTAAAAATGTTATGCAAATTATTGTTGTCCTTTTCCACAAGTCCACTGTTCGGTCGGCTTGGGAGAAGGGCGGGGGACTGTTTTTCCGTCTATTCATTCATTTGCATTTTTGGTGGAAAACAGCAGTGGCAACCGTCCGAACATCCATCGGACGTGAAAAACCATACAGTCGCTCCGGCCGGAAAATGGGAAGCTGTTCAGCTTACAATGATCATCATCCCTCGATGTTGCTTGCTCTTTCTCTCTCTCTCTATCTCCTTCTTTCTCCCTCAAATGAAAGTTATTTTTACATTGTTGTACAGTTATTTAGAACATTTTTATTTACCCTTAAAAACCATTTCCCGTCCGAGTGTGCCATTTCGTTACTGTGTGTGCTTAATGTTTCGCTGGTATATGTATTCGTCCGCTCATTTAAGAAAAGGTTTGTTTCGGGGATTGTGTATCTTTTTCGCACGTTTGCTCATCTGCCCGGTTCAATGAACGGTCACGCATTCCCATGGCCATTTTCCATCCTTACGGTAGGCATCGTCGCTTCGAAACGAGAAGCTTTTCTACTGTGTTTTTGATGTGAATCCCTTATTTTTGCTTCCTTACCTAATGGTACAACGCCAATCTCACTTCAAGCCACGGGTTTGGAGGGTGTTGTTATTAAATATTTTATTGTTTTCCGTACAAATTAGCAGATTGAATTAGAGAGCGGAACGTTCGTGTCCTAGCCGCCTTCACTATTTACATTCGTGTCAGTTCGACGGAAAGATTTTGTTCGAATCAAGCATCGGCAAAAATGGGAACAAAAACAAGATAGAGCTATCTCGTCTTGCCTTGTAGGATGAGTGTGAACAAAACACCACCTCTATCCTACAACCCTACTTGCTGGAAGCAATACTTCCGTACTGCGAATTGTAACTTAATGAAATGGAAAAGAAAAATAGCAAACTAGTAATCAGGTTGGCCAGAGTTGCTGATTGTCGGTAAACACTGAACTGCCGCGAGTATGGATGGGTGAGGAGTGTTAGTGGTTGTAGCGAAACAGCAGAAAAAACGCACACTCACAGGATCACAATGCAACGAGATACAATTCCCAGCCTCGATGGTGTCTTCCTTATGGTACCATTCGGGTGGTTTATTTAACCGATGATTCGCGCGTTTTCTTGGGGGAAATCAGCAGCCACCAGAGCCAATCAAATGCCGTGGGCGATCGGAATGAACAGCGTTAGTCAGGATGTCGAATGATATAGCTTTCACGCTGGAAGTCGGAACCGATTGTGAATGGAACAATGGGAAGGGGTGGACCCGTGAAAAAGGGAGAAAACTTATCGTTCCGGGTAGTTTATTCTTTCTTTTAATGTGAATGATTGATAAAGACGAGATCTTTTCTAAGAAGATTCGTAGCGTTAAATTAGAATCAGGTTTAATAATTAGCTTTACTTTCGATCATTTAACATTTAATGTGTGATTTTTTTGTAAAAAAAAAACAAGCCAAACATCCGAGTTAGAGAGGACCGAATTACTTTCTCTGAAACAACTGTATTGATTTCGTTGCGTCATTTCTAGTCTGTCTAGCAATACAAAAAAAATCCCTTCCCATCGGCCAGAAACCCCAATTCCAGCACCCCAAAATAGACAAGCTCATAAAACTCGCATCTTTCCCATGGAAAACGTCTCCATCTTAGCGTCTGATCCGAATCTGGGAAGGCTGAGCCCATGGTTGCGTTGTTGCTATCCTAATCGGCTCAACCATTCTGCCAGCCTGGTTGGTATTACGACCGAGACAGCAACGCACACAATTCATAATCGATACCGTATTGAATTCGTATCGAATTCCCATTGTATCACTGCTTCCAATCTCAAGACTTGCCGTGTTTCCGTTCCATCCGAAACCTCATCCAATCGATATTCCTATCCATTTGGCCTTTTGCTACCCTTGCTGTTACAGACACGAAGGCCTTTCTTGTTAGGCATGGGAAATATCAGCTCAAACAAAACAAACCCCACACAAAAAAAAACCTAAACCGAACCTTTCATTTTCTGCCCGTTCTGTAACGGTCAGCCTCACCACCTGTCTGGCCTTTGACTGGGAGAATTTATTGGAAATTGAATTTGGGACGTTTTACGAGTCATAACAATAATTGTCGATAATATTACATCATCATAAATATGGGCTGTAATGGGCCGGCAGGTTTTTTTGCTGGTGCAAAGGGATGCGAAAGTGATAAGTAGGCGTTTTCCTTACCACCCAAGCGGGGGACATACTCGCACACAGGGAGAGAGAGTAAAAGATAAGGAGGAGGGTTGGTGGTTCGTACTTGATACTAACATTTGGGCCTTCCGGTACTTCGGTCCTCAAGTGAGGCTGTATTTTTGCACGCAAGACGAAGAAAAGGAGAGCCACTGATAAGACAATGGTATGCATCGCTTTTGCTCATGGTGTTGCCACCATACCATAGAAGACGGCTGTTGGGAGGGTGAGGGTGGAAATAAAGATTTTATGTTTTTGTTGTGGCATAAGTTATGACAAGGCAGTGAGAAAATCTATGGGCTGACACCAAACCAGATATCAAGTGATGTGTATATCCGATTCCGATCGACGGTGAGTGGTTGCTTTTAGTAGCTTTTGCTAGTGTGGCTGTGACAGTCGTGTGTCCGCATGCAGTTAGTCCGTGCCAAGTGCATGATGTTGTTAAGTGCAATCAGTGTACGGTTAAAAGTGTCACCGGAGTATGTCATAATATTTATGGCCGATGCTTATCTTACAGATTGAGCACAATTGTAAAGTGAGGTGATTTTATCGATAGCGGGATATTTAAATCATAGTTCTAACAGCATTTTTCTTTTATGTTCGAATTGCATTCAGAAGAGCCTATTCTTGTGCGCTTTATTCGGAGGTATGACGACACGGAGATGCTTCAAAGGAGAAGTGTTTGATAGTTTATTATACGCAAAATTCAATATGATTGATTAAAACGTGATATTAACACGTTCCGTACCAAGCACAAAACGGTATAGTTTCCTGCGGGCCCAAAAATCGCAAATTCTGCTAGATATTGATACGAATGCAATCGTTCCTACTGTGTGTGGGTCCGATCCACCTTTGGGTCGTTGGAGAGAAAGAGATAGAGTTATTGTCATCTCGTTCTTTCTAGCCGAAAGGTACCGATGTTCTATTTTTATTCTGACTGTTTTTTTACTCTGAAAAACACCTGACAGAAATGAACTACTGATATTCCCTGATATACGCCATACTCGATAACGAGTTTCTATCTAGCAGTAACAACAACTTAACAGTTATATGTATAAAACATTATCGGAAATATAACCAATGGACGAAGATGAAGAAATGTTCAGTAATGTAAGTTGGAAAATCCGCAAAAAGATGGTGATATACAAAGAAATCTATCATCAAACCAAGAATTCGATATACGCTAATATTCGAGATACGCGATTGCCTCCGGTCCGCATTGATAGCGTATATCGGGGAATACCTGTATATCGTTTCGTNCCACACTTGATGCGGTTTCGCTAAAGCATAGCCGTCACCCATATTTGGGTGACGCGGGCCCCCAGGAAACATAGCCGTCACCCATATTTGGGTGACGCGGTACGGAACGTGTTAAAAGGGCGAAAAAACGATACAGATAATTCTCTCTTCTATCTCTTCTGGGCTTAACGACCTGTAAGGTCACGACGATCATTTCTGGCTTACTGGACTTATTTTTACCACGTAGCCGAATAGTCAGTCCTTGCTACGGGGGACTATCCGCATTAAAAATTTATATAAAAAAGTTGTATTCTATTCTATCAAAGGGCAAATAAAAAGGGAAAATTTTATGGAAAATGCCATTTATGGAAATGGTGCGTATGCTCGACTCGCTCCTTTAGGAAGCTCTTTTAGTTTCGTCACTGCATTGGATATTGTATAACATGAACATTTTTCATTTTTCCAATGACTTTAATGCATATAGTACTTAATAATATTACCTGCAAAGGATCGCTTTTAACAACAAAATTCAATGTTATAAAATTGATTTTGAAAATTTTGTTTAAAAATATTAAAAATAATTTACGGATAGTCAGCCCCAGTGTATGGAGATCCTAATCGATTGTTAATTCCTTTTCAATCTCAACATCTAAAAGCTTTCTTCATCCAGCAAATCGACTTGATGCACTACCAGCTGCACTAATGCAGCTAATCCTCATTCTGTCTCACCGCTTAAGAAGCCAAAGGGTAACCAACTGCCCACTTGCATGTACGTAATGTAATGCGTCACCCTAGCACAAAAACCAGAAAACTCAACCACTTGCTACACAAAAACAAATCACCTGTAAAACATCTTTCATACACACTTACCGGTAAGCACATACACCGAGGCAGGTGCACAAGCTTAGAAAAGAGGATGTTCCAGCCCTATTCTCGTTCTGCGTGTTCTACGACGATACGACGCAGTTATAGGAAGGATGCGTTCGCAATGAATAAGGGCACCCTTATTTGCGGTCTGTGGCCTGCTCGAGTTGTTTGCGTTTTATTTACCGACACTCGAGTCCCGTGTCCCGTCGACACATTACGCAAATGTGTACCACAGGTCCAGGAACTATTTTATTTCTCGCTTTCCCACTTCCATAGTCCTCCCGTCAGCCTCTCGACTTGATTCACACATTTACGGTGCGAAGATGTTGATGTACATACATATGCACGTGAAGTGTTACAGTATGTTGGTCGGTTTTTTGGTACAAAAGAGAAAGAGACACACACACACACGTATTTTTTTGCCTCTTCAAACTGTATCCCGTGTCGCCATTTTGTCTCGGTGTGTTTATTCATCAAAATTTATGCACACATCGGGGATAAGATATCGGGAGTGCCGAAGATGCTTTCTGCTGGGTGAACACAGACAGAGTCACACATTCCACCCATACCGAAACACAACCGGGATAAGTGAAAAAATATGGCTTCCGAGAATGGGGATGGGTGTTGGTGCACTTCGGAAAGCTTCCGGAAAATGAATAACAACACCGAGACAGCGTGAAAAGGACTGAAGCATAATAGTTGCGTACCGAACGGTACGGTGACGCACTTGACTCGAGCGTCAGTAGAATGGGAGCAATGAGGAAAGCCACCATTCCTTAAGGGCATACACTCTCGGGAGACATCTTGCCACGGTAGTGCTGGATGTACCGTGGTACGGGTGGAAAAACGGATTCCACTGAAGTGGCCACGGATTCAAGTGCCAGCGAATGTCGGGAGATTACGACCATGATTCGCACCCTGACGACGGGCAACGCGTCGGTAGCGATCGTCCTACCGACCATGTGTCTCTGTGTGACAAAAATGACGGATTTCTAGCGAATGTTGGGTACCGCCCAGACAAGGGTCTCGGAGTGGTGTATTTACACATTCTACGTATGTGCAATTTATATGGTAAGATGGTAAACAACGGCTTTACGGTGCACGGGCACGTTGCCGTTTCGTTACGAGCACAAAGGAAGTGGTAAAGTGTGGCTGCATAATATTCAAAAGAATGTTGAAACAAGCACTTTTGCAGCAAAGTGAAAACACATTTTCTCCCCGGACCACCGAACGAGCGTATGTATGGAAGTGGGACGACCGTTGAGAATGATGTGAGTTTGGTGAAATTATGCACACTGAGCGCATACATAACAATAAGAAATGAATGGATGGGTGGAGTGCCTCTATGGCAAGATTGTGATACATTTTGTTAATTTGTTACACCGGTTCACGCTGAGATTAAAATAGTGCGGCAGTGACCCATTTTACTAGCAGCATATAACGACAAGTTTTTCTATGTTGGAAATATATAGCACCAGGTTCAGAGCTTTTTATACCATGGAAAAATTCTTTTTTCTTTGTTTTTACATAAAACTTATTTACAGCTTCCATAATCCCTGCTCAATAGCAGCTGGGGTGTAAATGTAATAATGATAATAATTAAACCCCTAGAGAGACACCCATTCGCATTTTTTTCGCAATGCAAACTGAACACCGAAGAATGTACAATGAAATGAAAAGAATCAAGCTCCATTCCCACGAGTGAAAGAATACCGCACCAAAAAAGGGAAGCAAAAATTATTAACAACTTGTTTATCTTTCTGCATCACGCTTATGAATTCACAAATGGAAACGCTCACACAAATAGGGGCCAAATTAAACACAGTGAAAACTTTGCCGAATGATTGTGCCAGCTAGCGAACAGTGCCCGTTGGGGGAAGGGAAAAAAGGCGAGCGAAGAAAAAAAAACCATCCAAGCATATTTGTGGCTGACGGCTCGTACAAACATGGCACAGATGAGGAAAGAAAAGGTGCAGCATCGGTAAGAAAACATTTGCCATGTTAGGAAGATAATTCCACTACCGGTGCTACAAATGCAAAAAACTAAATGCGAAACAAAAGCACCGAAAACCGTAGCAAAACTTAAATCGAAAAAATAAGTTTAGTAAAATACGATTATGAAGATTTACCAGCCATTGCCGGGGTGTGTGTGTGTATAAGAAAAAGAATTTGTCCTTTCGTTCTTGCTTAAAAAGGCCAACAGCTTTACCAAAGCATTTTCAATCGTAATTTTTTAAGAACATTTCAGTGGATATTTTAACGTTTCTTGTAACTAAAAACAAAATGAAGTCATGTTTGTGAAGAAATAAAGAAACAAACCTTAAACTGTGTTTAATTTAGAACATTTGTTAACTTTGCTATTTTAAAATATTAACTTCATATTCAACCTTCAACAACCGAGAATCTTCTATCGAGTTTTGAGTTTTCCGTTATCGATTTTAAAAACTCGTTCCCTTATGCAATAATAATTCAAAGTTCATCCCATTTCACTACCAATTGTTCTGCTTCACCAGCTATACTTAACCAATGCACATCGTATACGCATAGCGAGTTGCACCGCATTGCAATTGAGCTAAAAATAACGAGGAAAAATGTTAAACAAAACAAAAAGTGGAAACGATCACCGACAGAAACTGCGTGCAGGAGACACCCGACTGTATCCGTGTACCAACCTAATATAATCCAATTAAGTAAACTGGGAAAATGCACCTATGACGCACTCGTCTAACCATTGGTTACGCGTTGATATAGATAATTTACACTTCGTCGATTATCGCTTAACCAAGTGGAAATGCACAGAAAAAAAATACACAACACAACATAGACCAGATGGGTGCAAATGTTTGCAAAAAAATTATATTTATCTTTTTTATTTTTTTTATTCAGGTAGAACTGCCTGGCTGCATTGATTATTTATGTTTATTTAATGCTTGAAAAAAGTAAACTGTAGTATGAAAATAAATTATTATCTTTCTACATCCTTTAACATTGAATGTCCTTCAAATAGTAATTTATACAAATACTGCGAACAAATATATCGTAATGATGTTATAGTATGTACATTAGCAGGTCGACTATCTGTAGCAATCGGGACTCAGCATTTGCCGGAAAACCAAATATCACGGTTAATAGGCACCTCGCTTTATATTGATTAATGTTAGTGTTTAGTGTGTGGACATTTATTAAAGTGTGCATTTTGGTATATTACTGAGTGCTTTAACGCTCCAAAATAAATCTGTTTTGTTTCTTCGAACTATGCAAGTTGTATCATTCACTTTTGTGAACTTTATTAATAACTTTCATTGTGTTTTGCAATTAATATGTCACTTAACTTCTGAAACCGTCATTTCCTAGCTTCATGGATAATCCGACACCCGGACAAATGATTCTTAGGTATTCAGCGTCCCACTGTAAATTAAATTTAAATTCAAAATAGTGTAAATTAAACATGTTTATGTGCGAGATCTGCCATAGCTGGAAAAAATTAGGATGAATCTACTTCCTGATAGTGATTTGCCAGTGATCCAATGATCAAAAAATAGAATCCAATCCTTGGTTTTGAAAATGTGTCTTCTTGGAAGATTTTTTTATAATATCATTTTATAAAAGGATATAAGAAATTCTTCAATATTGGTCAGGTGTTTTCTTGCGTAGATATTCACTGAAAAATGCGTGGATTTTTTTTTTACAGACACATGAATGTTCGAACACAATTCAATTCTAAAAGTCTCGATTTAAACATTCCGTAAAAAAATTATCGAAAAATCTACCTACACGCTCCTTAAAGCGAACGATGAACATTCAACATAAGGTATCAGCCAGGATTAAACTGCAACCAAAACGCCCCACCAACAATAATGGCCTATAATCAATCCAATCAGCACACGCTCGTGAAACATCTCGTCCTAAAATGCTGTAGTAAAATTAGACTAAATCATGTAACAAAATAGAAAATTGAATGCGAACGAAATTAGTAACAAAAAAACCCTCATTTTATTCTTCGGTAAGGCTCGGTTGCCCAATATTCCAGCACGCGTGGGACGTCCGTGAACGTTCGCTAATGTCTTCGGGAATGTATGCCGTAGGATGGCACTTTCACTTCTAGCCACTCCAAAGTTATGACACACCGAGAGCACAATAATGGGCTCGATAATAAAAAAAAACACACACACACACAACAAAACCAAACTGCCATTTTAAATACACCCACGTTACCGTGCTGGTATATCTGATGAGCGGCCACACGCCGTTTTGTATGGGGCTTGTACCATCCCATTCATCTCGCGTTTATCCAAATCAGGAACAAAAAAAAAACATAGGCACATTAGTGACCGAACGACGCGCCTAAGCTAACATCCTGCACACCGCCAAGGATTCATCGTATTTTCGAACATAAAATTTTGAATAAACATTCCTCCAGATTTTTGGGTAAATTCATTTCTTCTTTCCCATTTTCATGCGACGCACGGTGCTTCATTTACGTACGCCTCCAGTGAGTTGACAATACCATTCGGTGGTGATGCGGAGGTGCCTTTCTCAATTTTTGGCCGGCTTTACAAATCGGATCATCGGGTCCCAAATAATACGAAACGACAGGGTGGGAGAGATAAGAAAATATGTCCTCGGCATAAGAGGAAATCGATAATGAAACATGGTTTGGGTAAAATGTTGTGCTCATAAAACATGCGAAACCACCGTTCAGGCAAATCACTATGATGGTTTCGTAGAAGGACACCGATGTGTACGGTTTTCGTACACCAAAAACCATGATTCGGTGAAGTGTCGTCAAAGTGTATATAGAATGCGGGATTAAATTTAATACGAAATTCTTCAAATTTTGTAACACTCTGTGGGAGATCGTACTGCGCTTTATTTCAATTCCTCAAGCGTTAACACACATCGAACAAGCACGGACGATAGGCAAATGGATTGGTAATTTAGATTCTTTATAATTTATTCGAATTTTAAAAATAGTCAACATTTACTTATTCAACCAACCATTCGTTAATACCGTTGTAAACCGGAATGTACTGCTAGGGATAGAACGCAAAAAACGACACTAATCTTTTCATTTCCATGGAAAACAATTTCCTCATCATTGCATTGGTAGCCCACTATATCGACGACCGTTACACGAGTCGTTACGAGACCTAGTGAGGGAGAGCGGGTCAAAACGAATCAACGTAAACACGAACTACAAAGTAATGGCCTGCTCGGGAAGAAGGAGGACATCAACACCAACAACAAAAAACCTCCCTTACTGAATCACTGTAACCACAGCAGTAACAACAAAGCAAGAAAAAAGGACTCTATCCGTAGGGATAAAGGAAAGTGACCAACGCGAAGGTCCTTTCGCCAGTAAGCAAATTGTTCCGCACAAACCATGATTTCTGACTGTCTCGAGGCTGTTTTCGGGCTCATTGTGGAATGTGTCAGATCCATGCTGGGGGGATGTGTGTGTGTGTGTTTGTAGCTATAAATATTTAATGCGGCTTATCACGCAGTTACTATCGCATGATATCAATCACCGGTCGAACGAAGCGAAATGGTGGCGGTTGATGGTGAAAATCATGGACATACACTTGACACAATAGTTACCCTCCGGATTAGTGGCACCAAAAATGCTTGTGAAACCTGAAACACTGCCCGACGCAATGACTAAGCGGACGCTCTCTCACGCTCGAGCGGACATGGGGTTGGCCATGTTTTCGGTGTGTTTCGCTACCGGCTACCGCAGGACAGTTCCGCAGTGCGGGTGAAAATGCTTCCACTTGGTTTCCCGGTTTTCTCAAAACACATCAGGTGCTTGGCTCAAATGTGAACCTAGAACGTGGTGGCTATGAATAAGAAATGAATTTGGCACAAAATTGGTCCACTAGTACGGGGTGGTTTGTTGGGGGAGAGGGGTGTGAGAGTTCATTGTTGGGCGGTAGGTAAGCAATGGCATGATTCGAGGAAAATGCCTGAACCTTCCAGAGGGCAAATTAATAGAGCCAACGATTAGGGATTGTAGAAAGGTGTCGGAAGAACAGGGTGCTTTTTTTTCTTCTCACTCCCACAAACAGTACGATTAAAGTATCGAAATGTTTCGTAACGTCTGGTTATTGTCTGGTTAAGTCAATTAGCATTAGGAAATTTACACTCAACGACGATCGCAAAATAAGCGACTAGATGGAAGTACAAAATTTTGAAACACTTGCTTATTCCACATAAAAATGCACATGTTTTTTAAGAATGTTTTTCCCGAACGAAACGTAGAACCAGGCAGAAGGAAGCAAAATGAACTGATCATAACAATAACGCCGTGCAAAGTGATTCGTTCATTTCCTCGAACAATTTATTCGTTCGTTTCAATATTCGCGCCAATGCACAGAAAGGAGGAGAAAGTTTTTCTATCATCACACATTCTATTATTCTCCTGTTCAAAAGAGGAAAAGAAACCGATTTCCGCTCGATTTGAAAGTCCCGTCCCAGGGACATGATGGGCAAGAGGCTGAAGACGGATGGTCGATCGGGCAGACAGACATTGGTCTTTTGTGCAACCATCATATACGCGCCGGCAAAGTGCCACTGCAAACTGCATATCACAAACTCAACGCGCTGTACACGAATGCTGGCAAATAGTTTCCAGCTTTGTCCGTGTGTTTGAACGGGAATAGGCCAAACCGTAGAAGAAAAAAAACGAGAAAATGACAAATTGAAGACGGTGGTGGTGGAAAAAGTTCGTCATATGCGAGCAAAATCGATGTAGATTATTGTACAGTTACGATCGGGACCTACCAGTGCAATGTATGCGGGCCAGCAATATTGCGCCCACGGCACTGGCCGTGACGCGATGCCATGGAAAGGATGCGTGAAGAATGATGGATTTGATTGAGTATCAACATTTCCCATTTCGTGTTGTATTTTGTTTACTTCAATATACGAATAGGAGCGTGTTGATTTGTGACAATGTGATGCCTTATTGTTTCGTGCGGAAGCGAAATTGTAGATTTTTTGTTCTTGATGAAACTTTAAAAAAAACTTTGCAAGCTGCTATATCCGAAATAGAATAGTCATAAATTTGAGAGAAAGTAAATTAACACGTGGGAACTGTTGTATTAATAGGTCAGCAACGAATCTTAATTGTTACAAGGCATTCATTCTTATACGTCTCAGCTGGATCAACAAAACGTGTCCAATTTTCTAGTGAATCAATATATTCACTCATAATTACACAGTTCTCCTCAGTACCATCTTTTTTTGTATTGCTTGAAGCTTCGTCACCATTTCACAAAATTTTTAACAGCGTTTAATTAATTATAAAACTTAAATTTTAAAAGATTTGAAGCATAATAGTTTCTCCAGTTATATTATTAATGTTATTTATTTATTTTATAGGCATTTCCTCCCTGTACTTTGCCTTATCCCGGGCATACTGGGTAGTGATACTGCGGTTATAATTATTAACGTTTTCATTATTGAAATATTAAATAATAATATCATTAATTTGTTTCTTCGTGAAATTGCAATGATGAAAGCAATTGAAAGCAATGATGAAAGAAATTGACATTACCAAAAAAAAATATAACGAAGAAATATATCCAAAACAGGAGATGAATTGGTACATAGGACATCCGCAAACATTTACATCCGACATTTAAACAAATTTAAAACTAAATAGAAATTTTTATTTACATATCCATCTTGTATCAATGTATGCTTTACGATCAAAAAATTATTAAATAATTTTATAATATAAATTTTAGTTGGGGCCGGTCCACACGGCATGACCGGGTTTAAATCCCATCCGGACCGTCCCCCCGTAGCATGGACTGACTATCCTGCTACGTGGTAAAATATGTCTTGATAAGGCCAGGTCGTTCTAACCGAAAAAAGAATTTAGTTGCATGTCAAATACAAAAAAATATCAAATTTTAAGAAGAATTTCATGAAACATGTCCTATTGAGGAATGACAAAGCTTCGCCATGAAAGAAAACTCAAACTAGTATCAAATAGTAACTGCAATGCGAAGCTCAAATTGAAGCAGACAGCCCGCTAAAAACCACAAGCCATAGTCGTATGAATGTTTGAAACCCGGTAAAAGGTCATCTGTGTGCATGTCTGGCGCACAGGAAGCAGCTGTTTGTTGCTAGAACATACGCTTTACCCATTCCCATCCCTCACTGCATCACAGATCACGATAGAAAGCTCTGCTAAAACCACACTTTCCTACTTTGAGACACTGGGGCACTATATGCACGCTTGGGTAGTGAGGAAAACCCCTCAATTCCACCTGTCGGAACTAAACTGGACGGTATCTATTAAACCCCTGGCACGGAACAACTGATTGACGCGCGGTTGGGCTAAGCATGCTTCACAGTAGGGACGCAAAATGGGGTTTTGATAAGAATACCGGAAAAAGAAACTTTATAAAATATTCACCATCGTATTAAAACCGACAGTTTTTCATGAATATTTTAACCAACAACAAAATTACGTACGAATCGTCCCTTGCTCACATGTTGCCATTTTATAAACGGTGCACAAAAGGGGATCGTTGGGGAGAGAGGGCGCAAGGGTAACACTTTCTACACACCGGAATGTAGTGTGCGAATGGAGCAGCTACTGGTACATAAATCGACATGAAGTTGCTTCAGGTGAGTTGCCATTTGCAGCAAACCTAGCATCCCGAATGGGTTTGGCAGGTACTCCGTACTAGCGTCTAGCCTAGTGACATTTTAGCTTCCGCTACTGTCGCTTGTCTAACTTTCGTGCGTAACGAATGCTGAATCTTGTGTTTTGCGGTGTGCCTTAACATGTTTTCAATGGCGTAAAACACTTAAATGTCAAACCTCCAGAGGTATCGAGGAAATATTAATGGAATGAGTAAGCTCTGGTACGAGATTAATGAGTTTCCGGTTGCTGATGCTAGGAATGTGAATGTATTGCCATTATGGGATTGTTTATAGAATGGAGAAAGAGTTACTTTTTACTTAGCAGTGCTAAACAAACTTGACCATTATTACTGCCATTAAAAAAGGGGCAAAAGCTATATCAAAACTTTTTCTTCATATGAGAAATGTTTCGTTACTTGTCGACGCAATGAACTAGTTTAAAAAAATGGACAAGCACTACCGTTGATCTACCATCATTTGAAGTTCCACCAGCATCAGAATGCTTCATTGCTTCTTTAGAAATCAACTACCTAACCTCACCCAACCCGATTGGAATCGAATTCAATTTGGCTTGCCATAAATCTTGTCCCCATTTTGGTCGATATCACTCACACAAGGGGCCAACAAAAAGAGGCACACAAAAGAAATCACAAAAGTGGAAGGTGGGGAACGAATTATTAAATTTGATTACATGCACGATTAGATTTTAAAAGCATGATGTCGGAAAAGATTCAATTTATCCATTCTTTTGCTTCCACTTTAGGGTGACATTCTCCGTTTTTTTGTGAGTTTGTTTGCTTTTTTACAGCAGAATATATTTTCAATGTCAATCGTTTTATGGTTTTTACTTTTTTGCTACGTTTCCTTTTACATGTTTTTTTTTAATTTCATTTCACTTTCTTTACCTTCAAGAACAAAAAAAAACTTTCAAACGGTTGCGGCTAGGTATTTTAGAATATTCTGAAATACCACCGGATTGCACACTCATGCACAAATGCACCGAGCTGCATCCCGGATGTGAAGCTGGATCGAAAAAGTTGCACAGTTTGGTACATCGCCTCCCTACCGTACCGTTTGCCGAAAGATTCGGGCTCCATCCCGAGATTCTACCAGCCCGGTTCCCGGGTTTTGGGTTACGCTCGAATTGAGTTATATCACGTTACGCTATCCAAACTTCACTCGGTATGACAAAGTTTCGCCGGCGATGTGCATGTAAAATAAAATTTACCATCCCAAAAAACCACCACCATCACGCCGGTGTGATAAGCTTGTCCGTAAGCGCGAAACACACCAGAACCAGAGGAAAAAGGGGAGAAAACCCGTGCGGAATGAGTTCTCCAATGGCTGGAAAAACGAAAATGTGTCGAAAAAGTTTCTATCAAAACCAAGTGTACCAGTGGGTTAGTAAAGGTGCATGAGATTATTGCTCCTTTTTTTCGTTCTCTCTTATCTATTCCTCTCTTTCTATTACCTTTTTTCCTGTATTGCATCTTGCTTTCGTGATGATGTGAACGAAAACAGTCAAGCTTGCAACACGGTACGAGATTGATCAAATTACGGATATTAAAAGTATGCCACATGGCAAAAAAGAGGGTTACAACCTATATGTTGGCTAGTGAGGAAGCTTAAAAAAATGTAACCTTCTGTTTAAAATTTTGAGCTGGTAATTATGCTTTGCAGCTATTTTTTTCTACCCGTGGTTGCAACTTTCGCTATTTTTATTATAGGATTTAATTATTTATTCAATTAAGTATCAAAACGAAACATAAAGGAAAACGCTTCATTTCCATTGACCAACCAAAACCAAACACAAATCCATAAGCCTTAAGCAATTAACCAAAGAGATCTAAACCCGTCTTGCAAACGATACAAAAACGAACATCACTTCAAACTAAGAGATGGATGTTTAAAATTATGCAAACCAAAACGAAAAAAAACCTAACTCCCAACAATCTACAAAACGAAAGCTTAGCGGGATAAAGCAAAACGATATTCTAAAACCCCCCTCACCACAAAGGGTTCCAAAAGTCTCGACGGTGAAGTGGTTATTTTTGCAAAACTTTTTCCATTTCCTATTCTGTCGGAAATCGATCATTTGTTGTGTTTTTCCCCACAACTGCTGCATACCCCGACATTATGATATCCCTTCTTTCACTGTGCCAGTAACAACGCTAAACTGAAAAGTACGGCAAAACGCAAATGCTTCGCCCATTTCCAAAAATTCGTATCGATCGACTGGGAAATGAAAGTTCAATAATATTTACTTCTGCAACCGGGGTTTTTCGGTTCAGTGGACCCTGGAGGCCACTTTTGGTACCGGTTTCAGACAGTATGTACATTGAATTTTTAATTAATTCACTGATTAAAATTCATGATTTACTGTTGAGAGTAAAAACGGATAAAAAAAAACAACAACCCAAAATTCCAATCAAGTGCACCAAACGATCGCTTCATTCGCTAAACTACTTCCCTTTTGGTTCGGAAATGATGAAGAGTTTACTTTCATTCGATTTTTTTTGCAGTAATTGCTTGAACGGTCCCAATGTACCGCAGGGAATTTGGAACAAACCCGTAAAAACCCACATTTCCGTTGGGAATTTGCAGCAGTTGTTTCGTTAGTGCTTTGCTCTGGAGTGATGTCTGGTATCTATGGTGAGCAGAAGCAACAAGACAATGATCGGTCGGTTCGTGAGGCGAATAAAATGGTCCTTCTTTTTTGCATATTAATTCATGACACAAGTATTTGAAAAATGTCCAATCACTTTCGATTGGATGTTGAGCACTGCACGTCAGTTAACAGATCAATGAATACGTCCTTTTACTTGCCAATATAATTCGGTGACATTCTTTACGTAAAACCCACCGTCGAATCAGCTTCATTATTATGCTAAGAAGGTTATCAAAACCACGTCAACCATCAACTCAGCTGGAGACGAAGCGATCGGATTAACCTTCGCCGCCACTGCTAAGGTAGAATCACCTTTCTCTTACCGAAAAATCGTAAGAAAAAAAACCTGAAGATAAGTTCACACCACACGAACATGGCAACGAAACGAATATTGACTAGTTTATGCGTCCCATCGATATAATCCGGCCCCCCGTCCACCGATCTTGGGATGGTTGGCAAACAAAAAAAAAAGATGAAAAATAAAACCTCACCATCGTGCCACAGGTAAAACATCCGCAGGTCAACGAACTAAAGTGGTGGGTTGCACAGTGGTAATACGCTAATAATACATACCTTTTTATGCGCTTCCATTTCCAGTGCCATCTTAGGAGGGATGATGAGAGATAACAAGGAAAAGAATACAGCTCCCAACTGGTGCTGTGGAACCCGAACGCGAATTCACATAAATTGCCATCGATACAAATGGGCGACCAGTGCTTAGGGGATGATGTTTTTCTTCTTCTTTTGTATATTGAAAGGTTGCGCTGAAGATGGAAATAAAACCCTACCCTAGGTACCGTTTACTCTGGGGGTTAAAGATGGAGAACCTGAAGGATGCTTTGAAGTGCATATTTATAGAAAAGGTAGCGAATGCAAAAGATATTTTCGAATCATTAATTTATATTTTTTCTGTTATTAAGAAATTTTAATTTTAAATAACAATTTTAAGAAAAAATTTACTAAATCTATTTATTGGCAGGATCAATAAAACAGCAATTTGAATTAAAATGTTACATAGGTGTAATAAATATGCGACTTGACGCCATGACAGTTTTCTGTAATGGCGGCCAGGATAGCTCGATTTTGCTAGCAATAACAAGGTAAACGAATACAAATTCACAAAATAGATCAGTTGAGGGTCATTAAATATTTTTAAAGTATGAACATGTTGTATATAAATATTGTGAATGTAAATACTATTTTAAAAACAGGTGAATGGATGTTAATTCGAAAAAAACCTCATCTCGTGGACATTTCCCAAAAAAATCTATAAACTTTGCCAAAGTCTTAAGGATATATAGCCTTAGCTTTATTTGGGAATTTTAAATTTAGCAACATTTTATAAATTGATTTGTTTTAATGCGAGTTCATTTAAATAAGTTTTTTTTACTCAAATAATTGCTGCAATTTTAATGAATTTATTGCTGGTATGTTGAACTTGCTTCAACAATGTCGGTATCAACAACGCGTTTGGCCTTCTTGCTAGATAAATATAGCCCTCTACATACAGGTTTCGATCTATTTCGGAAGCTATGTCAGAATCGTAATTAAGATTACCTGAGTGTTAATGGTATGGTGACGGTCATGAAATGAAAAAAAAAACCGGACAAGTTCGATTACCCGGATACAAAGGTCTCGAAGCTGCTTCTAATTGGTGCTATCCGTCTTCTAATATTCGATCTCGATTGTATTTTGCCCGGTGTATAACGCGGTTGGCGAAAACATTTCTTCTGGCTACCGGAAAATTTTTGGCAAGATTTTCCACCGCCAAACAAACAAGAAAACAAAAAGGATAAATCTGCGGTACTGTTAACATCATCCGTTGTTTGTATCACAGGAATCAGCAGCATCCGGCGACGAGCTTTCTAGATGGTCCATTGTTTTGAAACATCATCACTGGGCTTAAAAACCTTGCCTTTCTTATCAACGTCATCAAAACAATAAATTTACTATTTATTATAAATTGCTTTGTTTAAATTAATTTAATTTCATTTAAGATTATGCTAACTACCGGCCAGATTAAAAACATAGACAAACCATGCATGAAAAAAGTTAAACAACCTTGAAGCCGCGACAGAATCGCAAAATTATTTTGTAAAATTGAGCTACTTTTGTCGCATTCGCAAACGCGACAATTCCCAAGCATGTAGTGACGGGGTTACTTACAGCCCAAATTTTCTGTCAAAGCTGATATATCATTTTTGTATTGCATTTAGACATTATCTATAGGATTTGATTGATCCTTTTTTAAAAATTTAACAACAAGAAACATTCAACATTCAAGAAAAGAAAAACAACTTACAGGAAAACATCTATTTGCTAACATAAGCAAAGGACGATTGCGACTAAAACTTAACGAAGCAAATAATGGCAGTTTTTTGCAAGCACTCGAAAGGAAGGAATGATAAAACCTATACTATCATCACCGTCATCAGCATGTTCATTTGCATGGCCATGATCAGCGTCGTCATCGAAGTAATGATGTAGTTGGTAGGTAGAAATTAATTTAAACGAGTACCAGCTCACCTTCGTGCGACTACGAAACTGGCACATGGGGAAAAGAAACAGCACGAACACGAAGATTCACCGTCGCTGGTGGATGATTTTTATGAATGTAATTTTTCCTCTCGAACTCTTCAAGCCGGTTGGTACGGTTTTTATTCTGTTACGGAATGTCGTTCCACCTTGCTGTTGCATAACGTTAGCCTGCGGCACCGAGTACCGTCTGGTCAAAGAAAACGGAACATGTTCAGCGTACCATTCCTTTTTTTTGTTTGTTTTTTTGCTCTCTTTACTTCTTGACGATCGTCCGGTGCAGTGCCGGTTTTATTACATATTAAGATAATTATTACGTATTATTTTCCATTCATTACACAAAATGGCTGGCGGGATAAGCACGCTCGAATGCGACCCTCTGGTGGAGAAAAAGTTCGCTCAGTGCCACAGTTGAATCGTCAAATTTGCAGCCCGCGTTACTGGGGTAACTAGCGGAAAAGTGGCTTAAGGAGGGGAACAAAAAACGACCCCTCATCTGCTGCATAGCACTGGGAAAAGAAGGTCAAATGCAAACGGGCAATAGCGTTGAACGCGACTGCCTAAGAAAAGGTGCCCAAGCGCACAGGGAAGCCAGACAAAACGACAGGCGGGCAGATTTGAAAACTTAGCATCAAGTGTTGGCATTAAGCTGTTTTAATTGTACCCTCTTATTCTGTGATGGCTTCGTTTGTGCGCCGGTTCAAATTGCATGCAGTGCACTTTCTGCCTGCCGGAAGTTGTTGCATCCCATTTGTTGCGCTTAATGTGCGGCAAAAAACTTTTTCGACAGCGAAAGTTACTTTATGTCGTGCGATGAAGTTATGAATTATGGTACCGAGGCGCAGAACATCCGTGGAATTGTTTCATACCACCATCAGCGTGCAAGTGGTTCAAGTGGCAAAAGGCAAAAGCGCATTAGGGAGACTTTGGGGGCTATTTTTGGGGGATAGTTGCGAATTGAAAAGTTTTCCATGAAGCATGTGTACCGTTTATGGATATGTGCGAGTGAGGTGTGGTGAGCAAGAGCCCAATGCAACTGTGGACTGGCACCATTGGATAGTTTTGGGGCATTGTCTCATATGTTGTTGTGATCGTGTTAGATAATGTACGGTTTATTGGGACTTAACTTTCTTTAAGCGATCTTTATTTCATATTTGTTAATCCTTGACAATTATCCCGGGATGTCCCATTTCAAGACTAGGGAAATAAATTAAGTCCGTTTAGAGATCCTGTAGACTGCCCCAAAGTGTTGCGAAACCAGTTTTGAAGGCTTAACTAGATAATTTTTGTCTGTAAATATACATTGGTAACAACACTGGGTACGTCGACCGCAAAACGTTACGTGTCCACGATGCGAATAGAGTTATACAATATGCTTTAATTAATAATTATTTGAACAAATGCAATATTTAAAAACTTAATCAAAAGCAATATTATACTTTTCACACCATTCAATCATTTTTATAAATAAGAGAAACTTTGATTAAAACAAAAAATATTAATCATGGTTGATTCCTTAATTATTATATACTCATGATTTTACGAATATTTCAAAAAGAGAGCATATTTCAAGTGTGATTACTTTCCGTCTAAAACAAATTTCAATAACATTCAGCGAATGATGCAAGTCCAACATCTACGCTTTGTATATATGAACCGCAAGCGAAGAGAACAATCAACTCTCAGAATTTTATTCACAAAAACGTATATGTATTCCACCCCATAGAAAGGCTATTTTTTGGCACTGAAACATACAGTATGAGCATCAAATCGTCAACATTCACTCATGCTGCAGTAGAGTTAGTGAATACTGATGAGCAGCATATGGTTTCCTCAAACCAAACGGCAGAAAAAAGCAAATGAGGAAGTCAGCGCCTCGCTCAACCCTGTCGATTGGGGCACCGCTTCAAGCACATTTGCATTGCAATTCCATTAGGCAAAAATTAGTGGCAGCCAGTGTTAGTACCGAAGTAAAAAAAACAACACACACCCATACAAGCGGACGAGTTGGGTCCAGCCCAACAACGAAAACCCCTGGTAGACAAATGCTAGTCACCAGTCGGCATGAAGGGATCATCAAAATTCCGCCAAACCCAAACTCGGCACCCGACGGCTGTATGCTGATTGCTGATGACCACAATCACTTGCCATCTCACGGACTGCTAAATGGTCGAAACCAGGAACACCATCGTACGAAGGGTTTTGCGCTGCGCATCACACATGCAGAAAGACCTCCAAGCAGTCAACCTCTTTTTCATCCTCGGGTGAGGGTATATAGGGAATGTGTGGGAAATTTTGCTTTTCCGAATTTCGATTTCCTTCCCGAACGAGAAACTTCCATCTAGCGCAGGCTGAGAGCAAAGAGGGCAAGGGAGAGAGAAAAATAAAGAACAACGAGAATTGCAAATCGGTTTAAGCTGTCAGCTGGTTCAGCTGTCCCGGAAGAAGTACCGGATATGTCCCTGTATGAGGAATTTGAGTCATCCGTTTCGCATTTCCGCGTGCGAAGGATTCGGCACCAGTTTCCGGCAAACTCCCGGAAGCAGGAAAGTTCCAAGCCACGTAAGAGGGAGAAGGAGTATAGGGGGGATGAGATTTTGTAACGCTAATGCCCTCTGTCACCGGT
The DNA here is from genome assembly GCA_016170015.1 of Anopheles longipalpis. NCBI lineage: Eukaryota > Metazoa > Arthropoda > Insecta > Diptera > Culicidae > Anopheles > Anopheles longipalpis. The sequence continues at coordinate 22,790,523 of CM028103.1, read as the reverse complement.
TGCCACAGGACATGCTGCACACGCGTATGCTCAACCAATTCGTTTGATGAATTATGTATGCAGCTCACAGAAAGAGATTCCGAAATGGCCGACGGTTCTGAGCGGCCATCCGTTTTTTTTTGTTGTTGTGGTGGCGATGTTACAGAAATGAAAAGGTTTACAATCACCGACGGCCGATTTTGGGATGCGATTTTGTAAGTGTATGAAGGATTCGAGATCCGAAATCAAACCATGGGACGTGTTCACCAGGCAGTGAGAAACATTAAACCCTTGTTACAAACGGTTGGGTTAAGCGAAGAGTTGCATGATGTGTGCATGGGACACTCATAAGTAAAACACGTTAGCTAAAGTAGACGTTCAAGTAAGTTGGTATTCGTTTCTTTTCTTAATCATATGAAATGTTTTTTTTAAAGAAAATAAAAATAAATTAAAAACTTTTCTTGACAATGTGTTTGAGAATTAAAATTCTTCTTCTATTTCTTTCTCATGGTCGAGCACGTCGTGAAGACATACCCAGGTCGTTAGGCCGTATCCAGATTGTTGTCCGAAGTTACGATCGTACCAATGTAGCATAACTCCACTACCCCCTCGAGATTGTCGCCGTCAACTGATACTCTGCTCCGGAGTCGGGCTCGGATGGTTCGGACGGGATTTGAATCCTTGTCTGTTATCCTCATCCTGTCAAGTGGAACTAACGCCGTTTATCACATACCCACTGCGCCGCACCAAATTAACCAAGAAATAAATAATTTAAAAATTAAACAAATTACTAAATAAATAGTAACCATGTAGTGACTCTCTTTCACCCTTTTTTGATTTTATGTAAGTCATTTGAAACATATTTTCAAATCCTTTTTCGAGCAAGTTTACCCATTTTGCTATATATTGTATTTCCTATATAAAATATAAAAAAAAACAATTTAAATGTTGTTTTAAATTAAAAAAAATCAAAATATTTTGAATAAAATGAAATAGATCAGCGTTGCGTTTATTGAGAAGCATGTTTGAAAGTATTCTATTAATTTATTACTTTTATCAAAAGTCTTTAGCAGCTGAAACCTTTGATTAATCAAGCCGAATCAACGCTTTGAACAAATTTCAGTTTGATGTACGCACAATTTAGTCTTTATAAATTATGAAAATTTTGTCCTGTTTATATGTAGGGTAATTCGTTTTGCCTCAATTTCAAAAGTCATTATCTTTTAAACTATTAATTTCATATTAATTCATATTAATTAATATGAATAAAAACTAAACACAAATTGATATTAAAATTCTTCAAAACTGCTACTTCGTGCCTTTAACTCTTCCTTACAAAGACAATCTTTACAATTTCCATTGATGTTAAACTTCCTAATAACGAACTACATAAAAACATTGATGTCAAATCTAGTTTAACCACGATAAAATCTAATCCCATCATGAAACCCATCATGTGCAAATCTTACCATCAAACGTTGTTTCACAACCCACCATCACACTGCTGGGTAAGGTGAATCATTGTAATCGTTTGTCAAAGCCCACCCATGTCCCATATGTATGCGCAAACCGCTCGTTTAATAATGTATCAGCGCTTCAGGGTACGCTTACCGCACCGTGCATCATCGAACCTAATGACTTGTCGTCTTCTACAGCCGGTACAGCATCCACCACCGTACAAGCGTACACGTGTTTTTCTATGCAAAGTTGCTCCTTGAAATAGTTTCTTGAAATAAGTTCGCCCGGTTGGTGGATCGTTCGGTGGGTGGTGCAAGGTGCAAGGAATCTTCTTACTCGAGCTAATTACCTATTAGCTTCGAGATAGCGTCGCTTTACATTCAGGACATGCTTTTCAAAACCTGCCTGCAGGTGTAGTGGTGTAGTGCATCCGTGCACCGTGCTGAATGCATCGAAAATGCGTGGAAAAAGCAATATACGTTGGCACAATAAACTCATCACATGCCACCCGCTACACGGTACACGCGCGGCTCGTTGCGACTTCTTGCGCTTTAGAAGCTTGTAACACGCACATGTTTTCCACCTTGTGCTACAGAGAAGGTAAAGTAAGAGTGCAGTGAAATATCAGGTGTGTTAACTATGTACGCTTCAGCGTGCTTTCATCGATGGTTTTTATTATAAAAATAGCACGTTCAAAACTCCCATACACTCTCTCCCTTGTGACGCATTTCTTACGTGTATTACGAGCAGTTTTACAAAAAAAAAATTGGTTTGAAAAAAGCGACATTCTCCACGAAAGATGAGTGTTGATAATGGTTGGAAAAATGGAAGAAAAAAAAACCATACCGTATAACGAGAGCTTATAAAAGAGGCTATTGCGTTTTGCTTCTTCATTGGGTGGACACAAACGCTCGATTAAAAAAAAAGTCCAGTAAAACAAAAGCTAATCCCGTTTTCCATTCCATCGATGTGTACGGTTAGGCTTTCGTGCTCTATGCCTGGCATAGGCGTACTTTCGAAGCCGAAGGGTAATCCCTGATAGTGATATACGAGTAGGTTGCTTTCGCCTTAACGGTCATAGAGTTCTCTCTATTTCTCTCTCTGTCTTTCTCCTCTCTAGACACCATTTTATGAATCCCGATAGATCGTAGTACAACGCGACACATGCACGGTCCGGTTCGTCTTTTATCCACGGGTATGAAACTAATTTACCCGACCGTATTCATGTTTGTGCAGAAGCGCCCTCGCTTATAATCGCTGTTCGCTCTGATTGCATGTAAGCGCATATGTATGTGGGTGTCTGTGTATCCTTCTTTTATCCTTACATTCTTTTCATCACTCAACTGAACAAACCTCCCAACGTACCTATATATGCTTCGTGAGTATACATTTAGGCGCAAAACGGTACTGTCATCCGGCAAAGGAGAAACACCAAGCCTGAAACACCTGCTTCGATGATATTTCTTCACTCTAGCCAACGTTTTGTCGAACGATGGTGATAAAGTTGATGGATATACGAAAACACGGACTCTCCTAGAGCTTGTTCGTTCCGCAAGCAAAGTGAGATGAATAGTGATGGCTGAGGTGATAAAATAAATCATATTTCCGTTTTATCAAAGGAAAATGGCTATGATCTTCCTACACTAGTGGATCAAGAGCTGATCGGAACCTTCCGTTGCGTGCATTTTTAAGATACCATGCGGTCACGGCACCATATGTATAAACGATTATATTTGTAACAAGGATATCAACAATTTTTTTTCTGTGTTCTTACAGAAAATTTGAGAAACAGTAAAATTTTAAAAGGAAGGTTAATAAAACCAAAGAAAGAAGTGAAGAATACTGGAAATCATAAAACATTTCAAAGTCTCTGGTGATGATAGCAAGAATAAACGTAAATGAAAAGTTTAGTTATCCTTGGAATTATATAAAATAAACATTATAACACTATTTTGTAATGCGGATTGCATATATCCAGGCATTTCTTTTTATATTCTCAATTTGATATGTATTTTATTTGTAATGTGGTTAGTTCCAAAGGTGTTAAAAACTTACACATGTTATAAATATGTACCGCGGAAGATATGCAAACATATAATATGTCCTCTATGATAGTGGTTCATGAATAGAGAATTATGATTTTTCTTGTATATAATTTTTTGTTTTTTTTGTGTTTGTTGTATTACTTGAAACTTTATAAGAGTTCTAAGCTAACGATATGTTACTATGTAAATGTAAATTTTTTTAAATGATTTTTCTAAGCGTTAAGTTTAACCGCAATAATTGTAAGGAGCGTTATGGACAAAGAATCCGCATTCGTTCCTTCAACATCTTGAACCATCGGAAAAAGAAAAGCTTCACAAATCTCCGGCATAGTGAAGAATGTCAGCCAGTCTTTCGACACACTGCGGTAAGGTGATTTAAAGCGCACCATTTCTCAAACCGGACGCACACACTGCTGTCACCTTTCTTTTAATTGCCGTGCACGTGAAGGCACGTGGCCTTCCGCTACGGTTGCTAATATGTCAGCCGAAAGGCTGAAAGGACGGAAGGTTGACAGTACAAAACGTGTCCGCACACACACTCACACAGGCAAACTTGTTCGCTTGTTCGTTCGCACAACTGGCCATAAATAATCATGGAAGCATGAAACCGGCTACGAACATGATGAAAACCGACGGAATTCATGTTAATCACGACGTATGAATATTCATGCATACTGCCACCGTTGTCCCATTTGTCCCTTTTTCACACGTTTATACTAGCGGGCCACAACCAGTGTGGAAGGATCGTGAGGTCACAGCCATTAATGACCGACGCCACTTTAAATCCATCGATTTCTTCGGTTCATCGATGGTGCGACTAATGTTAGTGTATGGGGTTTGACGGTTCACCGGCGTACATTGGAGCTTTTTTTCGACACTTTCTTTCCTCCTCGCCTGTTTGCTTTATTAAACACGAATAAATGGTTGAACCAAACGTTTTAAATTGCTGCTTAACAATTAATGAGCGAAAAGCGCTGGTAAAGCGGAAAAGCAATCGAATTGATCGTTTCGTGGTAGGAAAAGGCTAATTTTTGTGGTTCATGGTGGGCATACAAGATGAAAGAGTTTTGCGCGATTTTAATTTTTCCTTTTATTTCAAATTGTTTTAACAGTTTTATCCTTTACATTCATATGGTTCATATTCAAAATTTAATGGCTAATTAATTGAATTCGTTTACTCTTCAACAAAACATGCCATATCTCACACGATGACTTCGGTTGTACGAATTGACTACAAACAGCCAATGGTGCTAAGTTCATCTAAAACTACATTTGAAAACTTTATCGCACCGCTGCAACATTCCAATCAACAGCAACAGATCCACTTGCATTCCAACTCAACTAGTGCTCGACGAAATTCTCGCGAGACGCTTCACAAATCGTAGCATAATCATTTAGTGCAACAGTCCATCACCCGGTTTGTCGGAGTACCAGTCAAAGTGTGCCAGCTTCTTCATTATTTTATTATAGAATGCATCGTTCCCGGTAGCCGTTGGACACCTCCCAAAAGGTTTTGCCAGCAACTGGTTCGACGGTGTACCATTCGTGCGCACAGGGCACAATGTGTGATAATTCACTTTCTAAACACTCGCCAACCGAACCGATCCATTAGTGCAGCAGGGCGAATGTAAAGCGTTACGCCATTACATTTTAAATGGAAAGAGAAGACAAGCGAGTGGTCCTTTTCGGTACATTTGGTCCATACTCACGGTACACAGCGCACGATTCTCGTTCATCTTTGTCGACAAGTGTGCGATGCCCTTCCCGGGAGACACACAGGCAAGCGAAAGAGCGATGTCTAGTTTCGCCGTTAGTTGCGTTGCTGTCCCTGCATCACTATTTGGCAAGAGCAAGGCCAATTCCTGCACCTACACCCAGTTGGTGTTTCACGACATTCCAGCAATGTTGAAGAGGATAGAGATGAAAATTGTCGACAACAAGCAAGGACACAATTTGACATTCTCCCGAAACTACACAAAGCAAATTACTTTCAAATTGACATCCCACAGACTCCTTATTCCGCTTAGTGCAGCAAATCTAACGTACAACCGAGAACTTTTAAATTAATTCCCAACATTTTTCTTTTGCTGTTGCGCAAATTTAAAACAAATGCAACATGCAGCAGTTAATTGCAAGCAAATGAATTGGATAATCAAATGAGGAAAAATAGTTTTTGAAACAAATTCTCCTAAACAAGGAGTAAACAAATTGAATTGTATATTTTAGAAGGTAAGAAATTTATATTTCTTAAAACGCAAAACCCTTTATTATTATTATGTATAGAAAATATATAGTTGATGTTCAAAAATTGATAATTAATTTGTCAGTAATCTTTAAAAGAAACTGAAATGAAGTGGGACGTTTAAATTGGACGTACTTTTTGGAACAAATCAAAACAATACATTTTTTGATTAAATTTTTCAGTTTCGATTTTATCAGTATCATTTCAAAACATGTATTTTTACAATAATAATCGAAGAATTGATCTATTGAATTCTTTTCAATCAATCATCAATCATTTTTCAAAAATGAATTGTATTGATTTGTTGAAAAAGGAACGTCCAATGTAAACGTCCCACCTCATGTCAGATACTTTTAATGGTTACTGAAAAGTGTATTAATGAATTTTTGGATATATAAATATCAATTACATTTTTTATTAAATTTTGCAGTTTTGATTTTATCAGTAACTTTTTAAATCTGTATTTTCACAATAATAATCCAGAAATTGATGCATTTCATTCTTTGCAATCAATCATCAATCATTTTGCAATGATGTTATACTAGGAATTGAAATAATATTTCTGTGCCGAGCTGATCGCAAATTGCAAGGATGAACAAACATCTATGAGATGTAAACTTTTGATGTGTTAAAAACAATAAAATTATAACAAACATATTTTAACTGGCATAAGCCTTCAGGGCTCATCACTTTATTAACAACCATTTTTCATAAAAATACACAACTAAAATATGTTTTCTTAATTTATATAATGAAAATGATAGCTTTTTTTACAACTTGCCTTTCAGTTCGTATGTAAAATAAAATATTTAAATCATACAAACGATGGAATATGACAGCCAACTAGAAAGTAAGCATCAGCAAGCGGGAAGAGGTGTGATTAATTCAATTATGTACGATAACTTTGTTAAAAACCGTNCGAACATAAAATTTTGAATAAACATTCCTCCAGATTTTTGGGTAAATTCATTTCTTCTTTCCCATTTTCATGCGACGCACGGTGCTTCATTTACGTACGCCTCCAGTGAGTTGACAACACCATTCGGTGGTGATGCGGAGGTGCCTTTCTCAATTTTTGGCCAGCTTTACAAATCGGATCATCGGGTCCCAAATAATACGAAACGACAGGGTGGGAGAGATAAGAAAATATGTCCTCGGCATAAGAGGAAATCGATAATGAAACATGGTTTGGGTAAAATGTTGTGCTCATAAAACATGCGAAACCACCGTTCAGGCGAATCACTATGATGGTTTCGTAGAAGGACACCGATGTGTACGGTTTTCGTACACCAAAAACCATGATTTCGGTGAAGTGTCGTCAAAGTGTATATAGAATGCGGGATTAAATTTAATACGAAATTCTTCAAATTTTGTAACACTCTGTGGGAGATCGTACTGCGCTTTATTTCAACTCCTCAAGCGTTAACACACATCGAACAAGCACGGACGATAGGCAAATGGATTGGTAATTTAGATTCTTTATAATTTATTCGAATTTTAAAAATAGTCAACATTTACTTATTCGACCAACCATTCGTTAATACCGTTGTAAACCGGAATGTAGTGCTAGGGATAGAACGCAAAAAACGACACTAATCTTTTCATTTCCATGGAAAACAATTTCCTCATCATTGCATTGGTAGCCCACTATATCGACGACCGTTACACGGATCGTTACGAGACATAGTGAGGGAGAGCGGGTCAAAACGAATCGACGTAAACACGAACTACAAAGTAATGGCCTGTACGGGAAGAAGGAGGACATCAACACCAACAACAAAAAACCTCCCTTACTGAATCACTGTAACCACAGCAGTAACAACAAAGCAAGAAAAAAGGACTCTATCCGTAGGGGTAAAGGAAAGTGACCAACGCGAAGGTCCTTTCGCCAGTAAGCAAATTGTTCCGCGCAAACCATGATTTCTGACTGTCTCGAGGCTGTTTTCGGGCTCATTGTCGAATGTGTCAGATCCATGCTGGGGGGATGTGTGTGTGTGTGTGTGTGTGTGTGTGTGTGTGTGTGTGTGTGTGTGTGTGTTTGTAGCTATAAATATTTAATGCGGCTTATCACGCAGTTACTATCGCATGATATCAATCACCGGTCGAACGAAGCGAAATGGTGGCGGTTGATGGTGAAAATCATGGACATACACTTGACACAATAGTTACCCTCCGGATTAGTGGCACCAAAAATGCTTGTGAAACCTGAAACACTGCCCGACGCAATGACTAAGCGGACGCTCTCTCACGCTCGAGCGGACATGGGGTTGGCCATGTTTTCGGTGTGTTTCGCTACCGGCTACCGCAGGACAGTTCCGCAGTGCGGGTGAAAATGCTTCCACTTGGTTTCCCGGTTTTCTCAAAACACATCAGGTGCTTGGCTCAAATGTGAACCTAGAACGTGGTGGCTATGAATAAGAAATGAATTTGGCACAAAATTGGTCCACTAGTACGGGGTGGTTTGTTGGGGGGTGTTGGGGGGTGTTGGGGGTGTGAGAGTTCATTGTTGGGCGGTAGGTAAGCCATGGCATGATTCGAGGAAAATGCCTGAACCTTCCAGAGGGCAAATTAATAGAGCCAACGATTAGGGATTGTAGAAAGGTGTCGGAAGAACAGGGTGCTTTTTTTTTTCTTCTCAATCCCACAAACAGTACGGTTAAAGTATCGAAATGTTTCGTAACGTCTGGTTATTGTCTGGTTAAGTCAATTAGCATTAGGAAATTTACACTCAACGACGATCGCAAAATAAGCGACTAGATAGAAGTACAAAATTTTGAAACACTTTCCTATTCCGCATAAAAATGCACATGTTTGTTAAGAATGTTTTTCCCGAACGAAACGTAGAACCAGGCAGAAGGAAGCAAAACGAACTGATCATAACAATAACGCCGTGCAAAGTGATTCGTTCATTTCCTCGAACAATTTATTCGTTCGTTTCAATGTTTCGCGCCAATGCACAGAAAGGAGGAGAAAGTTTTTCTATCATCACACATTCTATTATTCTCCTGTTCAAAAGAGGAAAAGAAACCGATTTCCGCTCGATTTGAAAGTCCCGTCCCAGAGGCTAACATGATGGGCAAGAGGCTGAAGAAGGATGGTCGATCGGGCAGACAGGCATTGGTCTTTTGTGCAACCATCATATACGCGCCGGCAAAGTGCCACTGCAAACTGCATATCACAAACTCAACGCGCTGTACACGAATGCTGGCAAATGGTTTCCAGCTTTGTCCGTGTGTTTGAACGGGAATAGGCCAAATGGTGGAAGAAAAAAAATGAGAAAATGACAAATTGAAGACGGTGGTGGTGGAAAAAGTTCGTCATATGCGAGCAAAATCGATGTAGATTATTGTACAGTTACGATCGGGACCTACCAGTGCAATGTATGCGGGCCATCGAATGGATGCGTGAAGAATGATGGATTTGATTGAGTATCAACATTTCCCATTTCGTGTTGTATTTTGTTTACTTCAATATACGAATAGGAGCGTGTTGATTTGTGACAATGTGATGCCTTATTGTTTCGTGCGGAAGCGATATTGTAGATTTTTTGTTCTTGATGAAACTTTAAAAAAAAAACTTTGCAAGTTGCTATATTTGAAATAGAATAGTAATAAATTTGAGAGAAGGTAAATTAACACGTGGGAACTATTGTCTTAATAGGTCAGTAACGATTCTTAATTGTTACAGGGCATTCATTCTTATACGTCTCAGCTGGATCAACAAAACGTGTCCAATTTTCTAGTGAATCAATATATTCACTCATAATTACACAGTTCTCCTCAGTACCATCTTTTTTGTATTGTTTGAAGCTTCGTCACCATTTCGCAAAATTTTTAACAGCGTTTAATTAATTATAAAACTTAAATTTTAAAAGCTTTGAAGCATAATAGTTACTCCAGTTATATTATTATTGTTATTTATTTATTTTATAGGCATTTCCTCCCTGTACTTTGCCTTATCCCGGGCATACTGGGTTATGATACTGGGGTTATTATTATTATTTTCATTATTGAAATATTAAATAATAATACCATTAATTTGTTTCTACGTGAGATTGAACTGATGAAATCAACGATGAAAGAAATTGACTTTACCTAAAAAAATATAACGAAGAAATATATCCAAAACAGGAGATGAATTGTTACATAGGGCATCCGAAATTGAACAGGCAGTATGCATTGTAAAAGGCTGCAAGCGTTCTAAAAATTGGGTTATTCTGAACATGACAAGAACGACGCATGAGAATAAAGAGCAAACTTATAGGGAAATTGAGAGTACAAAAGTCTGATCATCGAATCCATTGGAAAGGAGAAATTATCAAAGCATAGTACAATGATTATAGGCAAAGAGGAATACAGGTCAGAAAGGGGATGAGCAAAAGACTGCCTAAAACAAATTTAAAACTAAATAGAATTTTTTATTAATATTTCCATCTTGTATCAATGAATGCTGTACGATCAAAAAATTATAAAAAAAGCTTTATAATATAAATTTTAGTTGCATGTCAAATCACAAAAATATAAAATTTTAAGAAGAATTTCATGAAACATGTCCTATTGAGGAATGACAAAGCATCGCCACGAAAGAAAACTCAAACTAGTATCAAATAGTAACTGCAATGCGAAGCTCAAATTGAAGCAGACAGCCCGCTAAAAACCACAAGCCATAGTCGTATGAATGTTTGAAACCTGGTAAAAGGTCATCTGTGTGCATGTCTGGCGCACAGGAAGCAGCTGTTTGTTGCTAGAACATACGCTTTACCCATTCACATCCCTCACTGCATCACAGATCACGATAGAAAGCTCTGCTAAAACCACACTTTCCTACTTTGAGACACTGGGGCACTATATGCACGCTTGGGTAGTGAGGAAAACCCCCCAATTCCACCTGTCGGAACTAAACTGGACGGTATCTATTAAACCCCTGGCACGGAACAACTGATTGACGCGCGGTTGGGTAAAGCATACTTCACAGTAGGGACGCAAAATGGGGTTTTGATAAGAATACCGGAAAAAGAAACTTTATAAAATATTCACCATCGTATTAAAACCGACAGTTTTTCATGAATATTTTAACCAACAACAAAATTACGTACGAATCGTCCCTTGCTCACATGTTGCCATTTTATAAACGGTGCACAAAAGGGGATAGTGGGGGAGAGAGGGCGCAAGGGTAACACTTTCTACACACCGGAATGTAGTGTGCGAATGGAGCAGCTACTGGTACATAAATCGACATGAAGTTGCTTCAGGTGAGTTGCCATTTGTAGCAAACCTGCCATCCCGAATGGGTTTGGCAGGTACTCCGTACTAGCGTCTAGCCTAGTGACATTTTAGCTTCCGCTACTGTCGCTTGTCTAACTTTCGTGCGTAACGAATGCTGAATCTTGTGTTTTGCGGTGTGCCTTAACATGTTTTCAATGGCGTAAAACACTTAAATGTCAAACCTCCAGAGGTATCGAGGAAATAGTAATGGAATGAGCTTTGGTACGAGATTAATGAGTTTCCGGTTGCTGATGCTAGGAATGTGAATGTATTGCCATTATGGGATTGTTGATAGAATGAAGAAAGAGTTACTTTTTGCTTAGCAGTGCTCAACAAACTTGACCATTATTACTGCCATTTAAAAAGGGGCAAAAGCTATATCAAAACTTTTTCTTCATATGAGAAATGTTTCGTTACTTGTCGACGCAATGAAATAGTTTAAAAAAATGGACAAGCACTACCGTTGATCTACCATCATTTGAAGTTCCACCAGCATCAGAATGCTTCATTGCTTCTTTAGAAATCATCTACCCAACCTCACCCGACCCGATTGGAATCGAATTCAATTTGGCTTGCCATAAATCTTGTCCCCATTTTGGTCGATACCACTCACTCACCAGGGGCCAACAAAAAGAGGCACACAAAGAAATCACAAAAGTGGAAGGTGAGGAACGAATTATTAAATTTGATTACATGCACGATTAGATTTTAAAAGCATGATGTCGGAAAAGATTCAATTTATCCATTCTTTTGCTTCCACTTTTCCGGTGACATTTTGCAATTTTTGTGAGTTTGTTTGCTTTTTTACAGCAGAATATATTTTCAATGTCAATCGTTTTATGGTTTTTACTTTTTTGCTACGTTTCCTTTTACATGTTTTTTTTTATTTCATTTCACTTTCTTTACCTTCAAGAACAAAAAAAAAATTTTCAAACGGTTGCGGCTAGGTATTTTAGAATATTCAGAAACACCACCGGAATGCACACTCATGCACAAATGCACCGAGCTGCCTCCCGGATGTGAAGCTGGATCGAAAAAGTTGCACAGTTTGGTACATCGCCTCCCTACCGTACCGTTTGCCGAAAGATTCGGGCTCCATCCCGAGATTCTACCAGTCCGGTTCCCGGGTTTTGGGTTACGCTCGAATTGAGTTATATCACGTTACGCTATCCAAACTTCACTCGGTATGACAAAGTTTCGCCGGCGATGTGCATGTAAAATAAAATTTACCATCCCAAAAAACCACCACCATCACGCCGGTGTGATAAGCTTGTCCGTAAGCGCGAAACACACCAGAACCAGCACAGGGCAGAATGAGGGGAAAAAAGGGGAGAAAACCCGTGCGGAAAGAGTTCTCCAATGGCTGGAAAAACGAAAATGTGTCGAAAAAGTTTCTATCAAAACCAAGCGTACCAGTGGGTTAGTAAAGGTGCATGAGATTATTGCTCCTTTTTTTCGTTCTCTCTTATCTATTCCTCTCTTTCTATTACCTTTCTTCCTGTATTGCATCTTGCTTTCGTGATGATGTGAACGAAAACAGTCAAGCTTGCAACACGGTACGAGATTGATCAAATTACGGATATTAAAAGTATGCCACATGGCAAAAAAGAGGGTTACAACCTATATGTTGGCTAGTGAGGAAGCTTAAAAAAATGTAACCTTCTGTTTAAAATTTTGAGCTGGTAATTATGCTTTGCAGCTATTTTTTTCTACCCGTGGTTGCAACTTTCGCTATTTTTATTATAGGATTTAATTATTTATTCAATTAAGTATCAAAACGAAACATAAAGGAAAACGCTTCATTTCCATTGACCAACCAAAACCAAACACAAATCCATAAGCCTTAAGCAATTAACCAAAGAGATCTAAACCCGTCTTGCAAACGAAACAAAAACGAACATCACTTCAAACTAAGAGATGAATGTTTAAAATTATGCAAACCAAAACGAAAATAAACCTAACTCCCAACAATCTACAAAACGAAAGCTTAGCGGGATAAAGCAAAACGATATTCTAAAACCCCCCTCACCACAAAGGGTTCCAAAAGTCTCGACGGTGAAGTGGTTATTTTTGCAAAACTTTTTCCATTTCCTATTCTGTCGGAAATCGATCATTTGTTGTGTTTTTCCCCACAACTGCTGCATACCCCGACATTATGATATCCCTTCTTTCACTGTGCCAGTAACAACGCTAAACTGAAAAGTACGGCAAAACGCAAATGCTTCGCCCATTTCCAAAAATTCGTATCGATCGGCTGGGAAATGAAAGTTCAATAATATTTACTTCTGCAACCGGGTTTTTCGGTTCAGTGGACCCTGGAGGCCACTTTTGGTACCGGTTTCAGACAGTATGTACATTGAATTTTTAATTAATTCACTGATTAAAATTCATGATTTACTGTTGAGAGTAAAAACGGATAAAAAAAAACAACAACCCAAAATTCCAATCAAGTGCACCAAACGATCGCTTCATTCGCTAAACTACTTCCCTTTTGGTTCGGAAATGATGAAGAGTTTACTTTCATTGGATTTTTTCTTTTTTTTGCAGTAATTGCTTGAACGGTCCCAATGTACCGCAGGGAATTTTGCACAAACCCGTAAAAACCCACATTTCCGTTGGGAATTTGCAGCAGTTGTTTCGTTAGTGCTTTGCTCTGGAGTGATGTCTGGTATCTATGGTGAGCAGAAGCAACAAGACAATGATCGGTCGGTTCGTGAGGCGAATAAAAATGGTGCTTCTTTTTTGCATATTAATTCGTGACACAAGTATTTGAAAAATGTCCAATCACTTTCGATTGGATGTTGAGCACTGCACGTCAGTTAACAGATCAATGAATACGTCCTTTTACTTGCCAATATAATTCGGTGACATTCTTTACGTAAAACCCACCGTCGAATCAGCTTCATTATTATGCTAAGAAGGTTATCAAAACCACGTCAACCATCAACTCAGCTGGAGACGAAGCGATCGGATTAACCTTCGCCGCCACTGCTAAGGTAGAATCACCTTTCTCTTACCGAAAAATCGTAAGAAAAAAAACCTGAAGATAAGTTCACACCACACGAACATGGCAACGAAACGAATATTGACTAGTTTATGCGTCCCATCGATATAATCCGGCCCCCCGTCCACCGATCTTGGGATGGTTGGCAAACAAAAAAAAAAGATGAAAAATAAAACCTCACCATCGTGCCACAGGTAAAACATCCGCAGGTCAACGAACCAAAGTGGTGGGTTGCACAGTGGTAATACGCTAATAATACATACCTTTTTATGCGCTTCCATTTCCAGTGCCATCTTAGGAGGGATGATGAGAGATAACAAGGAAAAGAGTACAGCTCCCAACTGGTGTTGTGGAACCCGAACGCGAATTCACATAAATTGCCATCGATACAAATGGGCGACCAGTGCTTAGGGGACGATGTTTTTCTTCTTCTTTTGTATATTGAAAGGTTGCGTTGAAGATGGAAATAAAACCCTACCCTAGGTACCGTTTACTCTGGGGGTTAAAGATGGAGAAGCTGAAGGATGCTTTGAAGTGCATATTTATAGAAAAGGTAACGAATGCAAAAGATATTTTCGAATCATTAAATTATTATTTTTCTGTTAATCAGTAATCTTAATTTTAAATATCAATTTTAAGAAAAATTTTACTAAATCAAATTATTGGCAGGATCAATAAAACAGCAATTTGAATTAAAATTTTAACATAAGTGTAATAAATATGCGACTTGACGCCATGACAGTTTTCTGTAATGGCGGCCAGGATAGCTCGATTTTGCTAGCAATAACAAGGTAAACGAATACAAATTCACAAAATAGATCAGTTGAGGGTCATTAAATATTTTTAAAGTATGAACATGTTGTACATAATTATTGTGAATGTAAATACTATTTTAAAAAACAGGTGAATGGATGTTAATTCGAAAAAAACCTCATCTCGTGGACATTTCCCAAAAAAATCTATAAACTTTGCCAAAGTCTTAAGGATATATAGCCTTAGCTTTATTTGGGCATTTTAAGTTTAGCAACATTTTATAAATTGATTTGTTTTAATGCGAGTTCATTTAAATAAGTTTTTTTACTCAAATAAATGCTGCAATTTTAATGAATTTATTACTGGTATGTTGAACTTGCTTCAACAATGTCGGTATAAACAACGCGTTTGACCATCTTGCTAGATAAATATAGCCCACTACATACAGGTGTTCGATCTGTTTCGGAAGCTATGTCAGAATCGTAGTTATGATTGCCTGAGTGTTAATGGTACGGTGACGGTCATGAAATGAAAAAAAACCGGACAAGTTCGATTACCCGGATACAAAGGTTACAAAGGTCTTGAGAAATTAGAAGCTGCTTCTAATTGGTGCTAACCGTCTTCTAATATTCCATCTCGATTGTATTTTGCCCGGTGTATAACGCGGTTGGCGAAAACATTTCTTCTGGCTACCGGAAAATTTTTGGCAAGATTTTCCAGCGCCAAACAAACAAGAACACAAAAAGAATAAATCTGGGGTACTGTTAGCATCATCCGTTGTTTGTATCACAGGCATCAGCAGCATTCGGCGACGAGCTTTCTAGATGGTCCATTGTTTTGAAACATCGTCAAAACAATAAATTTACTATTTATTATAAATTGCTTTGTTTAAATTAATTTAATTTCATTCATTAATTTTATTCTCGCTACCGGCCAGATTAAAAACATAAACAAACCATGCATGAAAAAAGTTAAACAACCTTGAAGCCGCGACAGAATCGCAAAATTATTTTGTAAAATTGAGCTACTTTTGTCGCGTTCGCAAACGCGACAATTGCCTAGCATGTAGTGACGGGGTTACTTACAGCCCAAATTTTCTGTCAAAGCTGATATATCATTTTTGTATTGCATTTAGACATTATCTATAGGATTTGATTGATCCTTTTTAAAGATTTACCAAACTCAAGAAAAGAAAAACAACTTACAGAAAAACATTTATTTGCTAACATAACCAAAGGACGATTGCGACTAAAACTTAACGAAGCAAATAATGGCAATTTTTTGCAAGCACTCGAAAGGAAGGAATGATAAAACCTATACTATCATCACCATCATCAGCATGTTCATTTGCATGGCCATGATCAGCGTCGTCATCGAAGTAATGATGTAGTTGGTAGGTAGAAATTAATTTAAACGAGTACCAGCTCACCTTCGTGCGACTACGAAACTGGCACTTGGGGAAAAGAAACAGCACGAACACGAAGATTCACTGTCGCTGGTGGATGATTTTTATGAATGTAATTTTTCCTCTCGAACTCTCGAAGCCGGTTGGTACGGTTTTTATTCTGTTACGGAATGTCGTTCCACCTTGCTGTTGCATAACGTTAGCCTGCGGCACCGAGTACCGTCTGGTCAAAGAAAACGGAAACATGTTCAGCGTACCATTCCCTTTTTTTGTTTTTTTGCTCTCTTTACTTCTTGACGATCGTCCGGTGCAGTGCCGGTTTTATTACATATTAAGATAATTATTACGTATTATTTTCCATTCATTACACAAAATGGCTGGCGGGATAAGCACGCTCGAATGCGACCCTCTGGTGGAGAAAAAGTTCGCTCAGTGCCACAGTTGAATCGTCAAATTTGCAGCCCGCGTTACTGGGGTAACTAGCGGAAAAGTGGCTTAAGGAGGGGAACAAAAAACGACCCCTCATCTGCTGCATAGCACTGGGAAAAGAAGGTCAAATGCAAACGGGCAATAGCGTTGAACGCGAATGCCTAAGAAAAGGTGCCCAAGCGCACAGGGAAGCCAGACAAAACGACAGGCAGGCAGATTTGAAAACTTAGCATCAAGTGTTGGCATTAAGCTGTTTTAATTGTACCCTCTTATTCTGTGATGGCTTCGTTTGTGCGCCAGTTCAAATTGCATGCAGTGCACTTTCTGCCTGCCGGAAGTTGTTGCATCCCATTTGTTGCGCTTAATGTGCGGCAAAAAACTTTTTCGACAGCGAAAGTTACTTTATGTCGTGCGATGAAGTTATGAATTATGGTACCGAGGCGCAGAACATCCGTGGAATTGTTTCATACCACCATCAGCGTGCAAGTGGTTCAAGTGGCAAAAGGCAAAAGCGCATTAGGGAGACTTTGGGGGCTATTTTTGGGGGATAGTTGCGAATTGAAAAGTTTTCCATGAAGCATGTGTACCGTTTATGGATATGTGCGAGTGAGGTGTGGTGAGCAACTGTGGACTGGCACCATTGGATAGTTTTGGGGCATTGTCTCATATGTTGTTGTGATCGTGTTAGATAATGTACGGTTTATTGGGACTTAACTTTCTTTAAGCGATCTTTATTTCATATTTGTTAATCCTTGACAATTATCCCGGGATGTCCCATTTCAAGACTAGGGAAATAAATTAAGTCCGTTTAGAGATCCTGTAGACTGCCACAAAGTGTTGCGAAACCAGTTTTGAAGGCTTAACTAGATAATTTTTGTCTGTAAATATATGTTTGTAACAACACTGGGTACGTCGACCGCAAAACGTTACGTGTCCCACGATGTGAATAGAGTTATACAATGTGCTTTAGTTATTAATTATTTGAACAAATTCATTTAAACAAATTGAAACAAATAAATTTAAAAACTTATTCAAAAGCATTATTATACTTTTCACACCATTCAATCATTTTTTTAAATAAGAGAAACTTTGATTAAAACAAAAAATATTAATCATGGTTGATTCCTTAATTATTATCTACTCATGATTTTACGAATATTTCAAAAAGAGAGCATATTTCAAGTGTGATTACTTTCCGTCTAAAACAAATTTCAATAACATTCAGCGAATGATGCAAGACCAACATCTACGCTTTGTATATATGAACCGCAAGCGAAGAGAACAATCAACTCTCAGAATTTTATTCACAAAAACGTATATGTATTCCACCCCATAGAAAGGCTATTTTTTGGCACTGAAACATACAGTATGAGCATCAAATCGTCAACATTCACTCATGCTGCAGTAGAGTTAGTGAATACTGATGAGCAGCATATGGTTTCCTCAAACCAAGTGGCAGAAAAAAGCAAATGAGGAAGTCAGCGCCTCGCTCAACCCTGTCGATTGGGGCACCGCTTCAAGCACATTTGCATTGTAATTCCATTAGGCAAAAATTAGTGGCAGCCAGTGTTAGTACCGAAATAAAAGAAAAAAACAACACACACCCATACATGCGGACGAGTTGGGTCCAGCCCAACAACGAAAACCCCTGGTAGACAAATGCTAGTCACCAGTCGGCATGCAGGGATCATCAAAATTCCGCCAAACCCAAACTCGGCACCCGACGGCTGTATGCTGATTGCTGATGACCACAATCACTTGCCATCTCACGGACTGCTAAATGGTCGAAACCAGGAACACCATCGTACGAAGGGTTTTGCGCTGCGCATCCCACATGCAGAAAGACCTCCAAACAGTCAACCTCTTTTTCATCCTCGGGTGAGGGTGTATAGGGAATGTGTGGGAAATTTTGCTTTTGCGAATTTCGATTTCCTTCCCGAACGAGAAACTTCCATCTAGCGCAGGCTGAGAGCAAAGAGGGCAAGGGAGAGAGAGAAAAATAAAGAACAACGAGAATTGCAAATCGGTTTAAGCTGTCAGCTGGTTCAGCTGTCCCGGAAGAAGTACCGGATATGTCCCTGTATGAGGAATTTGAGTCATCCGTTTCGCATTTCCGCGTGCGAAGGATTCGGCACCAGTTTCCGGCAAACTACCGGAAACAGGAAAGTTCCAAGCCACGTAAGAGGGAGGGGGGATGAGATTTTGTAACGCTAATGCCCTCTGTCACCGGTTGCCACAGGACATGCTGCACACGCGTATGCTCAACCAATTCGTTTGATGAATTATGTATGCAGCTCACAGAAAGAGATTCCGAAATGGCCGACGGTTCTGAGCGGCCATTCCTTTTTTTTTCTTTGTTGTGGTGGCGATGCTACAGAAATGAAAAGGTTTACAATCACCGACGGCCGATTTTGGGATGCGATTTTGTAAGTGTATGAAGGATTCGAGATCCGAAATCAAACCATGGGACTTGTT
Organism: Anopheles longipalpis; assembly: GCA_016170015.1. NCBI lineage: Eukaryota > Metazoa > Arthropoda > Insecta > Diptera > Culicidae > Anopheles > Anopheles longipalpis. The sequence goes on along the minus strand of CM028103.1, from coordinate 22,771,469 downwards.
CACCAGGCAGTGAGAAACATTAATCCCTCGTTACAAACGGTTGGGTTAAGCGAAGAGTTGCATGATGTGTGCATGGGACACTCATCAGTAAAACACGTTAGCTAAAGTAGACGTTCAAGTAAGTTGGTATTCGTTTCTTTTCTTAATCATATGAAATGTTTTTTTTAAAGAAAATAAAAATAAATTAAAAACTTTTCTTGACAATGTGTTTTAGAAATAAAATTCTTCTTCTATTTCTTTCTCATGGTCGAGCACGTCGTGAAGACATATCCAAGCCGTTGGGCCGTATCCAGGTTGTTGTCCGAAGTTTCGATCGTCCCAAGGTAGCATAACTCCACTACCCCCTCGAGATTGTCGCCGTCAACTGATACTCTGCTCCCGAGTGGGGCTCTATCACGGTCAGAGCCTCCGGCATACAGGTACTTTGGCTTTGTCGCATTGATCTTCAATTCAATGCTATTCTTTTAAAATTAAATAATATTGATACACTATTATAAAAATTCCGAGAAGAATTTACATAGTAAATGGGTACAATTACGATTGCATACAGAGATCAAAGTTAAAGAAGTTCTAGTTCAATTTCAATGTATTGAACGAATAAAGAAATAAATATATCAATCAATCAATTGAACAAACTTCTTCACTTCTTGACTGAACGACCTCCAAGAGCAGTTTTTTTTTCACCTAGCCGGATAGTGAGACCTTCCTGGGATGATTCGGATGGGATTTGAATCCTGGTCTGTTATCCTCATCCTGTCAAGTGGAACTAACGCCGTTTATAATATACCCACTGGGCCGCACCAAATTAACCAAGAAATAAATAATTTAAAAATTAAACAAATTACTAAACAAATAGTAACCATGTAGTCACTCTCTTCCAACCTTTTTTGATTTTATATAGGTCACTTGAAACATATTTTCAAATCCTTTTTTGAGCAAGTTTACCCATTTTGCTATATATTGTATTTCCTAGATAAAATACCAAAAAAAGCAATAAAATGTTGTTTTAAATTAAAAAAAATCAAAATATTTTGAAGAAAATGAAATAGATCGCCGTTGCGTTTATTGAGAAGCATGTTTGAAAGTATTCTAGTAATTTATCACTTTTATCAAAAGTCTTTAGCAGCTGAATCCTGCGATTAGTCAAGCCTAATCAAAGCTTTGAACAAATTTCAGTTTGATGTACGCATAATTTAGTCTTTAAAAATTATGAAAATTTAGTCCCGTTTCTATGTATGGTAATTTGTTTTGCTTGAATTTCAAAAGTAATTATCTTCAAAACTTTTAATATGAATAAAAACTAAACACAAATTGATATTTAAATTCTTCAAAACTGCTCCTTCGTGCCTTTAACTATTCCTTACAAACACAATCTTTACAATTTCCATTGATGTTAAACTTCCTAATAACCAACTACATAAAAACATAGATGTCAAATCTAGTTTAACCACGATAAAATCTAATCCCATCATGAAACCCATCATGTGCAAATCTTACCATCAAACGTTGTTTCACAACCCACCATCACACCGCTGGGTAAAGTGAATCATTGTAATCGTTTGTCAAAGCCCTCCCATGTCCCATATGTATGCGCAAACCGCTCGTTTAATAATGTATCAGCGCTTCAGGGTACGCTTACCGCACCGTGCATCATCGAACCTAATGACTTGTCGTCTTCTACAGCCGGTACAGCATCCACCACCGTACAAGCGTACACGTGTTTTTCTATGCAAAGTTGCTCCTTGAAATAGTTTCTTGAAATAAGTTCGCCCGGTTGGTGGATCGTTCGGTGGGTGGTGCATTCGCAAGGAATCTTCTTACTCGAGCTAATTACCTATTAGCTTCGAGATAGCGTCGCTTTACATTCAGGACATGCTTTTCAAAACCTGCCTGCAGGTGTAGTGGTGTAGTGCATCCGTGCACCGTGCTGAATGCATCGAAAATGCGTGGAAAAAGCAATATACGTTGGCACAATAAACTCATCACATGCCACCCGCTACACGGTACACGCGCGGCTCGTTGCGACTTCTTGCGCTTTAGAAGCTTGTAACACGCACATGTTTTCCACCTTGTGCTACAGAGAAGGTAAAGTAAGAGTGCAGTGAAATATCAGGTGTGTTAACTATGTACGCTTCAGCGTGCTTTCATCGATGGTTTTTATTATAAAAATAGCACGTTCAAAACTCCCATACACTCTCTTCCTTGTGACGCTTTTCTTACGTGTATAGAGCAGTTTTACAAAAAAATGGTTCGAAAAAACGACATTCTCCACGAAAGATGAGTGTTGATAATGGATGGAAAAATGGAAGAAAAAAAAGCCATACCGTATAACGAGAGCTTATAAAAGAGGCTATTGCGTTTTGCTTCTTCATTGGGTGGACACAAACGCTCGATTAAAAAAAAAAGTCCAGTAAAACAAAGGCTAATCCCGTTTTCCATTCCATCGCTGTGTACGGTTAGGCTTTCGTGCTCTATGCCTGGCATAGGCGTACTTTCGAAGCCGAAGGGTAATCCCTGATAGTGATAAACGAGTAGGTTGCTTTCGCCTTAACGGTCATAGAGTTCTCTCTATTTCTCTCTCGCTTTTTCCTCTCTAGACACCATTTTATGAATCCCGATAGATCGTAGTACAGCGCGACACATGCACGGTCCGGTTCGTCTTTTATCCACGGGTATGAAACTAATTTACCCGGCCGTATTCATGTTTGTGCAGAAGCGCCCTCGCTTATAATCGCTGTCCGCTCTGGTTGCATGTAAGCGCATATGTATGTGGGTGTCTGTGTATCCTTCTTTTATCCTTACATTCTTTTCATCACTCAACTGAACAAACCTCCCAACGTACCTATATATGCTTCGTGAGTATACATTTAGGCGCAAAACGGTACTGTCATCCGGCAAAGGAGAAACACCAAGCCTGAAACACCTGCTTCGATGATATTTCTTCACTCTAGCCAACGTTTTGTCGAACGATGGTGATAAAGTTGATGGATATACGAAAACACGGACTCTCCTAGAGCTTGTTCGTTCCGCAAGCAAAGTGAGATGAATAGTGATGGCTGAGGTGATAAAATAAATCATATTTCCGTTTTATCAAAGGAAAATGGCTATGATCTTCCTACACTAGTGGATCAAGAGCTGATCGGAGCCTTCCGTTGCGTGCATTTTTAAAATTACCATGCGGTCACTGCACCATGTGTATAAACGATAATATTTGTAGCAAGGATATCAACAATTTTTTTTTCTGTGTTCTTACAGAAAATTTGAGAAACAGTAAAATTTTAAAAGGAAGGTTAATAAAACCAAAGAGAGAAGTGAAGAATACTGGAAATCATAAAACATTTCAAAGTCTCTGGTGATGATAAACGTAAATGAAAAGTTTGGTTATCCTTGGAATTATATAAAATAAACATTATAACACTATTTTGTAATGCGGATTGCATATATCCAGGCATTTCTTTTTATATTCTCAATTTGATAGGTATTTTATTTGTAATGTGGTTCATTCCAAAGATGTTAAAAACTGACACATGTTATAAATATGTACCGCGGAAAATATGCAAATATATAATATGACCTCTATGATAAAGGGTTCATGAATAGAGACTTATGATTTTTCATGTATATATTTTTTTGTTTTTTTTTTGTGTTTGTTGTATTACTTTAACTTTATAAGAGTTCTAAGCTAACGATATGTTACTATGTAAATGTAAATTTATTTAAATGATTTTTCTAAGCGTTAGGTTTAACCGCAATAATTGTAAGGAGCATTATGGACAAAGAAACCACATTGGGTTCCTTCAACATCTTGAAGGAACATCGGAAAAAGAAAAGCTTCACAAATCTCCGGCATAGTGAAGAATGTCAGCCAGTATTTCGACACACTGCGGTAAGGTGATTTAAAGCGCACCATTTCTCAAACCGGACGCACACACTGCTGTCACCTTTCTTTTAATTGCCGTGCACGTGAAGGCACGTGGCCTTCCGCTACGGTTGCTAATATGTCAGCCGAAAGGCTGAAAGGACGGAAGGTTGACAGTACAAAACGTGTCCGCACACACACTCACACAGGCAAACTTGTTCGCTTGTTCGTTCGCACAACTGGCCATAAATAATCATGGAAGCATGAAACCGGCTACGAACATGATGAAAACCGACGGAATTCATGTTAATCACGACGTATGAATATTCATGCATACTGCCACCGTTGTCCCATTTGTCCCTTTTTCACACGTTTATACTAGCGGGCCACAACCAGTGCGGAAGGATCGTGAGGTCACAGCCATTAATGACCGACGCCACTTTAAATCCATCGATTTCTTCGGTTCATCGATGGTGCGACTAATGTTAGTGTATGGGGTTTGACGGTTCACCGGCGTACATTGGAGCTTTTTTTCGACACTTTCTTTCCTCCTCGCCTGTTTGCTTTATTAAACACGAATAAATGGTTGAACCAAACGTTTTAAATTGCTGCTTAACAATTAATGAGCGAAAAGCGCTGGTAAAGCGGAAAAGCTATCGAATTGATCGTTTCGTGGTAGAAAATGGCTAATTTTTGTGGTTCATGGTGGTTCATGGTTCATGCATACAAGATGAAAGAGTTTTGCTCGATTTTAATTTTTCCTTTTATTTCAAATTGTTTTAACAGTTTTATCCTTTACATTCATATGGTTCATATTCAAAATTTAATGGCTAATTAATTGAATTCGTTTACTCTTCTATAAAACATGCCATATTCCACGCAATGGCTTCGGTTGTACGAATTGACTACAAACAGCCAATGGTGATAAGTTCATCTAAAACTACATTTGAAAACTTTATCGCACCGCTGCAACATTCCAATCAACAGCAACAGATCCACTTGCATTCCAACTCAACTAGCGCTCGACGAAATTCTCGCGAGACGCTTCACAAATCGTAGCATAATCATTTAGTGTAACAGTCCTTCACTCGGTTTGTCGGTGTGCCAGTCAAAGTGTGCCAGCTTCTTCATTATTTTATTATAGAATGCATCGTTCCCGGTAGCCGTTGGACACCTCCCAAAAGGTTTTGCCAGCAACTGGTTCGACGGTGTACCATTCGTGCGCACAGGGCACAATGTGTGATAATTCACTTTCTAAACACTCGCCAACCGAACCGATCCATTAGTGCAGCAGGGCGAATGTAAAGCGTTACGCCATTACATTTTAAATGGAAAGAGAAGACAAGCGAGTGGTCCTTTTCGGTACATTTGGTCCATACTCACGGTACACAGCGCACGATTCTCGTTCATCTTTGTCGACAAGTGTGCGATGCCCTTCCCGGGAGACACACAGGCAAGCGAAAGAGCGATGTCTAGTTTCGTCGTTAGTTGCGTTGCTCTCCCTGCATCGTTATTTGGCAAGAGCAAGGCCAAGTCCTGCACCTACACCCAGTTGGTGTTTCACGACATTCCAGCAATGTTGAAGAGGATAGAGATGAAAATTGTCGACAACAAGCAAGGACACAATTTGACATTCTCCCGAAACTACACAAAGCAAATTACTTTCAAATTGACATCCCACAGACTCCTTATTCCGCTTAGCGCAGCAAATCTAACGTACAACCGAGAACTTTTAAATTAATTCCCAACATTTTTCTTTTGCTGTTGCGCAAATTTAAAACAAATGCAACATGCAGCAGTTAATTGCAAGCAAATGAATCGGATAATCAAATGAGGACAAATAGTTTTTGAAACAAATTCTCTTAAACAAGGAGTAAACAATTTGAATTGTATATTTTAGAAGGTAAGAAATTTATATTTCTTAAAGCGCAAAACCCTTTATTATTATTATGTATAGAAAAAATATAGTTGATGTTCAAAAATTCATAATTAATTTATCAGTAATATTTAAAAGAAACTGAAAAGAAGTGGGACGTTTAAATTGGACGCACTTTTTGGAACAAATCAAAACAATACATTTTTTGATTAAATTTTGCAATTTCGATTTTTTTTATTTTATTTTATTTTATTACATGATTACGGCTTTTGCCGTATTGTCAGCCACAGAGGGCTGAAGTAATTACAGTTTTTCGATTATATCAGTATCATTTCAAACATGTATTTTTACAATAATAATCGAGGAATTGGTATATTGAATTCTTTTCAATCAATCATCAATCTTTTATCAAAAATCTATTGTATTGATTTGTTGAAAAAGGAACGTCCAATTTAAACGTCCCACCCCATTTTATTTGATTTGTTGAAAAAGGAACGTTCAATGTAAACGTCCCACCTCATGTCAGATACTTTTAATGGTTACTGAAAAGTGTATTAATGAATTTTTGGATATATAAATATCAATTACATTTTTTATTAAATTTTGCAGTTTTGATTTTATCAGTTACTTTTTAAATCTGTATTTTCACAAAAATAATCCAGAAATTGATGCATTTCATTCTTTTCAATCAATCATCAATCATTTTGCAATGATGTTATACTAGGAATTGAAATAATATTTCTGTGCCGAGCTGATCGCAAATTGCAAGGATGAACAAACATCTATGAGATGTAAACTTTTGATGTGTTAAAAATAATAAAATTACAACAAACATATTTTGACTGGCATAAGCCTTCAGGGCTCATCACTTTATTAACAACCATTTTTCATAAAAATACACAACTAAAATATGTTTTCTTATTTTATATAATGAAAATGATAGCTTTTTATACAACTTGCTTTTTAGTTCGTATGTAAAATAAAATATTTAAATCATACAAACGATGGAATATGACAGCCAACTAGAAAGTATGCATCAGCAAGCGGGAAGAGGTGTGATTAATTCAATTATGTACGATAACTTTGTTAAATACCGTGTTCTATCTAGAGCAGCGGTGGTGGTACAGATGTTTAAACGTAGAATCGCACCGATCGAACAGTTCTCTCTCTGCTTAAAATTGACACATGGGTTGGATGGAAGAAGTCCTTCCCATGTTAGAGCAGGACAGAAGAGAGGGCAATAAGAACGACGACGGTAGTACAGTTGGAAACGGTTCGGTTAACTTCAAAGCGAAGTATTCGGTATTAATTAGTTTACCGGGAAGTCTCTTTAATGGTATACTTTGTATTTCGGGAGTAGCTGTAAACCATTAGGACAAGAATGTACTCAGGTAGTGGAGCGATCGGCATGCAGAAGTGGAAGCCGATGGAAAGCATTGCCAAAGTATGGTTTTGAGAGGTGTCAGAGAAATGAACACGGTAGCGGTGGTACATATGTATGGACACGTTTCGTGATTTTCCCAGCTTTACTCATCGTTTCACGCGCTTTTAGCATAACTGATGGGATGAAGGCGAACAGAGTGCGACGGGTTTGATCAAACGAGCGTAGAAAAATTAAAAAAAAACGACTTTCATATAAAGGAAGGAAAAAGAAGACATTAAACGAAGCAACGATTACCCGCACTGCGAACGGCCCGCAGTACTACCGTAGTGTTAAGTGATGCGATCAATTACCACCACTTAAGTCACTTTTAACAAACACGCGCCGTATATGCGCAAACTTCAGGCAGCACGGCAGTGTGCTGTGTGATGGAAAATTTCGTCCCGCGACATCCCGGCATGGTGGAAGGGTTAAACGGGTTTTCACTTAGGTACGTCATCACCATCGTTCGACATGCTTATAATTGCCTTTCCACGTCCACCCGCCAGCACAACGCAAGAGCGTGGCTACCGCTTTATTGAATTTGGCTTGACATTGTACAGCATCAACATCAAATGATGCAGCAAAGCGAAAAAAAATATTTACCCCCGAATGGAAATTCGATGAAAACTGCCATTCCGTTCTATTACCATTTTTTAAGCAAATCATTTTTCCACGTTAGATGTGCCAGAAATTTTAGGTGAATAAAATCTTTTCATCGTTTGTGCTGCACGAGAAAGGTATTATTTTTCCTACGAAAAAAACCCCCTAAAATGGAAATGCATTTTCTTCCCGTTCCCTCTTGCAATGCAGAGAACGGTGCACGTTCTGATAATGTTTAGATTTGAATGGAAAAACAATAAATTTTACTATGTTTGCGACGCATAGGAACAAGTGGCCCGATTGGCTGTATGTTGACAGAGAAATTCTTTGCCACCCCCTTGCTCGATGTACGGGGTACGGTATGGGTGGCGTTTGGAGTGGCATTGGCGCGACCGAAGGGTATTCAAATAAAGGGTGGAAAACCGGCGTCCCTTGTGCCATTTGTTCAATAAATTACCTTTCGCGAAAAATCACGCCCGGTTTCGATGAGCATTGGGGGTGCAAAAAGCAAAATAGGGAGAACAAAAAATACAAAATCGTTCAAATAAAATGGCAATGAAATAATGCACACAAACACAGTGAACGGTGCTCGATAGAGCATAGGAACTGAATCGGAATATGTTGTTCCCGGTCGATTTGTTGCATCGATGTTGCAGTTGGGTGAAAAAAAAAACACACACACACACACATAGAAAAGAAAAGGATAACAAATAAAAACACATACACACACACATGTACGAACGGAATCGAATCAAATTCATTCCGGTCGGTTTGGGTAAACATTGACCAGATGGAGGCAATCACACAAACACGTACACAGGCTCACGGAAAATCAAGCAAAACCTCGCAATAGTAAAGAGTAAATAAATTGTAATTTTAACATTCAACAGAACATCTGCTGTTGAGGTGCGAAGCTGAAGTCCACTCGAAAAGCGAATATTCCATAACCAATACTTTTTTTCTACAATTTTTCGCGGCCTAAAATAAACGAAAGAGAGCGTGCAAATCGTGTTTAGACGAATGGATGGAGCTTTGGTTACTGTCCAAAGTGTGTGTTTTTTTGTTTGTTCTGCTTTCCTTTACAGACCAACATCAATTTCCCTGCTCGAAAACTGTACCAAACTAACGATGGAAAAGTGTGCACCGTTGTGCATCATTCCGTCGCCCCGCTTGGTGGCACGGAATGGTGCCCTGATATACACGCCTGTCGTCTAACTTTTCCCGAGTTTTCGACCCCTTGAGCGTGTGTTGTGTGCGCCTATAACTATCATCACGATGCAATAAATTTGGTGAAATTTATTTCAACGCGAAACCCACGTTGCACAACTTTGTACGGGGTTCAGGTTTATGGAGTCATAATGAGAGCTCATCTTGCTTGCCACAGGCATTTGCCGGGACCCCGGGAAGGATGCAGTTCTGGGTGTTATGCAGTCAGCATCGCTCAATGGGATCGTTTATCAAGTGTGCTGTTGCTGCTGGCTTTATTTTAGCAGATGTGGTTCGAATAAATTTTTGCAACGACATGCAAGTGGTGGAATTTCGATATAAAATAGCGAAACATTGTGCAGTATTTAAGCTTGTACTAGTTGTCGAACGTATGGTTAAGCTTGTTTTGTTTCGTTTGATACCTTGAAGTATTCAAACATGCTGAATTAAATATTTATTAAGCTTAGAATAGAATTCGTCATCGATGTCGTCAAAGACAAAAACATTGGTATCGAACCATGCGGTGCCATCAAGAAAAAGATCTGTTAGTCATAGAAATTGGTAAAAACAAAGCGAATTACAGCAGAACACGATATAGCCGAGGATAGCTCAAGATGCGAAAAATTTAAGATACAAGTCAAACGCATGATCTATCAATGATCTAACGCATGAATGTATGAATGTTGTGTTCATCACTAAAGCTATCCTTAAAGCGCTTGGAAAGGTATCAGACAGATGCTATCGAGATGATAAAATCATCAACGAAGAGGTTCATCAAGAAAAACAAGAAAGAGATCTAAAAATATTGGGAACAAACCCAACTAATCGTTCTACATCATCAACCAGCAAGAAGAATCGAGGGCTAGTACGAAAGAAATCACCATTATGACTCCAAGAAGTCTCAAACCAACATATATCGAGTGTTTCGAAGTCTTTAAGACGGAAACGAACGAAGGGAGTTAAGTTTTTATGCGAAACGGACATTCAATGTGTACATAATAAGGAATGGAAGAAGAAGAAAAGAAGTAGTTGAAGGAGAAGAAACTGAATATTTTAGTTATGTCCATAGAAATACAGCAGATATTCGCTAAGGCAGTAAAACTTCCTCCTAGCTTCAAACCATCGATGGTGAGGTATGGTTTTTGTCGATCGGAATCTTTCAATTTATACGCTGTCGAAGTGTTACTCTTAACGCACCGTTAACCATTCAGCTGTTACGCTGCTCTCGCTAAATGTCTTGCAATTAGCCTAATGGCTATCCACGGACCACCGATGGCCACGGGCTTCGTAGCCATTTCGCCACCTGCCGACCATCACACTAACCGATGTCGATTATCACCCTTCAATCAAAATCAAGATATCGCAACAGAATTCCATTTCGAACGATTTCTTCCAACTTGGCCAGAACAACCCCTGTTACCCACTTTAAAATACAACGCACCAATGCAGAACTTCGAGACCGGCTTTCGAAACCGTGTACCCGGTCCCGGACCCGACATCCAATCGAACGATAATCCCCCCCCGGGGTTTCAGTTTTGACTTTTTCACTCCAGGCACCCGTACGACCGCACGATGACGCCCGTTGAGATAAGGATTACGATTTTCCACAAATTTAATAATTATGACCACCATAATTTGTACCGCTCCGCTACGCCATGATCCCGTCCTCCCAAGACGTGTAGTTGGCCCGGTTCTGATAGCTTGCGGGATGATTAACGATGCGCTACCGCGCTTTTTGCCGTCTCCAGTTGCCGTACTGCCTCTCGCTTTTTCCCAGCGATTGGAGAGTTGTAGTGTTGCGTAATGGTCGCAAAGACCTCCTCGTCCAACCAACGCACCTTGGGTTATTTCATATTCCTTCAAGCTGGCGTTATCATTCCATTGTGTGCGTGTGTCCGAGTTCGCTTCACTGTGGTTTGTGCTCGCACTGCTCGAGGTAAGTTTTCAATTTAAATTCTTCTTCAAACGAAACAGAACGCATCCAGCGCGAAGTTTTGGTGCAGGATATTAAAATTTTCCCTCCAACCGATAATTTGATAGGCACTTATTTAAATTGCTTCAACGATTAGAATTATGGTTCGAGCTGCTACTGTTGGTGCTGCTCTGGCGCTGCCATACGATCGTGTAATTTAAGACTTTTGGGTGGCTGACGGGTAATACGATCGAGGCACGATGTCGATGCCTGTGGTGAAGGATAATGGATTTTGCTCATTAGTACAGCTGTTTAAAGTATTAAACGTTGGCGAGTGAATGTTAAATTTGGATAAAGAATCTTCAATGAATTGTTCAACTTGTATAATTAAATTCTTAATAATAAACGGCTTCTAAGACTGAGTCAATTTAGCTGTTGATTTTTCCATGACAACTACAATTGATATGCAATTGCACTATTTTCTCTAACAATTTTATTTCACGTACTGTTTAGTAGATTTGGAAAAGAAAAAGCTTTACAAAACGTCTCTTAAAATCCTTAAATTTAATTTAATTCTGGGAACGCATGAATAGTCGACTTCACACCCAGTCAATCAGTCTAATTCTTGAAGGTATCAAATTTACATGAAAAAATTCTTTTGAAAATGAATTTGTTCAATCCTAGCTAGTTTTGTTCTTAACGAATCTGTCGTTGTTGGAGTTAAGCAAATTTTCAAAGATTCAATTCTATCAATTCTGTAAAAAAAAGAGAGAAAGCATTTCGTACAGAAGATGGAGAGTCATATTTTAAAAGGATAAAGAGGAAAAAGCTAGGCATATACCTTTATTAGTCGAAAGCCTGAAAGGAGTGGAAAAGTGCTTGAAAAAGCCAGAGGATTTATGAGTTCCTTAGTTTTATAAAGGGCCGTATTATTCTAAAACCGAAAGGAATTAGAGGAATATGATTCTTTATTACATTTTGACTCCGTATTTATTAAAATAATCGGAAGAGTCTCATACAGAGTCAGCGATATTCGTTCAATTTAAACATGCATTCATGTACATCAAAGTAAATCAAACTCATCCAAACAATAGCTCCTTACATGACTAAAACATTGCTTTAAGTTTCCTCATGTGTTGTACTTTCTAGTAATCTCGATCATCAAATTCGACGTATTTTTCTTTCAAACTTTAAGGAAAAGAACCATCCATTGCAATCGTTACTGCCACTTACACAAATAGCACAAATTTATTACCGCCACCGCTTAACGGTAAGCGCATTAAGCAACATCATAATACGGACAAAACATGTGTTCAATTATGGTACGAAGTGCTGCCCATTTTTCACGTCCCGTTTGTGTTTAAACTTTCCACCATCAACCGTCCATTTGTTCTGCGTTGTGCTATATTTGGTTCATGGATTTTTTTTGTTATTTAGTGAGAAAAAGGGGAAAAGGTCGTAACAGGGAGTCAGTTGGACAAATAATCCTAGTGGTCGTTTTTGCATTGGGTGCATTTCCGAATCCACTCCAGAGAGCCAGACACACAAACACTTAATGTGGTATGGCTAGGCATGGAGGGATGAGTGGGTGAAAGTTTCTTACGTGATTGTGTCCAGAAAATGGCGCATGGTTGCACTTTACACAGCATTCCTTTCCTTAAATTTGTGTGTGTGTGTGTGTGTCTGTGGGTGCATGTGTATGTGTTGGTATGAAGCAATAAAATATGACGAAAGTTTTACGAAAGAAGCAAACCAGTTGGATTGGTACCATTTTTCCATCACAGACCGTCGAGAAGCGGCACTTCATCAAGCTTTCACTATTCTTCGACAGGACCCCCTTCGTTCCTGCAGACTTCCAGACAGCATTTCTACAACCATTTGGTGACTGAACACCAAAGTCTTCACCGTCCACAAGAAACTTCTCTGCACAGGATGTACAATTGTCTTGTGTTCGTTTCATACCTTTTTCTTCTCTCCCTTTTGTAGTTCAATCCCCATTTCGCTACTCTAGCACGAGGATCCGCTTCTCGATCGAAGAACGTAACAAAATGCTCCCGGTACGGCTGACCATAATGGAGAAGGCATCACTAATGTTCTACAACAAAACATTTATTACAGTTATGAAATCGGTCGCCACACACCGGAGTGAAACAAAACTTTCAAAAACTGGCAAAATGTTTTTCCCATTTCTCTTGTCACACTCCGGACAGTAGCCCATCCGCCTTGCTTCGCAGTTCGATCATTACTCGTCCTGATGGTTGATAGTAGTAGTTGTCCATGTCTTTTTCGTAATTTTCCCATTTCAATTCTCTTACCGTTTCGTTGTCGTTTTTTTTCCTGTGGTAGAGAAACTTTTCCAATGGAACAATCAGAAAATCAGACGATCCGTTTCTTACCGGCTTCCGTCTGGATCGTGTCTGGAACGAACGGGAACGGGTGATCGAATTGTATTTGTAGATTCAACTCACCCGTCTCTTAAAAGTAATTTTCGTGCGGTTCAGGGCGGAATGCTGTTGATGGCAAAGTACGCTTCAGTAGAATATTTGATACGATTTTCCATGCTCCACCGAGTCATTCCCATGCCGAGATAAATGAGCGAAAGGGAAATTGTAGACGGAGTTGTACTCTACAACGGTACACATGTTCTGGTGTCATTTACAATTAGCCTTCCTTGTTTTTTGGTTATACTTTTCCTACTTTCAGGTCGTTGATACTACCTTCCAAATTAACTTTTTCACCTTTGCTACCTTTTTCATCCGTCTAAAAAAGCGGCCACTAATTTACCTTACCGTTTTGGTTGGTTTTGGTACAGGGTTGACCACCGTTCTGCAGAGGTTTCGGTACAAAAAAGAAGGTCAGCTCACAACAATTAACAATTTATCCTTTTGCTGTCCAAAAACGTGTCCCACTGTGAGACATTTTTTTCTTGTGTACACTATTGTATGTGTATGTGCGCATTTTTCATTGTGATCAAAGTTATTTCCAAAGTCGCGAAAACTGGTACCGTCACCGCCACCAACGATTGCATTCAAAGGGGTTTATGCGAAGAGATTAGTGAGGTTAGAAACCGACCCGAGTTCGGTATTAGTCACCGCTGACCGTGTCGCAGCTTTTTACCGTGGATCTGCAAAAAAGAATGAAACCATGCACCAAATCCCTTCAGCTTAGCTTCAGGCTTTAGCCGGGTGTAGGAAGAACCGCGACCGAGCTTTACCGGACACTCTGACGTCACTGGACATTGCCTCAATTCGTCCAGTTGTTTGTTACGTGAAGGGTTGATATTTTTTTCTTCTCCTTTCTCTATCTCCTATCTTACCCGGCTTGGTGTTGAAAACTCACCCGTTTGTGCCCTACTGTTTCCTAACTAGAACACTTCACCGATTTGTGTTCTTTTTTACCGGTCCCGCAAGAACCTCTTCCAAACGCTGTGCGGGTTAGAATGGTTAAGCTTTTGCGCTTGTTCCTTCTCGTTGGGTGATGGTAGACACGGTTGGTAAAGATATCCAGAACCCGTGTCCACGTGAGATATCAAACAGTATTTTTGTTCATTTGAAGAGATTAGTCGTACGTGACAGGAATAATCTAGCGCTGCCGGGATTGAACGTGTGGTTATGGGCAGGTACTTAGCGCTTGTTTGTCGCAAACGGATTTTGCTCGTATATGAAAATGGGATTACGACTTGTTGTTATACAATTATTTTAACTTGGCAGATAAATTTTGCTTACGTCTGAACATATTTTTATAGCTTTCTATATTATATAATTACTTTTTTTTATTTTTCTACGTCTAAATTAGTAAAGTTTATACAATATAAACTGTGTAGCTTTTTTATATTTAATTATGAACATGCAATTAGCTATTGTTTACTTATTCCATAATTAATTTCTTCATTAAAGTGAGCTCATAAATAATTCTTATTTAAACTGAAAGTTGAATGCTATTATCATTTCATAACGGACATTTCAAACGGATCGGTTAAGCTGTAAAACTAAAAAGTAGTCCACAAAGCTCATCTAAAGCGGAGAACTATATCATATCAAGTTCGGTTAGATTATCAAGTAGAGGTGTATTATCAATGAACATGACTAACTTCTATTTCCTTACAAATGGTCAGGCCTTATTGCTATTAGACTGTTGCAAACTAAAACTAGGACAAATTTCTTTTTTGAATGAAAAATCTTCTATTTTCTCAACTGATTGACTATTTGATATTGGAAAAACGTGTAAGCTTTTTTCTCTTTAAAAAAGATTTATTATCAATTTAGCTTCATAGATTGTACAGTACACCGGAAAAAAATGTGATCTTCAAGCATACCCACTTAGTCTTTGTTTACTAGTACGACCATCATTGAAAGGGATTGCCTCAGAATCGGCCATTAAATAATTATAATGTGCTTAAAATGCAAAGTTCGCAGTTCCTCTCCGATTACCGATTCTGACATAGAAAGTGCGAAACAAAAAAAATAAGGCAAGATAGATTAGACTATCATTAGACTACGCTACAGCATGGGATCGACTGCCTTTTCTAACCGAATCGAGCGGTTAAGTCACTCCGTCAGGGTGGAACCCAATTAAAAATAGATAACATTGATCCTTCTGTTTATAAATTCCCACTCTGCTTCGGTTCAAGTTCTTTCTGCTAGTAAAAGCATATCGACGAAAGGCAGCTGCTAGGGAGGGAAATGGGACGAGAGTGATTTTCCGGGTTATNAAACGGATCGGTTAAGCTGTAAAACTAAAAAGTAGTCCACAAAGCTCATCTAAAGCGGAGAACTATATCATATCAAGTTCGGTTAGATTATCAAGTAGAGGTGTATTATCAATGAACATGACTAACTTCTATTTCCTTACAAATGGTCAGGCCTTATTGCTATTAGACTATTGCAAACTAAAACTAGGACAAATTTCTTTTTTGAATGAAAAATCTTCTATTTTCCCAACTGATTGACTATTTGATATTGGGAAAGGGTGTAAGAGTTTTTCTCTTTAAAAAAGGTTTATTATCAATTTAGCTCCATAGATTGTACAGTAATCCACCGGAAAAAAATGTGATCTTCAAGCATACCCACTTAGTCTTTGTATACTAGTACCAACATCATTGAAAGGGATTGCCTCAGAATCAGAAGGGCCATTAAATAATTATAATGTGCTTAAAATGCAAAGTTCGCAGTTCCTCTCCGATTACCGATTCTGACATAGAAAGTGCGAAACAAAAAAAATAACGCAAGATAGATTAGACTATCATTAGACCACGCTACAGCATGGGATCGACTGCCTTTTCTAACCGAATCGAGCGGTTAAGTCACTCCGTCAGGGTGGAACCCAATTAAAAATAGATAACATTGATCCTTCTGTTTATAAATTCCCACTCTGCTTCGGTTCAAGTTCTTTCTGCTTGTAAAAGCATATCGACGAAAGGCAGCTGCTAGGGAGGGAAATGGGACGAGAGTGATTTTCCGGGTTATGCTATCGAACGAATCGGGTTTAATGGTAGCTGCTTTAGAGCTTTTCCTTCCGTTCGTTGTTCTCGGAATGAAACTTTTTTGAGTAGATGTAAGCATTTATTCTTGTATCCTTTCAATAAATATTAACAAACAAAACAAAAAAAAGGTTCCATTATATAGCCATGTATGAGAGCGTGACAAAGGTGACACGTCTCGTGCGTGTTTGTGGAAGATTTTTTTGTTTTCGATTTAAATTCCGTGGTTAAGCCCAGCTTCTACCCAGGCTAACTCACCGCACACTCCCGACTGGCACTAGGAACAAATTCTACCTCGAAGCTATTCCCCTTAGGAAATGATCCCCGGAAATTGAGCCACCATCATGCCCGGCAAAGAAAGTTATTAAACTTTGTTAATCAAAATCGTATTAGCTCACTACAACAATTTGATACGTTGAGTCCTTTTTTCCCTGCAAGGGAAAAGGTGGCCTAACGAGAGCCGGCTCATGGGGAGCAGTGAGGACACAGGCACGGAATCGAATTAAGCTGAAACAGATTACGGGAGGATGGAAGAAAGGCCGCAGCAGCAAACCAAATAAAAAAAAAACGTTCGCCTCACGCGCGTGCATGTGTTCGTCAATCGGCACTCAATTCAAATTTAATTCGCTTTCATCATTCATCGGGCGTTAGGGCGTGCTGGACCTGGTCCCTAATCTGGTGTAATTTGATCCTAGCAGATTCGCATTCGCACGTAAGATGTTCAAACGAATTGCTCAACATGCCGAATTTCCGGATCGACATACCGGCGAAGGATAATGTGATAATAATGATTTATGGCGTTCCTTTAGTAGCGTGGCAGGTAAGTTTTAATTAGATTTGATTCTTGAACCTAATGTCAGGTGTCGCCGATAGATTGCGATCGATGGCTAGTGGGGCGAATAGGGAGATCAGGTAGATATGAATATAACATTCACGGTAATCTTCATTCAATGTTGATTGCTCAGCCGATATTGATTTGATTTGTGAATGCACTCGCACATCGTAATCATGGTCATTGAAGTTTGATCTTTGAAGGAGCTTTTATTTTAAAAGAAAGTTTCTGTAGGCATGAAATTAGTTCGTATAACTTTAATTTAAAACAGAATCTTACCGTTTCTGAAATTTTGTAATCACGCAGCGCATCAGTTATTTTTTAATATACTAAAAACCAAGTGAATGATTCAAAGAAATAGTTATGAAAAGGAACGCAAATGTTTCCTCAGTTTTGTATTCAAATTCTTGTTTTTAATATAAAGTTTTGTGATTCATCTTTTGTTCCAGCAAAACAATCTTTTCACAAGCATTTTCATATCAGATATACATGACTTTGAACATCATTTTACATTCAAATTAGCAGAACTTTTATTTATCCGTAGCGAACCTTTGAATTCAAGTATCGGTTTTAATGGCCGAAACCAATATAATGTAAATGTAACTTCTTTCTTGCTTGGCCTGCTCAGGGTCGAGCACGTCGCGAAGGCATGGCTACGTCGCCAATCCGTTTCCAGGAAACTCGGTCTATGGCTGCAGCCCTACATCCTCGGCTGCATCCGATCTCCGACAGGTTTGACTCCTCCTGATCCAGCCAACGAGCTCGGTGTGCTCCTCCATGTCTCGTGCCGAACGGGACACCGATAAACACCGTTCTGGTAACGGTGAAGAAGAAGTAACGCATCAGATACAATTTTAAAAATATAAAATGCCACATCGAGTCTCGTTGTGGTACACAAATTGAATGAATAAAGAAATATTTTACCCACCAGCGGTTGTGTTTGAAGTGCCAATGATGGAAGAAATTACCTCGTACATCAATACCATTGACTACTGATACGAAAGCTTCCACTTTTGCCAGCTTTGATTCTTCTGCCAAAGAATCAAATGATAGCAGCAGAAAAGGCAAAGATGTAAAAATCGCTTACTTCTCAAGTTTTCGAAAGTTCAGTGCTTAATATTATATTCCACCAACGTTTACGCTCAGATCAAAGCTAAACCCGAGCAGGCAGTGATGGTTGCTCGGTTGGACATGAATTCAAATCCTACCATCCTCCCGGTCAAAACCAACAGTGCCCTTCGCCATCGGTAGCTATTGTTGCAAATCGGTGAATTTGGCGGGTGTGCGAGCATAAAACGATTTATGCCACGCGATCATCATCCACGCAGTTTTCTGTAGGATGGATGAAAAAGGAACGGCACGATTCGTACTCGAAAAGAAGATACACTTCAGTTGTTGTTTTGCGCGGTAGTGGGTCTTCTTTCTGAAACCAACTCCAACATAACGGCCCATCGCCATACTAGGGGCACGATGCGATAGATGGTTTGTGCTTGGGATGCTCGCCTGTCTATCTGTCACTGGAGCCGGACGTGGAAGATGAATCGTGATGATAAGATGATTTATTTCCCTTCACGTCCGGGGATCCACTTTCGGTCGCTGCCACGGAGCAGGGAGCACAGTGGAACAACAGGCACACCGGTAGCGCTTTTGTAACGCGATAGGCTGCTTGTGCTCGAAGTGGCAGAAGTGGCAGTAGAGCAACAGTAGCAATCTGCTTCTGTTATTCTTCAACTATTCGTTCTCTAGCACGCATCCGTGGATTTTTCTTTGCTCAGTTTTGAAGGATATTGAAAACCCGGTGGCGAGGATGGGTGAAGAAAAGCGACCAAAGAAGTATGCGGTAATGGTCCGATTGTGAAACGCAACAGCGAAAAAGAGGATGGGAAAATCCCACCCTAAAAGAAAGCGTTGAAATCGGGCAGCAAAAGCTTCTGCCAGGGACACAATAGCATTGGTTGCGCCCGGCACGATTCGTGCAGACGGCTAAGCATTTGTGAGATGTTTCCGAAATGAGAAAATAAGAATCTGCATCATCTTTCCACCGGGTGCAGAGCCGGAAGGTCGAATTGGTTTGTAAAGCACACGGAGCACATCATGCGGAGAAGCTTTCCATCATTTTTACTCAACCGTACCCGTGGCCCGGCACAACACTGCACAGAGCAATGGCAATGAAAACGGAACCATCATTTAAGGATTTACGATCAAAACCGAATCCTCGGTCAACGGTGGCTAGCGAACACTAAATGGGAAACAAGTTTCGTGCTTTAGCGTTTCTTGTTGGACGTGAACAAAAAAATCGCATCCAATGCAGCCAAACCTCGACCAAACTCGTGTTTAGTGCTTAATCGTTTTACAGGAAAATTTCGTTGACCTTCGCGCGAACGCGTCTTTTGCATCCTGGCACGATGAACATGATTTACCGACCTTTGGTCCGTGTTCGTGCTTCGGCTTCAAACGAGTTTTCTCACCGTAAAGAATGACACGGAACGGGGCAAGTAAAAATGAAAATTGTTGATACATTTTTCCTAACCTTTCGTTTACCATTCTCCAGGAGCTTGCCGATTTCGCTCCAGTGGTGACATCTACGACAACACAACACCAGTTCGAATCGATTCGGTATGGGTGCTGGTGCTTAAGTATGGGTATGTACTTTGAGTCATAAAAAAAACAGTGCTTCACTTGCGTGTTTTGTGTGCTTTTCCCACACTGTGCAACTACTTTGCGTGCCCCGAACAATCTTGATATAGTCCATGGTTTGACGATGAGGAAAAGATCTTGACCGTATCGTCTATGGACCGTCCGTCCGAAACCGTTGCAAAACAATCATCATTACACACCAGCTAGTGGCCAGCTGTTGGCTGTGGTTTTGTTTTTCCTGTACCGGTACGTTTTGTTTGGTTTTTTTGTGTAACCGATCCCGGAACAACAATCGGATCTCGTCATGATGAAAGTATTAAACTTTACGAGGCACGCAATGTAGTTGTCGTCCTGATTGCTTTACAAAATCCAAAATTGTGCCAGAAAAGCTTATCTTAGTTTTTTTTAATTTACTATCAAATATTGAATTTGATTTTTAAAAAATATCGAAGAATTCCAAATCAGGCGTAATTGAAAATAAAAGTCGTCGGTTTCGTTTACTTGAAGACAGTCAAGGGGTATGTCTAAAAGGTTTCTTAATTTTGTGTTTAAAAGATTTCTTAGCAAATTAGTTAAATTAAACAATTATGCTGTACTGATATGAAAAGAAAGTAATTAGTTCAGCTTGTTTTAACACGCGACGTACATGATGCGAAACGAGTATGATTATGTAAAATGAATTACTAATATTTGAATAAATATACCATTAAATAATACACAACGATTCATTTGTTTTATGTAAGTTATAGCACATGGCTGGCATTGGTGATTACCAAAAAATTTACTCAAATGATTAAAAACACCTGGCGCCTCCATAGCTGGAAAGAAATATTTAAAATTATGTCAAATGATAAGAAACACCAGGCGCCTCCATGGCTGGAAAAAATATTTCAAAAATAAATATAATTACAAAGGTTTTTGAAAAAGCGGTATAATGTTAAACGTTTATTTAAAAAACAGTTTTTTTTATAAATTTTAATACGAAGCATTATAGTTTGTGCATTTTTTTTTGTTTATTTTATAGCATCAAATTGGATATCTAAATTACATCTCTTTTAATAGGCATAGAGATCTAACATAAAACAATGCATAAAATGAAAGAATTTCATGTTTGTAAACCATCGGCATTTACCTACGCCCCTGTCCAGGCTACTTTATTTTTATGCATCACCATGCGCCTCCATCACGTTTGAGCAATTCTTACTTAACCTTCATATTATTCTTACCAGCTCAAGGTGGTTCCTGTTTTCCGTCACTCATCCACCGCTCGAAAGAAAGTTCCGTCCAAGAAAATGGTCATGTTTTGAGAATCATTCTGCCAATAATGAGTCGAAGAAAGAATGAAAGCATCTAGTTAAAGCCTGACAGCAATCCAAAAAAAACCCGCTCAACACAGCGACAGTTGCCCGCGTTCTCGGGTGTTTCTTGGTCTGGTCTTTCTCACGCCACCCTTTGCAAATACACATTTACACACCATCAATATGAGTCGGCAGGTCAGGTCAGCACGGCGTTGATAAATGATACACCGCGCTAGATTACATGACATCCGCCGGTGGTTCACCATTAGCACAAGGTATTGCGACCTGCACCCGGGTGGGGGCTGACGCGGTGTCGAACTTTATTTCATTTTTATGTACATTTTTTTCTCCCTCTGTTTTGCTAAGTTTGGTTGAATAAAAAAAAGGCAAGACTTCGCGCGGAGAAAGTGAACCCGATAGGCCGGTCGTTAGATTGAATGGATTTCACGATTATTAAGGCACGATTGCGTGATATTCTGATTCCGCGACGTGCCGAACCGAGTGTTAGTCGCCAGACGGTAGCGATGATATAAATGATAATTATACGAACAAATAAATTTATTCGCCCGATGGTTGGTCCCGGTTTGAGTGTTTTGGACGAGGCAAAGGAGCAGCACTATAAAAATGCCAACGGTGTCTGATTAGCTGCATCGCGTGCTGGGAGCAATGGGATAGAGAAAGGTGGTGGAAATAGGTCCCTTCTACTAAAACTTTGTCGATAAATCAATAACCATTTCAGGTTGCTTTTAAACACTAATAGACAGCAGGGCAAAACAAGCGCAGAAAAGCAGAAGCATAAATATGTTCTTAATTTAAACAATCACTAATAAGGCAACTGAACAACACACCAAAATATCACACCAAACCGGGCAACGGTTATAATCGTCTTAAGCCTATTCCACGAAGTTGATGTACCATCCCAAAAGCGAAATCGATACGATAAGATCCGAAACAGTATCCTTCACGCTTGATGCCCGCACCAGTCAGCAGAGCCATTCAGAAGTGTCAGAGATACTAATCGATTTTGTCAAATGCTTGCGCTTCACATAGCGGAAATAATCTCTCGTTTCGTAACTTTCAGCGCTCGCTTCAGTGCCATTACGACCGCCACGCCTCCCTGGGTGACTGCTCGGCTGGAAATAGGCTGGGAAAGTAGCGCTACGCTACAATCTGAGCAGCATTCCACCTCGCTTCGTAGCACCGCCGTATTTTGATGACGTTTTGTCACTGTCCGAACCACTCACGGGTACGACGGCTTACGCCACTGACGATGGACCCAGCACCCGGCCCCGGCGGTAAGCTGATGCGAGTTGACTGGCAAACTTCTGTTGGGATGGGCCATGACCATTCTTCCATCATTTTCCACCTGCAGCACTGAGTGATTCTTTGCGTTTGGACACGTTGGATGAATTCTTTTTTTTTTTCGTTTGTGTCTCGTACCTTTAGACACTGTGCCGAATAGACAACACATTAACACAACACGTTGACGTGAACGGACAGCACCTGCATTGAACGGTTCGGATGAGAAGTAACATAGACGGATACACGGTAAAAACGAAAGAAAAATGGAGGCACGCTTACAAATAGCACAGTGAATAATTCGAGAAATCTTGTTTCGTGTTAAATATATTTACTTTTGAGAAGTGCTTTTTTATTTTATCATACACTCAGACAACCCTGATAATCTTTTTTTAAAATATAGAACAAAAATACAGAAAGTTTAAACAAATACAGAAAGTTTTTCTTTTACTTTTGAATTCGTTTCTCTGTAATTAATATAAATTTACAAAGAATAAATGTAAGTGCAAAGAAAAAAGTTTGGAAAATGAGTCGTGGAAAGTCACCATTAAATATAACAAGAGTTCATTCGAACCAATCCATCTGGGTACATTGTTGCATCTTATATATTTCTTCCCCGAAACTCTCAGTAATATTGGAACATACTGGAGTAAATATTCGATCCACTTGTCGGCAGATCATGTTCACGTTTTTGTGTAAAAATGATTCAAAGTTGCAGATCTAGCGTACTTCCAATTTCTTCCTTCACAACTATTGCACGGTACATGTTGGTCAGCTGTGGAAAGGCACGATTTAGGAAAGCCTTACTGTAGCATGCAGAACGGACGGTTGGTTTGTTAATAACGACATGCATACATCCCAACCACGTGTACCGAGCACGGATGGCCAAAGCAGAAGGTGTGAACTCCGTGGAGAAATGATTCCGAGTCGAGATATCATTCCGCACAGTGAGCACAAGTGGGGCACACTTTCACCATCCGTGTATGGCGCTATGGATTGAGCGTAATATGGGGCTCTCGCCGAACTGTGCCCGATGCAAGGACACAGACATCACCATAACACGAAAAGCATGCACACCGTTGATGTCCTCCCAATCTCATCACAAGCGCGTCACTTTTCGGTCTACTAGAGAAGACACACATACAAAAAAAAACAACAACCTACAAACATCAGCTGACAGGTGGACAAATTTGAGTGGTGCAACATTTTCATCGAATGCTGGATGCTGGTGTTGTACTTGGCAGTGTAGCATTTCATGCCCCAGGTACGGAACTTCGTCATACCGTTCGTCATCAATCTGCTTTATCACTCATCTCTGGACTGGACTCATTTAATTTAATACCGAGCCTTATCGTGACGGTTGCCCGGGATCTGGCTGTTCGCTCATCCGCACACCGGGTTGAAATTTGCAAAATGCTACAACAGTGTAGCGACCAGAAGCAACAACACATACACAAACTAACATTATAAAAAACACAGAAGCCGAAGTGAAATGCAACGCAAAAGTCGTTCTATTCCATGGGAGAAGGGGAAAATTTGTAGCATGAAATGGGGAAGTATGCACGAAATTGCTGCAAACGGTACGGAATGATGTGCGGATGAGCCGTGGTAACATTTGCTAGCTATGCCGGTTCGATGCACACTATACGATGAAGTGAAATAGTTTGCATAGAAAAAGAACAAACAAGGTCACGTAACGTACATATATTATTAAAAATTATTCATTTTACTAATAAATTTACTTAATCGTCTAACAGGATCACCAAAACGTTTGTTAATTTACATGAAAAAAATACTGTATTCTTATCAAAAAGATCCAGTGTGATTTGTATTCAAACTAGCGTTTGATTTTATGTTGGAAGAAAAATAGAGCAGATAACCCAACAGCCTAAGTTGATATAACAAAATTATAAGTCATAGCATTCAATCAAAATTCTCAACTATTAGACCTAGAAAACCTGGAATATAGGCGTCACAAACACCAGACAGAATATATGTATACCAGGAATGATTTTAATACAATCGACGATCCTTATCGGTTATATGAACTGAGTTTTACATCATCGAAACTATTCAACCGAATTTAACAATTTCCGCACATGTTACATGTTCACGTGCAGTATGCGATCAAAACGATCTACTCAAAACTATGATCGGTCGGTTTGATGTTCATTAAGAAAACAGGACGGTTAAAGAACCAACACAATAAAAATAATTTTAATTACGATCGCATCTGATGATAGTGCATTCACAGCACTTGATAGCGTAAAATCAATCAGGTGATATCCGAAACTGCAGTTTGACTTTGTGTAGCAAAAAGGGAAAATGTATGTAAAGACAGGGATGGCTATTCATTTGTGTAAATTCGACGCGTGAGCTTGACTACTTTCACGGTTGGATCATTACTCTTTCTTTACCCGTTTCGGGACGCTTGTTATAAACCTGATAGCGAGCACAGGGTGATTTCGATTTTATTATATGTTTACATGTATTGCTTTTACGAAAAACTAAAAAAAATATATCAAACTTTGAAAATCTATCTGTAAAAATTAATCCTTCATCGCGTTTACAGGCGCAAAACTGTGCAATTGTGTATCATCTGCCTCGTTAGTTTTGTTGCCGATGCTCATCAGCTTAAGCTAAAGATTTTTCTGAAGCCTTTTCCCAGGAAAAATAATTAATTTCTATTTCTATTTTCTTCGGTTTTAAACATTAAATCAAACGTATTCAAAAGAAATACAATTACGAAAAGTTAAAACAAACTTAAAAAAGGGAATATAATTTTTGGTACAGCTTTTACCACTGAACATCCAACTGGCCTCCATACCGTGGCTATCCAATTCATCTCATACGGTGCAAGTCATATGCTTCGCTCTTGTTGTAACTAGATTATGCACTGACCGTTAAATATGCATGACCGTACTGGATGGATGCATCCACTCGTAACGAACTGCATTGCCACAATGCTGAACACTTTCGCTACTTTCCTATCATTTTTTTTGTTGGTTCCTTTCCATCACATTCTAGCATGTGTAAACGTTCGTTACATACACACACCCACACACTCACTACCCTCAATATGTTTCGCAGTGTTGCAGTAATTCTTCTACACTCTTAGCACCCTAGAGTTGGAGCAAATTAATTCGCACTTCCCTACGGTTTTGCGATCAGCAATGGTGCTTCCTTTATGTCGCAGCACCACAAATGAGATGTTTATGGCTCGGGTGTAGTTAGCATAGGGTTCGGTTGTAACGACCAGCGTGTACGCCGTTTTACTGGCCACGATCGGCTTCATCCGATAACGGGCACGATGGTGGCGATAGGTGACAGCTCGACGAGGGTCGTTTGGATCGGGTTCGCTAGCGAGTTTTCCCGGTTGAGCCAATTTTCTTTTTTTTGTCGCAAGCATGTATTTATGTCTTTACTCTATCTCCTTCGCTTGTGTCGCATGAAGCACTTGTACTTTCTCTTCTACCCAAGAAACACAATGACCATTTCCTATTTAAAACGGTTCAGTGATGGAGTGGACATCTTTTTTATTTATCCTTTTTTGGTTTCGTTTTACTCTCTTGCAGAAGCCGCATGATATCAACTGAAGGAGCACGAGTAAGCAGTGCGTGTTAATTATGATACCATGCTTAAAAGATTAGCGTGCTATTAACACACGGTGACGCTATCATCGGACAGGAACAGGACTTTACGTTGCTGTAATTGGCAAGGATAAACGGACTCTAGAAGAAAAAAACGAAGGCATCGAGATGAAGGATAAGAGAAAAAATAAATAGCATATGATTCAATTAAGGGTATTGGATATCTCAGCTCCATCAAGAATGTAGCAACCATATTAATTGCCATTACATTGACATGTATTTCGTTTTTTTAGGAATATTTTTTGCAAAATTTGTTGCATCAAAGAAACACATATTCACATTTCCTTTTCCTCTTTAAAAATAAATCAAGCTTAACTTTCTTTTACAATACAAATGCGCCACACTATCTAAACGATGGTAAAATGTTGCATTCAAATTTACCGCCCAGCTGCTAAAGGACAAATAACTACATGACAAATTGTTGTGCTTTCGACTTACATTATTGCATTCCTCGACTGCATCATCAGTTGTAGCAAAGTATTCCTCTAGCTACGATTCAATGTAGTGTTGCTGTTTACTGTAGACACTAACTGGTTTGGAAGCTGCGCTTGAGCCGCATGTATACGGTAGCATTATTTGAAAGAAAAAATTTTAAACTTAAATATCTAATAAATACTTTTTAATTATCCGTTAAAAAAATCGTTTAAAAAAACACAGAGTAACAAATAAAAAAAAGTAAAGAACTCGTTTCCGTTTGTCTGTAAAACAAAACAAAAATGGTTGACTCAAAGCAAAAGTGTTTGCTGGTGAAAAAAAAACAGGGCGCAACAGTTAAGCCATTTTGCAGTACACCATTGCAAGTTTAACCACAATGGAGCATATTTCCTCCAGCTCCAAATCCAAATGATGACAAAACAGACAAAACGCAGTCAGAAAATACTTTAAATAGCACGCTCCAACACTGTTTCCATTTTTTCCAAGTTGACCCTGTTCGCCAACATAAGTGGCGACTCAAATTGCTTAAGTTACTGCTCGTTGTGAAAAGTGCTTTAGTTGCTGTGTCGTGCAGCCGGCCTGGTGGAAAATGGTAGAAAAAGAAAACCCAAGATTCGCGTCGAAACCAACGCCATACGAAATGGTAAAGTGAAATTTATCAACGCCACTCGAGAATGTCCGTTGCATCGTGCCGTGTCGCAAATTCCTTATCCTATCGATGCTCACCCAAGGCGTGGCCGCATATCTGGCGCAGTAAGTGCTACAATATCTTTCACTAAAATAAAAAACGACAAAACGAGCCACAAAAGCCTGCAAGGTACTGAATGGTGTTGTGAGCTCTGTTACAAGGAAAAATTTTAAAACCGTCGCACGACCGTTTCGAAGTGCAATTCAGACCCAATGCAACCCGGGCTGGTAGGGTTAACTGCGAAAGAAAAAAATGTATTTTCACTTTTTCGCTTAAATATGTCTATTATTTGTGTTCTTTTTTAGTGCAGGACAAGTTGTGTGTATTCTTTTTTAAATTTTTGTTTTGTTTCTCTTTTAAAAAACCATTTTCTAGTAAAAAATGCATTAAAAAAACTAATCCAGAAATTAACTTGGTGGTGTTTTTAGGCGGATGATTTTCCTGCCTTTTTAACTTGGCCTGATATTTTTCCTTTTAACTCTTCATGCACACTAAAACATTTTTTTTGTCCCTTACATACTTTCCTTTTAGGCGAAAAGTTCTAGCCTGGTGACCACGCAACTACCGAAACCGAATGGGTCCTATGGATAGGACTATTTTTATGAGCATTTTAACCACCGAACCACCGAAACCAGCTGACATGGCGCTGCTTCCGCTTTCACTGCCAGCGAATGGTCTAGCCACCTGGCACATGATTATAATTAGCATAATAAACAACAGCCACAAACTATTGAGTGGTTGATGCCGCCGGCTGTATGTATAGCATTATGGTGCGTTTGTATGTTTTTGCTTTCGTATTGTAAGTGCTGTTTATAGCGAACCGTGCTCTAATTAACATGAGTACGGTGTATATGCACGTTAAAAACGCAACTTGACTTGGTTTCTTCTTGGGAAGGGAAAAAAATTGCTTAATTTGTCGGTGAACTTTATGAGAGCCTTTATGTAAGCAGTAAATTATCAGAATTATGCTCTCCCTAACGCCTGTACGCTGGTACAGGCTGTTTTGCTTCTCCAGACTGAATAACTTTTGCTTATTTATTGATATCCTTTTTAACATTAACGAAATTATTTACTATTTTTAATGCTAAAAAGTACTTAGAATTTTGTACATAAAAAAAATATTTTACAGGAAGGGAAAACTTTTTTTGACAGCACGTCAGTAAGAATCTACCATTCGCAAGGTTGACAAAATACTACCAGCCTTTGCCCGATTCGCATCGTTACTTAATAATACTTTCATCAAATCCCTCACAAATAGGCATTAAGCTGCCCGCTTTTAATTCCCCAACCAAAAGCAATAACACAGTAAAGCTCACCATGAAACCACCATAGTGGAAAGAAAATTGTGCCATCAAACACCGGGCGCAAAAGTTCTTTTCCACAAACTGAGAAACAACCTAGTGGTTGTTGTTGGTGTTGTCACTCTGTGCGCCGGCTGTACCTGCACCATCCCATTTTCTGTTTGACGAACGTCGCTTTGCGGCAGTGTGATGTCTCATTTAATTATGCCATTGCACGTCAAACATAACGTTTGCACGTCAAAGCGCTGGGAGGCGTGCGGCCTAGAATTGCGGAAACACTGGTGACAGAATACAGAAAAATAGTGCAAAAATAATCACTATTAAGTAGAGAGCGAAGAAAGAACGGAGTTGACAGTTTGGCTGGAAAGGGATGGGAATGGACAAGTGAAGAAAAAAACAACAACAAACACACACAAACAAGCAACATAGGGTGGAAGGAAAAGTTAGAAGCGAAAGTACCACAACACCGCTAAAGTAAGGGAGAAGTTTTAAATATGAGCTTGTGCATTTGATGGTGTACTTACTTACTTACTGGAGGTAAACATGTAGTTAAGAAGCCTTCCGCTGGGTTCAGTTGAGCAATCAGATGCGTAAAGATGCGGGTAAGCGTTGTTTGCTAGGTTCTTCCGTACATCAAGCAGCTGCCATGGATTTAAACAACTACCGTAAGCACTTGTCATGCTGTCAATCTTTATAACACGGGATAGTTTAACGCCGTACAGGGAAACTGTAAGAAATATTAACCTAAAGTTGTTATCATACGAATAAAGGTATCGCGTTAAACCGTCCCCTTTAGATTATATCGCCTGAAAGTATACTATGTGAATGAAATGTAAGCCGCATAAAACATGTATTGCTTTGCAAATGGAAATTTAAAGCCATTATTGAAAGGCAGACACCAAAACTGCAGGACATGTAAACTGATGCAGAGTAATATGCGATCGTTTACTATTAATTTTTTTTAATAACTCGCCTGCCAATTCACTAACGATAATGATCGCTTCAGATCAGGAATGACGTACAGCGAGATGGGAGTTGATTTAAAGTCTTAGAAAAAAATTATCTATCTTGGGTCAAAGGTTGGTACCACAACAACATTCATAATGAAATACGCGCTAGGATTCTGGCAGCCAACCGACCTTTCTATAGTCTGAAGAAACTTTAGCCACTGAAAACACCTGCCACGACGCTTGCAGATAGGATTATGTACGACTTACATATATAGTTTCAGTATTCGCATACGCCGCTGGGACATGGACTAGGTCCAAAACAGACGAAACCCTCTAAGCTGTGATCGAGAAGAAGATGCTCAGAAATATTTTTGTGCCCATTTTTGTAAGAATAATGGAGGAGCCTTTGCAGTGACGCGGCTCTTAGGCAGAGCGAATTAGATTCTGATGACTTTGATTGGTTGGTCATATCATTCGAATGGCTGCGGAAGACCCGACCGATACATTTCTATTATGTCGTAGGGAGACACGTCGTGGAGGAGACGTGGTGAACAATAATTGAGACGGAGTTGATGCGTTCGTCAGGGAGGCCGGGATAATGGAATGAATGACGACGGCGTTCCACCTTGAGCGGTTTAGAGGAGTCTTGTAGTAGGTTAAGACCGCAAAGGGGTTGTAGCGCATGAAAAGTGAGTAAGGTATTTCATCCAATAATGATATTAAAAGTTGGAAGGCCTAAACAAATGTAAATGTTAATCTTCAAACGAATAAAATCTTGAAATGTAATGTTTCGGAACAATATCCATCAGCTAAGAATCCATCTCCTAAAATGGATCTAAATGAAGATGAATGATGAAATCAAGACTCATAATTCATATGAACTAAATAAATTATTCAAACAATGTCTAGTGTGAAGTTTGAGATTAAGATATTCTCCTTGTTGAATCGAGATAAAGCAGTTACTGATAAAAATTATTTTATAAAGCATTTTCATACTGTTTTAAACTATGTAATAAAATCTTGTGACCCGAAATCTCAAGACAGGAACGCATTGGAAGACGCTGGTGCTGTTTAAATAAACAATGCGTTGGTAATGACAAAATAAAAATTTAAACAAAAGGAAAAAGATTTTATCTTTTCCGTATTTATATCCATTACGTGTCACACGTCATCATTTAATGCACATCGTTGAAGTCGTGGGTTTGTTTTCGGATTGTTAAAGAATTTAAAATACGTTTTAGAATTTTTAAATTAAATAAGTTTTCGCAAACACTTTGCAAAGTTGTTGACAAAAAAGGTTAAATTTTTTCCGCTTCAAGTCTTCCACATGAAATTGATCAACAAGCTCAGAACATGTTCCTCCACAAAGCATTTTGTCCAGCATTTCACTAACCTTCACTTTACTCCAATGCAAGCGTTACTTATCGTTGGATGAGAATGCAAATTTAAGCACTTGCGTTCACAGCGTTATGATCCTGTAAGCCTCAAGCACCTGCTGACCTACGAGAACGTTCAAGTCACGCCAGCAAAACCCGTCCGAAATGCATTCTCACCCAACTCGGCCCCGGGTTCCTAGCAAGACGAAGCAAACGCTAAACAACCGCTCGCTTCCAGCGGCCATTGAAACTGATCTCTCTGTAGTACACGCCATAAACCACCGGCCCCGAAGGCGTTGAAACATGGCGTACCGAAAGCAGGACAATCCAACGCAGCAACAGCATCATTACGGTGCGTTAGACCGCTTCGGATGGGTAGGGAAAGTTTCAGTAATTGAAAAACAGTACATCCAACCTTCGTCGGTTTCGTCCGTTCCTTACACCGAGCATAATTCTTATTCAATCCACCTTCTCAAGAAGTGGAGTGAAAAATGAAACGGGGCTCGACTTAAGGGCTCGTTGATCCTTGAACCTGACATTCTCGCGTGAACTCTTTTCTGCCTTTTGCCCGCCTGGATGGATGTGAGATGTTGTGCGAGATTTAATATAAATTCCCATTATCCTTCTTG
>CM028103.1:22713235-22732297 GCA_016170015.1 Anopheles longipalpis | reverse complement strand
TTTTTTTCTGCTCTGTTTAACCTCCTACAAACTTCCCTACGCTTTTGTGCGAACCTGGAGCACGCGTTCGGCATTACGCCCGGTGGTCAAATGGTAATAAAAGACCATAATTCCCTGTTCTGTGAACCACGGACGGAAACATGAACATAACCCCGTCCTGGGCGTCTCACGTTACGACACGGAATTGATTCACTTTCAATGGTGGCACCGCCAAAGTAAACCATCCTTGTTCTGGTCTTCCCGGTGGTCCGTTAGTGTGCGTTGTGCGTTCGGAACCACTCGCATATCAAGCGCCTAGAAACGCTCATTTCAAATGCTGCAAACACGGCCGGGAATTAATTTTGCGTGTTTTTATTTAATTTGTCTGTAGGATTTGCATAAAAAAATGTGTCGTAATTGAAAAAGTATTAATGACACCCCGTGATTCGGTTACGTCGCTCGCTTGCGGCAGTGCTACTGCGAACGGGGGTAAAACAACACGTCCGGTGTGAGGCCATTTTTTTCGTCTTCTTTGTTGCTTTTAGGATTTTTTTTGGGAAGGAGAGTTTTGAAGTTGTTTTTCGTTTGTTGGTATTTTTTTCAGCTGTATAATGCGCTTCTTTTCATGTAATCAAAAGGTTGTTTTCTTCCACACTTTTGCTTCCGTTAGAAACGGCGTGAGCCTCAAAAGCAAGACACGTTTTATGGAAAAATTTAGCGACTTGAGCGATGGGTCTGCACTACCTGTTTTGACAGGAGCGGTAATGAAAGCGGTATGACACCGAAGCTCATATTTAAAAGTTGTTGTTTTTTTATTTCAATCAACCGGGGATGTTTTGATGCGAAAGCTTATTCCATCGGGAAGAATTTTTCCACAATAACATAGCATTGCTTTACCACGAAGATAGCATAGCCACGAAGTAACTGGTCATTGTTCTGCTCGGTAAGAAATATTTCTCTGACCTAGTTGTTGATGTTGGTGTAAACCCGCGCACGGTTAAACTTTCGAACACGTTGGTTGACCAAAGTTTCGACAACGAGTCCGCACCCACGGTACGAATGACATTTGCACTTGACAGCACTGTCGCACGCAACTGTCGTTAGGTGCGAATAATTCCGAAAGTTTTGCTCTTTCCCTATCCCCAGCGGAAGTTAATTTCCTATGGCTGCTTGGTGTTGCCTGCCTTGGTGAGGGATGTGAATGGAGCATAATATTTGGATAACTTAGCTGCCAGCAAAATGATATGAGCTTGGGTGGACAAGTATGTTGCTAGCAAACGAAACAAAGGCAATGTAACGAATTGTTAAGAATTAACTAATTCTTTTTCTGAAAATCATTTCGGTTCAGTTTAATATGTAATATTGAAAAACAAACTTTATATAATATCTGCTTTTTCAAAGTATAATAAGACTGTTGGGTAAAAATTTCAACTAAACCATTTTGAAGCACATTACAATAAAAAAATGAATACTTCAAAACAATTTTACAAAACGTGTGATTTAACGTGTGATTTTAATTATTTCAATCGAAATATATATTCATTCTTATGTTTTATTTTTCATATTTATTTCATATACAAATTTTAATCCTTAGCAAGGAAAAAGTAATTCTTTCTTGAAAACCATATATGCAAAATCAAATGGTTTCAACACATTCGAACTTTTCTTTGGTTGGTGTAAATTAAGTAAATCAAAAATGTAGCAACCGTTCTCAAATATTAGGCAAAGAATTTTGTACCAAACTTTGCATCAAACTTTTCTTCATGCTTTGCGCTATGTAAATCATGCTGAACCGGCGAAATGAACAGCAAACGTATGTTCAGAACTAAGCATTGTAACGACAAATAACTTGTTTATCACAAAGCACTTGAGTAAATAGCCAGCAGTTGTCGGAAGCTAATCAAACACTTTTTTTTCGAATCATTTGTATGTTTCTTGCGCACTGTTTATCAAGTTACAAAGAGTCGTTCTCAGCAAACGAAACGGAAAAAGTTCTTAATTATCTTACATATTTGACAAGCTGCTCCAGTGCTATTTCTTATGAGTAAATACCTTAGCTGGGATGTGTCTTCAGAATTTGGCACAATGTTTCTTTCTAAAACTTTCAAAGTACAATGTACCATAGAATGATATGAAAATCTAACTACATATTTCACTCACTTTTTTTTTGAAAAACTTTAAACAAAAATTAAGTTACCATTTATCAACAGTGACGCGCCTGGTAATCTCTCACAGCTTGTTTATTTTTCTGTTTCGTAAATCTAAAACGATATTGTTTAGAACAACCGGGCGCCTCCATCACAACCAGGCGGCTCCATCGCAAGCAGGTGGCTCCACATATTAAGCGACCAGCCATTTTTGCCGAGCCGACGAACACAAAACTAATTAAGTTAGAATGTGCCACACGCCAAACGAACCTCATTGAATGCGGAACGGCCCATCCTATGGCAAGCACATCGATGACTGTTTATCACAAACATGCAATCAAATGGTTCATTCCATGCCTCGTTTTTAGGGCCTTTTCGAGTACCTTGTTTGAACATGAACATAAAGAATACCACAAGCGGAGTGGGGGAAGGAACAATTAAGTAGAGATTTCCTATGAAGCCTTATGCAAACCAGGTGGAAATGTTGGCAGGATAGAATTTAGTTTAATATTATTTAATTAATCAATTAGGGATAGTTTCTTCCACATTAAAGATTACATTTTCAAATGTAAAAAACAATATTTTTGTCTCATTTTAATACAAGTTCATAAAGGAACGTTTTTAACCGTACCTGAAACCTCTACTGAATTTAACTCCACATCAATAGTCCCAGGTGTTCAATCGTCTATAAAATAGCAATGTTACCTCATTGAACATTTTGAACAATTTTAGAAAAAAAAGACCAGACACAATCAATACAGCGCTCATGCACGTCTGCTGCTGATAGATTTGAATATGTGATACCTAATTAGTTGTGGGGCCTGATTTGAATAATGATCACCGTCGTGTCGATTATGATAACGACGCATCTGATGATAAGCAGGTGCAACTGCATCATTATGCGATCAGTTAGATCGGTACGCCACGGAACCGACCGTATCGTGCATCATTTGATGGTGAACAATAAAAACATTCACCCCATACGTTCTAGTTAGTTCATTTAGGGTGTGCCTTTCATCTACCGCCCTCACCCGAGAGAATTCAATCGGGGCCCATCATCTATTCCGGGAAAATAGTTAATGATTTTCTCACTTGAGAGTTTCATTCAATGTGTGTCATCAAGCGAAAGTCATCACAATTTGCAGTTCGTTTCTCTAATCAATTCAATTCATGTTTCACTCATATGAGATGCAATATAAATAATAATTACTGTGCAATCGGATGGGGTTTTCAATGTTATATGGAGGGGTTTTAGAGGTATTTTCAACGTCACATTTTCTAGAAAGTAGTTGCTTAAGAACAAGATAATAAATGAAGCGAATAAAAATAAGAGAATTAAAAAACAATGCGAGGGACATTAAAACGTATGAACTCGTCGGTTGGAGAAACTTAACGAAGAATCGAAATTCTTCTATTGGCAAAAGAGTGAAAGTGAAAATAAAGATTTGTTTAACTTTCGACAAATAAAGAATGTTTTCTAAACAGAATATTATTTAAGCTCAATGCTCATTTCTGCTAATATTTAATTCTTTTTAGCAAAACAAATATCAAACGTTGGTAGGAATAAAGATGCTTCAGAAATCTATCTAAATTTGACAGGTTGCGTGTCGAAACAAATAGTTATTGAATTGGGGAAAATTTGAAAAAAAAATCTTATGATCGCCTTTCTATTAATCAAGTAATTTAAAGTTTTCTTTTCTAAATTCTTTTTTATTCAACAGCATTATTCTATCTAAACATTCAATTTACATTTCGAAAGCTTATCAGTTGCAGTGTATCTAAATACATGTTCCAGATGTAACGCTCCTTAAACACGCTCATTTACGAGCAGCATAATGCCCCACGGAATGGTTAAATTTTTCCCTCCGATATCACAATCATTTTATTCCCGCAGTACAAGTGTCATCAAGTGCCAAATCACTTCATCGTGGTCGTGTCTGCTATGTAAGCTTCCCATACAATGTCCACTTGCACAAATGGTCTTCAAGCGCATTAGCACAATGTTTCAATTTCCAGCTTGCACAAAGATTACATATGTTCCGTTTTCGGGAGAAAGCACAAACGGTCACACACTTCTTACACAGAATTTCACTTTCATCGTCCCAAAACACTTACAAAACAAACACACAGGCACAC
Source organism: Anopheles longipalpis (assembly GCA_016170015.1). NCBI lineage: Eukaryota > Metazoa > Arthropoda > Insecta > Diptera > Culicidae > Anopheles > Anopheles longipalpis. The sequence continues at coordinate 22,728,035 of CM028103.1, read as the reverse complement.
ACATGCACACAAATGGGAAGAGCATCGTAATTTGGATGGTTCCATCGAGGGAGCAACATAGCAACATCGTCCCAAAAATTGACCCACCAGCAAGTCCGCTCCCATACTCCCGTAATGAACTTACGACGGGCAAGATGGTTACTTTTGCCACAATAACTGGCTATGTTCCTCTTTTATTTTTCCATAATTTGTTGCCTGCTGGGAGGAGATGGGAAAATGGGATAGGATGATAGCTCCAAATAAAACAACCAAACCACAAGAAAGAAATCAGACAACGATGACAAATACACAGCGCACATTCACCATTGCTTGCCAAATCTAGGTGCCAAATGAAAGTGGACAATGTGTCACAAGCTGAGTAAAACAGGCAGCCACATTCTCACAAAAAAGTAAAAAAAGGCAACATATCCAACGTTGACGTTGACCACATCCCCAGCGGGAAGGTGCCTGAAGAAACCCCGCGGGTCTTCTAACATGGCTGCATCTTCAACGCCCGAAAACTGACTGCTCTGCCGCTGCTCGGTGAAGTTCATTAGATGTCCATAAAGAATAATCGAAAATGGACAGCAACAGTGTGAGTCGCTTGCAAACTGCCAGATGTGACTTCGGATGGCGTGGAGAAGAAAAAAAAACACACACACAAACAAAACGGGCGCATCTTTTGCAGCGGAAACGCAGTGGCATCAGTAAGCGACATCAGCGTCATGTTTCCATCACACTTTCATCGAGCATCAGCAGCATCTTCCTGCGATGCGGACGACAGACGGTTCGGGATATCCCTCGGGTAATGGGTTTTTGCAAACTACATCCACATCATCCACCATCACAGATTGTAGCTGAGAATGTGACACACTTTTGCACCGCCATTGCGCCAACGCGAGAAGTGTGTGCTAACGGGATGCGGAGCTACGATAATGATATTTCATTGCATAATAACAAAAAATCTACGCCAACATGAAGGCCACTTATTGAGGAGTCCATCAACTCCATCAACAAAATAGCCTTCCCTGGCGGAGATTTTTGATTTATTTATGTATCAAATTTAAATGTTCCAGTGTATCGCTCGTTAACAACTCTCCGAACACCGAATGCAATCTGATTTGTGGTGCAACATCACAACAAAACGATTCCGTGCGACACTTTTTTCTACTGCATGAAAAACCACAAACGTTGTAATGCTACCCGGAAGGAAGTAACCGTGCGAATGCATTATTCCCTCGAACGGTGAAATCTTTCAATGAACCGTGAAATAAGGTCACTTCCGGGGGTGTCCGGGAACATTGGACAGGCATATATAGGAAACAAATTGCACTTACATCTCATATCATAGGGACCCATCGATTCGAACTACGATTTTTTTAATAATATTCACACACAATCGTTAAAAAATAAACCATCCCAGCACACAATTGGTATTGGTGGAACAGAGAGAACATTAATATGCATGACAGATAATATGCCCCTGTGTATGTATATTTGTGTGTATATTTTTATGCCACTTATTTCAGGGAAAAATCAATTCCACTCCAGTGCCAACAACGGCGATCGCTACGCACATTGTGGCACGCGATGGAAAATGGTGTAATTTCATATTGATGAAGTTGTCACACACGTTCGGGATAACGGTGGACACACTAATTATACGACCTTTGAAGGTCGGTTTTGCGTTGATCTTTACTCGACGCGTTACGTAGCATGGCTTCCTGCTCCGGTGGGTCATTTTAATTACGGTGATTGAGTTGAGGTTGTTGCCAAATGGCTAAAATGCATTAAATTACGAAAAAAAAGTAGAAACACCGTGGGAAAATGGTATTAAAGTTTAATGTACGACAAATACGTACAGATAGTTTCACTTTCAGTAATATTATAGCCCTTGTATGTTTGCTACAAGCGGGAAGCTAGTTAACCTTTTTGTTACGCATAAGGCTTATTATGTGACCCAAGGTTTAGTTTGCGTTTCAATCGTTGTCATCACGCGACGTTTGACAATTTTTGGAAGCAGCTAATAATTTGCAAGAGAGCATTGTCGACACATCGTAAGCTGTTATATTCATCAAAAACCAAGAAAATGTTGACTTAGTTAAAAAATAATCGATGTGACTCGATGAGTCTATAAATGACAACTAGTAGTTAGATAGTAACCTGAATGATAATTCGTGACCTTGTCACCCTGGTTGACCACAACTTGAACTTCTTTCATCTTTATTTAGCAATTATTAACAAGTCGAACAGCATGTTAGGATTCATCACATGCAAAGCGACAGATTTTCAGGACTCTTAAGGACCCTTCTTTATGACAAAGGTTTCAAATTTGTTTGAAAGGTAACTGAATCTCGCAGGTTTAATTATTAATAAAATAATTAAAATATTATTCAGTGACATATTTTATTATGGATCAACAAACTATTGTAGGTTCAACGCAGGTTTGATAGATTAGCTATTCGCAATCTGCCATGGTTGAGACTAACCACCATGCCAAGTTATCACGATCGATTCTCGCTTATAGAAGATTAGATCCGCTAGATTTTAGACGAAACATGCTTCATTTTTTAAAAATAATTTTTAACAATTAGATTGGCGTACAATTTTTGTTAGAAAACTTAAATTTCTATCCTCCCGAAAGAGTCCTACGTGCACGTGATATATTTGGACTAGTTAAATGCATCATCTTACGGCGGCCTGGTGGTACATGTGATAAACGGAGTCGGTCCACACGGAAGGACCGGTTTCAAATCCCATACGCACCGTGGACTGATCCGGCTACGTGGTAAAATAAGTCTAGTAAGCCAGAAATGCGTGACCTGTAAGGTCGTTAAAGCCAAGAAGAGAGAGCGAGAGTTAAATACTTCATTTATACTGGATATATGCAGAAAGAAAAAAAGAGCGTTGAACAATTAACGAGAGAAAATAAGTATTATCAAAAATCTTGCTTTACTATAAAGCTACGAAAGATAGTTTCAAATATATTTTATGCTCTTATTTGTACATTCGAAACTGAAGACTTAATATAAGAGCATGAACAGTGAAGTGTCTTTACGGTGCAACCCGAGGAGTCAACTCTAGGAGCATTCCTAGAGAAACTTTCAATAGCTTTTAATGATAGATTCCCGTATCAAAACAATATCCAAACATACATAAACAAACATACAACAAGAGCAATGAAAACCAACGAAATAATTCCGACTTCGGGAATATTGGTGTGTAAATATCATATGCAGCTTAAAGAATTTCATCTTAAGGAGACTTTGTTTTTTAAAGAAACATGTAATGTATTGAAAATAAAGAGACTGTGAGTCTAAGATAATTTTTACATTTTAGGGAGAATCCATTGCATTCGGCTACAGTTCATTTTTACTTTTACAGTTTTAAAGATTGCATTTAAAATAATTTTAGATAAAAGTGTTTACCATCCTAACAGTTTGCATCAACTGGCGGACTGTTTTACCACAGCTTGCACTAGGTGTTTTAGGTCAAAACATTTTCTATCTGTCTAAGTAAATATAGATTCTTACTGTTCGTGGCATATTTTGTACAATAAATTAATATTCAGAACGTTATTGTTAGAAACAATTGAATTTGCATCACACTCTCTTAGGGTAAAAGCAAATACTCATGAATATCTTAAACAACAGCGTTGTGAGCATCTTCACGAATAATCGGTGTATCCATGCTAGTCGTTTCTTTTCCTGATTTCCTAAGACGAATATATTTAGCTTCAATCACTTCTGCCTTGAACTAAACAAATACTAATTTTATATAATTATAATATTGCAAAACGATCTTTTTGATCTCTATCAATAGGTACGCAAAAGTAACCAGTAGCCGAGGCAAACCTCAATAAGGGAGTAGACGAGGGAAAACCCTAATAAAATCGAAAATAAGTATCATGTACAGAATAACATTTATTTGCTGCTCTAGAAATTGATACGAATATTGTAAAACTTGTACACAATATAATCCATTTTGAAAATCATGTAATCTTTGCACGCAAAAGAACCCAATGATTTGTACAATGATTCAATTCCAACGCACCTTCCCGAGCAGTAGTATGGAACTATGATAGCACAATGAAAACCAGCATGAAGCATGCTTCTAATCTATTGTCATACATCAGGCAATGGTAAGTGACGTACAATCTACTTCCCAACAGCTGTAGCGTACTTCACTACCGAGTATGAAGCAACATCTGCCAAGCGTATCGATAATAAAGTTAATTAATCATACTAAAAGCATTTCCACACACCGTTTCCATCACCTTTCCACCCTTCGAAGACTTGACCAAATTCGGTTGAGGGTAAATTTTATTAGGTGCCCGCGTGCAAGTGTGTGTGTGTGTGGCTGTATGCGTGAGTTACTCTACGCTCACCTTACCGGGAAAAGCAGAAGTATTCGAAGGTTGCCAACGGCGAGGCAATAGGAGTCGAAAGTGGCAGTGCGTTGTTAGTGATATATGGTCACGCCGGTACCGGCGAATGATTTCCCTGTGTCATTCTCTTGATGGAAAAATGTGCCTCGTTTTTGCGATGCGCACAGAATCGTGGGGGAAGGTTTGGGAAAATGAAGGAAAGTTGAGACTTGGGTTGGGTGAAAGGGAAAAGTTTGAGAACTGTTTTTTTCCACCTAGTGATTACTTGCAAACTGAGGGCCATTATTTAGTCATATTAACGAATTCCAAAAATATTTAAGTTGTTTAAAAATACTCTCAAATACAGCGAGAAGTAATTTACTGATGTATTTACTTAACTTTAAGCTACAAAATAAATCGTAAGATACTTCTAGAAATAAGGCTAGTGCTGGTTGCTACAAGTTCTTCGACCACTACACCCATCAAGCCCACCACCAGTACAACCCCCTAAAAACCAACCCTCTGGCCAACTCCTCCAATATGATGTGATGAACCAAACTACTATTAATCTTGTTCCTAATCCAACAAAACCTCCCGTTGACAAGCGTAAAAAGTTTTTCTCCAAACCGAAAACCCCCGAACCGTTTTTCTTTCCACTTCCAGTGCACGTACACACATACACACACACGCACACACATGCACAACATCATCCCATCTCAGACCCAACCCGACCCCAGTGTGGGTGGTGTAATTACGTTCGATCGGTTGAAAATTTTCCACATTTACACCTACTTCAGCCCGAGCTTAACCGCGCGGAGCAATAATTTATCTACGAAAATATAATTTGATTTAAAAGTTAACGCCATTTTTCAGCACGCGTACGCCTTTTCCGTATCGTTTCCATCATCGGGCAACGGGCTGTCTGGCGGAGCACAAAGCTGAAGATTTCGCACATATGGATCGAATTCTGTGGGCCCCAGCTGTGTGGTGAGCGAAACATTTCGCACACAAAGTAGATGGAATGGTTCAGGTTCGGGAGATGAAATATGCGTTTTAGGTGAAATAACACAGTGGATCAGATGGAAGCTACTTGTTTCGCGCTTTACAAGTTGAAGACGATTTATGGATGTGTAATGTTTGATAATCCTTTTCCTTTATTTAATTTGCTCTTGTGCTAATGTAAGCAGTAATACAAACGAAAATAAATAAATAACATCAAAAATAATTTGTTAGATTCCCTTCGAGTTTAAAATTTTATACTGAAAGTAAAGCAGCAATTAAATTATAACCTGTAGTACGTGCCAGTGATTTCAGGGATGCCATTTTTGTTTTTCCCCATTCATTGCTACAAACCGCAAAACTTGCACAGAAAAAATGCGCGCACAGATTTTCATTCTCACCAAACGGCTGTAGACCACCACAGGGTTACCTTTACGTGACATGGCCACCACCATTGTTGGCAGTATTCCACCGAAGGTCACCAATACCCAGGTGAGTGAAATAATCGAAGCATTTGCCACTAACGAGATTGCTGGTTGGAAAGGTAATGATACCAGCCCCAAGTCTTAACCCATCTTTAACCGGAGAAGGTGGAATGAAAGATATCGTTAGAATGATTCCGAGAAGATTATACCTGTTCGTTCGTTTGCCTGTGACGAGGTTTACAAAACCCACACTATCATACACATTCTGTCTGTCGCTTCCAACCATGATTCGATTCGGTGCGGTTTTTGCATTCCACAATTTTCACATTTTGATGCCATACATTCCACATTGGCATGGAATCTGAAACCTTTCAACCCCTACATGAAGGCTGGGGATCGGTAAGATCATTCGTACAGATTGTTACGTCGATTGAGTTTAATTGATAATGTAATGCGAAGCTGACTTTGGTTGTCATGGGTAAAGAACCCTTTAGTTTTCTTTTGCTTATATGCGGTTTTCAGTTTGAGGGTGATATTTTTTAACGATTTATTTAGATAAGAATTTTCCTATTCTGTTGCTTCTGTATTGTTAAGCGGAAATTTAAGCTTTCCTCCTTTCAAACTCCCTTCTTAAAGCTAAATTGCATTTTAAGGACATAGAAATTCAAATGCAGGGAGCAAAATTGGAGAGCCCAAAAAAAGAAGGTCCAGTTCGAATTAAATCGAAAACCCCTGTAATAATGATTTTAGTTTTTGTTATACAAACTTTGTACGCTAGATAAAAAAATTATAAATCAGTATTTTTATTGATTCTTTTAAATTCAGTACACGATTAGAAAGATTTAAAAACCATTCAAAGAGGAACAAATAAAAGGTAAAAAATAGGTAAAAAGAAACAAGGATAAAAACCATAATGCAACAATAACCTGGCCTCTGAGCTACCTTTTAGAGCTTCCGATCACATCCTAAACCAAAAGGTGTTGGCAGGCCACGTTGCAGTATGCATTGATACAATTAAGGGCTCCTTTTTTCCGATTTTTTTCGGACTCGAAGCATTGCTGAATCATGTTTTTTTCTTATTTTTGAGTGTTTAAGGCCGATCAAAGTACTTTTTTAGAATAAGGTCAGCTTTTATAAAAAAATGTAAATTTTGCAACACCAAAAAATTACATATGGTAGACAAAAAGTAGTTTATGCGCTATTTTATGGCTGGATGCGGCCTGCAAGCAATTAATAACACCGAGCATACCAATGCACAGTAAATGTGTTGGAGTAAAATAATAATATATCCCACCCACCACAATTACACTGTATGGCTTAATTATGCAGCCATAAAATAACATCGTGCAGTAGTTAATGAAGTTTTGACAGCTAGTCTAGTTCCTTTGACATCTTGCACTAATATGTTCCCCGTTAAAATGTGGCCCAACTTTTACCCAAACTAACCACAATTCCAGAATGTATTTGTAGCCAGTAGACGAGTGCATTATTACTGGGCGATGGCCCACTAACAGATATGCGTCGCGTCAACCACAAAACCATCTGAAACCAGCACGCGAGTCGAACATTACGGAACGCAGCACTTATGTGACCATTGCTCGTACTGCTCAAACGGTGGCGTGTTTTTTGGTTTCTCCACCTTTGAATTAGTATCCCGTACATGTCAACCATTCTACCACTCGCACCAGAACAGCAGCGAAAGACAGCCATAACTCAGTTACTTGACGGTGGTTGAAACACTTAGTGCAAGTTAGCGCGAACTATTCCGAATTATCATCATGCCGTTTTTGAAACACGGTGCTCACAACAGCGCAAGTGACGGTCGTTGTGTGAATGTTGCAAATGAAATTTTGTCCCGAACCGGAGTTGATGTGCATCCGCTTCAACCGATGAGTGAGAAATGGGTTGTGTTCTCCCACCATACAACGGGGATTCTTCAACCGTACGCTCGCAACGTTTGCAATTCTGCAACATCCCCCCAAAAACTAACCGAAACCGTTGCGTGTTGCCTATTCCCACCGGTACCATCTTAATTCGCATTAAGCTTTGCGAATGGCAACCAACCAAACTGCAAAATGTAGCAGCAACACCCCACAAACTGATCATTCGCCGTTGCTCTGGGCGAAGCGTCTTTAGTAGCCCCGAGTAGTGTTTCGTGGAATTTTTCATGCTTCACCAACGACAGTCAACTTTGGTGATAGTTCTACACCGCTTGCCACCGCTTCCCAAAAAACCCACAAGCTTCCCGCCTCGCTACACTTCCAAGAAGGAAACAAGACAGAGTATCTGCAGGCGACACACTTCTCCCTTTGCTCTTTCGCTCTACCGCCCCGGGGAGGGGACAAACGAACGAAACTGAATTTATAGCAAAATGTAATTAATTTGTATAAATCTTACTTTTATTTCGTATTTAATTTCAGCTTCAGTTTTCATCGCCACGCTTCCGTTTAGCCGCGTTTTACGACAGTCGCTGCAAGTGATAAAGAAGGGATTCGAAACGATGCACTCTCGGTCGAAAAACCGCAAACGACCAAGTCCGACTAAATGAAGAATTCACTGCACCATGGGACGGGTAGTGAGTGTGTGTGTGTCTATTTAGTAGTTTGTTTTTTCTTCTTGCACTTCATCTTGGTATTTCCTATCTCGACCGGGGGAACAGTGGACGGTTGCATGTTACTGTCCAACCCACAAGCTATTTCTTCCCTTTTCTTTCGCACATTTTCTCGTAAACCATGGTATGTATCCGTCACTTCCCAGAACGCTCAAGGCGGGAGGTTTATCTGGTGACGAAGTTTTCCACTGTCTTTACTAACGCACAGATACATACAAAACTAGTAAGCATTCGCACAAATTTTTGCTTTTAGGTATTTTTAAAAAGTTTTAATGTTTTTGTTGTTTAAAAGAAAATTGTGAGTTAACAAAATGTCATATCCGTTTTAAAAAAAAAAGTAAAAGTAAAAGTAAGCAACATGATTTATCAAATTGCTAAAATTTTAACCTAAAAATTAAATTCAACCGACCTGAAAATGTAATGTAAGCAAAAGTTTCTCAAAACATCTAAACAAAATGTATGTTAATACTAAAAGAAATCAAAAGAAGAAAAAAATAACATCAAAACATTCAAATACACCTAACAAAAAGGCAACCGATCGCATCCGAAAAAAGGGCACAATGCACTTGAGATGGAAACATTCGACTACAGTGTTACCCAATTTTCCCCCCATTACTATCCCTATCCCAGTTCCAAGCTAAATTAAGCGTTGCCCGTGAAAAGCGCAGCCAACAGCCAACAGAAAAGTTCGCAAGAGAGCCGATCCAAACCGGTGCAAACGTGCTGCAGCGAAACTTTTCTCCGCCGGCGTGTGTTGCGGAGCTTGAATACGAAATTAATGTCTCTCCTCGCCCGGTGGCCATAAATTTCGTCTCTTATCGCTGGCTGAAATGCATCTTAAATTATTGTGCTGCTTCGCTTACGCGCGCTAACGACCACCGGACTGGTTTCGTGGACACGGTTCCACTTAAAACGCGCTGAAACAAGGATGCAGCCGGTTTTGACTCGCTTTTTTGGGGAGAGAAGGGAAAGTGGGTGGTGGGCTTTAGGGAATAATGTGAGTCAATGAAGAAAAGGTTGCGATAATGATGCTAGTATTAAAGACACATTTACTGCATCGCCGAGACATAGGTACACATCGGTTCACATTGTCACCTTCTTACGATTCGTTTAGCGCATGGTAAAATGAAGTATTTTTTGTGTTAAGTAAGCTAGTTACTCGGTTAAAACTTCTCATTTTCAAAGCGCTCTAATTTCCTTCCGTAATCATCTAAACAACCGATAGACTCGACCGAAGCCGATCAGACAATATGATGATCTAACGAAGTTAAGCGTGCTTATCATGGATAAAGCTATTCAGTATCATAAACCAAGCTTACATACTGGCTTGCACAACAACGTAACACGGAAACCATTGGTTCATGGTTTCGAAACGCTACATCGGCGACCACATATGGAAAGTAAACAATGCTCTTCCCCCACTGGGTGGGTAGTTTGGGTGGAAAAAGCAACCGGAAAAGCAACAGCAAGAAAAGAAAAAAAACACCAGATAAGCCTACCAGCATCACTCCATTGAGCGCTGAGCGGAACAACAATGACGACGATGATCATGTTGATGATGGTCAGAGACCATCATAATCTCGTGTATGGATGGGGATTATCAAAATATTTCACTAGCCTCTATTTACCCACTCGCATGTACATGCACACAAACACAATCAGACGAGCGCAAACAAACGGACCACCATCGGTGACTAGCCAAAAATGAACTTGAACCCACAAAACTTCTGGCCCCGAAGGTGGCTGCTTTTATGTAAGCACTCCACATCATCCTACCCGTACCAAATGCCTAAGCGATGGTTATGATTGACCATTCCAATATCAAGCCGGGCTAAACAAACAACACGGTCTCATATCCTTTTCTCTTAACCTTTCGCTTTCGCCCCCCAAAAATCGGATCGCGATTCTGATGGCGTGTCAGGGAGAATATGATAAACTTTCGCTGTATTTTTTTTCCTTCCCAAATACGGACACACACACAGAGAAACACACAAACCGCAACACCATAAATGTATGGTGATAGCTTCCAACGGTGGAGATCGTAAATCTGTACCGGTAAAGAATGAGCATATTGCAAGCGCACGGAACGGAAAGGTTTGCAGCTCACAAAGTTTTAACCTACAAGTGTTTTGGGTATAACGAAAGACTGGGTAAAAAATGGAAAACATAAGGACAACGAAAGGAGACCAGTGGGTCTATAAAAATAAATTTCATACAAATCGGCTTGTTCCTTTGCAGTATGTCTATAGTGACGGTACCAGAATGCACAAAACGGAAGGCCATTATGCGTTGATCGTAGCACAAAAATTCCATTTTGTAGGCGGTTGTTTGAAAGGGAAGTTTATCCTTGTAGAAATGGTTAAAATATTTTTTTTTGTATACAATCATATTTCAAGGAAGTTTTTTTGTTTTTTTAGATATTTTATTAAAAATGAATAAGAAATTTTAAAAAATCTGATTAACATTAATTATTCAAAAAAAATTGTTACAATGATGGAGGCGCCCAGTACTTGGTTAAAGCACACGCGGTAAATCGTTATTGATATGATGCAACTTATAGCAATTAATTGGACACAAAAAAAGACAGTTTAAATTGTCATTACTATGTGTTTATTGTTTTTTTAATCAAAAACACTTATTACATTATTCAATAAAAAAAAGAAATTTATTAATTCTTCCGAAATTAATAATCAAACACAATCATCACTTTTGATTTATGTTTGCCTATTTTAATTGCAAGAAGTAAATCGTTCAGTCATACATGTTTAAAAAAACAACGAAGAGAAAGGCAACAGAACAAGAACCATGGAAAACAGAAACTATTTTCCAACAGTCAATAGCACGCACTCATTTAATCGTTCACACAACAAAAAATCTTATGCATTCGAAAAACAATGATTAAGTTGAAAAACAATGTACGCGGAACACAAAACCTGTTCAAATACAGAAAATCAACAAAATTCTGTTTATGATTTCGAGAATTTGCCAGTAAATGAAATCGAAATAAATTCCCCACCACTACTGTACGATACCGCAAAACGGTGTTCGGAACGTTTTCCAACCGGTTAGTTTGTGAGCAAAAGGCATACCAGTACCTACCGGAGCGTTCCTTGTGCTGCAAATGTTTAACCTCACAAACCATCGACTGCCAACAAATTCTGGTGCATTTATTTCGAATTGTTTGTAAAAAGTGGTAAATAATTCCTTTTCATTTTTTTTGTACTAACTTTCGTTGAGGTTTCCCAAAAACCACCGCTAGAATGTTGGTGCGCAACGGTGTTGGTCGTTTTCTACGTCCATTACTTTGGCTACATTCCGGGTTTGAAAAAAAAACGGCTCAAAGGAATGTACACCCCGTATCTATATGGTTGCATGTATGCACCTGGAAAGGAAATCCTATTTGAATGTGGTTTTGCGTTGCATCACTTAGCACAATGCCAGGCGGTACATTAGGTAGCGGACAGGTATTGCCTATATTGTTGGTATTTACTTGTGGTTTTATTTTCCCATTAGCTGCATCTTTTCGGTAAGATGCGTTTTAATTCATAAGCGCTAATTCAACCATAGGATTAAAAAAATTTACAAACCTTGAAATTCACTTATGGGAAAAGCTTAAAATTAATTTCCCAAAAATGAAAACTAGTTGAAAAAATAGAAAATACGAAAATGAAAACAAAATAAAAATAATGACATTTTTTACTCGTTACCCTCTTGTGCAAACTGAGCATCAGATCCGAGGACACATTTGTTAATCAGCGCTCACGTCCAACCATCACAACTTCATAATGTATGCAAAAGCCAACTTTAGCTTCATCTCGTGCGACATATACACACTAACACACGCATGCAAATCGCCAACGAACATGCCGGACGTCGTTGGATCCCCCAACGGTGGAAAAGATGATCACCTTCGCGAACGCCTCCACGATGCTCTCTGCCGACGGAACATCACTCGAAGCACTATGATTAAAAATCAATTTATAGCTCTCGCGCAACACCAACGTTCCCATTACCGGAAGTGACTGATGAGACTGTCCATCGGTGCTGGTGGTTGAGAGGGGTAAGAAGATTTTAGCCAAACCGATGCCTGATACAAGCGCTCACGGTGATACACGTTTAATGATGATCGTTTCCGCTATCTCGGTCGATTTTGTGCCTGTATGTGTATGTGTTTGTGTTTGTGTGCAGGTCCAACCCAATCACCACCACCACCTCATTCACCGATTAAGGGGCTGTAAAAATGTCACCCGATAACGAGAAAGTGTCTCCGCGGCTGTTTGCTGTGTGTCGTGCACGCGCAGAGAACTCAGCATAACTCAGTAAATGGGCATTGATTTTCATCGGCAGGATTATTGAATTCTGATCTCTAGAAGACAACACAGAAGCATCAAGCATCCTAACGCGCACCCACACATACGCCTTCATACACTATAATGATCAGCTTCTAGGTGACACTTTTATCGCACCACGTAAGTGTTCCCATCTCCGGTTGGAGAGAATTTCGAAACGGTAAAATGGTTCACATTCGTTTGCTTCCCTTCCCCGTATCGATTCATGCTGTACTTTGTTTTGATGAATTTCCGGCTCATAAAAAGCCCGGAACGAGTCACCAGTTTTGCAGCAGCAGCAGCAGCAGCGAAATTATGGGCCAGAACTTTATCGCTCGTACCATTTCAGAGGCCCATGAAATAGAAGTTTGCTTTGGACGAGGATGAGTTCCTTCGCTGTCTAGGCGTGCTTCATTGTTTTGATGGTGTATTTGTACCAGTGTTTTCCTGTACGGGATTGATTTCTCGTCCCTGTTTTAGCGCTTTTTAATGTCTTTTACCTCATCAAACAGACACGAAACAGTTCGATCGTTAATCTATTGTAGATTTGATTCGTGAGGAAGAGTCGATCCTCGAATACTTTCTTTCACATGGATATGGATATCCGGATGGTCGATTTGTTACAATGTAAGGTGATGAAAATCAGTTTCTCTATTGGATTAAACTTTTTTCTTTTCTTTTTTGCTTCCACCATGAACAACGCTACCAAACCAACGCCACCGTGTAGTCTAGGCTCAAACAAAGGACCTAATTTCTTTCCTGCCAGCCTTGCATTCATCTCCAACCCATCGGGAAGTGTGTCGGGAAAGTTGGTTCTCTATCGCTTCCGCTGCACCATCCCATGATCGATCGATTTGTTAGTCGATGACAATGGTGAATGGTGCACCGATATCGTTCGGTAAGGTACTGCTCAGGGAAAACCAGGCGGATCACCACCGGGTATGCAGGCCCACAACCATTGCCATTGAGTAAATATTTAATATGTAAAGTCAACGCAAGGAAAACCAAATAATTGAATGTAAATATTGGACGAAACGATGACGACGGCTACGACGATGAACGACGATTGGCGCTGAAACTATTGCAGCATTCGTGGGACGACGTATCAAACGTGTGCCACGGGTACAGGTTGGTTGGTTTTAATGTTCCGACGAGCAAATTGCAATCCAGCGGTACGTTAGGGCACTGTGGCGCAGGTTTGAAAAGGGAATGTCTTGTGGGAGGCATTGGCACAATCACAAGACATCGGACGTAGGGCAGAAGCAACCGGCAGGTGGCACGATGGCGTCCCCTACACGGGAACCAGTCATGTTTGTCTTTATGGGGTGTGAAGCGATTGGAAATTATTACATGCCCGCTTATAATTGGCTTGGCAGCTGCCGAAGGTGTTATTGCTGGTGAGTACTCGATACTGGTGAAGGTTTGCTGAAGGTTTAACGAACTTTGCATATCTGCAAGGTGTCCTGTTCAATATCTACGGGGACAGATAAATGTCACAAGATGTCGCTCCAGTTTGTACATCGAGCGTTGTTATGAAAATTTGAAGCAATTTTCTTTACATTTATGAAAACTTTTTGAGTGATATGCATAGGGAAAACGAAAAATTAAAATAATTGTATAATTGCAAATATTTGTAAAATATTTAAATTTCAAAATTCCAAAAAATTCAAATAAAATTATAAAAACGAATGATTTTATTTTTTTGCTCGGCTAGAATGACCTGGCCGCATCAAGACGTATTTTACCACGTAGCAGGATAGTCAGTCCATGCTAAGGAGAGACGGTCCGAATGGGATTTGAACGTTGGCGCCGTTTACCACATAAACCACATTAAATTATTAAACATATTTAATGTTAAAGTTATTAAACAAATAAACATTTAATATATCCATCTAATATTTTTCATTAAAGCAATTTTTTATACTGCAATTGACAAACTCATTCTCCTAGAGTGTTAGCTGTGTGTTAAAAAAACAATTTACATAAATTTTAATTTTCACAACCATTAGAACATATTATAGATTGGTTTTTGACCAACAATACGGCCCATGATTCCATCAGTAAGATAGATTTAATCTTTAGATGGTTTCTG
>CM028103.1:22657960-22710227 GCA_016170015.1 Anopheles longipalpis | reverse complement strand
AAGCTTCGGAAAACTGCTTCCAAGTAATATAATCAGTAAATGTTTCCCTTTCTATTTATATCCCTATCTTCCCTATCTTGATTTAATGGTAAGGAAATGGCTTTTTGATTTTAAAAACATTTTTTTGCAGTTTAGAATAATCGCCTTCGTGGAACAGCTTTTACAAATTAGGTATTAGCATAAAACAATTTAATCTTTGAAAGAATGTTCAATTCTTTGGATTGTATTGAAAGGGAATATACATTGTACAATTCGTATTAACAATATTTCTGTGGTACAAACATGTTTTACAGAACTTAGTTACAAAATGTACAAACGTGACTGATTCATAAATACATAGAGCAATGCTATGAGCACAATTAAACATTTCTATTTTTCATACAAACATCTTAAAATAATGTATTGAATAATTTTCTTTTATTTTCATTTATATCAGTTTTCAGCAGAGATTGGTGATAATCTCTTTCGAACCCATGAACTTCAAATTATATCTGATAAATATTATCTAATAACTGTTGCTTGTGTGCTAACAAGTCTACAAGGGCTTCCTTCCTACGCGGTACATATTTTCATTTTTGGGTAGTAAACGGGCTGCTGTTTTACCATTAACATGCCATATTATTTCTGCCCACCACATGGCATTAAAAAATGACAGCATGTTCATAATGTACCAAAACACATATTGGAAAATATTGTTTTTTATTTGCTACTCTTCATATCAACGAAACTTTCGATTGCTGGAGGCATAAATGTATCCGTGACGCGTACCTGTTTTAGCAACTCAATGCAGCGTATATTTGGAAGCTTCAAGTAAACATTGAAAAAAATAAAATTAAAGCAAAACAGCGTATTTATGAAGAAAATATTTTGTATGTTGCTTTTCGGCCTACCATTAAAATCTACACCATGTCCAACTAACAAAAGTCAAATATTCGGAGATCAGATAAGGTAAATGAAGGTGAGCCACGAATTGAGCTGTGTTCCATGTAAACAGGAAAACAAACACCCACGGGTTTAAGAAATATAAAATCTCAGCGATTGCGTATTCCCGTTCTACTTTTCGTGGAATTCTCAACCCTCGATTGCCACTGTTTTATGTTGAAAAATAATATTTATACCTTTTGATCTTTTTTCCCCTAGCACGCGAACCATTTTCGTCGTAAGTGATCAGGCTCGGAATGGAAATCAAACGGAATAGAATAATTCATAATGTGCCATAATTTTCAAGACCAACCACGACGTCACCGTGGCCGAGTGACGTACATAATCGTGAAGCAAATGAATCTCGAAACGTCATCATTTATTGATTTTTTGTTTGTTTTTATGAACAGATTTTAAGTTATATTCTTTTCTGTTCCATCCTCTCATACTCTACTGATCGTTAACGGGAAAGAAATTGGAGGGAAAAAGAAAATAAATCCCAGCTGCTCAAAACGATGCCAAAACTCTCATCAAAGAAGGCACACCATGGAACCGCCATTCGGAAAGTCTGCTACCTTCTGGTAACAATAAATCATAAACCACCCCCCGGGGACAATCCAATAACAATTCACCAGCACGTGGTTAATGTTTTTTTGTTGTTGTTTAGAACTGTACTAAAACAGTGTGAAATATAAATATCAGGTATTTTCATACAAATATATTTTTAATGAAATTCGTTACACAGAAGAATTGCATAATTTCAGGGTGTATAATTGCACAAGTGCGTCATCCGTCGGTCAACACCGACCCGCAAGGACACTAGCGAACGAAATATCTCACCTCGGTTAGGTCTGATACACAATTGTGAAGCGTTGAATGACCCACCGGGAGCTATTCACTTCACATCCCTCACACAAACACAAAAAGTGACACCCAAACATAATACAAACAAACCGCCTAAAAGAGGCCGTCTCCCATATTTCGACACTACCGTCACTTCTGTAAGTGTTTGAAAACTAATAAGAAAACATATTTCAAACACTCACCACCGATCGTTACCAGCTGTTCCGTCTCTGTGTATGTGTTCGCAACATTGGCCATCGGCTAAGGGTAGACTAAACTCAAAAGAGTAGAACAAACTTTTTTCTTATCCAAGTTCCAGTTTCCTGCCTTTCGCGATATTCCCAACACACAAAAACTCGCACACATACGTCACATGAAGCATCAAACCGACCAACTTCGTGCTTCGTCTCCACACACCGGGAAAGAGCTCAATTTTAGCTCCTCAACCAACTGACACGGGAATCAAAACTAACCACGAATCGCTTTCCTTTCCAATCAAGAAGAAAAAGAAATAGATGGAGGAGTGAGTTTTTCCCACACAAACCCCCCTCAGTCAAGTGGACTTGGAAGGAAAAGACACACAAAAACACACACTAAGGAAAATGTGTAAGTTTGCTCGAGAAAGAGAGAGAGAGTGAGAGAGAGAGAGAGAGAGAGAGAGAGAGAAAGAAATACAGTGGAAAAAAACAAAATGCGGAAAAACAACACTTTCTGTTTCCGCCCTGCACACAACCCACCTCAATTACTCACTTTTATGTTTGCTTCTTTTTGCTTGTTCGTCTCAAAGTACAACAACGGAAGGATAATGTCTTGGGGTAACTTTTTTTTCTTCCAACCGAAACATAAACTGGAGCAAAAGGGGAAGTGAGTAGCTGGCAGAGGATGGGTAGGGTATTTTTCTTTGCCAACCTACTTTTTTCCCCTTTTGGTACACAAACACACACACACACACACATTTACCGGATTGACGTGTTGTTTGTCATTCGTTTGTCAGACGGTGTGTCATATTTTTCCGGCCATCCGGTAAAACTTTTGCCTGTGCGAGAACAGTTGGCAAAAATCGAAGTATGAATGAAGCTGGTCGGTTGATGCTTTCTGTGCAGTTAAGCGGGAAGCAGTGAGCGCGTGAAATCAAATGGCTGATGAGAAGAAAAAAAAACCATAGAAAATATGACCAATTGTGGTGACTGTTTTGCACAAACAACTCTATCAGCTCAGCGTCTGGTTGCAGCATTTGCAAGAATTTCCTTGAAATTGAGTTTTATTCTTTTTATGACCGATGGGATTTAGTTTGCATACAAAGGAATCAAATTATGTGAAAGAACTCTCCTTTCATTTTTAATTTACAATAGCTTATTAAACGAATTATGATCAATTAAAGAAATTGTAGCAGAATAATTTCTTTCAACTATAAAAATCGTGAAAATATTAATCACCAAAATTACAATTCTCTTTTTAAGGCATCGCCTACGGTTATTCTTTTCTTTTCTTATTATTTGAAGCAGGAAAATATAAGCTAGATTAAAAAATTCCTTCCCTATTGTAAATAATTGAACGTTGAAAGATATTAAAAAAAAATCGTGTATATTTTTTTACTTTTAATACTATGCAATTAAATTCTGATTGCAACTCTCAAACAGCCCTTCAAACGTCAGTGGATAGCTAAAAACAAACAAAAACATACAACCAACAATGGTCATCTTTCCCATGCGAATCAAACCCATAACTTGACCAATAATAAATGGCTTCTTCACAAATTCCACATTGCCTCGAGAGCCAATGGCTTTAACCGATGTGTAAGATAATATCTACTCTCTCGGCTCGCTCATTTAGGTTTACAAAAAAAAAAACCTTTCCCAGGTGGAGAATTTTGGATGGTCAAAGCGAAAGGTTATCTCATTACCACGCAACCACGTGTCCTAGAAACCATTGGACAGGGGATGTAAATGTCGTTCCGGTTGAGCACGTCTTCCATCAAGCACGAACCGCAAAAACCCGTGCCACGAGCCTACTTTCGGGGCACATTACACTTGATTACCTATGGAAACTTTTCTTCATCATAAACCCCTTAATTGTATCTACCCCGTGGTTTACCTTCCTTTCGTTTTTTTTTTCGTTTAATTTGTTTTTTTTTCGTTTGATAAGGAAACCAAAAAAAATACAGTAAAATACACCCAAATGCATACCACAAAAGAAGTGTTCTTTATTCTATTTCTTTCGAACGAGGGTCAGTTTGTCTCTGTTCACCAGTGACAAGGATGTGGTCATTGTTTTTACTCGAGAACCATCCGAGTGAAAGTGTCGAAATTTGTGGCTTTATTTCTCTTCTTACTGGCTCACTTCTGTAATGGGTAACCGCAAATGATGGATAGCTCTTTCCAAGGTTGGAGTTTGCTTTTCGGCAAATGAACAATATCTTACTTACAACGTCTCTCCGCTTCTGTACCAATCGTGCACATTACTGTCTAAAAACTTCCACGAGCAAACCAAACATGTCCAAACATGCGAACACAGGCGGACATTAAATTTGTCCTTACTGCTTCACGCAACTCTCGCACCTTGCAGAGCAAAAAGTAATGGAGACAGGCTTCGGTTTTTTGGAGTTGGAGGTGCACTCGTTGCTCAGCAGTTTGGCGTTGAGTCAAAAAAAACATCGAGGACATCCTGGATCCGGTGCTTAACCCACCACATCGTTGAATGTGCTAGAAAGTTCCCCGAAATAGTCATCATCTAGGGAACCTCGATCCATATTTTAGCACACACACACACACACACACACACAGCGAAAGGGACATCCGGTGTGCAGCACCATTGCGCTCCAGATCTTCCCAGTACCCGTAGCGAGAAAAAGCGGATATGCACCATTAATCATTTTGGAAAATTGTTTTCCCATTAGCATCCCGTAGAAAGCCGGAAGACGAAGATGACGCCTTTTCACCATGGCAAGGACATTCCGGGATCTCAGGTAAGCTGCTGATGATAATCGTCCTCAGCACATTTATCTCATCCCAGTGTGAGTTTCGGTTTCCTAGAAATGGAGAAAGGACATAGCACATGCCGTTCCGTATTGGTAATGCGGGGATGAATACAAGCTTAACCGGAATATCATGAATATCATGTATACGGCTATGTGCGTTATGCAGTGTAATAGTTTCGTTGAAGAATATCGTTTGAGCAAAGGAAGAAAAAAAGAAAGAGTGTTGTGAGTGTCATTTTCTATTTTCTTGTTAATTTTTTCTTACATGATTTTATGTTTGAAATAATATTTTTGTAGTTATTTTCTTTGTAAATGATATCTTTGTACATCATACATTCGTATATGACGATAGCTTGTTGTAAGCAAGATTATGAGCTAATTTGCTATGAGCCACATCATGGTATATAAAAAGTTAAAAGAGAGAAGTATACAAAGCAAGTTGAGGTGTTGACATGCATCCTCTTATTTTAAAATTTTTTGAAGTATTAATCCACAGTACCCTGTAAATATCTTTATAATTTTGAATCTTGAATATCAATTTTGACCAATTTCTGAAATACTAATAATAACTTAGTATATGAAAATGCTACTCTTATGACCAAACTGAAAAGCAAAACAAAAGCATTGCATTCGATTCTTACGACATTAACTGAATTAAGTACCTCTGATCAAAGTTGTGCATTAACACTAACCAAACCTGATCTAAACCTCAACTAACGTCCAAGACTTCATGTCAATGATTTTTGCCTGATCTGGCTATTAACATTTAATTCAATAAAAGTCAAGTTTTTCTTTGAATTTGCAAATTGTAAAGACAATTGTAAAGAGTATTAATAATTGAATCACACACAAAGTTCTGATAACTAAATACGATGAGGATTCGCCAGGATTATCATGCTAAAATCTAAAAAAAACTATCCTTGTAAATAGTTTTTTTCAATTTTACATTCGATTTATGTTTTTTTTTTCGTCAATCAGTAATAATTATTTTATCCTGGAAACAGTAATTGTTCCTGTTTAATTCTGAAAATATCGATTTTGACGAGGTATTTGTCCCATTGATTGTATAAAAACAATACAAAGCATAACATAACATTTAAATTACGAATATTATGCTATTTGTTATCAAGGCATCAGTATATTTCTTTTATCTCTATTTAAAATTCTAATTTAAATTATACTTTATTGTAGCAAACACAGCGTGTAATCTGAAACGAAAATCTTTAAAATAAAATTTGTTATCACTAGAAAACACAGAAAAATGAGCTTAATGTATTAGTAAAATATATTCGAAGCACAAATAGGATTCCGCTGGTAACCGGTGTTATAGCTATCGATTGCACATGTTCTAGAAACCTTTTCAGCGCTATCTGTTTTCTATTTTGAGATGGCCTTCTGTATAAGATGTTTAGAATTTTCCTGAATTCTACAGAAACGACTGTGTGAAGAAAAGCGTTCCATCTTAAAACCACATTTGTAAGGTTTTACGCGATAGTAAAGCATCCATGTTTCGGTGCATCCAAAAAACATGGTGCATTTTAAATGCATCAACCCAGTGGGTTCTAGTGAAAATAAACTCGTCCACTACTAAAATCCATTTGTTCATCATTCCCTGTCAACGAAATGTTGCCATCGAATCTAAGGTCTGCGGACGAGAATACTAAGCAGGTCGGTATATGTAGCAGGACTTTAATCATGTGTGCAGTTCAACATTGTCTCGGAACGAAAATGTTGAGGTTGAGTTTCAGCTTACAAGTGAGAAATTGCGCTTCGAAAATTCTCTCACTGCCATGACATGTTTGGAATTTCTTAGGAAACTAATTCCATTAACATTCGAGTCTTTTATTAATATTTGAAGGATATTATTAAGGATACTTGTCAATACGTTTTTTTAAATTACTTTATTTTTAATACACTCATCAAACTTTCCCTACATGACACAAAACCCGTAATGAACTTCTTCCAAAAAACTTCAAACTAGCAAAAAAAGCGCTGTAATCCTTTAAAAGCACTGGCACTTCTCCTTATGGTCGTCGCTTCCATACACACTCACTCTCTTGGTATTCGCGTACTGTACCGAGCGTTGTAAAATTGTGGTAAAATTTTGTAACATACTCGCGCACGGATCCGGACATTGAGGGCAACCCCTGCAAGAACCTGCCAGGGCACGAAATGTTGCACCGTACGTGCAGGAAAGTAAGTTCAGTCCGGGGCCAAATCGAAAGTGCAGCAGCAGTTGTGGTGCAGTTTTAGGACCTTCCCTTCCTATTGCATGTCACTCTACGGCCCTATTATTGTGACCTGTGGCAGTGGTGAACTTTTCGGCGAGCGCACTAATGTGCATACCAAACAGGAAGAAATCGTGCAAAGTGGTTCCTAGTCTACCGAAAGCCATTCCAGCGAGTCGGCTCTCCGGACAAACGCCGGAACTCGTTTCGTCCCGAGCGCTGACGTCGGTATAAATTATTTCCTGGAAAACTACGTGATCTTCTTATCATTTCGGTACTGTTTCTTGGGAAGTGACTCGAAGGTTTTTGCGCATGAAGGTTTCCATCACACCCACACATACACATACACACGAGCATTTTTAGTACTCTCTGCAGCTCTCTGACAGTGAGGAAGGAAAAGTTTTCCACAGATAACATTGTCATCATTATCGTCATCATCATCATAATCATTTCCACGCGGTGGCATCGTCGATCGAGCAACAGCATCTTTAATGTTGTTTAAAACCGGCAATGTTTGAGGGCTCGTCCGCACGATTTTACCGATCGCTCGGTGGGAGCAGACTTGGTGAGGCCATGTCAGCCATTATACGGTGTCGATTAACGGCAATGGATATTATTATATCTAGCACACAGTCAACCGTCTTATCCGTCTGCCATTGGGACGGTATTTGCATGCGGCAATATATGCTGATATGTTCATATTGAACAATCGTGCATGGGTTTTATGAGTCAGCAAAATGAGAGCGTGCGTTCCGAGTGGGCTGGAACAGAGCAGTGGAGGTGGCACGAATGGCTTAACTTTTTCCGAGCTGCCCTTGATGCTCGGGTCTTTTTGCGGGAAAACGCTACGAAATAGCATTTTGAAATTGGTTGTAAAAGAATGAAGCGATAGAATTAAAACAGAACATGAAAGTAATGCCCGGGATGTGATCAGTAAAAATTTTATGTCTCTCTTTATGTTGTTTACCGCTTAAAATGCACATCGGAATATGAGATTAAAGCATCTTTCGGTTTTAATGGCATTCACCTATTTATGCATGTGACGCTCGTATTCGTCATGATTTTGGCAATCGTTTAATTATTGGCAACATTACACGTTCTGTTTATTGGAACTTCTCGGTCCAACATTTCTAGTATTCGTTGACTTTATTTTACTGTAGGCAGGCCTTCCGTTGTAGCTACTGTTTGCTGTAATTTGCTGCTGGTATGTTTTATAAATCTAACGCTTTTCAATATCTATATCTTTAATTATTGTTTTGGTATACTACCATGCATTTCCAACAAGAACGGATAACAAACGAAGCATGCTGGACGACCTTAGTAACTTTCAGTAGTTTCTCTTAATTACTACAGAGGGCGATAGTGTAACTTTTTTCATTCATGGAGCAAATCATCAAACACATACTCTTCGGTTTCGAACCATCTTCTGGATACTGTCTGCATTTTTACTGAGTGCATCCTCGGTTACCGTGTCCTAAGTGTAAAGGAACACAAAAGAAATAGGTTGGGCTGATGACCAGAATTAAATGGAGAATGTGAAAAACAGGTGAAACGTGAATTACAGGCCTTTTTCGTATCATCAACAATGAAGTTCGACCCATTATGTACAAATTGATTTGTAAAATGAACAGATTTAACAAGAAAAAAACTTGTATATCCATCTTGTAAGATACAATTGGTTCTGTAAGTTATTCTGCTGATTTCCATTTTACGAACCGATTAATGTCCGAAATCATCACCGGGAAGATGTAGCACATCCTCATCTGGGGTTTGCTGCCTTAGCGCCTTCTATATCTGTTTGCACCGGAATACTTACGTGCGTGTTTCAAAACAAACAATTCATAACAAAGAATAACTGAGAATTAGAATCAAACATGTAACATAAGCAGTTTAGTCGTGATGTAAGTATTATTGTGACCACCTATCTCATCTATATATACGATATATGTCGTTTGTAGCCTCCAATATACATTTTCCTTGTATTGAAAAGTTCAAGAGATGAAATTCTCCATCACTGAAGTTAGAGTACCTGTCACGAGAAATACCAAGAAAAGCTTATCTCATTTGGGCAGACATCCATAGCAAAAACTGATTATCCAGCAACAGGAACGAATATAACGGTACTGAAATAATAGTTAGTAATTGGACTACTGAACCTATGGATGTTCATTGCACCTTCATTTTCACATTTTCAGTTGCTGAAGACTCCTGTTGCCATGTTGTAACGAATGCGCATTTTGTTTTCCGTGAATACCATGCATAGAAATGTTGATATTTCTCAGTATTGCATGATATCTCTACCTTGTCCCGTCTTTCAGCTCTATAAACAAGCACAAAAAGCACAAGGCAATTTTAGCAAACACTAATTAGTGAACCTTTTTTTTGCGATTCATTTCACAAATCCCCACGCTGCTCGCTCAACAACGCGACATTATGTCTATAACAGCAAGCGATCTTCCTGTCTATCACATCCTGGGAACATCGTCTGTTGCACACCGGGTTTCAATAGCTACTTGAATTTAAAACTCATCACACATCGGTTAGGATCAGCAGCGTGATGGTAAGCTTGCTGAAAGAACACAAACAGGAACCTCGGTTTATGCAAATTCGTACAAAAGATTGTAAGTTCACATTTCTTACAAGTGCTTTTGCACATTTCTGGCTTCTTCATCATGGTGACCGCGTTACGTAATCGTGCATTAGATTCAAAACGCACAGGGAAAGAAAACCCTTCCCGAATGGGTACCTCTCGAGAGGACGGATGATATCCTTCTGGTCCTTTTAAAATCACCCATGTAGGACGAACATTCTCACAAAAAATAGAAGTTCATTCTCAACAAAACGCAACAACTATTGCTGTGCTGCTAATTTGACTTTTACGGTAAAAGCATTTATGAATGTAATCGGGAAGGACATATGCCAGAGAAAATACATGCTTCATGGTATTACTGCGTGCGTGCTAGCGGAAGCAGTTACGGAAAGACACATGTACACAGGCCCGACAGACAGAAGCTGCAGATGTTATTCACTTTTTAATATGTGGCATGCTTGGTATGCGATGTCGTTTGCCCAGTAGCAAGAACCATACAAGTTTACCGGAAAGAATGGAAATGAAGTTATAGGAAGCAGATCTAGTTTTAACCGATGGTTAATCATATTTATACCACACTAAATACGTGACTCTGATAATGAAACATTTGTACCGACAACACAATAGAACTGGCATGATATGGCTGTGCTACTCGTTCGTTAACAAGATGTTTGGGAATTCACAGCATATGAGTGCCAACGAATGTTTGCAACTGTGTTCAAGAAAGCCGTTTTTACAAACAAATAAAAACACACACACAAATAAAACAGAAGTAAGTAAAAAAACAATTTACAGATTCATTATTGTTTTTAAACCCAAAATGAAAAGTATGTATTGCGAACATAAACAAAGCGATTAATGTGGATTCAAATAAATGAACTAAAATATCTCGACCGTGAAATTGCATGGAAAATGCACGTTGTTGGAAACGTGGTTAAACAAATTCAGAACGAATAATCTTCCAAAAAAGTTTTTTTAGAAGCTGTGTATTAATATTAGCTTTAAATCAATACACAATTAATAAGAATCTCACAAGGTATAGAACAAAAACATGGTGAATAACTTTAATAAATAAAATTTAATAATAAAAGAACTGAAGAAAATGAAGCAAAACCCTCATCACCTACAAAAAAAGCTTATGTTGTTGTACCAACTTTTCTCTCAATAATTCCCACTCCCAGTACATGAATATGGTGCACCAAACATTTCAACATCATACCCCTCACGGTGATGGTTTAAAATCGCGCAATAGCACGATAACGTATCGTGTGTAAAGATGAAAATAAACGCAAACCATTAGATTGGTGTATTCAATTATAATGAAAAATAAACTTTCCACCAAACCAACCGGTACCGGGCAGTGTGCCGGGAACCAATATTCACACGAAACACGCACGCATGCTATCCGAACGTGAGGTTTTTCACGATGCACAACTGCACGACCGGCCATCCAGGCACGCATTCCGTATCCGCAAAGAAGCAATTCTTCGTACTCCCGGTGCGCTAGTGGGAAAATCGGCACATGCACTCGGCTTTGGAATACATTGGCCACATCCGCCACCGCTTCTGCATGTGCCAGGGCATCGTTCGCTGGGTGTAATCAGGTGGGACACGGGTGGATTAATGCTTTATCGATGCTTTCAATGAGATTTTCTCACCATGGTGGTCTAATCTACCCCTTACGCTACCGTTCGATCGGTGAAGCTGTATGTACCGTCCAAGAAACGTAGATAAACATCCACCTTACTGATAATAGCGGTGTAGGGGTTTGTAGTTATTATAAATCGAATGTTAATTGAAAATAGCTCGCTATTCCAAGAACGAGCGTACTGAGAAGCTAGATAAGTGAAAGAAGATATGAGCTAATTAATTAATACGGAGTGATTTATCCAATCCTCAAGGTGGTAAACGAATTAAAAGAATTCTATTTAATATCATCTGGGTAATAATACTGATTCTAACATGGAACCTATAATGATTTCAGTCTAAAAAAAATAATCCCTCTTTTTAAGTAATTACATAATCCCTCTTATCGAATTTCTCGCAAACCAGCAGTAGTCAAAATTAATAAAAAATGGTAACCAAATTGCGATTACATACCAACCTAATCAGTTCGCTCGTACTCAATTTAAGTCATATTAAGGTGATGCGATAGTAAAATTGAAGAAGACTCACTGATCACTAGTGGAGAGCAATAATGGTAGTGATATCCTTATATTGGGTTCGTTTTTTTTTCTTCTCCATTTCACTACTAATACCGATGTTTGCTACCCATAACTGTTTATCCTTACAACTGCTTAGAAATGTAAAAGCTTCGGTGATGGTAGCCCGAGTTTATATGATCTCTAATCAAATAAACCGTAATAAGCGATACCCTGCCCGTTGGTATAAATTGTTTCGATCCTTTACCCGTCATTTTATATGCATTTTTTCTCTCCCTCTCTCTGATCATTTTCTACCGGGGGCGCGGTCATATTGACTCAATCGCAAAAGGATATTGCTTGGTCGGTGTAACGCAGTTGATTCCCCCACCCGCCATTGATCCAGGATTCTCAACCCGTCCTAAGCATACAACAAGCATGCGTGGGTACATCGTCCGGCTGCATAGAAATCTTTGCCCGGTTGCTACAAACCACAAACTAATACCGCTAGCTCATCCGAAAGGAAAACGAATTGTTGGCCCCTTCAAGAAAGGCAAAGGATCGTTTCGAACGTGAATATGGGAACGAGAAAGTAATAAAACCAAACACAGTAGAAGCCATC
The DNA here is from genome assembly GCA_016170015.1 of Anopheles longipalpis. Lineage (NCBI taxonomy): Eukaryota > Metazoa > Arthropoda > Insecta > Diptera > Culicidae > Anopheles > Anopheles longipalpis. The sequence continues at coordinate 22,697,905 of CM028103.1, read as the reverse complement.
TTTTACTCCATTTTGGAAAAAAAATCTACCAATCTCTTACACACCCACACATTCTTGGTAGTGTTATCATTATTATTATGTGCATGTTCATTGGGTCACGCAAAGCACAGGATCATGAGAACGCGCGAATAAGTGTGTGTGCGTGTAAGTTTTGTAATCCATTTTCACTGCTTCAATCTACTCTAAAGGATTACATCGATGAGTCCAGTAAGTCTGGTACAAAACCAGGACATTCTTTTTGCAAATATCTTTGATTGAAAGCATAATAGTGATGGGGATTATTTTTTGTCTTAGTAACGTTTTTTATGATGGAATTGCTTCAGTCAAAATTTTATGAAAGATTACAAAATTTTCCATAACTCTAATACTCCAACAAATGAACCCAATTTTAAGTTAAAGAAAACTTAAATATTATTTGCATATCCAGCTACTCTACGATGCTGTAAACATTATTTTTATTATCTATTAAGAATTTAAATAATTAACTTCATCCAAAATGTGTCAACCCAATAGCACCTAAACGGATCTGTTAGTTGCCTGGTGATGATTTAGCTGGAAAATCCTATCATAAATGCTAATACACCATACTTTCGTTCCTTCATTCCTGTCTTCATTTTGTGGTCTAAAAAAAATGACCCAGATTAATCCCAACGACAAAAAGGACAATTTTTTTTAAATCGATTCCAGTAAGTACCACTCGTACAACATATAAATCCGATTAAAGGCTGTGCTCGGTAATTTCGAAGGTGCACATTTCATTTTCATCACCATTCGCCTAATCGATAGCTTCCCGAACCGAGTATCCAACCCAAATACACTTCTCCGATTTTCTAAGCTCTGTTTCCAGGGTAATATTTTGTGATTATTTTTTTTCCTCGAATATAAAAGTCACCCAAGTTCAGGGAAATATATTTTACCTCCATAAGGACAATGCAGCAATTGGAAGGCATACGACTATGGATGGCATCAGGCTGATGACCGTCCGGTGTGAGGTTGATTCCTATTTCTGTGCATGGCAAAGAGTAGGCAAAAGGGACTATTTTTGATAGCACGCTTCAAGGAAAGGAAAATAAAGGACGAACTTTACAGGCAAAACCGAATCGAGGATGGATATATCGGTTGGAGGTCAATACAGCTTAGGACGCACCAACAAAAGGTCGGCAGTAAATTTGCGGCAAATGAAGAACGTAAGTGAGGATTGAAAAAAATCATTTACCTACCTGACGCCATTGCACTTCCCAGTGGAAACATTCACACGGAAATGGGACAACAACAGCAATCCGCCCAACGTGAGCGAGATCGACATCGTCTCGTGCATCGTTTACACCTCTCGGGTGAGAAAATTTNGATATCTCTACCTTGTCCCGTCTTTCAGCTCTATAAACAAGCACAAAAAGCACAAGGCAATTTTAGCAAACACTAATTAGTGAACCTTTTTTTTGCGTTTCATTTCACAAATCCCCACGCTGCTCGCTCAACAACGCGACATTACGTCTATAACAGCAAGCGATCTTCCTGTCTATCACATCCTGGGAACATCGTCTGTTGCACACCGGGTTTCAATAGCTACTTGAATTTAAAACTCATCACACATCGGTTAGGATCAGCAGCGTGATGGTAAGCTTGCTGAAAGAACACAAACAGGAACCTCGGTTTATGCAAATTCGTAGAAAAGATTGTAAGTTCATGCTTTTGCACATTTCTGGCTTCTTCATCATGGTGACCGCGTTACGTAATCGTGCATTAGATTCAAAACGCACAGAGAAAGAAAACCCTTCCCGAATGGGTACCTCTCGAGAGGAGCCACTTTTCAATTGCATAAAGTTCTCGACCATCCCGTACCTGTAACGAAAGGGAACACGGATGATATCCTTCTGGTCCATTTAAAATCACCCATGTAGGACGAACATTCTCACAAAAAATAGAAGTTCATTCTCACCAAAACGCAACAACTATTGCTGTGCTGTTAATTTGACTTTTACGGTAAAAGCATTTATGAATGTAATCGGGAAGGACATATGCCAGAGAAAATACATGCTTCATGGTATTACAGCGTGCGTGCTAGCGGAAGCAGTTACGGAAAGACACATGTACACAGGCCCGACAGACAGAAGCTGCAGATGTTATTCACTTTTTAATATGTGGCATGCTTGGTATGCGATGTCGTTTGCTCAGTAGCAAGAACCATACAAGTTTACCGGAAAGAATGGAAATGAAGTTATAGGAAGCAGATCTAGTTTTAACCGATGGTTACTCATATTTATACCACACTAAATACGTGACTCTGATAATGAAACATTTGTACCGACAACACAATAGAACTGGCATGATATGGCTGTGCTACTCGTTCGTTAACAAGATGTTTCGGAATTCACAGCATATGAGTGCCAACGAATGTTTGCAACTGTGTTCAAGAAAGCCGTTTTTACAAACAAACAAAACACACACACAAATAAAACAGAAGTAAGTAAAAAAAAAATTACAGATTCATTATTGTTTTTAAACCCAAAATGAAAAGTATGTATTGCGAACATAAACAAAGCGATTAATGTGGATTCAAATAAATGAACTAAAATATCTCGACCGTGAAATTGCATGGAAAATGCACGTTGTTGGAAACGTGGTTAAACAAATTCAGAACGAATAATCTTCCAAAAAAGTTTTTTTAGAAGCTGTGTATTAATATTAGCTTTAAATCAATACACAATTAATAAGAATCTCACAAGATAGAGAACAAAAACATGGTGAATAACTTTAATAAATAAAATTTAATAATAAAAGAACTGAAGAAAATTATGTTGTTGTACCAACTTTTCTCTCAATAGTTCCCACTCCCAGTACATGAATATGGTGCACCAAACATTCCAACATCATCCCCCTCACGGTGATGGTTTAAAATCGCGCAATAGCACGATAACATATCGTGTGTAAAGATGAAAATAAACGCAAACCATTAGATTGGTGTATTCAATTATAATGAAAAATAAACTTTCCACCAAACCAACCGGTACCAAGCAGTGTGCCGGGAACCAATATTCACACGAAACACGCACGCATGCTATCCGAACGTGAGGTTTTTCACGATGCACAACTGCACGACCGACCATCCAGGCACGCATTCCGTATCCGCAAAGAAGCAATTCTTCGTACTCCCGGTGCGCTAGTGGGAAAACCGGCACATGCACTCGGCTTTGGAATACATTGGCCACATCCGCCACCGCTTCGACCACCGTTCGCTAGGTGTAATCAGGTGGGACACGGGTGGATTAATGCTTTATCGGTGCTTTCAATGAGATTTTCTCATCATGGTGGTCTAATCTACCCCTTACGCTACCGTTCGATCGGTGAAGCTGTATGTACCGTCCAAGAAACGTAGATAAACATCCCCCATACTGATAATAGCGGTGTAGGGGTTTGTAGTTATTATAAATCGAATGTTAATTGAAAATAGCTCGCTATTCCAAGAACGAGCGTACTGAGAAGCTAGATAAGTGAAAGAAGATATGAGCTAATTAATTAATACGGAGTGATTTATCCAATCCTCAAGGTGGTAAACGAATTAAAAGAATTCTATTTAATATCATCTGGGTAATAATACTGATTCTAACATGGAACCTATAATGATTTCAGTCTAAAAAAAATAATCCCTTTTATTAAATAATTAAATAATCCCTCTTATCGAATTTCTCTCAAACCAGCAGGAGTCAAAATTAATAAAAAATGGTAACCAAATTGCGATTACATACCAACCTAATCAGTCCGCTCGTACTTAGTTTAAGTCATATTAAGGTCATGCGATAGTAAAATTGAAGAAGACTCACTGATCACTAGTGGGGAGCAATAATGGTAGTGATATCCTTATATTGGGTCCGTTTTTTTTTCTTCTCCATTTCACTACTAATACCGATGTTTGCTACCCATAACTGTTTATCCTTACCACTGCTTAGAAATGTAAAAGCTTCGATGATGGTAGCCCAAGTTTATATGATCTCTAATCAAATAAACCGTAATAAGCGATACCCTGCCCGTTGGTATAAATTGTTTCGATCCTTTACCCGTCATTTTATATGCATTTTTTTCTCTCCCTCTCTCTGATCATTTTCTACCGCAGGCGCGGTCATATTGACTCAATCGCAAAAGGATATTGCTTGGTCGGTGTAACGCAGTTGATTCCCCCACCCGCCATTGATCCAGGATTCCCAACCCGTCCTAAACATACAACAAGCATGCGTGGGTACATCGTCCGGATGCATAGAAATCTTTGCACGGTTGCTACAAACCACAAACTAATACCGCTAGCTCATCCGAAAGGAAAACGAATTGTTGGCCCCTTCAAGAAAGGCAAAGGATCGGTTCGAACGTGGGTATAGGAACGGGAATGTAATAAAACCAAACAGAGTAGAAGCCATCTTTTACTCCATTTTGGAAAAAAATCTACCAATCTCTTACACACCCGCACATTCTTTGTAGTGTTATCATTATTATTATGTGCATGTTCATAGGGTCACGCAACGCACAGGATCATGCGAACGCGCGAATAAGTGTGTGTGCGTGTAAGTTTTGTAATCCATTTTCACTGCTTAAATCTACTCTAAAGGATTACATCGATGAGTCCAGTAAGTCTGGTACAAAACCAGGACATTCTTTTTCCAAATATCTTTGATTGAAAGCATAATAGTGATGGGGATTATTTTTTGTCTTAGTAACGTTTTTTATGATGGAGTTGCTTCAGTCAAAATTTTATGAAAGATTACAAAATTTTACATAACTCTAATACTCCAACAAATGAACCCAATTTTAAGTTAAACAAAACTTAAATATTATTTGCATATCCAGCTACTCTACGATGCTGTACACATTATTTTTATTATCTATTAAAAATTTAAATAATTAACTTCATCCAAAATGTGTCAACCCAATAGCACCTAAACGGATCTGTTACTTTCCTGCTATAAACCGATCAGCGAGTTGCCTGGTGATGATTTAGCTGAAAAATCCTATCATAAATGCTAATACACCATACTTTCGTTCCTTCATTCCTGTCTTCATTTTGTGGTCTAAAAAAAATGACCCAGATTAATCCCAACGACAAAAAGGACAATTTTTTTTTAAATCGATTCCAGTAAGTACCACTCGTACAACATATAAATCCGATTAAAGGCTGTGCTCGGTAATTTCGAAGGTGCACATTTCATTTTCATCACCATTCGCCTAATCGATAGCTTCCCGAACCGAGTATCCAACCCAAATACACTTCTCCGATTTTCTAAGCACTGTTTCCAGGCTAATATTTTGTGATTATTTTTTTTCGTCGAATCTCACCCAAAAGTCACCCAAGTTCAGGGAAATATATTTTACCTCCATAAGGACAATGCAGCAATTGGAAGGCATACGAGTATGGATGGCATCAGGCTGATGACCGTCCGGTGTGAGGTTGATTCCTATTTCTGTGCATGCCAAAGAGTAGGCAAAAGGGACTATTTTTGATAGCACGCTTCAAGGAAATGAAAATAAAGGACGAACTTTACAGGCAAAACCAAATCGAGGATGGATATATCGGTTGGAGGTCAATACAGCTTAGGACGCACCAACAAAAGGTCGGCAGTAAATTTGCGGCAAATGAAGAACGTAAGTGAGGATTGAAAAAAATCATTTACCTACCTGACGCCATTGCACTTCCCAGTGGAAACATTCACACGGAAATGGGACAACAACAGCAATCCGCCCAACGTGAGCGAGATCGACATCGTCTCGTGCATCGTTTACACCTCTCGGGTGAGAAAATTTAACTTCCATCCTTTCCGACAGCGCCGCATCCGATCATTGATCCGCTTTTATGAGCGACGGTCATGTAATTTCGTTTACCGGTCATTGGGTTTTTCTTTTTCCCTGTTTTTTTCTTCTTCTTTTTTTTCTTGTTATTTATCCCGGATTCAGGAAGCGCTAGGTTTTTTCCTCTGCAGTCCACTGACTGTGGCTTACGTACTGGTTCGTGTCCACTGCTACCATTTTCCGGCAGTATCGCAGTCGTAAAAGACATCCTTATGAGAATATTCTTAAGAGTTTATAAAACCCTCCACCTACTACCGTTGTGACTCATCCGATCACGTCGTATTATGGGCCAGGGAATGTGATAAAACGCTAAATTGGATTCCGCTCGGGATACCTTCCCAACCAACCTGACCCGAAAGAACGAACAAAAAAAAAGAAGGTAAAGTATACTCCCAGAAACGTTAGGACTTTTTTGAACCGAAAAAAGGGACACTTATAATGGATGCCTTTGTCGTAGCAGTTTGCTTTACACCTCACATTTTCACTCACGGTCCATGCGATGAGTTTTCAGTGCTGCTGGAAATACACCAATGGATGCTATTTTTCGTAGCATTTAAGGTTTTTTTGTGAGAAAAAATAAATAAAATGCACATCGTATTTAACGAACCACATCGGATCTGATCGATGGAAAAGTAATTCAATAGAAAAAAACTCAAAACAAATGAATAAAAGATTTTCGCTTTTTGATTCATGCTTCTTACTTCAAACGGCGAAAACATAGAGGAATGATATTCTATTTCAAATCTTTTCTATTCCTGATTTTTTTTTCTCCAAAAAGTGTGACGACCAATGCATGACAAACACAATTACAACGTTGAGTGCGTCAGAATAACATGGAAAACATTTCAGCTCAAGAGATTTTAAGAAAGATGGGTTTTTTCGCTTCCTGTTCGAGGAGATCGGTTCTACTTTTGTGTCATTTTCTATAGGTTTGGTCCATTTCCGGTCATCCAACAAACGTTCTCAATAACAATTTTCTTAGCATACGTTATAGTATTCAATTTTGCAATCCTCAAAAATTCAATTTGCAACATATCTTGAAACTCGAAATTTTTTTTAGGGTTCATCATGTCATAAAGCCAAGATTTTTTAATTTGTTAAATAATGCATAAATAAAATAAAATAGAAAAGCATATATAGATTGAAAATGTACTATTATTTAATTAAACTATTTAAACTAAAAGCGAAATGGGCTAAAAGATATTCAGTCACGTGTTTGCGAACAACACAGGAGATATATAATCGTTTCTCTAAATGGATAAGACTTCTTTTTTGTTTTACAATTTGATATTTGTTTGTTTGTTTAAAAAATTGTAGTTTTTTTAATTTGATTTCAAATTCTCATTCGGCAATTGTGCGATATGCAATTCGAAACAAAACAACTTCTCTGCGTTTTTGTAGTTGCTGTGGGATATTTTTTTCTATCTTCTTTAATTGCCCACAGCATTCTTCTCCAACTAATTTGCTTGCCACTTAATACGTCCCAGCACAAATCAAGCTTCAAGCATCCAACGGTGACGGAAATGAGATTCAGAGGGTCAAATGGTGTGAAAACCCTGACAAAAAAAAGAAAACACATACTGCACCGACAGCTCAACCCACGGTGTAGTCATCGCCCGGCTGCTATCCATCCCGAAACCAAGGCCAAACAGCCCAAAAGCGACAGCACGCGGTCGGCACTGCGTCATCAACGTCGATTGCCTACAAAACCGAAGATAAACAATCATAAAAAAGTATATACCGGCCCTTGCGGTCATCAGGCTCACCCAACGGTAGGTACATCCCTTACCCAATGTGAAAGCATCAACCAAAGTAAATTGAAGCGCTGATAGTAGGCAGGATGTGGCGAAAAAGCCGGAAGAAGAACAAAAAAGTCACCACCGTCGGTAAATATTCAATCAAGTGTCTAAACTTTTTCATCAAATATTTGCATAATTTAGGCGCCCCTCAACACACATACAAAAAAGTGTCCCCGCATGGGAGCGTTCATTGTGTAGGTATTTTATGTTTTATTTAAATTCCTGTTTTATTCTACTCTCTCTGTCTTTTTCAATCTCGCTCTCTCTCTCTTTCTCTATTCTACCTCATCTTGAAATGACCGCGATCCTTGCGGTCGTGATTGTGATTGCGAATATGGGACGAGATGGCTTTTGAATTTTCTAATGGAGAGGATATTCAACAATTCCCTCTTAACCTATGAAAGAAAGGAAAAATAAAAGACCAATGTTACGCTATTAGAATGGTTCCTTTTCATGCAGTTTCAGTAATAACTAAACACTGAAAATGAAAATAAATTTCAGAAAATTTACTGAATAAAGGAACAATAATTAATAAAAATAGTTGAAGAAATATTATAAATTTGAGAAAGAATTTTAAACAACCATTTTATGCCAACATACAAACTATGTACACCTTTTCCAATTTCTCTTTTCAATTTCCGCTAACCAACGAACCATACATGCATAAAAGTATCCAAACCAGAACACTTGACCGTATCTTGAGCTTAAGTGAACGTGTAACGTTTCTCACTGTCCACCTGTCAATTTAAAGGCCTNCAAACTATGTACACCTTTTCCAATTTCTCTTTTCAATTTCCGCTAACCAACGAACCATACATGCATAAAAGTATCCAAACCAGAACACTTGACCGTATCTTGAGCTTAAGTGAACGTGTAACGTTTCTCACTGTCCACCTGTCAATTTAAGGCCTGTAAGGAGTTAGGCAATACGTGAAAAGCTTCCGTCAAATACAGCTAACGAAGTTTGCGATAGTTTACTCCTTCCATTGCACTAGAGCGCAATCAACCAGGAATGCACCAAAAAGCCCGTACGACCCCAACCCACACACATGCATCACCATAGAGCTGTGGGAAACGCCAATCTAATTGCAATTCGTAAGAAAAACCGTGACTCACTCGATCGAACACGAAAACACTGGCCAGAACACCGGCAACGTCGGGAAGTGGAAAACTCTCTGGAGTGAACATTTCAAAGTCAATCGAACCCGAACGAAACGGATCCGTCCAATTCGGCACACCAGTTAGGCCGGCCATGTTAAACTACCCAACCGGTGCAGCTGCTAGTAAGCGATGTTTCGTCTATTTACGCTACGCCACGTCCAAATACGGGACCGAGTTTGCCGGACCATGGCCCCTTCCATCCCCTTCTCCCACAATAATCCCGTAAACATTCGATTCAATTAATTTTGCATGCACTGTCCAAATCTTCTTCGATGCTTCAGATCCGCGAAGTACGAACACAGGCGCGGCACATTACACCACGGCACATTACACAGACACACACACAAGGGCTGCGGGAGATGGCAGCAAACAGGCAACCCACGGTATGGCTTCGGTAGCTGGCGATGCAAAAATGTGCGCATTTTACGACATGAGAAATGGCGGCGATGGTTGTGTGCCGGTCGTTGCATACGACTGATGTTGATCGAATTTACCCGATCGTACAGAGCAAACGAACACAGCGCACGATACGATGCAATTGGCCACCGAACCCATCCTTTATTGGCAGGGATCAATCGAGCGCAAAACAACCGTGCTTCGGGAATCGGCCAAGTAAAGGGAGGATGTAGTTTTCTTCCCTTCGCTACGACCATTCGAGAATCCATTTTTGGGAGATGTTATACGTCGCCCTGGACAAGCATGGAGACATTGATGTTTTCTTTTTTTGTGTGTGTTGTTGTTAGGAACTTTAGCAGAATCGTACGAAGAGAAGATATGTTACGTTTAATTGAATTTGCAGTAACTGACAGGCGTGGGTGGACTGTCGCATAGGGACATTCTATAGTATTCTATCGTTTAAAACACCAAAAACAATTGTCAGTGCTGGGGGTAGTAATGTGTGATGCAATCGATTTGCTTTAATTAGATTGTAAATTTTAAAAAACGCTTCATTCGTGGGTTAGTTAGAATAAACATTTTAACATCATCCTTATTTCAATAAAATCAAAGCCTAAATTTACAAAATAAGATGCTGATTTTCTGAGCTCATTTCGTTTTCTATTAACGAGTACAACAATCTTTTGCTATAAAAATTGTTAAAATTGAAAACAATTGAAGTAAAATTGCCTATTAAACGCCATCTTTACTGCCGCATGGAATACATACATGGAAAAAAAAATCAAAACCTTCTCTATCAACAACAAAGCTCTCTTAAAAATACAGGACTTGAACATATGCCAATAATAAACCTCTCCTATTCTTCCTTTACGATTACATGATGAAAATCTGTCGGTAAACTAATGAATGCAATCATTAACCTTCTCCATCTAACGCCTGATCAGCATCCGAAGTTCTCCTACATTTCGCCACCAGAAGACCATTTTCTGTATTTACCGCTTAAAGACTTATTGCATTGCAAAGTAACGGTGGTGCAAATGCAACGGCTCTCATACCGAGAATAGTCTGAGCGTAAGCGCAATGCTACGAAATGGCGCTGGTGAAGAAAGCGACAATTGGGTAGCATAAATAAATTATAAACCCATTTCGATCATTCTCATCCCACCGTACGTACGTAAGATGGCGATGGTCGCTTCAAGTGCACCGTCCGGGAAGATCATTTGACCGTGGAATGCTAACAACGCACAGTCCATGGTTCATGAAGGACGGTAATGCTCATTAGTTACATGTACGTACACTTCGTATACTACACATGGCTTCCAGCGGAAGACTAGTAGCAGCAGCCACATCAGGAGAGAAGATTCAATTTCCTTCCGGAACTCCTATACCCAAGCGATCCCGTGAACCATTAACTTATGGTGCTGTTATGTATGTATGTGTACGATGAGCGTCACCGATGGAGGCGCCCAGTCCCTTGTAATCTTGCATGCGTTTTATGAAGCTAGAGCGACACGCAAAACGGTAGCGTTTGAAAACCACAAAATTATTGATAGAAAATATGATTTACTACTTTAATGACATTCCACTACACTAATGCCGGTAATGGAGTGGCTCTGACACGCGGGGAAAAGCGTAATGATGTAGCCCCGTTCTTCCCGGTGTGGATGAAAGTGTAGGAAGGACATAAAAAGCTTACATCATAAATTAAATTTCATTCACAAGCGGTAAGGTTGCTAACCACGAACCGTTAATGCAATTCTCGACGATGGGGTGTGTTTTTAGGAGGAGATTAGGTAGGAGATGCAAGTGTTGAAAGGTGTACAAATCTTCCGGAGAATTATTGCTTCACGCCATCAGATCTTTGAGGAAGCATCTAATGTATTCTAATCATTGTAAACATTGCATCTAATCACCTTTCAACTGCACATACCCTCCCACAGACACGTGAGCACAGAGATGACGTACAAGTCATCGATCTCGTTTGATTGTGAACCAATGGCGAGCCTTCATCATTATGCAAATCACATATCACTCACCGGACGTCAATGCTCATCCAAACATTTGAATTTACAATGAGAACCATCTGCATAAACTGGTCAACCTATCAAACAGGTCAAATCGATACGAGCATTTATCAAGCTCACGTCTCTATTTACCTTGATTGATACGAGTTACTGAACTGCAAAGAGGCAGCTTCAACAACAAGTGAAAGGGGTGTGCTTAAGCCCCATTTCACCCTTATGTCTGCGGTGCTTGTACCACTTCTGTTAGTTGCACAACAAACAAGGAGGAAAAAGAATGGTATCCAAAATGCTTTACTTATGTTAGTGCACGTGTGCACAAATTGGTGTGCTTGTGCCAGTATAAAGACATTTCCAGCAGGAGTTTGTGTGCTTGTGCGCGCTGGTCCCGTGTTCCCGAGATGGGGGGAGAAAAACACCAAATTTATTAGCACTTGGGGANAAGGCCTGTAAGGAGTTAGGCAATACGTGAAAAGCTTCCGTCAAATACAGCTAACGAAGTTTGCGATAGTTTACTCCTTCCATTGCACTAGAGCGCAATCAACCAGGAATGCACCAAAAAGCCCGTACGACCCCAACCCACACACATGCACCACCATAGAGCTGTGGGAAACGCCAATCTAATTGCAATTCGTAAGAAAAACCGTGACTCACTCGATCGAACACGAAAACACTGGCCAGAACACCGGCAACGTCGGGAAGTGGAAAACTCTCTGGAGTGAACATTTCAAAGTCAATCGAACCCGAACGAAACGGATCCGTCCAATTCGGCACACCAGTTAGGCCGGCCATGTTAAACTACCCAACCGGTGCAGCTGCTAGTAAGCGATGTTTCGTCTATTTACGCTACGCCACGTCCACATACGGGACCGAGTTTGCCGGACCATGGCCCCTTCCATCCCCTTCTCCCACAATAATCCCGTAAACATTCGATTCAATTAATTTTGCATGCACTGTCCAAATCTTCTTCGATGCTTCAGATCCGCGAAGTACGAACACAGGCGCGGCACATTACACCACGGCACATTACACAGACACACACACACAAGGGCTGCGGGAGATGGCAGCATACAGGCAACCCACGGTATGGCTTTGGTAGCTGGGGATGCAAAAATGTGCGCATTTTACGACATGAGAAATGGCGGCGATGGTTGTGTGCCGGTCGTTGCATACGACTGATGTTGATCGAATTTACCCGATCGTACAGAGCAAACGAACACGCTGCACGATACGATGCAATTGGCCACCGAACCCATCCTTTATTGGCAGGGATCAATCGAGCGCAAAACAACCGTGCTTCGGGAATCGGCCAAGTAAATGGAGGATGTAGTTTTCTTCCCTTCGCTACGACCATTCGAGAATCCATTTTTGGGAGATGTTATACGTCGCCCTGGACAAGCATGGAGACATTGCTGTTTTCTTTTTTGTGTGTGTTGTTGTTAGGAACTTTAGCAGAATCGTACGAAGAGAAGATATGTTACGTTTAATTGAATTTGCAGTAACTGACAGGCGTGGGTGGACTGTCGCAAAGGGACATTCTATAGTATTCTATCGTTTAAAACACCAAAAACAATTGTCAGTGCTGGGAGTAGTAATGTGTGATGCAATCGATTTGCTTTAATTAGATTCTAAATTTTAAAAAATGCTTCATTCGTGGGTTAGTTAGAATAAACATTTTAACATCATCCTTATTTCAATAAAATCAAAGCTTAAATTTACAAAATAAGATGCTGATTTTTAGAGCTCATTTCTTTTTCTATTAACGAGTACAACAATCTTTTGCTATAAAAATTGTTAAAATTGAAAACAATTGAAGTAAAATTGCCTATTAAACGCCATGTTTACTGACGCATGGAATACATACATGAAAAAAAAAATCAAAACCTTCTCTATCAACAACAAAGCTCTCTTAAAAATAAAGGACTTAAACATATGCCAATAATAAACCTCTCATATTCTTCCTTTACGATTACATGATGAAAATCTGTCGGTAAACTAATGAATGCAATCATTAGCCTTCTCCATCTAACGCCTGGTCAGCATCCGAAGTTCTCCTACATTTCGCCACCAGAAGACCATTTTCTATATTTACCGCTTAAAGACTTATTGCATTGCAAAGTAACGGTGGTGCAAATGCAACGATTCTCATACCGAGAATAGTCTGAGCGTAAGCGCTATGCTACGAAATGGCGCTGGTGAAGAAAGCGACAATTGGGTAGCATAAATAAATTATAAACCCATTTCGATCATTCTCATCCCACCGTACGTACGTATTACATCTCTTCGCAAGGTAAGATGGCGATGGTCGCTTCAAGTGCACCGTCCGGGAAGATCATTTGACCGTGGAATGCTAACAACGCACAGTCCATGGTTCATGAAGGACGGTAATGCTCATTAGTTACATGTACGTACACTTCGTATACTACACATGGCTTCCAGCGGAAGACTAGTAGCAGCAGCCACAGCAGGAGAGAAGATTCAATTTCCTTCCGGAACTCCTATACCCAAGCGATCCCGTGAACCATTAACGTATGGTGCTGTTATGTATGTATGTGTACGATGAGCGCCACCGATGGAGGCGCACATTCCCTTGTAATCTTGCATGCGTTTTATGAAGCTAGAGCAACACGCAAAACGGTAGCGTTTGAAAACCACAAAATTATTGATAGAAAATATGATTTACTACTTTAATGACATTCCACTACACTAATGCCGGTAATGGAGTGGCTCTGACACACGGGGAAAAGCGTAATGATGTAACCCCGTTCTTCCCGGTGTGGATGAAAGTGTAGGAAGGACATAAAAAGCTTACATCATAAATTAAATTTCATTCACAAGCGGTAAGGTTGCTAACCACGAACCGTTAATGCAATTCTCGACGGTGGGGTGTGTTTTTACGCGAAGAAACATGCACGGTAGGAGATGCAAGTGTTGAAAGGTGTACAAATCTTCCGGAGAATTATTGCTTCACGCCAACAGATCTTTGAGGAAGCATCTAATGTATTCTAATCATTGTAAACATTGCATCTAATCATCTTTCAACTGCACATTCCCTCCCACAGACACGTGAGCACAGAGATGACGTACAAGTCATCGATCTCGTTTGATTGTGAACCATTGGCGAGCCTTCATCATTATGCAAATCACATATCACTCACCGGACGTCAATGCTCATCCAAACATTTGAATTTACAATGAGAACCATCTGCATAAACTGGTCAACCTATCAAACAGGTCAAATCGATACGAGCATTTATCAAGCTCACGTCTCTATTTACCTTGATTGATACGAGTTACTGAACTGCAAAGAGGCAGCTTCAACAACAAGTGAAAGGGGTGTGCTAAAGCCCCATTTCACCCTTATGTCTGCGGTGCTTGTACCACTTCTGTTAGTTGCACAACAAACAAGGAGGAAAAAAGAATGGTATCCAAAATCCTTTACTTATGTTAGTGCACGTGTGCACAAATTGGTGTGCTTGTGCCAGTATAAAGACATTTCCAGCAGGAGTTTGTGTGCTTGTGCGCGCTGGTCCCGTGTTCCCGAGATGGAGGGGAGAAAAACACCAAATTTATTAGCACTTGGGGAGTTTTGATTTGTTTCTTGATTGCTTACACTGCTGTAAAACACTTTATCGCAAGCGCAGCTTCTACGCTGACGAACGACTGTTCGAGTGTTATTTGCGTCCCGGCATCTTCGCTTAACTGACCTCTTGGGAGGATTAAACCATCATCTACTTGTGGGACGAAAAGGTCGCGTGAACTTTTGGCGTCTGGACAGGTTGTGTTGGTGCGAGACCGCGCAAAAGAGAAGGTGATTCATCTGAGTGCTTGAAACCTAAAAGCCAGTCCAGGGCAGACGAGCATGAAGAATTGATGGTTTTAATTCTTGCCTGTTCGCAACGGTGAAGTGGCAACCGTTCGACTTTTGAAGACTTTCGGCGAAGGGGCCAAAAACATCTTAAGATACCACTCGAATGGGTAAACACAACCATCGGCACCACCGACCTACAAGTGGAAGTAATGGAAATAATTTGTTAGCTTTGCCTGTGTCATCTCGTGCTGTCAGCGAGCCGCCGTAGTTCAACGTACCGGTTCAACGTTTGACGATTTACATACACCATAAATCAATTACCTGACGTGATGGTTTAATTATGCTTGGGAGGTATCCTTTTATTATTTTACCATCGTCAATCCGCACCATACGTGGTGCACACACCACGCACGTACCGATGTACCTTCTCGTTACGGTTGCAAATACTCCCGAGGGAAGAATTTTGTAATCAATCTTGGTGCCAGAATCGACACGTCGCTGCCTAACACGATTTGCAATGTGTTAATGTTTGTTCAGTGTTTGGCCGCACCACCGTCGATGGTGACGGTGTGCGATCGCTGACAAAACATGGCACCCGATTCCCATTTGGTTGGGACGTTGTGCCGGATTAATTGACCATTTTGTTTGTTTAGTGCACAGTGTTTCGTTTGAATTTTGCATGCAAAAGTGTTTAGATTCATTCTGCGTGCGGCACGTGCGATACGTACCCATATTGTAGAATGAATTGATCGCTTTAATAGCTGGCAGAAAGTGTTTGCTTTTGGATCAGGGAGCTTAGTCTTGTGGGCAAAGAATAATTATTCCAAATCGCAGTTCAAGAAAGTTTACGTAAAAATTCATACGCCATTAAAAATGAACACTTCATAAGCCCGAGAATTGACTTCAATTTACAACATTTTGAGCTATGCAAATAAAATAATATTTTACTCGCAATTGGGTGCAAAATAAAAAAATTAAAAAGAAATTCACAGGTCAAAAATAATCCATGTGCGAAAACAAGGAAATTCTTCAGAAATCACCCAACGCTCGACTCAGCAGCATTGAAAACAAGCATTAACAATGACAAACGGCAAGGCCAGCTTCCAGGATTTGTATTTTGTTTAATCCCATTCTGGCGAACTAGGTGACTACAGACAAAATGCGGTCACGGTTTATTGGATACGATTCCCGGAAGGAACACCATTCAAACCAACGATAACAAACAACCGGATAAAACAATCTTTCTTGTTATCAGAGTAAAGGTACAAAATTGAAATGGGAAAAACAAACATGCAACCATTGTAGAAAGAAATAGCCATATTCAGGGAAAAGCAGGTTTTGTTTAATATAAAGATAAAACGATTTCATAACCAACATGGTGCGTATTTACGTTACGGTACGCGTGGAAGCAATTTTGCGATTCGATAAAACATCATGTCTATTATGCTGCATTTACAGAGTTTTTTTCAATTTTTGATTGAAGTTGCGTAAAAATCATAAAAATAATCTTTTTTTTTTTAACCTGAAATATTTGTAATGGCGTTCTGAAAACGCTACTGAAATATTTGAAAAATTTTTAATTAAAATTTTCATTGGATTTAAAACCTTCATTTTATTTGCATTTAAAGAATAAAGAAAACTAAACCAAAATGTCCAATAACTACACCTGTTCTAAATCAACCCATGAAAAACTTATTTGAAAAGCTTTGCGCATTATGTTATGTCATACTACTCATATTACAAGCGCCTTCATGCAAAACGTGGAGAACATTGATTTTTCTTCTAATTCATACAAAACTCAAAACCCTATCTCTTTCTACTACCAGTTGCCCGACACCTCGGAAAGATGAAACGATGCGGTAAAATTTTAATATCACCCCTCCGTTGCCGTGTGCATAATTCTTGCCACACACTAACCGCATCTTCACCGATCGTTGCAACCGAAAGACGTTGCACGCTAAGCGCACTGGCCTTGACCTTAGGTTCCTTTTTCATCGGCACCTGTTTCGGAGCACCAGTTTCGATTCCAGGCCGGTTAAGGTTGGCAATATTATTGGTATTTCGTGCAAGGAAAGTGCAAAACTATCCGACCGGTACCCGGGAGGGATACGCTCTCAGACACCATTGCATTAGGCTAAAAAGCTCCATTAGCCGGCATACGAACGGATGAAGTGAAGGTGTTTGGCGTACCGAAACGTTCTGCCTTCTGAAAATGAGACGGGTACCATGTTCTGGAAAGCGCACACACACACACACACACACACACACACACACACATGCAACTATCAGTGTCGGGGTCAAAGGTTGCCAGAGAAGTACGTAACACAATGCAAAACCCCGGCATACACAGAAAAGAGGAGTCCGCCGAGTAGATATAGATAATTTGCATAACAAATTCTCGATAAATAACGCCACCGGTAGCAGCTAGTTGAGCGTATCTTTCACAGCGTCTTCCCAACGTGCCAACGTACCGGTTGGATGAGCGTTGAGTAAGAGTCTTTTGTCTTTGCTCCATTCGGCTATTTTGTCATCCGATACCTTTTAGTCACCCTCACTCACCCAACAACTCGCACTGCTCCGGGAGTGAAAGATCCCTCCGGGAGAATTTCTGTGTGGTTCGCTATGATGTATAATGTCCTTTTAATGGTCGGTGGTACACGACGTTTCGATCTAGGACGCGAGCACTCTTGGTTGGCATTCTGGTGGGTTTGAATTTTAACCCATTGCCAAACAATCCAATACCGCCCAAGTACGTTACCACCATCATTCGGTGCTTTACCTGATAAGAAACTCCCAAGTCTCCCGCTTCATGGTACCGTATTTGCATTGTTCCGTTTTTCGGTACATCTCACTGTCTTAAGAGTCGGCAAAACCTATCCAGCAATAACGAGGTGAGCACACAAACACAGTGCGCTGGTAGCTTGCAAATCGTCCATTGCGAAATAAATCCTTTACTGTGTGGAGACGTAAAATTTATGCTCCGGTTGCAGCTTATCATTAATAATTTCATATAAATTAAGTTGCCAGCACGTCGTTGGGAGCTTCGCGTACAGCAGTGCACCTGGTTCGACTTGTTTGTGGTACGTTCTGGAACACTTGACTTCGAGGGTAGTGGTGCCCAAGGTTTTTCGGTAAGATCTGAAACACTGTCGCTAGTAGCACCGAGTAGAAATTGTTTTTCACACATCCATCAACAACCATCCCCGGAGCNATAATTTCATATAAATTAAGTTGCCAGCACGTCGTTGGGAGCTTCGCGTACAGCAGTGCACCTGGTTCGACTTGTTTGTGGTACGTTCTGGAACACTTGACTTCGGGGGTAGTGGTGCCCAAGGTTTTTCGGTAAGATCTGAAACACTGTCGCTAGTAGCACCGAGTAGAAATTGTTTTTCACACATCCATCAACAACCATCCCTGGAGCGAGGTTTTCCCACCCCGAAGGGTTGAAGCATCTTAACGAGGATCAGGCATAGGTCGCTCATTGAACTGGCCTACAAAACGAATGACGTTAGAGCCTTATGCTATTTGCATCCAACTCGTGCTTCTACCACACCCTCAGTCAAACCCCATTAATGTTGAGCGTACGCCCGGTGCAATTTATTGCCCAACGACGATCGATTTGCTAGAATTGTAAAACTCAAACTAACTCGTTCTCCTTTTAGGTAACAAAGTGGTCTTCGGTCTCTACCAAACCTAAAGGGAATATTCTTGGAAATCAGTTTGCTTCTAGGTGATTAAAAATGGCTTCTTTCCATCCGGAAGCACCAGCTAGCTTCTGAAACTTGTGCATTAGATTTGCATTTTCTCTTACAGTAGGCTTAATTTATGCTTTGATGCAAAATGCATGTAGGCAGTTGGAATGTGCAAATTAAAATTTATTAATGCTAATACCAAGAGAAAGAGAGAGTGATGAAGTAAATATCCTTAAGCTTTCTTTATTGCAACGCAAAGCTTTATGAACGAAAGAATAATTCTCGTAGTAAGGATTTCAGAGAAATGAAAGGTATTGCTTCTTAACATAAAATTTTTCTTTAGCTTGCTGTTTTATCAAACACACTAAAGCATAAAAAGAAATTAGCGTTAATAGGGTTGATGTTATGTATTTAGGAATTTGAGAATTAATTTAATAATGAATCCGTTACTCTACTTTACATTCTGCTTTTTCTAATTTTCATAAGTAGTCAGCTTTAATCATTGATTCAATTCTATTGCCATTTAGAATAAATTTTATAATAAATTTGATATATGTACTTTTCTAGATAGTATCTGGCTATCGTTTCCGGTAATAAATATTTCTTGTGTTTGAACCACGTTAATTTAAAATTTTAATTTGTGACAATGTTTCGTACATATGGTCAATGCTCTTTTAAATGATCTTATAACTGTCGCTAGGTATTTCGCCATAGAAATTAATGCGAAATCATTCGTCGTTGGCTAACAACTGTTTTTTGAAGATCTTCCCCATTTTGTTTTTATAAGGATATCGGCGCAGGGTGGTTCTTTTCTTTTAATATGAGATTATAAAATTTGCAATAAAGTTGGATAGTCGAATGAAATAAAAATGTAAAATGAAACTGAGAAACTAGAACAATATTGTGTTCTACGGTGTGAAGAACGGTACTTTTGGTTATTATTTAGGAATACTTGTAAATTGTTGGTATAATTAATTATAAGACAGCTATTGATGTTTAAGTAAATAATTGACTTTATCGGTATATTTTTTGAAACATTAGATTTTCACGTTGCAGGGCGTATTGATTTTTAATTTTGTAGATTTTTTAAATTTAGGAATTTTATTAGTAAGAATAATGTCCAGAGTTTTTTAACATTTCAATGTGTTGTATATATACTATATATTCTACAAATTCCAAAGAGAAATATAAATAAATTGATACAATTTTTTAATGTTTTGCAAAACTGCACACACTTAATTATACAGTGCCGACACAGACGCAACGTTGGCTAAGCAAACTAACGTTGAATGAAGATTTTCCCGCTTTTATTCTTTTTCAACAAAATAATCGCCGTACAGTTCGATTTATACTACCAATGCATGCGTGTATTTTCACCACCGCTTCAATCCGTCTATCCTTATGTGCGAGAGACGCATGAGATCCGCGTGTACAAATAAATCAAGTTCTAAAAATCTATAACTCACTTCCTAATCAAAGGTCACACATCTCCAAGGTGTGATAGTAAGTGTGTGTGTATGATGGAAAAAGGGACACAACTGTTCCCTTTCCCCAGTTTTGAAACGAGTAAACCCTGGAACAACTCTTCACTAGGAAACAGTGTTTCCTGATTTGAAATCTTTCAGCATGAAATTCTATAGTTGCATAGCAGCATAAGGATTCCTTCAAAAACAACAAAAAATCCCCATAAACATTTTATTATTCAAACACACAGCAGCAGTTACACTTTGTCAGGGTTGAGGCAAAAACCATGAAGACCGGTACGGAAAATAACTACCATTTCCGGATGCTGCCATCCCATCAAACGATCAACCAATAGGCGGCTAAGCAAACGAAACAAAAACAAAAATCTCGTTAAAACCAACTGTCACCCACAAATCTACAGAATCGAACGTAAAAAGTTCAATTTTTACAGTTCACTAAATGTAGATAAATCTTTCTTCGCTTTGTGTGCCTTTGTTTTTGTTTTGTTTTTACTCCCATTTGAAATGATCCCCATGGAAAATGGAACGGAAAAACAGTGCGGGAAGACATCGGAAACATCGTTTGCCAAGGCACAAGTTTAGTGTATTAGTGTGGGCCAGTTTTTAATGTGAGTGCGTTTTCGGGACAGGGAAGGATGAAAAGGGGGGATTGGGCTTTTATCTAGATTCCGGAAACGATGGTAACAGTCACGGCAAAAGGTCCAATTTTTAGGGTACAAAAAGCAAATGCGAAATGTTGTTACAAAATGTGGTTTATGTGTCGTCAAGTGAACCCTAGTGAATGTTAAACTCGTTTTATTAGATTTTACATCCCGACATAGTTTCGGTTTATGGTGTTAATAAAACCACTCAAAAAAAAACAAACAAACAAAAGTTGAAACATTTTATAAAATTTAAGTATCGCAATGACATAATATTAAAAATTGCAATACCTTTTCCAACAATGCGTTAAGCTTTTCAAAGAAAAAAAAAAAGATATTGATCACAGAATGGATGATCGTTCGGTGGATGTAAATTTATGCTATCGTTCGCCATGTCAAACCCACCGCATCCAGTCACTTTTGAAGTTTGCAATAAAATCTTCAATTTACTGCCTTCAAGATATTTATCTTCCACCGATCTAATCATTCAATGTCCTTAATCTACTTCAGGCACCCGCAATTCACAGAAGTACCGTATATGGTGCCAATTCTTACACCTTCCATCCCACACTTTTTGGCATTCATTCCCGGAAGAAGGGAAACAAAAAACCAAACAGACACGTCGACATGCAAACAACAGAGAAGGCAGCGAAAACGGCACGAATATAAAAATAAAATCGCACCTCGGTGTGATTGGCGGGCGCGTTTTGTTTGGCGAGAGCTTCTAACTGCATAAACATGTGCTCCCACGCGTACGCAACGCAACCCGCTGCTACCTCGTGATCGATTTATTTGCCAACGAAAGAGTCGAAATAAAAGCGCCGCCAAATAGGAAGCTAAACAAGACGTCAATCCGGGTGCCAAAGGGATGGGATGATAACGCTTGCTTTCTGTGGGTTGGGAGGGGGAATGATTTGTACAGGTTTCGAGAGGATCATAATCCATTCTTATCCTTTGTATCCGATCCGTTTTTTGGGAGGGGGAGAAACCAAATACACATGTGTAACTGCACACATTGCCATGCGCATCGCTAAGGGGACTATCATAAATACGTCTTCATCGCGAGCCATTTTTAGCACCTTCTGTTCAGTCGTATGCCTAAAATAGAGATACAAAGAAAAAAAGCACGCTCAACTTTAACATAACTGCTAAACATAGGATGAACCAGTGGAAAATGGGATCATTCCATGCACGTGACACTGATAATGATTTATCTGACAAAGAAATGAATTTAGACATCAAGTGTAACATAGAACGGGAACGCGATGAAAAAATATTCATAAGAAAATTTTAACAATTTGTTTGGAAGTTAACCATTGAATTAAAGCTTTATTAAAAATAACGTAATCTTTAAAAATCATCGCTTTATTGGCTTTTAATAGTTACAAAATAAATGTTGACTGTGCCGCCCTATTGAGGTTGTAGCGAAAAAAAATAGTTTTTTTTTTTAGGGACTAATGCATACATACATCGAGCAGATTCAAAAAACAAATATAAAAAAGAAATTTTTACTTCATTTTTAATCATTATCAAAAATTTCTTTTGTAATAAAATTTTATAAAAAGGTTGCTTATATTAAAAAAAGGAAACATCGCCATTCCGTGGTAAGACCTGTCAGAAAAATGCTTTGCTTTGGCATTTTTCGAGCAGCTGATCGGCACTGTTATTAAAAAAATATTAGAATTTGAAACACAGGCTAAGTTGTATAGTCAGCCATATGAAAAGCAAAGAGCGGATAAGTTGCCAAACATTGAAACACATACAAAAAAATCTAGTTAAATGTAACGTAGACCTGCCATATTAAAAAAGGCTGATAAAATTTAAATTGCAGCAGAATTATCTACATTTAATAATTAAACCCATAATTCAATAAATGAAAATTAGACATGAATGTATCAAAATTTGCATTTTGTAAGAAGAGACGAAAATATTTTTTTCATCAACCTACTAAAATCAAGGCTAAAAGAGAACATAAGACACTTCTCAAAATGCTTTAAAATGAATGCTTCCTTCCGGGTAGCATTGAAATTAGAAAGTAACTTCTGTTACTGATTTTTGAAACATTTCACTTCACATTTATGATATCATAATGGGAAAAGAATTTAAAAAAAAGTCAAGTGCACCACACCCAGTGCGTGTTCCAATCTCATTCGCGCTCAATCGCGAACAAAGTAATGAATGTATAGCAACAAATGAAACCCTTGCGAGCATGTAGCATTTCTATTCACATGTAATGAAATCCATCACACTAATTCCTGCTCCAAAACTTTCCCCATACAGCGTGTCAATGGTATTCATGGTGCAATTTCAGCCGCATATCATTTATCAAGCTCAACCCGTTAGAGCAAAATCCTTCATACCGCTCAACTTGTACGTACCAAATTTGTGACCAATTTTTACTACCCGCGGAAAAAACAACTAAACAAGCTTTCGGTTCCTTAATCCTTTCCTTCAGAATGTGTCCCTCCTGTTCGTCTCGGGCACCCTTCTATTTATTTCTATCTAAAGAAACTCGTACGTGAAGTTAGTGCAAACGGCGTTGCATAAGCTCTTGGTTGGGATTTTGAAGCAATGTTTTTTTTTCGCGATGCCACTAGCTTTGCAGCACGTAAATGTTTTGTGTGGGTAATGCAAAAAAAAAACCACCGCGAAAAAAGAAACATAAACTTCACCATATCACAGAAACGAATATGAAAGAGACGGTCCGAAACAAAAAAAAAAACGGTAAAACTTTGCTGGTTTTAAAAGAAAAACTATGCTCACGGTTGAGCTGGGTGTAGAAACAAGTGAAGAAAGGGAAAAAAACCCCAGACAGAAAAGAAAACTACAAACTGGGTGCAATAATTTACGATTCTCCGTGGCGGTGGAGAATTCACGAACGCAGGATGATAGTGAGCATTTGGTTGGGTTGAAGCGAAGCTATGAAAAATAGCATCATCCAAAGCGTGAGCGGAAGCAAAACCCCATGCTACATGGTACAGGTATGGAATGTCCGGGCTTTGGGAAAAGTGAAAAATGAGAAATGTTGTAAGTTTGCTGCTTATTAAATGAGAATTGTATTAAAAAGTTAACGTACGAACGTTCGTGTGTACATATATTACTGTGGCCTTAGCTGTTATGATAATTTTTCAATTTTCATTCCATCCCATACCGATGTACCGGGACACACAAAAACGTGAGGCTCGTGTAAATGTACCTTCTTCCACCGTGTATGGCGCCGTGCATATGTATGGGTGTTTGTTGGTTATGTTTCGTTTTGTGTGCACCGAACCGTACCACGTAGCAAATGCATACCATAAAAATTATTAATGCTTGCACAACTTACCCCATTAGTGGTGGCAGGCACTACACCACCAAAAACACCAAACGTCATCACCCTTAGCGATGAATGGTTAGGTGGATTGTAAAATTGATCTATGACCACTACACCACCACCTGCAAATGGGTGATGCGCTTGCCAACTATTAAACACAAAAAGGGAAAACAAAGGAAGCCCACAAAATTCATTCCCCCCGTATGGCTCTGATTGAGCCCAGTGAGTGAGCAGACATAAAGCGTAAGCTAACCGAAGCGGGTAAAACCTCTCTCTCTCTCTCGATCGTATGTGCGGTCGTCGAATCCACTTGCCGACTGTAATCTATGACTTTTTCGATCCAATTAGTCACATGATTTCAAGCTGCGTTTTCCAATTAAAATTAAATACAATCTCATTTCCTAAATGGATTTATTGAACTGTAACATTAATTCAATTACTTTTTATCGTCTCCGTATGGGTTGGTTGGTGGCAGGAGTAAAAGCGGTGGGATTGTATCAGCCAGGTTGGAACATCACAATGTGAACCGTATTGAAGTATCCATTTCAATCGATAGCTGTTTAATAGGGCAGTTAAGTGTGCCCTGTTTGGTAAAAGAAACCCGAAGTGAAGAAAACATCGCACACATCGCAAGTGAACTGACTGTCAAAAACATGTAGAAAGATAAAAAAAATACAATCAATTAACTGTAGTTTCATATATACTTTTTTCACAGGAACACTAGCTGGAGCGCAGGGTAGCAAGCGTTAAGGGAACAGACTTTATTCCATATCTATTCACGTGCACATGACTGCGAACAGGTATCAACCTTAATCGAGCGAGATACATTGACAGGCCGATGTCACACGCTCATTATCTATGGCGCAATAATTAATTAATTCCACACAACGGTACTCATTCACATACATACGCGCGTGTCTGTGTAAAATTGATAACGTCTAGAATGAACGAAAACAAACAAGTGATTGTCCTGGCCGTGAGCGTGTGAGTGTGTACCTGACGTTATAGTACCCGTGCCTTTGGTTATCATTAATTTGTAGATCTTGTTTGACAGCATCGTATTAACGTTAACAATTCGAAGCTTTTGCGAGCGAGGGGGAAATGCAAAGCTTTTATTATAGCATAATTTTGATTGAAGTACTAAATAAAATACGAACCTTTACTCTTCCTTATTGATGATAATTTTCAATCAAAACGAATACACGTTGAATGCGAACAATTAAAATACACCAAACAGTAATAGGAAATTAAATCTTTATATATTATATATCATCATTATAAAGTGAATGTAGTAGAAACTCATCTAGATAGACATTTGGGCAGGAACGTTTCGCATCACATAGCCATTGTGTGAAGGTTTTCAAAGGAAATTTCATAAACGGAACCAAAACAAAAACTCCTGCCTCAATAGCCTCCAAATACCATCCTGCTGTCAATGCACTACACAGGTTACCGGGAACGCCAAGTAATTATGGTTGTTTATCACGAGCACAAAATAGTCATGGATAATTATTTTCATCTTTTCACCTGCTTTACTGATGCTGATGATGTAAAGCTGTGCAAATATTTAACATCACTCTAGGTGGGATGCAATCGCATGCATTGCCATGCCGCTCCTCTGTTAGAGATCATACGCATGAACGCATCAAACGGTGAAAAGCTTTTCGATGGAGGCGCCCAGTAGTTTTCGGTGAGAGAATGTTTGCGCTAACGAATTTATCCTATATGAGTTGGTTGATAATTAGGAGCGAATGTTTTTTTTCTACATGACTATAATAGTGTAATGAGGAGACAACACTGAACACGAATCGTATTTCCTATTCCCGCTAACAGTAGCTGGTAGTTTTTTTTACTGTGGTCAGTATGTTGTGCATCAAACTTGTCATACAGTTTTGCGTTATTTCTTGCTGCCCTACTTTTGTGAGGCTTTATGAAAGCGTTCATAGTGTACAAAAGCAATTTCCATTGCTCCCATGGTGTGCTGGGTTCCTATACGAACGGTCCTAGCAACTCACCAGGCAACCACCGTTGTCACTGATATATCGCACATTTCATGCAATGTGCTTGTAGGTGTGGTGTGGAAATGTCATGCAACGGGATGTTTTATCGCAGATAAAAAATCGTCAGAAAGAATGTAAAAAATTTCATCAATTTAATTGCTTTTTATCGATCAATGGAAAGATCAAAATATTTTCTAGCACTGAATTGAAATATCTTATGCTACGGCATTCTTCCACTACAAATTTCGTGGAATTTGAAGATTACTGTTTAAAGCATGGTTCGTGATGTTCGATGATCGAATTAATCTTTCGTTAAATACTCTTCGGAAAATTGCTAAAATTAGCCCTGATGATTTTATGCAATGAATGCGCTCTTATCTGTTGGGTCGTACCTGCCAAGTGGGAATTCGGTCTGATCTGATATACACGTTTAGCAGCATTTGTAATGTTAAGATTTGTAGCAATTTCGGGCCCCTGCTTTTCCTGAATTTAGTTTATTATTTCCTGCTAGATGATAAACTCACGCTGCACTGGAGAGAATTCCGGGATCCAATGTGCCTAAAATCCATCTACTGTGGCTTTGTGAACTCAATATTGGAATATAGTTGTCTATTTCGAAGTCTTCTTTCGAACCGCGTCGTTACTCGCCTGAAAAGTGTTTTGACGTAGGTTCACACGATTTTCGATACGACTATTTTCAAACGGTTTGGCCACGAACCATGTCCAGCCTCCATATCAAAAAAGGTGTAATCTACAATGTCTTGAACCGTTAGCCATGAGTATGCATTGTGAGCAAAAGTAATCATTAGTGTTCTGGCTGCTTCAAGATAAAATTAAATAAAGCTCCTCGATCGGCTTTTCGTGTATAAGAAGTTGTTTATAAAATGAAGTTAAGTCTATTAAAAGTTCATATGAAATTTTTGTATACCACAAAGGAACGTCAAAAGAAGCAAATAAATGTTAGAAAAAAAATAAAATTATAATAACCATAATGTAAACAAGGCGGTCCCGGTGGTGCATGTGATAAACGGCGCCAGTCCACACGGCCGGACCGGGTTCAAATCCCATCCGGACCGTTCCCCCGTAGCAAGGACTGACTATCCGGCTACGTGGTAAAATAAGTCTAGTAAGCCAGAAATGGCCGGCGTGACCTGTAAGGTCGTTAAGCCAAGAAGAAGAAGAAGAAGAAGAAGAAGAAGAATCCTATTCTGGCTTTTCCTGTGATTCGTGTCTTGATGAATTTTACTAGCATTATCATTTGATCAGTTGGAGTAATTTCTTTGAGTAAATTTACTGAATCTATAAATATGTCAAGATTTTCTGGTGATCCATTGTAAATTTGTACAAGAGATGTAGCAGTTTTAGTATCAAAATGCGCCATTTTGTCTGTTGTAAGTGATTTTTGTGATTNTCTTGATCAATTAATGATACCATGAATTTAAATTGCTACAATTTAAAAATTAAATTTCCCTTTAATCCAGTTTTAATCTTAAACATATACTAAACTAAGAACATGTCATCTTTAACTTCCTAAAGCTTCCATTTTTAACAGCACAAATCTCAACCTAACGATCGATTGACATTCATCCCCGAAAGGTTTCCAATGTCCACGAAAGATTGCCAACCATTTCTTATGCTAATGAAAGTGTATCCATTACCGGTCCGCGAATCGGAACTCGAACAAACGCTACCACCAAATACCACGTCCCGTATCCGTCAAACCAGCGGATGATTTCCCTCCCAATTGATTGATTGATTCCACTACACCACAACGCTGCTGTCGTGCACTTTCAACGCCCGACGCGATGGTACGGGCGATGGCAAACATCTTCATCGCTTGTCGCCACTGTCGACAGCTAAACGCCATCGGCTTCGCACAGCCACATACAGCACACCACTACCACCACTACCAACTAGAACGGCGACAAACGTCGTTCCTGGTTTGTGGAACGGTGCGCATTAATCTCTGCTGTAATTAATATTCACTACACTTAGCAACCATTTCCGGATCGTTTTCCCATTCCGGCGTCCGGTAAGCAAGCGATTTAATTCGATACGGGCAGCGAACCGGTAGCGTACAAATCTTCTTCCAACCTTCGCACAGAGGACATCCGGTAATGAGAATTCCGCGACGATTCGACCAAAATCGTCCCCAAATGTTCAGGTTCACCGGTTGGGCATGTTTGGTGAGTCGGATTCGGTGGTGGAAGGACGCTTAGAAAAACGAACCATCCGGAGAGTGGCCGGAAGTAACCGTAACCGGGAGGAAGAGTTTCCGTCCGTAACGGTGGCACTTTGTGAACGACGGAACCGAAGAGTAATAATCCAATAATCGCTCGTCCCGGGCGGCTCGACATTGGCCGGGAGTACGAATATGAGATGGTGTGTTTGAATCGGTGCACGATTTAATTCCGCAATGTCCAATCGATTGTGGCTGGGCGTGGGAAACCATGTTTGCTTACGGAATGTTTCAGAATGTTCACTAATGATATAGTGTCTAATAAGTCACAGAAAGCATCCAAAGTAAAGCATTATAACTTCATACGTATCATTTTACTTACATTTCTTTTATCATTTAAAGCTCCAATGTTTTTACTTTTTTACGAAATTATACAGAGATTTCTTACGTTTCCATCGCAATACATTCATCTTCCGCTCAACCACGCGGCACAAAAAAAACGCGATATTCAAAATCGTTTGTGATTTACTTTATGATGCTAGGATTTTCCGGATTCACTGTGCCACCTCGAATGGAAACAGTTTCAAAAACAACGGCAGCAAGATTTACTACCGATTTGCCACGGTTCCGATACAACGTTTCATCTTACGCTTCCCGCTTTAATGCTTCCTTATTTACTTCCTTTGAAAGTCGAATTCCGACCTTGTCGCCACCCAACCGAACGCATTAGTCGCAATCTTGTGAGCTCATGAATAAATCTTCCATCCATTTTCCACTCACAACTGTTGGTGGTAGCTGGTTTGCAAGGTTTCGATTTGGGGTTTCGTGAACTTCGCTCCTAACCAGCCCCAAATGTACGTTCGCTCGGTCTAGCTGAACGGATGGGATTTGAATCCTCCGGCCGGGAAGAGGCAAAAGTAATCCAGGTGTGGTGGTGCCAGAAATACGCTCAAAAACACAACCAGCTTATCGTTGTATTCACGTTTGAGGATTGCAGCAATTTATATGAATAGACATTCCGTACTGTAGCTGTGATTCGTTTGTAACGATAGACGAAAAAGAATACAAATTTAGCATAGCGCTTTAA
This sequence comes from Anopheles longipalpis, assembly GCA_016170015.1. Lineage (NCBI taxonomy): Eukaryota > Metazoa > Arthropoda > Insecta > Diptera > Culicidae > Anopheles > Anopheles longipalpis. Next base: position 22,668,489 of record CM028103.1, on the reverse strand, counting down.
GCAACCTGGACCAAGATTGCATAATTTGCCGTTTGTTATTCAGAGCACTTCAATCAAAAACATTCAATCTTGACCGGTATTTTCTTTTTTGTTGCTTGCCATTCCTATCTCTTTACAGTTTGAGTAATTAAGAACATCTCCAAAGCGACCAGCGGTGTCAGGTTGGATTCGTCTTTTGCTTTATCTTCGCCCTCCTTAAAACGGTCCGATTAATTCGGTTCGCTTCCGAAAACAGTCCACTCTCATCGTTACTGAGGTGAGCTGAAGGTGTCTTGAATTGATGTAATTGTTTGATATTCTAATGAATTTGAGAGCATTCCTTCCAAATTCTGACTTTTCCGCTGGGGGCACCTTTCGACTCACAAGTCACACTCTTTTGATGTGATGCAAAATGAATGAAAAGTGAAGGAAAAGCAAAAACGTCCCAGTAAAGCAAGATAGAATGAAGAGGCAAGTAAAAAAAAGCGGTCAGAATAAATCATTTTGTCCTTCAAATTGTGACACTGCTGTCTGGTTTGTTGGACCAAGCTTTAGGACCAACGTCAAAGAGCGGTATAAATAATGGAAAGCAAGAAAAATGTAAAAAAAAATCTCTTCAAAGGAAGTTCTCGTGCTTGCCATTTCCAAAGACAAGCTCCAAAATATTCTTGAGAGTCAAGTTTTTTGCTCACTAATTAAGATTTTGCCCCAAATATGTCTTCAGGTTTTTTGTTTGCTTTTGTTTTAAAGCAATACCGAGCATGGTACCATTTCGCTACCGCAGACTCGCACTATGTGCCACTATGCTGAGTGTCCTAAGATGCTGCTGTTGAATCAATTTCGGACGAACGAATGGACGGAAATGAAATGAGTAGCAGCAAAGCACAACAACAAAAAACGGGCTCTGGTTAGCTTTTCAGTTCATCTTCCATCGTGGATGGGATAATTTTCGGTAGGACCAAAATTTAAGACAATACGGACGGAAGATGTTTCATTTGTATGTAGATCACTTGAATATTTATCGATTGCGAAAATGTCTGCAAAAATAGCTAAGTGGACGACGACGCTGCCTACAAGGAATGGGTCATGATTAATTATTTCCCTTCATAATGTCTTCTAGAGGTTAATGACTACCATTTTCATCACGTATTTGTACCTTTACATTATAGCAATAATTTTCCAAATTAAGGTAAAATACTTCTAAAATACAATTTCAAATAAACGCATGAAAAGAAAACCTAATTCGCATGAGTATATAAATAATTTTGTGACAGTTGAAAATGAGTAGTAAAATATTTAAAAATGAAAATAATTTTGGAAAACGTTAGTAAAACAACAAATGCTTTTCAATAAACGAAAAAAGTTTACAAAACAATATAAAACGTATTTTGGTTTTGTAAATATTTTTATGACTCATGTTTTTACTGATTACTACAATGTGTCAAAAAATCTTCATTTTTTTTAAGTTTAAAGTAAATATATTAAAACAATATTACATGTTAAAACACTTCCTCTTTTAGTTGAAACCATAAAAAGCGTATTGTATGTACCATCAAACATCGTTAAATATGTGTTCATTATTAATATTTTTGTTAAGATTTCAGTTTTGTTCACCACCATAATATTGTTCCCACATACAAACAAAGATTTCGCACTCGTTAAATAGATTTTACCTTAACTACCCATTCAAAATGGATACCTGTTGACTGTTTGCTTAAAGATTGTACCGTCAGTTTCCTTATTAATCTTTCAGCATGTTGGTCTGTCAAGCAATAGTCATTCTCTACGAATCATTCACCCAACCCAACTCCACCGGTCATAACTTGCCCGGAAATCGATCTGAACAACCCGACCGCACCGGGAAAATGGACGGTACGTTTGCACCTTCATCAAGAAATAGTTACGCGCGCGCCATACATTCCACCCTTGCCGACATTGTGGCATGCGAGATTGTGCCCCGTTTGCTGCCATTTTGTTTATTTTCGAAACCGATCCCAAGGCGTTCATTCATACGCATTTTGCGAGAGAGCCCGACGTTGCGTTAGGGATCAAATTTATTGGCGATATTAAAACGACATTAAATTCCTTCGCTGGTGCTGCAAGGGGGCAGGGACGATTCGAAGGGAACTTGTGGTTTTGTGGAAGAATCCAAAAAACGATAATATAATCCTTACTGTCCACTATGGGGTATTGCTGAAACCATTTTTTCTTCTTTCAGTTTTGCGCCATTTTTTTGCCTTCCCATTCCTCCCATTTAGGTTGTTTGTTGCCTTTACCCTACTATAAGCCACCATTTTTTCGCAAATCAGGCCCTTGGCGCTTGTTTGGGAACTTCGGGTTCGTAGCTCTAGCAGCAGTGTTTGTGCGAGAAGCGCAAAACAAATATGAAAAAGCAACAGAAGAAGAAAAAAAATGAAACCGAAATAAATATCAGACTGACCGAAGCTGAACTGGGACGGTCCCATTCACCTTCACGCCAATCGATTCAGCCCCGTAACACAATCGCAACATGCGAAACACACAAACAAACAAACAAAAAACAGAAAGCTTCCAAACAAACCCAACTCCACCCTCCCCCAGACCGGAAAAGAGGGCTGATGGCCACCAAATTACCTGCCAAACGTACGATGAATGGCGGTTTCCGGTGGTCGAATTTGCGTCGTCCCCGCTGCCAGAGAACAATTGTGCCCGAGGGTATAGGGTAGAGCCAGTTCTCGGGGTTTTTGGGTTTTGGGTTTGAAGCATAAGCGAAACGGGGAAGCTTTACCGAAGGGGATGCACGGTATTGATACAGTTTTATATATCTATCCATCTTTCCAAATATATAGTCATTACGCATATTATCTCGCTTATTGTGGGAATAAATTGAACCCACATCTCAAATCGATTTAAGCTTCATATAGGTACAAATAATGGCGCCACGTGAAAGCCGTGTTTTATGGAGAGAAAAAAGCATGCAATTGTTGAACATGTTTGGATATTTTTGAGTGCCACATTTAGTATTGTTTTATTTTCCGTTTTCCTTGTACTAAAGAGGGTTTTTTTTCAATAATTAAAAACTCGAGAGAAATATGTTAAAAATACATCATATTAAAAATTATTTATGTTAGAATGTTTAAAAAAATGTAAAATTGTAATAAAGAATGAAATTAATATTGAAATGAAACAAACCAAAATGATCTCTTGCGGCACTGCATCCTAAAAATGTTGTTTCCTTCTATTTCTGGCTTTCCTTGATTTTATTTTCCCGTAGCCTGATAGTCAGTTCTACGCACGGTCCGATTAGCATTTGACACATGATCATTGCATAATGAAAATAAATTATTACTTAAAAATGCACTTCATTGATCTCAGCAAAAAGATGAAAACAAGTAAAAAATTGTTAAAGAAAATTCTAGTTCTTATAAGCACTCCTGGTTTTAGTTATTTCTCTAGTTTCAGCACTCTTGTACCATAGTTCTCAAAGTTTTGATAATCGAGTAAACAAAAATTCAGAAATGGGATAAAAAAGATTACATTTCCGTTTCCTCGTAAAAATGATGTAAAGAAAGTAAAATATTAAAAAATATAGAAAATAGTAACAACAGTTTCAAATATTTCTTTAACATCCTTTTAACATCAAATTTCCGTTGTTTAAGTCTTGCATACTTATTGATTTTATAAAAAAAAAAACAACATAAATCAAACAAGTCTATTCTATCGAAAACGGAATCACTACAGTACCACACTAAAAGAGTGCATTAGAAATGTCCAAAATCGAACTGCATTGCCGAATGATACCAACTGGCTCATGCTCGTATCAAAGTTCCCCGTGTGAAAGATTCATATCCGCTGCAAAAATGAGCTTTTTCCTTCTTTTTTTTATGTCGTCAAACTGAATGCAAAACTACTACGCCTATCGTCTAACGAAGCGGATAATGCACGGCTACACGTCCCTTGGACAAGGCTTAGGCCGAGATAAACCGTTCGCATGGGTACAATCAGAGAAAGGAGCACGAGAAAAAAAAAAGAAACAACAAACAGGAAGAGAGAAATTTTGAAATGCAATCTAGTGCACGTGCGTGACAAACGGTTGGGAGAGATCGATAGATACAGAATTAGTGGCTTCCGGAACATTGTACCGCGTGGTGACCCAAAATCACTCCTACGGGACGTGCCCGGTGCTGAAAGCTAACGTTAGCGGAGGAAAGAACGCCGGGAACGGTAAATCCACCCAGGCAGAGCGATTTTAATACGCTGCGTGACACAGTGCGGAGTGTTTGGTTTTACATTTTTCATTTTTCAGCCAGCTTTCCGTGTTTATTTTGTTTTTTGCTGCATTCCAATCTTTCTAATATAAAATACTAGTTTATCCGGGGTTGAGTTGTTTTATTTTTCGTCTACACTCTCCCCTGTGGCAGTGAATTCGATTTTTGCATTTGTTCTTCTGGGTTTGCATCGCGAATTTTCCTCTCTCACGTTTCGGGTGTGCTAGGATGAAGCAAAACCTAACCTATCCCGCATGATCATGATTTGTCTGAAACTTTTATAAGCCCTTTAGTGTCCACTCTGTTTCGCTGGGTTGCTCCGTGAGGCAGTTTGCCTAAGGCGATTGGTGGGAGAAAAAAGGAGAAAGATAGACAACGGTTACCGTTCGTATGCAACAACAAACAACAACAAAAAAAACCCTCGTTAGAGGTGAAATTCTGGTCCAGGGTTGGGATGTTATTTGTACACTCCATTTGACTTTCCATTCAGCTTTATGTGCAGAAGCGATTCCGCGAACCGCTCGGTCCGCTGCCCACCCTTCCCAACCTGCCGCAATTTCGGGTGCCGTTGGGGATCGGTTTTAAGGGTTGGTTTATCTACTCGCTTTCACAGCAGAACACCTTTTTTATCCGTGGTGGCTCACGTGGAATAGGATTCACGAGACAAAATGCTATCGCGCTTTACAGTACACTTGCAAAAACAAAAACGGCGGTACGGAACAGAGGAAAAAAAACCCTGCAAAACCACCACACAAATTCCGGACTAAAACGGCCACGACCCACTACGGCAGATGGTGAAGAACGCGCGCACACATACACGCATACAAAGCACCACACAAAAAGAAGCATACTGGTAGAAAAATAGTCCCCACGAGAGGCACGTCATCTCCATTTTGCGCTGTGGCTTTGGACCCCATTCTCGTACACTTTTGACCACCCTCGGCCAGTTGTGCTGGGCAAATGTTGGAAAAGTGAGTTCCTGATATCACCCAAACGCTCTCTACTGCTGGCAGCAGTGATCAGCCGAAGAGTAAGTCGCCTGCTAACGTCCTTCAAAAAAAAAACACGGAATTAGACTCGTTTGTGTTTGGCATAGATCAATCCATATTGTACGTTCGGATCGGTGCAGAGAGGGAGGTGCTGTGTGTATAAAACAGAATCCAGTTTAGTTGATCCCATTTGGTGAAGTAATCTTCTTCTTATTGTACCCGGACAGTGCGCTCCGTCGAACTATTCCGACGTGGTTTTCCAGTGCAACATGCGGCATTGTTCTGCCGGCCACTTGACATGTATGAGATTTTTAACAACGCAACCGCACCGATGATGCGTACGTGAACAATTGGGAGAAAAGAGAGGGTTTTTGTGTGTGTGATTCGATTAGAAATCCCGATGCCGGTGGTGAAAGGATTAGGGAAGAAATCGATGTGAAGTAATTTAGCGTGTGCCTGACCTAACGTGCACAATCGAAATGTATCAGCAGCGAACGGAATTTGGCATTTCGAGAGTTTTTTAATATACTTTTCATAGACCGTGTTCATCGGTAACTAATTTGCTAGGAATGCACATAATGCTGAAACAAAATTGAAGCACGCTCTATTTACTGCTCAGGGGCATTTTTCGAATTTTTGTGGTTTATATCTTTCTGGCAGTTGTTTTTTCATTGATATGACTATGCCTGGTTATTTTAAAACCAATTGTGTGTTTTCCAAAAGCCGCCATTCAAACAATCATTGTTATGACTTTCTTAACAAGATTTTTTTTGAAATTATTCACCTGTAGCAGGATACTTAGTCCTGCGTACGGGGGTTCGATCTGGATGGAATTGAAAACGGTCCAATCGTGTAGAGTCCGGCGCTGCTACCATCTCTACGGCACGGCAAGCAAGTTGCCAATACTGGAACGGAAATTTCCTCCAGTAGTTCTATACTTCCTTGCATACCAGGCTCTGCAATCACTTCGTGATCGTGGCCTGCTCTAGTAGTCCTATAAATCGCTCACAGTCGAGCGCCTTCGTCATTCAATCCATTATCGCAGCCTTTCTTGAGGACTCCTCTGTCCATGTGGACGACCAAAACAGACTTAATGGGATAGATCGTCCAGTGCCTTTTCAATGACATGATCAGTCCACCACAGTCTGGAGAGTCTAATTCGCTGTAAGATCTTCGTCGTACATATCATAAAGATCGGCGACTCCTCTATTGTCCTTCCACACATACGGGGCGAAACATTCTTCTGGACATCTTCCTCTAAGACTAAGAGGCCTTCGACAGTTTTGTACAAAGACTATGCCTCGGAAACATATGTGAGTACTGAAACTATAATCCCAGCTTTAAACCGTAAATCAATGTTGTCTATGTCACCTGACTTTGCCAGGATATTGATTGACTTACAGAAGATATCCTCCGAAGATTCTATTTCACGAAGAGTAGACAGGCTAGCCGATTTGCTTGAAACAAACTGTTGAGTCCTGAGAGTTTTCGTTAGATTGTCATACGTTCAAGTCTGGTAAGCTTGGTCGAGATCAAGAAAGAGGTCATAGCGTCGTTTAGGTTTTTCCTGGCGCATATGCGGCCTTAATTGTTCTCCAAGATATGCCGCACGGAGAAGATCTGGCCAAAAGTTGATTTTCGTTTTCAAAATGAATGTTTCTTTTTCACTGAGATATACGAGATTATATCCCTCTGTACACCCTATCTACTTAAATGAGATGTATCCGCTCTCCCAATTTTTCAAGCACATTAATTTGAAGCAAAAACGCATTATATCGTTCCTTGTAACCCAAAAACATAATATTGACGGTAAGATGGTAACTAGACAATAAAAATTACCTAATGCATAACACAATTCACTTTACATCAAACGTTCACCTTCCATTAAAGCAACAACTCATTCCACAAGTTCACCGCATATGGTGCGTACATGAAACAAAATGGATTGAATAATGAACCTTAGAAAATTGGTAACTCATGCGTATAAATTCTATAAATTGAATAAAAACCTACGCACCGTACCACTCGCTACCACCATGCAATGGAGCAGCAATCGATGCGCTACATGCCGCAGAACGTTGCTGAAGAGAACCTAGCCTAGCATCACGTAACAAGATGTAGCACAAGTCGATTTTTCTACGCTTTCTTACCACTTACACACCTTACGCTTACTATCCGTGTTCTCTCTCTTTCTCTCGTTAATCGAATATGAAGTAAGTCATTGTTACAAACCCCTAACGAAAACACCAAAACCCCGAAAGCTTATGCACCCACTTAGGGAGTTCCATAACAGGGGAACTGGTTAGAAAAAAATGCTCGCAATCCACACTAACGATGACAAGGAAGATTATTATGGGAACTCCTGTGAGAGACTATCCGGTTCCCGGTTCCATCCCAAGGGTTGGATCAAACCAGAACACATTATCTTGCCTTAAAACCTATGCTTTACCACCAGTCGTTTATATTACTTTGCTGTGTGAAGATTGACTCCCGGCAGGAAGGGGAAAATGTTCACCAAGAACGGAGACTCATTGTAGCTTGTTTTATGAAAAGCCTTCATACTGTTTCTTTATGAGACTAAAAATAAAGCGACATCGGTGTCTGGCGGTGATGGTAACGCTTTCATTGATATTCATGCTTTTGTGACGTTATTTTTAAAGACTTCAATTCTAAACGGTTCCATTTACGCTAACGTTTCCCTTTCAGTGAAGGAGTTTTGACAGACAATAGCGCCGAAGAGTGGAATGGTTATNTTATGAGACTAAAAATAAAGCGACATCGGTGGCTGGCGGTGATGGTAACGCTTTCATTGATATTCATGCTTTTGTGACGTTATTTTTAAAGACTTCAATTCTAAACGGTTCCATTTACGCTAACGTTTCCCTTTCAGTGAAGGAGTTTTGACAGACAATAGCGCCGAAGAGTGGAATGGTTATTGGGGAAATGAATTTTACGCAACAAGAGTGAATTGCATAATATGTGAAGATAATGGTTATGTTTCTGCAGCTTTAATAAGGCGATTTTTTTTCCAAAAAAAATAGAATTTCTGGGAAATATAACGATCTTATGTTTTCATTATTTTCAATGTAAATATTTCATTAGAAAAATGTTATGCGTATTATTAATCAATTAGTTTTATAACCCAATTTATAGCTAATACTATTATATTCACTAGCAACCCATTTATACTTAGCGATCAGAATTCACCCCATTCCCTTTATTAGGTTATCATTCCAACAGAAATCATGCCACACGCCCCGTGTTCACTAATCAGTCCAGCACACAGTGTGTCAATTGGTAAGCCATCCTTCAGCCTTTCCAAACTTCAGCAAACAGGATACGGAAAAGGGACTGATGAACCCCGTGCCAAGACAAATCAGAACTACCACTTTGCCACATATCTAGTATGTTTGTACAGTTGATTTCTATACCGTTTCCACATCAGCCACACACACATAATCACATGCTCGGTACAGCTACTGATCATATGCAAATACAGTGTCATTGTCAGGCAGGCAGATGTCAAACCCAGCGTGTGTCACTTATGGAGCGGCGTGCCATAAAACGCACCCCATTTGCACCAGCGTCGAACGTTAGGGCAGATGTTGGCAGTGACAAAATTAAACAAAACGGCTCCCTGGAGGGATTGTAAAGGTGAACGAACACGATTTTGTTATTCATTATCTACCATTATCCCAAATTCAATCATACGAGCGGCGCACACTCACACCGCCATTCAAACGCACACAACGCCGCGGTGTAAAAGTAGTCAGTTCCTTAAGCGCAAGTCGATGGGTAAGCTTTTCCCAAAGTACGCTCCACGCAGGAATATGAATAAATTTGAATGCTCATTGCCTTGCGGTCCCTGTCACCCTGAGGTGATCGCAAACGTCTTCTTACCACTATTGTTCATAAATCGTCTCTTGAGGGAGAGATGGGAGGAGGTCACACTGTTTATATACCACTATTGTGCGAAAATGAGAAATACATCCCATTACATCCCGGGTGCTTGTTAGTGTTGCGGCTGGTAAGACATTGATAGTGGCATTGATGNAACGTCTTCTTACCACTATTGTTCATAAATCGTCTCTTGAGGGAGAGATGGGAGGAGGTCACACTGTTTATATACCACTATTGTGCGAAAATGAGAAATACATCCCATTACATCCCGGGTGCTTGTTAGTGTTGCGGCTGGTAAGACATTGATAGTGGCATTGATGCATGGCGTGTATTATTGCGTGGTACAAGTGTAATAGGGGGGAAAGGTAACGGAACGGGCTTGAAATTATCATAACATTAGTCACAAGCTACGGTGGTTGTATTATGCCACCGGAAGTATAATTTTATTAAACAACTTTTGGGAAAACCTTTTACTTTCCGGGTTCTATCAGTAGCTGGAACGATACATTTTTACAACTACTTAAATGTAAGATATTAAGTCTTAAATATTTCCAAGAGCTTTAAACCTAATATGGTTCTAACATAATTTAAATTTTTTTACTCCTGAAACTATGCAATATGCTTAACAAATGGGCTTAATAAACTCTTTCGTACCTTTTCAATATTTTTGCAATAAGTTTTCAATCCGATTTCTCAATAATATTCAGATAGCCACATCAACTCAGCGCAAAACAACGAAAGTAACCCGATCCATTTCTATGCGTCAATTATTCTACCGACAAAACAAAAACGCTCCTTCCACTGTTAACACCTTTGCACGAACATTCTCTTCAAATGTCCTTCAAAGTTACCATATTTGTTGGGGTGTTTCCCGTTAAACGTCGTAACACGGGGTAAGTTCTTTTGTTTTGTTCATTTCCGTGTCGTGTTTTGGTGTCCCCAGTCCCGATCCCCGTTTGCCCCAAACCGTGTGTATGAGGCGAACGTCCTCTGTCACCTACATAGCCGACAGGTACGTGCGTACCGTGGCTGTTTATGATAAACATGTTTATACTGCATGCCACCAACGGCATCATGGTACCGTTCAACATGGTTTGCTGAACAAATTACACTTCTCGTACGATTATTGACACATGTTTTAGTCGATAATTTCCCAGAAGTCACATCAACTCGGTGCCTGGCACCGCTTGCCGTGGGTAATGTGTGCGTGGTTTAGAATTAACTCACCGCTTGTGTACTTCCCTTTGTAATACACCACATACACATGAACCGGTGTGCCGAAGTTTGAAAGAAGAAAAAAAAACGCGAAAGAATCAAACTTCCGACCCGAATCAATGTGCACACGAAACCCGGTCACAAACGATCTGTAGATAAAATTGTTTCGATAAAACAAAACACTCCAACCCTAACCAGC
>CM028103.1:22367972-22657603 GCA_016170015.1 Anopheles longipalpis | reverse complement strand
AATTTATGCAAGCAAATTTGCTGTAAAATATGAACATTAACAAAATCAAATCAAACAAAACATTCCGATGGGTTGTGCTGTTTGCCAACGCTACCGTTCGACCGGACGAATATGGCAAGCCCAATCGATGCAGCACAGCGATGATATAGTAAAGGCTGCATCCGAGACCATCCATGCCAATCCGTATGTGCCGGATACAGGGTGTACTAGTACAGCTTCCCCGCTACGTATCAGCCGGCAAAATGGGAACGGACACTAATCCTACCGAGATCGACGGATGCCGGGCACCGTTGCGAGGGGGAACTGTACCGTGCACCGTTCCAGTTTCGCACATTACGCCAGCTGAAACGTGCACATTCGGGCTGGTCGAAAGTTACGCTTTACGGTTTTGCGGTTACACAAGATGCACTGGAGCGGTCATCATTAATTTGTATGATTGATGTGCAACCGAGGTTATCTGAGCGGGTTATGTATGGACACAATAAAGGGTGATTGGGTTAGAGCTCGATGCGTTTATGCTAGCAACCAATGAGCGCAGGGGAAAAGGCTCATGGATGCATGAGGCTTCGAATATCAGTAATAAATTTATTATGCTCGTTGTCTTGTCCAGACTTGAGTTTATATGTATTTCTATGTTATCAAAACTCTTACGAGCAAATTTTTTTTAACTTGAAAGCAACTGGGAAGTTTTAAACAAATACCTTAATCTTGAGTTGTTGCCTCACGGGGTTTGTCTCGGGTTTCTTTGGCTTTTGGAAGTTTCTAATCCAAAATTGAGTTGAAATAAGGCAAAAGTAAAGGACAAAATATGTCAGAAAAAGGTGAACTATTGTTGTTTCAAATATGCATCCTTCTTTAATCACTCAGTTGTTGAAGCACTATATTAGTGGCAAATTACTTTCGAAAGCATCATCCAGCTACTTTCAAAATCCGATTACCCAGAAACATTGCTCTACCATCAGTTGTTTTATTGAGATCATGAAACATTTCTTCTGTCCACTGCAGCAGTTGCACTTCCACAACCATCTTCAGCATGAGGATACTTGAAAATTCTTCCCATAATCATCCACCAATTGTGAAGAGCCATAATTTAAAACGACGCTTGAACTTTTGCGACAGTGAATTGTGGAGCAAATTTTCCTCCAACAACAAAAATATTCCCAAACGAAGGAAAAACAATGAAATTGGACACCGAAGACCGCGCTCAGTTTGAAGGTGAAAGTTTTCCATCCACTGACGTCAGTAATTGGATAACGGGGTTATAAAGCTCCCTTTTTGCAAAGTGCGACAGTGATACTCTGTTTGAAAACATTCCGCGTGAGTTAATGTAGCGTCCCACGGTGAATGCAATACTTTCGCTCAAGATGCTAATGCTGCGTTTGTGTGCGTGCGTTCGCTGACCCGCACCACCGAAAAGCTCACTCACCCATGTGAACCATTGCAACGCGTGGACGCGTACCACCTTTTGCAGCAAGTTCGAGCTTTTCTTAAGAATAAATCAACTATGAGCTTAGGAAAAGATAAAGGACTCGAGGTAAGAAAAGTTAAGGACAATCTGGTCACAGAAGCAGGGTTTTTTTTCTAAAATAATTATGCTCATTATCATCCCGTTGCTTGAAAACTCCTTTCTGTATCCTTTTTTCTTTACACCCCCGGGAAGCAAAATGTGAACGGTTGGAAAACTTTTATGATCTCAATGTGCTTTCTTCCGTTCCGTTCTGTGTGAATGAGTATAAGATAGAAAGGGAGACTAGTGAGAGTTGGTTGGACCATACGCACGCAGATTCTCCTTCATCAACTGTATGTAGCTTCAGGCATCTTTCGAAACGGTCCGTTAGGGAATAACAAAGGTAAACTATGTTTTATTTTAAGATGTAACCAGTTTTATGCTGTTTCTACTAAGTTTTATTTCTAATGTGATGCAACAAAGAGGAAATAATGTATTTTCTCAAATTTGACGTAGTAAACCTCATCTTTAACTGCATATTTATTAGCATATTTAATACACATTTGTTTGATCATTTAATTTAAGATGTATAAATAACAGTATTAAAGAAAAGCTTTTCAGAATATTTGTCAGTCATTCCGATGTCTCGATCAAGAGTTACATTAATTTGCAAGTGAAATGTAAGAAATTGAATTTGAGGTAAGGCTATTTACTGAATAGAAAATATGATGAGCTTCTACAAAATATGTTAAAAGAGAATTTTTGAAATTGAAAAAATGGAAACGATTTTTCAAATTTATTATGCAGCGATTTTATAGCAATATCAATGAGGTCCTTCACCATTTTTCGTGGTATAAGGTGGGAATATTTGATCTCTCTAGCTACCTCATTTTAAAGTCTAGAAATGTTTTAAACTTAATTTTGGTAATGGCCGATTTTATTCTTTACAAAATGTTATTATTGTTTGATTAGTTCATTCAAACAGTTACACCCTTCATGGCATAAAAAAAATGTTAATTTAAATGTTAATTAAAAAATATAATTAGAATTTTTTAATCACTCTCATTTATCAAGTTTATTTTTTATCAAGTCCTATGGCTAAGTGCGTCCATCACGAATTAATTGCAGTCTTCGAACATCCTTCATTTTTATAAACAAATCAACTTTTTCCACCACCATTTTACATTTGCAGAATTACCTAATGTACTGGAATCTCTTAATTGACTTACCTATCCAACCAGTCTTTGCACCTGCTGATGCATTCAAATTAACTTTAATTAACCACTAAACTACAGTGTGTCTACGGCAAAAGCCCTGGGACAAGATACTATCTTGTGCGAACCATACCATTCATACGAGTGTCACAATGGTGAAAAGCAAATGTAGCCACACATTAAGCGATACATTCTACCGCCGTTATCTCTCCGGTAGAAATCTTGTTAAATTAAAAAGATTTTGCAGAAGAAAAAAAATACTTCAACGCATAATCGAGATAACAGTTGGATTTGGCCCCATTGAAGATACCAGTTGGCGACATAGCCATGGTAAAAAAAAAGAAAGTTTCATGTTCCTCTAGCCGTCAACGGTTCTAGTCATGATGGGTTTTGGGGCGAAAAATTTAAATACCTCGGTAGTGTTAGGCCGAGGTCAAGATTAGGACCTTTTGCATAATTATGCTTAAAATTATGCAAACGGAATGGCGCCAGTGTAGAAAAGTGGTAAGCTCATCCACACCGAGAATAGTCATTTTAAATGGAAATGATTTCTTCTCTGTTTTTGAACTTGCTCTGGATGTCAAGATGAAGAACCATCTTTGGCCGTTCTCTGCTGGTGACGAATTAAAATAGTTGTCCTCTTTTGTCTCTATAAGGCATTTGATGTATTAGGCAAACTTGGGTTTTTTTATTTTTTTTACCTACATATTTTTTTAAAATGTTATATGCTTCCCAAAAATATAAATATACAGAGACAGTGAATTATAGTAACAAATTAAAAAGACTTATCTCAAATAATGTATGTATAGCAAAAACAGTTTTGTAACACTAGTGTTAACTAAAACTGTAAATGAAATCTATTCAGTTTAAAACTTCAACAAGGGAAATTCTAGAATACTATTAGCGTCTTCTTTTAAATTAAAAAAAACTTCTATTCAAACTCACAAGAAAACAGAGCAATTTATTTGATATAATTGAAAGAGAAAAAAAAATAGATTTCTAAACATCGTCAACAATATTCGTCAAGCCTCCATCAAAAATTGACTTCTTTTTCACAACAAACCGAAAATAAGATGAAACAAAGTGGAGATGATTTTTATATTTCAAGTTCTTGGCGTGAAATACCACAAAACAGTAAACAACTCATTCAACACCACAGCCACATACAAAACTCTAGCTCACACACACGTACGGAAGAAAGGAACTTGCCATGCTGGAAGCAACAAGGAAACAAAAAACAAACCAGCAGAACAAACCTCGATGACCGGTAACTGAGCCCAAACTTTCTACCGAGAACTTGTCACAGCCATGTGTGTTTGAAGGGCTATCGGGGCTATCTGAAAAGAAAATAAAGTTTAATAGCACGGCAAGTACGAGAAACAAACTGTAGGGATACAACCACAAAAAAAAAATCTCCAAAAGCCCTCAAAGAAAAACTTCCCAGTGCAATGGGAAGCGACAGAAGGACGCAACCGTGTAACAATGTTCACCTAGCTTGACCGGCACCAAAAACAGAACACAAACACCCGGGAGTGATTTGGTGCTATTATTGCAGCAAAGAGGAAAGAGTTCCCAACCTTCTGCCAATCGAATTTGTACTTTCTTTTGCTTTCTACTGTTTATAAACCTTTTTCGCCACTACCTTACGCTTTTTCAACAGTTCAGATTCGTTCAGGAATAAATATTTTCACTCGAACCATTTTACGAAAAACGAAAAAAAAAAGTAATCGAGAGCAGTTTAAAATTTTCGCGATAACTGGTACGCGGGCAAGTAGAAAAGCAACTAGCGGGGTTCAGTTCAGCCGAAAAATGTTCTCTGGCCAATATTTGACATGCTATTGAAAATTCCAGTTTCGAGAAATGTCAAATGGTGTGCCCATACACAGTGTAGCGTGAGGAAAGCCGGAATGACGAACGAAAAGTGGCCGGCTTTACACAGAGCGACTCGACTCTCAATTGACGCTCAAATAAGCTTACCAACGATTCGCAAGCGGGTGAAGTGTACGAATTTCAACGGCATCCTCCCGTGCTGCCACCCTCAGGGCAAATCGAACTAATTTCATTTCATTCTGGTTTCTGCGTGTTTTTTTCCCTTACTTTTCCTAGCACGGAACGTCACTGCCAACTGAAACCAGCCGGTGGTAAGGCGCGGAAACATAAATCTCTAATTGCCAATAATTCGCCCAGTGCAACGAAAAAAGGCGACTAGTGAACATTTTCGCACAACTGGCCATCACAGATGGCGGTACGGGGAGGCAGAAATCACCGCAGAAAAACAGCACCACAGGCAACTGTTTGAGATTTTCTATGAAACGAAACGGAAATAAGTAGCCAGTCGGTTTTGCTTTTGCCCAACCAGGCTTTGAAAAACCAAAAAAAAAAAGCTTCTCACCTAGCATAATTGAAGGAAAAGGAGTGTTCTTGGGCGATAGTGTCTGTGCGGTTTCTTCATGTCGTTTTTTTTCTTTCTCCTTCGCTCTACCCTAGTCGCACAAACTTGCCACAAAAAGTCAACTAACTAAAAAGTTGAATGGAAAGTTTTATTTTTATGCCACCACACACAGGTTAAGAAAAGGGAGCAAAAAGGAGAATGTTCCAACCTACCCAGAACTTTGGCACTTTTTTAACACCTTTTTCTCCCTGCGCTGGACGCTTGCACGAAGTTGGTGTGCAGCAGCCTCTTTGTAGGCAGCATTCAGCCACATTCTGTAACTGTGATATTTTTGGCGCACAGTGAAAGTGTAGCGAGGATTTAATAAGTTTTCTTATTAAGAGAAAATTAGGAAAGGAAACTCACGAGCCACTGCCGCGAAAATAGCCACTGCGGATTGCTAGAATGATTGGAACGCAGTTGGAAACTTTGGGTGGGATTGTATTTTTTTTCATTTTCTACCCTCAAAGAATAGAAAGAAGCCAAGTGCACAGCTTGTGAGTAATAAACAATGGGAAAGTTGAAAAAAAAACAAAGATCCCTTGATGTTCGGTGGAGGAATGCAGTTTTAGAGCATTTTTTTCCTTTGCTTTATAATGTTCCTAGTGTTTCTGTTTGAAATCGATTGAAGTTTTTCGTTGCAGGTGGTTACGTTTATCGAAAATTTCTCACAACGATCAGAAATGTGAAATAGTCAACGTTATTTGTAATTTTTCTATCGAAACATGGAATAGACTAAAAATGCAAACAATTTGACCAGCGTTTTATTGATAGGAGAGTCAATCAGATTATTCCAATACAAAAATGAAATAAAATTTATTTAAAAAAGCATCCGTTTCTATGTATGTTAAAATATTCTAATAATTGTATTTGCAATCAATGGAGGCGCCTGGTTGTTGACCTAATCAGGCAAAGTGTTTGAGATAAAAATAACATTATAATTTATTTAAAAAATTTAATTGATCTACAAAAACCTTAAAAAAAGTTTAAACTTTTTTGTGGATCCATTTACTTGTGAAATATTAAGAAATGTTATTTTTTTCCCGAACAGATTGCCTGTTTAAATGAATAACTAGGCGCCTCCATTGATTCCAAATACGATTATGAGAATCTAACAATCATTATTCATAGAATCGGATGCTTATATTTAATAATTTTATTTAATTATATTGATGGAACAATATGCCCAATGTCATTTAATTACATTAACGGTTTGCAATGAATTTTATATTAAAAATTTTCTAATTTATTTTAAGTTTATTGACTCGTTTTGGGGTATGAGATGGAATTCATCATATTTATGTTGGACAAACCAAATTCACAAAAAAAGAAAAATTTGATGATTAATGATTTTTAATGATTATATATTCAGATTGTTTTGTTTCAGCTTTTCCTTTGTTTTATTAAAAATACCATTCAAAACATTTAATTTGCTTGATTTATGTTAAATTTACTTCCTCGTGTAATACAACTATAAGAACCAGCATGTTTTTCTCGATTCACAAAATCAATGAACCTTTGGCACAATTCACTATGCATCGTTCCTGAAGGAATTCATTTCATGCCAATGAGCACTTGGCGAGATGCATTCACGTCCATCCAAGCAGTGACCCTTTTATTGGACCCTAAAACATAGCACACATACACACAAATACAGCAGCGAAACAACACACAAATTCCAACCCGTTCCCGGGTGAAAATCATTATTGAAAAATTGTTTCCGGATTGCCACTTTTCGCACGGTTAGTTTGCTTCTTTACGTTACCCTTCTTACACTCCGTTTTCATGCATCCTACACGTAATAAATAAGATTTCATCCGATTCGACTTTGGCAGTATTCTGTTTGGTTCTCCGTTGGGATGTGCCTCCGTCTGAGGGTACTTTCCCTGGGAAGCTGAAATCGAATCGTTTGCACCGATACAAATTGACCTCTGACTTTGCTTTGCCACTGGTATACCCTTCCTGTCTGTAGAGCTTTTAAAATGAGGTAGCCACCAAACGGAGCATTTCGTTCGATTGGAAATGAATTGCATCAGCTGCACGTACGTGTTGGAATGTAGATAAAAATATCTTCACCTTAGCTTTTGCCCACTGCAGCGTACCAAAGGTTCGTATGCATCGTAGTGTTCCATTTTATAGACTTTAGAGAGCGTTCTCTGTCGTACACACACCGGCAGCTGTGTACTGTTCGGTGCCACGATGTTGAGGAAAAATTTCTTAATTCAACCAATTGCAATGTGTTCGTTCACCTTCGTTACTCAAGCAGCTTCTGAGCAGCTACATCAAGAATGTGCGAGCTTAAAGGCGAGAAAAGAGGTTTGGCGTTCAGTTTTTTGTTCCTTCTTTAAAGTTTTGTTTAAAGAGAAAAACATCATTCGATTCTTCCCGCATGGAAGCAGCGTCCGCTTTTAAGTTTGTGGGCGTCCCTTTCCTTTTTACTCAGACCGAAACCTAATTATGCATAATCCTCTTAGTGCCCTTATTCAATCAATATTTGATTGTACTGGATGGCTTCACCATTGATGCAGAAGAGGATGGCAAACAAACATCAAGCATCACGCGTTTTCAAGGGATCGCGCCTCGGTTTGCTTTGTTTCCCGCCCGGTTTTTCCCCGTTTCCCGTCCAGTAATCTACTTGACCTAATTAATAGCTACTTTTACCACCTACACTTCCCAGAACCGGATGGCGATTGGTTCCATTTTAAGCTTCATCAAATATCAAACTCGCTCGCTAAAGATCAATTTCTTCGCTAACGAATATGAAACGGATGTAAAAATCTCTACGGATTTCCCTTCACTCAACGGCAGTGGTGTCACACTTGTACATTGTAAGTAAAAAAATGTGTCAACAATTATGTCAATTTTTTCATCAAATGACCTTCACTCTAAAAAAAAAACATTAACTTTCAATAATCAAGAGAAATTCATGAGAATTTCCCAAAATTATCACCATGCGGAAAAAAGCTTTCATTCTTGTACATTTGATTTCATTTATTTGATTACTACAATTCAATAAGAAAAACAATGTTAGCAAATAACTCAGTAAAAAATGGCCTAACGCTAGATTTTTTTTATTAGCGTAGGGACGGCCAGGCCTACTGCAAGATATAATGTTAAGAGAAAAAAACAAATATAAGCTGTGTTTGACAACCCTGTTGCGATTCTGTTGCTCGCTGTGATAAAACGTACTTGGTTGAAAATTCAATAAAGACACAACCATCTTTTCCTATAGCAGAATGCCACGATTTAACGAGAGGGAAGTGATCTTCCTTTCCAATATCGTTGTTTTCCTAGCGGGTTGGACACAGATTGTCCTTGTTTTATAGCGAAATGTACCGAAACGATTCCTTCCCTTGCGAAAGCATCTTGCCAGCGCGAGGTAAAAGCATCTGCACAACCTAAACAAACGTCCATCACTAACGCCAATGGTTCATCCAATGACTCAATTTCTATTCCATGAAAAAAAAAAGTTTCCCAACAGTAGAAACCGTCACCATCCATCTTTCGCACACCAAGAACAAGTCACCGTCGAGAGTCTTCGCCGGAAGGTATCAAACCACCACCGCAGATAGAGCAACGACGGTTTGGAAAGCAAAAATATGTCCTATCACAACCCTACACACACACATCTTCCCTCCATCAATTCCCTCAGTCAACCGTCCTAACTCCGGTACCAACTATTCAGCGTGCAATAAAAGTGAAATATTTCTGTCAATAAAGCACGTCGACGAGGAATTATTTCGTTTTTATAGCCACGTCACACGTCATAAAAATAGATCTCGTGTGGTTTTATCTTTCCCGACCGCAAAACAACTCACCAAACTGTCCCGACAACGGCCAACACGAACAACCTTACTCCATCGGCTATTACGGTTTAAGAAATCGCGCCAAATTCTTCCCATTTTGGAATCGATATCTTGTACATTGTTTATGTGTGTGTTTCTATTTTTTCCACCACCAGCCCAAATCACTCCCATGTCAGAAATTGATCTCGTAAAGCTGCCAGCATTCTGGGCGCGCAATCGGTGTCGTAAATTGAAAAGTAAATTGCCATTAAATCAATCGCCATCAAGCTCAATCCCCTCTTCGGTTTGTGATTTTGCTAATTTGACCGACAGATTTCAACGAGCTGGAAGTAATACGGCAGCAGTTGGGGCATGTTGGTGTGCGGAATAGTGAATCAAAACTGACCTTTTCAATGCATGTGCAAATAGGGAAAACTGCAACGAAATTTCACCCGAGCACTATTTTGTGCATCACACTAATGGAAGACGATGGAAAACTTTCGTCTCTCGTCAAATAAAACAAACCATTCCATACTATTGACAGTTTACTTGCCCGATATGGAAATCCATTATTTTAATTGAATTTTTTAGCTACGGCACATGGCCCACACTTATGGCAAGCAAATCGAATGGTTGCAAAGTGAAACACATTTTCTCAACTTTCGCTCGTACTATCCACACTGCCCATTCTGCTATCATCCGCTGGACCCATATCTCATACTTAACCCCACCCGAAAAAACGGTCCACTTCAAGGGGCTAAAGTTTAGATCACTGCCATGGCAGGACAAATAGGATGGATGGATGGATGGACCACTTGGCAGGCTCTCATCGTGTACCATCGTTACACTTGCCACTGCTTAGCTAATGTTTTGACCCATCCGAGGGATTGAAGTCGAAGTGCATTAGTTAAGCGTCTAAGTGGCCCAATAAATTCCCCCACCCCTCTCCCTCCCCTTCTTCTTTCTTCCCATACCCAGGCGAGTTGCTTGTGCTTTGCTTGTGGTTTTATTTATTAAAGTTACTAGTGCTTCCGGCCAGTTTTTTACCCCTATCGGAAAGTTCTTCTTCAATACTTTGCAATTGCTGTGGTACAGGGCATGATTGCGATAATTTATCAATCTATCGTTATCGATCTTTCGTGCGTTTCGGATTTCGGTCGCACTATTGGGCTTTTTTCCCCTTGCCTAAACCAATGCGGAGGATGGCCCAAATGGGTTGGATACAAACGCTACCGAGCCCTGTCGATGTCGAGAGATCATTAGGACCTTCGTTAATGCGAAGCCGCTTATCGGACTGCTTTCCTTTTGGATGACTTTTACCCTTACGATTATCGATGGATGAGAATGAAGAAAATGGGGAATTGTTTCTGTGTGCCCATCGGATGAACGATAATTAGTTTGATTATAAATCTAGTTTGCAATTACGTCTAACAGTAGGAATCAATTAATTTGCCTAATACCCCCGTACCGGGCAGAAGCTTTTCGGTACGAATTAATGAACTGTACAATCAATGTTTCTCCGCAACAATCCAAGAAATTGGTATTACATTTTCAAATTCTCGCAAAAAAAAACCCGATAAACTAGGGTCTTTTACAAAAATCTCTCTTACAACACACTGCACAGCAACGGCCGGCTTGCATAAGCTGGTGTAACCCACATGAAATATTCTTCGAAACATAATCCCCGTATCTAACCGATTCGGAATCATTCCATTCTTACAGCTTCAATTCAATTCAAGCGAATGGTCCGAAAACATGTTCTTCTAAAACAGGCACACAAAAAAGAATACTTCCATATCGCACCGATTTGCCCTGACTTTGCCATCGAAAACGGTAGCAGTAAAGTTCATCCCCCAGTAGAATAAGTAAGTCTTACTTACCTTCTCTACTCTCGGCAGCTTACCACACTGTTCACTATTAAACATTTTAATGGATTACACTACTTACGGCTTATCTACGGAGGCATTTAATTCAATTTCTGCCCAACCACAGATCGTCCCAATAGATGTAACGTACCTCCGATCACTGTACACCGTCTCACTTCAGAGTTCGGATCGAAGGGCATACATAGTTTGGTGTGCGTGTGTGGACTACTTCCAGTGTGTGTGTGTTTGTGAGAGTGTTTTTTTTCTATCCTCTCTTATGTTTGTCTACCAACCAACATTCCACAGTTCGAACTCATGGGAGCTCTCTATCGGAGTGCTTGTACTTCGGGAGTGGACTCGAGTAAGACTTTCTTGGGAAAGGTTTCCAATTGCCAGCTTTCTAACCTCTTGACCATTTTCACTGGAACAATTGGACCGGGTAAATGCTTAACCACTTGCCAGACCGGGTTTAAGAATGCTTCAATGAAGGAAAAAAATCAATTAGTAGCAAAAGTAAAAACACGCCCATGGTTTCATTACTTCAATGCCAATTCCATACGAATAACGAGACATTTTCAGGAGAATGTAAGCGTTATTGTGAAATTACTGTTCAATGCGATCAGTTATTTAAATGCATACCATCGGTTTTTGGAATGCTGAATATTCATCCAATGAATGAATGTCGAACAAATTTTATGAGTTCATGGTATATTCGATTGAACCACGTAGGATCGTTTCTTCCGATTCAGATATTGCTTTTTTTTTACTTATTTTTAGTTTCAATTAAAGGTGTTTATGTCTCAAATTTTGGCTTAGTAATCTATCAACTTTTAAACTGGTGTACCATCTGAGGGAAAAAGCTACACAAATATTACCAATTCTGGTGAATTATCATAAATTATAGGTAAAAACAAAAATAAGTTTTATTAGTTATTTACGTTCTGAGTTCCCAATAAAAATTATTTTCAACTCCCAACTCTCAAGCATATAGTTAACCTTTGCCTTGTGTACACTACCGGCAAATGCACACAAACATCTTCCCAGAAATATAATCAATGTGTAAGCTTTTGCTGCACTGCAACAAACTATTAACTGGGAAAAGCTGGCGCTCTTTCAATATTCGATCGCCCACAACGCAATGAAGTTTGCCTGTGAACCATCTCAAGTAGCTCAGTGAGAAGTCATTATGTCAGGTGAGTATAAGTATTTCTTCGATATCTACTGAACCGTGACGCACTTCAAACCGAACGAGGCAAACATACAGCAGCACCCGTGCTGCAGCGAATGGGCAAAGAAGTTTAAGTACAGAAGGAAGAGTTTTATTTTATTCCGATCCTTACCGTACCGTCCGATTGTGATCGGAATGTACACAGCCCAAGCGCTGCATAGAGTTGGTACGATGGGAAAACTTTCTTAATGAAAACGGATACGTACTTCGGTAAAGGTACGCTCGGAACCATGCATTACCATTGCTTACGGGTCAGTTAACTGCACTTGTGTACAGACAAATGCACACATGAACAAGTGATATTCAATGTTGCTAAATGAATGTTTATAGAAACTCAAAACAAAAGAAAAGGACAGAGGAAATTTTAAAAAACTTAAACATAATTAATTACAAAAGAAGTAATATAAATCAATGAAAAACAACACAATTTCTAATGAAACATTGAGATTCACATGAATTTTCACAGATTTTCTACTCAATTTTTTGTTCCAAGCCATTTTTCGCTGCCTTTTGTTCTCTCTAAGCCAAACTTTATCGGCCAAACCACCAAAATAGCCATAACCGTTATGGCTAGACAAAAAATTAAATCAGTACAACATTTAAAACGGATTCTTATTGTGAGAAAAACGACACTTGACTTTGTACCGACCGAAGTGCCGTTCGGTTAGTGTTGCTGCCTGCCAAAAACCCGTAAGTGGTTGGCTGCAAATATTGTATTCCACTTCGTTTTCATGTGCTTCAGTGCTATTTTTTGTTAAGGAGCATGCTTTATATATCTCCCTTTTTCCCATTTGATTCAATGTCTTCCTTTTGCGGAAGCTTACTCCTTACTCCTGTCACCAATTTGCCACAAGAGAAACCCCGTTTTTTTTTTTACTTTTTGTAGTATCTTTGCTACCACAAGAAAAGCCGACCAACGGAAAGGAAAGCTGTGAGAAAGCTGATTTTATTCCCGTGGCTAAGCCGACCAAAATCTTATCATCTTCTCAAGTTGCCTTCCTTACCGTAATGCTACTCCTGCAAAAGATACTATATTGCCTGGGTGCAAGATTTTCCCGGCGCACAAGAAAAGGTAATATTATTCCTCACCCTACCGTAACGGCTGAAGGCTGCATCGGGTTCGTTCTTGCTTTGCCACCGGAAGTCGTATATTTCGGTTCTGGTAGGTCTGTATGTGGCAGGCATGATGAAATTCTTTCGCCAAAATCGGACCAACTGCAAGGATGCAACGGGTAGGTAGAAGAAAAAAAATCCAACCGAAAAAATAACCCCAGCAACTAGACACCCGAAAAATCTTGTTCCATCCACTGCTGCCCTTCACTAGCTCTCGGTTGAGAAGGGTTTCTGTCTTCGATTTTTAACACTTGTCAACAAAAATGGGCATCGAAGCGAACGGGGAACGGCGACCGAGCAAAAGGTTCGCCAACCAGACATTCGGCGGTGGCAATATATTTTCCGGCCTAGTAAAAGTGTCCGCCACAGATCCTTCAGGATCAACACACGCAAGATTGGGAACGAGCCCTTTCCCTAGCAAAACGTGCTTCTTCCAAGTGAAAGCTTAAGCTCGCACAACCATGAAAAATTGCACATTCGCCTCGGTATGGTAGGGTAAAAAAATCGAAAAACTGAAGTGAAAATTGGAGCAACCAATAACACACACACTGTGCAGAATTGTGCTACTAACGAGAAATGCACATTTAAAAAAAAACACCATGCACCACTCACGCTAAAAAGGATTACAAGAAACCAGAAAAAAACGAAAGCAGCTTTTGCACGAAAATGTCTACGGAGAGCTTGTTTTTACTGTAGAAACATAGAAGACAAAAAATGCTATCAAGCGTTATTTTCAATAACATGGAAAAGGAGTGTCAAATTTTGCAACAGTGTAAAAAGAAATGTTTGGGAAAATTGAGATATAACCTTTTTTAAAGCGTGTAAGGTAGTACCTTAACAAAATAACCTTTACGATTATTTTGCAGATTTATAAAGCGAGCTATTTTAACTTAAATTTAAAGTTCAAATTACACATTTCCGTGAGGAACTAGATTTTTTCCTTCGATTTTATTGATAATATTAAATAAAAGATTCGAAATAAGAAATTTGGAAATAAACCAAAATTTTAAAAATAGTAAAATTAGGAATTTCAAATATGAAAAACAAAGCTTAATAAAACATTATGGAATGTGTATAAATAAAACCTTAATCCATTGAAACATATAGTTAAAAAATTATTTCACAAAGCAAATCGCGGCTAAAAAGTATCATTAAATTCAGCAACAATTATAACATGTGTCGTAACATATAAAATTACACGCTTTGAAGATTTTGTTAAGCAATTTAAATTCAACGCGAAATTCAATTGAGAATTGTAAGTCAGCTGCGCGATACCGCATATCATGCGCGGAGAATTCAATAATAAAAAAAACTTAAAATAAATATTATAATTTAAATACGTGTATTAAAACATGCATTTAATTTTAAGAAACAATGTTAAGAAGCTTATGGAACTATTTTAAAATTAAACCTCTGTAAATTATAACAAAATTACAAAACAAAGCATATTTAATTTTTTAAGCTATGCTATGAAAAAGATAATAAATCTCGTTAGTAAATTACGCACTGGCTCAAATGACTTTCCTTCTATAGTCTTTTCGTTAAACCACTTTTCGTTCTCATAACTATACTTGGCCAAAAGTGTACTTCAGTCAATCCGTGTAACCTACTACCGATACAGAGTTGTATCTGAATGTTGACCACACGATGCTATATTATTTTTTTTGTTATCAAACATCCATCCATTAACACCAATACCGTCGATTCGGTGGTACATGTACAACTCCGGTATCTCCTTGCCTTCATTATCTTCGTCATCCTTCTCGACAAAACTCAATCTTCGCTTCTAACCCATGATGCTGCTGAACGGACAACTCTCAACCGTGGGACAGACTGGCGATTTTGTGCAACATTTCGCCAATGAAAAACTATTTTAATTAAAATCCTCAAGCAGTAGCGGCAGCACCAGGCCAGTCATTGAGGTTAGACTGCATCCGGAAAAGAAGATTAGCCTTAGGTGGTCTGCTGTTGCAGCTGCACCGTCTGGGCGTCTATGCTTGGCACAGACCCATCCTTTAGCGCCTCCCGAACCACAACCCGCGAGCACTAATTGGTATCCTCTAATGCGTTCCGGGGGTTTCGCATAAAGGCGGCAACGACTGTGCATTAATATCATCATTTTACCCTCGATTGCCACATTTTCTAACCCATTGCGCTGGGCCAAGAGTTTTCATCACCATTACTCTTGGCACATACACGCACACACACACACACACTCTCGATGAAACTGAACAACCATCTGCGATGGGGTTTCAGCATTTCCTTCGAATCGATCTATGAACTTTGGTACCGAGGGCTAAACTTTACCTTCCCGGAATGTGCCATCTAAGACCTTTGAGCTTTCCCACGAAACTTTAACAAATCGATCGACAATCATCGGAAAAGCGAAGCAATAGCAGTACAGTGAGTTTGAAGTTGCAAGGAAGGACGGACAGAGCGAAGGACGTTAAGTCGTTTTAAAAGTGAATGGTGCGCTAGGTGGAAAATTAATTGATTTTCCGCATCCGCAAAGAGTTTACCACACAGCCCAGCTGTACGGCATTTGGTGTGGGGGGAAATGTACAGTACAACCTACTATACATAGCAGCTACTTTACAGATATCGTCAAAGATCGTAGCAAAAGTTTTCCCCTCGACACATACAAAAACCACCCAGACGCATACATAAACCTAACCGGAACCCGGTAGAGATTAGCTGATGGGGCGGTGTACTGAGTAGCAAAATTAGACTTCTGCCTAAGCGTTCGAACCAGGAAGGAAACTGCTACGAATTATGATTTCCGTCCGTACCTTGACGATGCGTATGGCTCCGGTTGGTTGAAGTTTAAGTTTCTTGGTAAATGCCAATTATCTTTCGATTCAACCGCATCCGTATTGAACTCAATTGTGTGGTGTGCCAAAATTCTATTGAATGGCTAACTTTTCACCTGAGCGTTGGTTCGCTTTTCATTTGCTTGTTAGCGGTTCTTTTTTTTAAATTCGTTGTGGAAAATTTTATAAATAATTTTACAATTTACAGTTCAAAGCTTTTCGGTAATATGTTTCGCTGTTTACAAATACATAACAGATAATAAACATAGTAAAGTTGATTGCTGAAATTAAGCAGCTTTACACCACTAAAGACTTTCAGCTCTATCAGCAAAGGAATATTGTATTTATGTAGGTGTATATAGGTGCAAATACGTAAAAGTTTAATAAATAGTTTTTATTATCTTGTACTGTAACGAACTGACCTGTTCTTTCTGGTGCGATTGAAGTCGTATTCCTTTTCTTTCTCCTTGCTGTAGCTGCTTCTAATTAACAATTTTTTCAACAGCTGCCATGCCAATACTTCCATATGTATTCATAGATGTAATACTGCATATGTAACCATAGAAGCGAGGCACAACATGTATGCCTCAGAAGCAAACATATGTAGAAGAGAAATAGGAAGAGAAAATTATCACATAGTCAACCTCCGTCAAAATTTAAAATCATTCAATAGTTGGCCATATTTCAACCTCACTGCAGATCGCAGGAATATCGTAGTATCAGGAGTTCTTCCTGTACCTTCTAATTGCTACAACGGTAAAACCATTGAAGATAAAACCGTGGAATTCGACGCCGCAACCATGAACCTTAAATTCGACCTGTGCTATACGTTCACCATCAGAGTTAAATTAACATTATATATGTAAAAGTTTAAATTGATTGAAGTATAACGTGTTTAATAACTTGAAGAGCACTTTATTAATAAATAGAGTTATGTTTGAAAGGACAAAAAAGATATCTGTTACACAAAGGAGAAAATATGTCTTTCATTTGTCAACGATATCTTCTTCTCGCATAAAAATAAACACAAGTCCAGAAAATGCATTGATGGCCTCCATACCAAAATTCTCATTAAAAAAATGAAAATAATAAATAATGAAAGTTAACTTTAAATCTAATCTCTTTTCAATTGAAAAATCGCTTTCAAACTGCTGTTTAACAGTTGTATGAACAGTTTAAAGATATTGAATAAATAAATATGCCACAGTATCAAACGATATCTGCAGGTCTATTTTTGTTCATATTTGCACTATTTCCTTGTGCACTCATTGCATTCACGGTCACCAATAGACCGAACGCCTTTCGGTACGAGCTCACTGACCCATGGTTACACACTTTCCCACCATCCTGTGCAGACCTTCCCTAGCCAGAAACGCTAAACCACTGCAGCAAAGGTACGGCCTTTACGATTATTATTATGATTATCAGGTCATCAAAACATGTTCCATGCTTATGCCTCGTTTATTTCACCCAACTCGATCTATGCAGCCAGTATAAAGCGGGGAGAGAGGGAGCGAGAGAAAGAGTGGAAAAGTGAGACAGATGCGATCGGTACTTTCGATTGCTGCATTTGCCGCCACTGCAATTTGCTGCAAATCCGTGTTATGCACTTCAAAAAGGCTTTTGCTTCCCCAAAGCGCGTGAAGGTCCTTCCAGCACGCAATACCTGTTCGCGTGGCATGCGTGCGTTTATGGGTGCCTGTGTGTGTGTGTGTGTGCGTACGTATTGGTTTAATGTTCCTTCTGCACTATGTTCACGCGATATGCACGCAATCTTCAAAAGGCGAGCATGGCTGGTTGGTTAGCATAAAGGACGCATTCAGCCTCGGTTTGCCCATCCCCGCCACACACGGTGCGTCCTTCAAGCGGCCAGCATTTGTCAGGGCCAACCGTTTGGCCGGCCGATAATCACGCCAGCATAATGCCTTTTGCAGAGGGTTCGCTTTTCACACACGTTCCCAAAGGTAGTAAAGGTGCATGTGTGCTCTTGGGAAGGGAAAGAGAGAGAGAGAGAAAACTAGAAAAGAAGAAAAAAGGACACCAATCGCTTTGGAAAGCGCTGAGAGCCTTTCAGGGTAAAATGTTGCATCGAAAACGGATGAATGTACCGAACGGGGCTGGTGTCACAATAGGCGGGGCAGGAGGTAGACACTAGATGCACTACGTTTGCTGCACATTTCTAACGCACGACGAATCGCACAATAATAAAAGGCCTGACCTAGATCTTGGCTCGCGACATAAGTGAACCATTAATAGTGTCCCCCTCGCCTACCTCTCCACACACTTTTCCTCTGCCACCCGTTCCGGACTAAATGTTATTCTCCTTCCTTTTGTCAACCCGCGCCTTGGTAAATGGCAAACTTTTCATAATTTCAAATGCCATGCCCCATACCCACACACAACCACACCGCGTTTGGTACGATCGCACAATGGATTCTACCACGAACGTTTCGCAATCAGCACGGGCCGGGTTTTTGGAGTGTCGTAGCACTTTTGCCATTGTTTGGCCCCAGCCAGGCATTCGTGCCCGCCATTTAAGGGCAATGAATTTTGCCCGCCTGCCAACGCACAAAATGGGGGTGGAGCCCACGGCACGACCTGTTCTTCACGGCCATGGTGTTTAAGCCGTTTGCCACATCGGTCTTCACGAGCGAGAATCATCGATTAATTTCATCCCACCCGTCACTGGCACATTCTATCCATTAATTATCTTTTGCCATTAGAACGGTACGGTACCGGAAAGAGAGTCGCCAAATTGTCGCGAATCCATCTTTGGCGGTTGTTGAGAGGTGCGTGAAACAGAACTGTGTGCCGGGCTCGTTGAAGTGGGAATGGTTTGTCAAAGAGCCGTTTGAACCGTTTGAGTGGAGTTTATGATTCGGTATTGATTTTCTGTTTATTGGGGGTAATGTGAAATTAGGCTTTGCTAATGTTAATTCTACACACAATTTAACCTTTTAAAAATTTATCTTAAAGTTTTGTTATTAATTTTCTTTAAAAATACACATACGTTAAAACAGGAACAAAACTGAAAATATTTTATTTACGTAAATTTTATTGTTTTCTTCAAATTAGTTTAAACATACTATTATCTATATTAATACTTTCTATAATGTACAAAAATTTTAAATGTACGAAAACATTACAATAGGGAAAATTACAATGTTTAGACCACACTAACGTCCAAAGACTTAACAATCAAATGAATAAATAAAACAAAATAAAGCCACATTGTGGATACCATTCATAAGAAAATTTATTCCATGTTTCACAGGGTCATAAAACATGTCATTTTAGAAAAGCAAATCAATTAATTAATTTCCACCAAACTAACAAAGCCTACATATCTGACATTCGATGGAGACGCCCAGTACTTCTACCATGTGTGCCAAAAAGTAATTATAAACGACTCATTAGCAACTCTTCCACCAACAAACGTAACATTAACTTTGTTTTCATTTCCAAAAGTGTTCTATTGTTTTTCCTAGCTCCTTACCTTTGCTGCCCCATCAGCGTTGATTAATTTTTCCCCAGCATCAACACAAACTCATCGCAAAATGCGTTTGCTTAAACTGCTGCGGAAGCAATCAAACGACCGGGTGTAGTAAATAATGTTACGATAGTGGTACAAATCCCATGCCGTGCCGCCTCATCGCGGATGTACCGTCTTGGAATTGTTTTGATTTAATTATGGTGTGCCAAACCAAAGATATCCCCAAAAAACCTCCCCGCGGGGTCATAGTCCTTTTACCCCTTTTACCTGCGCAAATGCACGGACCGCACGCGATAATGAACCGTGGCGGCAGTAGTTTGGCAGTGGATCGGTTTTGCTGTCGGTTACACCTTGTCCATACGTACCGAGCGCTGGCAAAGCGCTGCTACAAAAAAGCGGCCCTTCGGTACAACGCTTGCAAAACTATTTCGGATGAAAATGGATGGACGGAACGGGATTTACATAACCATGAGCCTACTGCGGGCCTGCTGTGAACCGCACGTAGTGTCATCCACGTTTACGGCCGACCTGGTGACATTGGGTGGGTGAGTGGGTCGGGGGGTGTTTCCAGTGCCTGCAATGGTCAACGCGCGGTGGATGGTTTTGATGAACATCAATCCCCGTAGCTTACGTGAGCTTCGGCCATTGCAGTAGTTAAGCTATCGGTGCCATCGTGATACGAAATTTAACACGCCACTGGCCTTTCCGATCGGACCAGATCCGGACGTCCGGGGTTCAAAAGGATGCATCAATCCCTGGCTAAAATAATAATGCAGTGGTGAGAAGTTGTAAGGGAAGAACGGTTTATACAAAATTAAAAACACTAATAATTAATTTATGATTCCGTACTCTTAAAGAAAAAAAATTAAGTTAAAAATAACTTCACAAAATGCTACTTGTTTTGTCATATTAAATATACAGTAAGCAACATCATGATACAAAATATCTAAATTCATCACATATCCTGCTTTAGTTGATCATCCCTGACACATCGGATCAAAATTTGTCCTGCATTGGATATCAAATTGCACACATCACACACACGCGCACACATTTACGCGTGCAACTCCATTATTGGTCCGTCCAGTATGGAACAAACCATTAAACCACGATAATCTAGGCATAATTAACTATGACGTATACATTCATTATCTCGCTACCGTACCCGTACGTACCTGGCACGGGCAGCAATGTGCAGCCACGGAGAAGCGGAAGTTGATTGTGCAGTGCCGGTACCGTTTGCGCGATGACATTCGATGGCCGTGGGGGGAAAACCAGTAAACCGCTGTCATCGTGTCCGTGCCGGCGTGCTTGACGTTAAGCAAACTTCTTCTCTCCTTCATGCTCTTTCCCCTCTAAAACCTCGATTGTGAAGGAGTGCTCCTAGGTTTGTGTGAGGCATAATTTCAATGTGTACCGTCGGTTGTGCCAGCAAAAGGTCAAGATTAGTCAACGACAGAGAGTAATAGAAAGTGAGTGCGCAGAATGAAGGCTTGAAGGGGGATGGCAAATTTTAACATTGCAATGCAAAACCCAAACCAAATGCTGAAAGCATCTTCCGGCAACGATCGATTCGAATACAATATAATCTTGAATTTGACCTCCCTTTATCGACATAGTCATCGAAAAGAATAATGTTACTATTTTTAGTGTAAGGAGCACTTCTCGTCATATCTCCCAAAACTGGGATTATAACCAATAAGAACGGATTTTCCACCAAATATTTCACCACGTTGCGTACTGGAAAACACTATCAAAATTCATCTTCAACAACTGCTACAAGAGAGAAGGGAAAAAATGTGCTCCACACTCTATTCTGACCAACATGAAGTATCTGGTCACATAAAGCATTTCCTTCCGCAGTATTCCATCCGTGCTGGAAAGACAGCACACTGAACGAGTTTCTTTTGTCCTTGCTCAAAAGGCCCATAAGCGAATGGCTTCGGTTCGGTGGTTGGGTGTCATTCTTTTGGTACGGAATGTTTTGGAACGATGGTTCGAACCCGTTCACACCAACCAGTTTGGTTGGTACCCCTACTGAGAGCTCCCATTGACTACGGAAATGCAGGAAAATTTATAGACCTATGCAACCGGTACGGATCGACCGTTCTACACGTTCACAACCACACACACACACACAAGTATGCATCGTGCATCGTTTCAAAGCAATGAATTCAACAACCGTAAGACGATCACGCAAATGTGAGGAAAGATTCACGCATTGGCCTTCATACGCCTGAACTCCACTTTTCAACGTCAGCAAAAAGAAAAGAGTCAACCCGATAGGCAAATTTTTGTCGTGACGTAAAAGAATTCACCAACACACACACACACACACACTGCATTCGATTGTGGTTTTTGTATGTTCCCGGACACCATTTTAGGTAGGGTATTGTCAAGCGACAGGAAAATATGTTTCGTTTTGATCCTTTCGGTGACTGTTTCGGCTGTTGGGAATTGTTGCAGGGTTGTTCGACCTAATGTGCCGAAAACACTTCACTGGTTGTCGATTTCACGGTAACGGATAAGAAACAGTTTTAAGAAAGGGCAGCCTCAATATGTCAATACATTTGAAAGTTGTCTTAAAATTCCTGGGAATTCGAGTTCAAATGACAAAGTCAAGCTCATTTATTGATTCGGTTCAGCGTACTTATTCTATGCTGAGCAAAATCTGGAAACCTTTGCAATTTTAAAATTTTGTTCAGAAGAAAATTGATTCTGTGCGAGACTTCTTAGGCGCGACACATAAAAAATTTTGAACAAAATTGTCGTCGAAGTATCCTTGCCAAATTGCCGGAAAGTGATTAGAAAGATTTTGGATCTATTTTGGACAAATTCTAGTTGTGAAATATTCAAACGAGTCACACCGTTGACATTGAGTTAGATTGGAAGAGACCGCCTGTCCGTCAATAGGCAACTGTTTCCTAATTTTTTCGAGTTTATTTCATTATAAACTTCATTTCTTAGTTTTTAGCAAATTCTCAGTTTTCAGCTTAGTTTTGTGGTCCACACACCAACTCGTTCGAATACATTTTGCTATGCACGGTACATCAAATAACTTTAAGGAACATTTCTTGACTAAAGCTATAACATTTGGAACTTTTTATATAGCTCGTACAAACTAACACACTTTATACAAATTTCCATGAAATGCTAAACATAAAATAATTGCTTATAAAGTCCAAGTTTAGCCAAGATGCCTACCATGAGAATTTTCATTAACATGCCACCTGCAGAACTCTTTTAGTTTGACACCCTTGATGTATACTTATGAGTGTAAGCTGTTGTTCTTTATGTCATCAATGTTGTTTAAAATACATTTAAAACTAATAGTTAGAACTCACCGTTAAAGAACCCTGCAAAGTAGTCAGAACAACGCACCTACATCTTCTACGATCAAGTGCAAATGGTTGCCAATATCTTCAACAGCCTGGCAACTACATTTGGAAAAGGTTTTTGAACTTGCCAAAATTCTTGCGGTAAGGCAATGCGGTTTTCCCTGAACGATCCTTGGTGTGAAATAGAACTCACTCATTTCCCACCGAATGGGAGCATAAGATACCAACAAAAGCAATTGTAATTGTGCTAGCGTAGAAAAGCACGAGTGAAACCGAATTTCTTTTGCAAGATTTTCCTTAATTTTCCTTAATTATTATAAGCTCTAAGTAAAGAAAAATCTCATTCACTAGAAAGTATGTTTAAACAATTCCAAAAAAGAAACCTAATTATGATACCGCAAACATTTGGCATAATATTCTGCAAAACCTTTAAAACCATAGAAAGTGTGGTGCCTTTTCCATCGTTCTGGGTACGGCTTACAACATCCCAAAGGAACCGCTCCCATGCATACTGAAGCTACGTCTTTAAGTGTGCAAGTGTAAATGAGTTTGGTAGTTTTGCGCCTTCCAAGAGGCTAACGGTAGCGTAAATTATCGTAATGAAGATGTACGAATCCGTGAAAGATGAGCGTGAAAACTATTAAAATGATTTATGCGAACGTTCTGTTCGCACCTCCATTGGGCCAGTTGCACCGTAGAAGAACGGCACTCAAGCACAGAACCGTTGAGGGTTAAGGGAGGTCACATTCGCCAACCCCATACCAGGTGGCAACCATCTGGTCGTTTCACAATTAGGACGTGCAGTAATGACGCTGCAAGCACGACGATGCGCTTTCGGTGGCGGAATACCACCGATAGGACATGACGGTCCGCGATCGATGATGCTAAACGGCAAGAAGTACCTTATTTTCATCACCACAAGCAGTAAGCACCGTTCGATGAAAGGTTGAACATTGATTTCCCTTTGGGCAAAGAATCGAACCAGCAAATAAATGCTTAGCACCGATAGTAGGTAACATAGCAGAACGTTGAATCACGATCACGATGGTTTGGCGGGGATTCGTTCAGCGTACGATTTACCAGCATCATTCGGATTGTTTTTTCTTTCAAATATGATAAATGGATAAATTTCTCAATCCTATCAGGGTTGAAAGTAGGAAAAACTGTTTTGGGGAAATAGTAATAATTTTTGCTCTGTAAAAGCACTCGGAGGGTAAGTAATCAAACCATTCGGTAAATATGAAAGCATGTTAAGTGATCATTTTTCATTACGCTTCACAAGAAGATGTGAGCATTGGGTTTTGTAACTCATTCATGTCTAAGCGTACATTTTAATGTAATGAAGGGTAGCAAAACATAACGATAATTTTCGGGGGAAAGAAAGTATTACAAAAGAAACCATAAAAACGGAATTGTATAAAGCAAAAATTATTGTAACCTTCCTTCAGGGTAAAACAGAAGATTCTCAAAATGAAGGTATCATATTTATTAGGTTTGTGTTTCTTTTCATGGAAAACTGTTTTGCGCTGAAACGGTTCCTAATTGCCTAAGCAGCCGTAATTAAATAATAAATTTCAGAAACAAGCAAATTCGGAAGAATCGAAAACAATTCTGCTAATTATCGTTGTTGTTAAAGTATATAACACAAGCTAACTCGATAAGACAGTAAATCGGTTTGACAAAAGTGGGCACTAGCCCAAAAAAAAAACAAAATAAAAAAATTGAATGGTTTAAATAGCTAAAAGCTTCATTATAGATTTTACCGCTACGACAGGTTTTTTAAGTCGTTATTTGTTTAATTTAGTTACATAAAATTATCTGCCAGCGAAGGCATAACAAAATTGGAGACTTCAACAAGTTTCATTAATATGTAATATGCATGTAACTAAAAACTCCTCTCCAATATCTTTCAAAATAGAACTAAATAAACAAACAATTTATCTCTCTTCTTGGCTTAAAGACTTCTAAGGTCATATCGGTAATTTCTGGCTTACTACTCTTATTTTTAGCCGAATTATAAGTCCTTGCTACGCTGGGATGGTCCGAATGGCATTTGATCTCCTGTCGTTAGTTTTGTAAAGTATTAACTTATATAATTCAATCTTATACTTCATGTTTTATTTCTACTTCTATATGTAAAACTTTCTTATATTCTACCCATAAAGTAATGAGCTGTACTTTACTTTTCCATGAAGGGTTGTAAATCAAATGTAAATCAAAATCACAAAATAAAACAAAAACTTAATTGCAAAATGAATTTCAAATACAGCTATAATATATTCATGTCTGTTTGTGCATGAACGAACAAATGCTTCAGCACCCCTCAATCAATCATGCCACAATAAAACCGGGCCTTATGCCGCACAAAATGCATTACAACAATTGGTACGTTAAAATATTCTGTCGTTCGTGTCAGCATTAGGTGGAACAATCAGTACTGCTCGTCAAACGTTCTACGTCCATCAGCAAGGTTGGTCACACAATATATTGAAAAATGAAAACTTTAATAGTGTAATTTCAGGCAACAGCAACAACAAAAAACAATACAAACATTCATAGGAAAGAGGTGGAAGAGTACAGGAAGTGGAGGAAGTACTTGCGAAAGGGTGTGGCGTTCGTGTGAAAATGGTTGCCACCCCTGCTAAATGGTGCCACGGCACGTTATTGCATCATTTAGCGCTACATAATTTTCTACTGCACATGTGTTCCGCCATCGTGCACCGTTGCGTTTGTTTGTTTCTTCCACACGCTCGGAGCCTTTTTCTCAGAACGTGGTGTACTTAATTTGTGGCCCATTTAGCCCGACTACATTTCAATAGCGATTGAGCAATGTGCTCTGATTGACCGTTTTAAGAGCGACGTTGCGCGTGGGGGAAAGCTATAAAGAAGGTTCCGATTGCTTCCCATTCATCAATTCAGAATGTGCAAGCTAATTGCAACGATCGTATTACTAATCATGGCCTGGCACATAAAATGGGTCTGAATATGTTTGAAGCTATTTCATGCTTTCTGCAATCGTAGTTTTTGAACTGAGTCTCATCAACTTTTCAAATGCAGTTTGTCTGTGTGTGACATAAAATGTATACTGAAGCTCTTCTTTCCTTAACGACCACTAAGGTCATGCCGGCCATTTGTAGCATACAAGGCTAGGTCAGTCTGTGTTACCCCGTCACTACATGTTTAGCAATTATCACGTTTGCGAACGCTAAGGCTACAAGATTTTCAAATTTACAGAAATTTTTATATTTTTTCTTATTATTTTTTATTCCTTTTTTATTTGCAGCATTATTTGAGTGAAAAGAAACTTAGTTCAACAAATTCGCATTAAAATACAACAATTTATAAAATTTTACTAAATTACTCAAACAAACCAAGACTATATTGGCTTAGAAGATTTGCTAAATTTATAGTTTATTTTTAGGAAATGTCCACAAGATGAGTTTTTTTTCCAAACTAACAGCCATTCTTCTATTTAAAAAATAGTGTTTACATCCACATTAATTATATACAACATGCTCATACTTTAAACATATTTAATGACACTCAACCGATCTAGTTTTTGAATTTGTATTTGTTTACCATTGCCAGCAAAATCGGGCTATACTGGCCGCTTTTACAGAAAACTGTCGTGGCCGAAGTCGCGCTTCGAATAGCGATGTTTTGCTGAAAATACACGTATAGCGACTGTTCGCAATTATATGGTGTTTCGCAAAAAAATTCTGAATCGCGTTCGCAAACGCATCAATTGCTAAGCGTTTAGTGCCGGGGTTACGGAGAAATGGTCCGGATAGGAATTGAAACCCGGTCCTGTGGTGTGGCACCAGCTCCATTTATCACATGCACTCCAGCTGTCTGCTGTGTAAAATGAGGTTAAAAAACATGTTTTGCATTTCAGACAAAATTAAAGAAGCAAAATTGATAAGATCGGTATTGAAGTGTGAAAAAGAATCTGAAAAATAGCGGATTAAAGCAATAAAAACAAAATTAGGATT
Organism: Anopheles longipalpis; assembly: GCA_016170015.1. Lineage (NCBI taxonomy): Eukaryota > Metazoa > Arthropoda > Insecta > Diptera > Culicidae > Anopheles > Anopheles longipalpis. Next base: position 22,630,887 of record CM028103.1, on the reverse strand, counting down.
TTTAAGTAACCAGATATATGAATCACATCAGCAACAGAAAATAGTAATAGTAATAGTAAAAATAATAGTTTGAAAGAAAAAAAACGATTTCATGTAGGTTTAATACTGTTAAGAAACGCAAAAACACTACTAGCTTTATACAACATAAAACCTTAAGTTAGCAACCACGAATGAAACAAATTTATTTCACCCAACCAACACCAAAATAAAACATAAGCAACCAATCTGCTCGCATTACACAACATGAACCCGATCGGCCACTCATACGAAGCATCAGCTGCAATGAAATTAGCATCATTTACCAACCTAACCCGAACCACGGCTCAAGCAATCATTTCCCGGAATAGGCAATCGGGATGGTAACTCCCATCCGAAAGGCTTATGATTTGTCATTTCCTCGAAACATGAGCCCTCCCCAAACCCTAGTGCATCAGAGCATTGCAATTATTTCCCAGGCACATGGAACATTGTAAAAAGCTCGCCACATCATCGGCACTCTTCACAATCACGCTCCGTCATCGGTTCCGGCACAACGCAAGTTGACATTTCCCAGCACAACCAGAGCACCCGACTCTATGTCGGGCGGGTTCTTCCCACCGTTGGATGGATAATTGAATCGAGTAAATCCGATTACGGATGCAAATGTGGATACTCCGACGGGAGTTTACCGGCTGTTTGAAGTTTTGTTTCGTGCACCCTATCACCCATCGTATTGACTGGTGCATTTCCGTCCGGCATCGATTCTGGGTTGCCGGTTTTTCCCCGTGGTGCAGCGTGCGCTACCGCAAGAATACGTGATACGGCGTCGTTCGGATCGGCACTGCAAAAACCCATCGCTTTCTCGGTCAAGCTGTCACTCAACGTAAACGATGATGAATAATTAGATTATGGATTGGCTTTCATTTCAAGTGCTTCTTTCGCCGGTCGGTCGAGAAAATCGACGGTACAAGTACAAGAATGATTGATGCAACGATGCACCCGGACCGTGAAGAGGTGCTGCAAATGATCTCCGAGATGCGATGCGGTCCTGCTACAGCACGGAAGTATCAAGAAATATAGCCAGTGATGGAATCATTGCGGTGCTTTGCTCATTTGTCGCAACTACTCGGTCGGCTTCAAAGCTTTGCCGGATGTGTTTCACTAACATTGGCAACCGTTGCTGGTACCCGCCCCAACACAACTTGGACACTGATTGAACGACATCGCACCGAAGCATGGACACACATNTTGGTACGATCGCACAATGGATTCTACCACGAACGTTTCGCAATCAGCACGGGCCGGGTTTTTGGAGTGTCGTAGCACTTTTGCCATTGTTTGGCCCCAGCCAGGCATTCGTGCCCGGCATTTAAGGGCAATGAATTTTGCCCGCCTGCCAACGCACAAAATGGGGGTGGAGCCCACGGCACGACCTGTTCTTCACGGCCATGGTGTTTTAGCCGTTTGCCACATCGGTCTTCACGAGCGAGAATCATCGATTAATTTCATCCCAACCGTCACTGGCACATTCTATCCATTAATTATCTTTTGCCATTAGAACGGTACGGTACCGGAAGGAGAGTCGCCAAATTGTCGCGAATCCATCTTTGGCGGTTGTTGAGAGGTGCGTGAAACGGAACTGTGTACCGGGCTCGTTGCTGTGGGAATGGATTGGCAAAGAGCCGTTTGAACCGTTTGAGTGGAGTTTATGATTCGGTATTGATTTTCTGTTTATTGGGGGTAATGTGAAATTAGGCTTTGCTAATGTTAATTCTACACACAATTTAACCTTTTAAAAATACTTTAAATTAACACTTTAAACAATTTTTTAAAGTTTTGTTAATAACTTTCTTTAAAAATAAACATTACTTAAAACAGGAACAAAACTGCCAAATATTTTATTCACGTAAATTTTATTGGTTTGCTTAAATTTGTTTAAACATATTATTATCTATACTAATTCTTTCTATAATGTACAAAAAATTTAAATATACGAAAACATTTCATACGATAGGGAAAATTCCAATGTTTAGACCACACTAACGTCCAAATACTTAACAATCAAATAAATAAATAAAACAAAATAAAGCCACAATGCGGATACCATTCATAAGAAAATTTATTCCATGTTTCACAGGGTCATAAAACATGTCATTTTAGAAAAGCAAATCAATTAATTAATTTCCACCAAACTAACAAAGCCTACACATCTGTTATTCGATGGAGACGCCCAGTACTTCTACCATGTGTGCCAAAAAGTAATTATAAACGACTCATTAGCAACTCTTCCACCAACAAACGTAACATTAACTTTGTTTTCATTTCCAAAAGTGTTCTATTGTTTTTCCTAGCTCCTTACCTTTGCTGCCCCATCAGCGTTGATTAATTTTTCCCCAGCATCAACACAAACTCATCGCAACATGCGTTTAACTGCTGCTGAAGCAATCAAACGACCGGGTGTAGTAAATAATGTTACGATAGTGGTAAAAATCCCATGCCGTGCCGCCTCATCGCGGATGTACCGTCTTGGAATTGTTTTGATTTAATTATGGTGTGCCAAACCAAAGATATCCCCAAAAAACCTCCCCGCGGGGTCATAGTCCTTTTACCCCTTTTACCTGCGCAAATGCACGGACCGCACGCGATAATGAACCGTGGCGGCAGTAGTTTGGCAGTGGATCGGTTTTGCTGTCGGTTACACCTTGTCCATACGAACCGAGCGCTGGAAAAGCGCTGCTACAAAAAAGCGGCCCTTCGGTACAACGCTTGCAAAACTATTTCGGATGAAAATGGATGGACGGAACGGGATTTACATAACCATGAGCCTACTGCGGGCCTGCTGTGAACCGCACGTAGTGTCATCCACGTTTACGGCTGACCTGGGGACATTGGGTGGGTGAGTGGGTCGGGGTGTCTTTCCAGTGCCTGCAATGGTCAACGCGCGGTGGATGGTTTTGATGAACATCAATCCCCGTAGCTTACGTGAGCTTCGGCCATTGCAGTAGTTAAGCTATCGGTGCCATCGTGATACGAAATTTAACACGCCACTGGCCTTTCCGATCGGACCGGATCCGGACGTCCGGATGTGGTGGGTTCAAAAGGATGCATCAATCCCTGGCTAAAATAATAATGCAGTGGTGAGAAGTTGTAAGGGAAGAACGATTTATACAAAATTCCAAACACTAATAATTAATTTATGATTCCGTACTCTTAAAGAAAAAAAATCTTTAAGTTAAAAAAAAACTTCACAAAATGATACTAGTTTTGTCATATTAAATATACAGTAAGCAACATCATGATACAAAATATCTAAATTCATCGTATATCCTGCTTTAGTTGATCATCCCTGACGCATCGGATCAAAATTTGTCCTGCATTGGATATCAAATTGCACACATCACACACACGCGCACACATTTACGCGTGCAACTCCATTATTGGTCCGTCCAGTATGGAACAAACCATTAAACCACGATAATCTAGGCATAATTAACTATGACGTATACATTCATTATCTCGCTACCGTACCCGTACGAACTTGGCACGGGCAGCAATGTGCAGCCACGGAGAAGCGGAAGTTGATTGTGCAGTGCCGGTACCGTTTGCGCGATGACATTCGATGGCCGTCGGGGGAAAACCAGTAAACCGCTGTCATCGTGTCCGTGCCGGCGTGCTTGACGTTAAGCAAACTTCTCCTCTCCTTCATGTTCTTTCCCCTCTTAAACTTCGATTGTGAAGGAGTGCTCCTAGGTTTGTGTGAGGCATAATTTCAATGTGTACCGCCGGTTGTGCCAGCAAAAGGTCAAGATTAGTCAACGACAGAGAGTAATAGAAAGTGAGTGCGCTGAATGAAGGCTTGAAGGGGGATGGCAAATTTTAACATTACAATGCAAAACCCAAACCAAATGCTGAAAGCATCTTCCGGCAACGATCGATTCGAATACAATATAATCTTGAATTTGACCTCCTTTTATCAACATAGTCATCGAAAAGAATAATGTTACTATTTTTAGTGTAAGGAGCTCTTCCCATCATATCTCCCAAAACTGGGATTATAATCAATAAGAACGGATTTTCCAGCAAATATTTCACCACGTTGCGTACTGGAAAACACTATCAAAATTCATCTTCAACAACTGCTACAAGAGAGAAGGGAAAAAATGTTCTCCACACTCTATTCTGACCAACATGAAGTATCTGGTCACATAAAGCATTTCCTTCCGCAGTATTCCATCCGTGCTGGAAAGACAGCACACCGAACGAGTTTCTTTTGTCCTTGCTCAAATGGCCCATAAGCGAATGGCTTCGGTTCGGTGGTTGGGTGTCATTCTTTTGGTACGGAATGTTTTGGAACGATGGTTCGAACCCGTTCACACCAACCAGCTTGGTTGGTACCCCTACTGAGAGCTCCCATTGACTACGGAAATGCAGGAAAATTTATAGACCTATGCAACCGGTACGGATCGACCGTTCTACACGTTCACAACCACACACACAAGTATGCATCGTGCATCGTTTCAAAGCAATGAATTCAACAACCATAAGACGATCACGCAAATGTGAGGAAAGATTCACGCATTGGCCTTCATACGCCTGAACTCCACTTTTCAACGTCAGCAAAAAGAAAAGAGTCAACCCGATAGGCAAATTTTTGCGTGACGTAAAAGAATTCACCAACACACACACACACACTGCATTCAATTGTGGTTTTCTATATTCCCAGACACCATTTTAGGCAGGGTATTGTCAAGCGACAGGAAAATATGTTTCGTTTTGATCCTTTCGGTGACTGTTTCGGCTGTTGGGAATTGTTGCAGGGTTGTTCGACCTAATGTGCCGAAAACACTTCACTGGTTGTCGATTTCACGGTAACGGATAAGAAACAGTTTTAAGAATGGGCAGCCTCAATATGTCAATACATTTGAAAGTTGTCTTAATTTCCTGGGAATTCGAGTTCAAATGACAAAGTCAAGCTCATTTATTGATTCGGTTCAGCGTAATTATTCTATGCTGAACAAGATCTAGAAACCTTTGCAAGTTTAAAATTTTGTTCAGAAGAAAGTTGATTCTGTGCGAGACTTCTTAGGATGACATTTAAAAAATTTTGAACAAAATTGTCGTCGAAGTATCCTTGCCAAATTCCCGGAAAGTGATTAGGAAGATTTTGGATTTATTTTGGACAAATTCTAGTTGTGAAATATTCAAACGAGTCACACCGTTGACATTGAGTTGAATTGGAAGAGACCGCCTGTCCGTCGGTAGGCAACTGTTTCCTAATTTTTGCGAGTTTATTTCATTACAAACTTCATTTCTAAGTTTTTTGCTAATTCTAAGTATTTCTCAGCTTAGTTTTGTGGTCCACACACCAGCTCGTTCGAATACATTTTGCTATGCAAGGTATATCAAATAACTTTAAGGAACATTTCTTGTCTACAACCATAACAACTGGAACTTTTAATATAGCTCATACAAACTAACAAACTTTATACAAACTTCCATGAAATGCTAAACATAAAATAATTGCTAATAAAGTCCAAGTTTAGCCATGGTAGGCATCATGATAATTTTTATTAACATTCCACTTGCAGAACTCATTTAGTTTGACACCCTTGGTGTATACTTATGAGTGTAAGCTTTAATACACTTTTGTAAATACATTCAAAACTAATAGTTAGAACTCACCGTTAAAGAACCCTGCAAAGTAGTAAGAACAACGCACCTACATCTTCTACGATCAAGTGCAAATGGTTGCCAATATCTTCAACAGCCTGGCAGCTACATTTGGAAAAGGTTTTTGAACTTGCCAAAATTCTTGCGGTAAGGCAATGTGGTTTTCCCTAAACGATCCTTGGTGTGAAATAGAACTCACCCATATCCCACCGAATGGGAGCATTAGTTACCAACAAAAGCAATTGTAATTGTGCTACCGTAGAAAAGCATGAGTGAAAAGGAATTTCTTTGCAAGATTTTCCTTAATTTTACTTAATTATTATAAGCTCTAAGTAAAGAAAAATCTCATTCACTAGAAAGTATGTTTAAACAATTCCAAAAAAGAAACCTTATTATGATACCGCAAACATTTGGCATAATATTCTGCAAAACCTTTAAAACCATAGAAAGTGTGGTGCCTTTTCCATCTTTCTGGGTACGGCTTATAACATCCCAAAGGAACCGCTCCCATGCATACTGAAGCTACGTTTTTAAGTGTGCAAGTGTAAATGAGTTTGGTAATTTTGCGCCTTCCAAGAGGCTAACGGTAGCGTAAATTATCGTAATGAAGATGTACGAATCCGTGAAAGATGAGCGTGAAAACTATTAAAATGATTTATGCGAACGTTCTGTTCGCACCTCCATTGGGCCAGTTGCACCGTAGAAGAACGGCACTCAAGCACAGAACCGTTGAGGGTTAAGGGAGGTCACATTCGCCAACCCCATACCAGGTGGCAACCATCTGGTCGTTTCACAATTAGGACGTGCAGTAATGACGCTGCAAGCACGACGATGCGCTTTCGGTGGCGGAATACCACCGAGAGGACATGACGGTCCGCGATCAATGATGCTAAACGGCAAGAAGTACCTTATTTTCATCACCGCAAGCAGTAACCACCGTTCGATGAATGGTTGAACATTGATTTCCCTTTGGGCAAAGAATCGAACCAGCAAATAAATGCTTGGCACCGATAGTAGGTAACATAGCAGAACGTTGAATCACGATCTCGATGGTTTGGCGGGGATTCGTTCAGCGTACGATTTACCAGCATCATTCGGATTGTTTTTTCTTTCAAATATGATAAATGGGTAAATTTCTCAATCCTATCAGGGTTGCAAATAGGAAAAACTGTTTGGGGAAATAGTAATAATTTTTGCTCTGTAAAAACACTCGGAGGGTAAGTAATCAAACCATTCGGTAAATATGAAAGCATGTTAAGTGATGATTTTTCATTACGCTTCACAAGAAGATTTGAGCCTTTTGTTTTGTAACTCATTCATGTCTAAGCGTACATTTTGTTGTAATGAAGGGTAGCAAAACATTACGATAATTTTCGGGGGGAAAGAAAGTATTACAAAAGAAACCATAAAAACGGAATTGTATAAAGCAAAAATTATTATAACCTTCCTTCAGGGTAAAGCAGAAGATTCTCAAAATGAAGGTATCTTATTTATTAGGTTTGTGTTTCTTTTCATGGAAACCTGTTTTGCGCTGAAACGGTTCCTAATTGCCTAAGGAGCCGTAAATAAATAATAAATTTCAGAAAAAAAAAGTTATACAAGCAAATTCGGAAGAACCGAAAACAATTCTGCTAATTATCGTTGTTGTTAAACATTTTATGTTGTTGTTATAACACAACCTAACTCAATAAGATAGTTAATCGGTTTGACAAAAGTGGGCGCTAGCCCAAAAATAAAAAACAAAATAAAAAAAAATGAATGGTTTAAATACAATAGCTAAAAGTTTCTTGCTAGATTTTACTGCTACGACAGGTTTTTTTTTCGTTATTTGTTTAATTTAATTACATAAAATTATCTGCCAGCGAAGGCATAACAAAATTGGAGACTTCAACTAGTTTCATTAATATGTAATATGTATGTAACTAAAAACTCCTCTCCAATATCAGTCAAAAGAGAACTGAATAGCACATCAATTTATCTCTCTTCTTGGCTTAAAGACTTTTTAGGTCATGCTGGTCATTTCTGGCTTACTAACCTTATTTTTAGCCGAATTGTAAATCCTTGCTACAGGGGGATGGTCCGAATGGGATCTGATCTGTCGTTTGTTATGTAAAGTATTAACTTAAATATTTAATTATTTTACTTCAAGTTTTGTTTTTACTTCGGCAGTTAAAACTTTGTAATATTCTACCCTCAAAGTAATGAGCTATACTTTACTTTTCCACGAAGGGTTATTTGAAATGTAAATCAAAATCACAAAATAAAACAAAAACTTAATTGCAAAATGAATTTCAAATACAGCTATAATATATTCATGTCTGTTTGTGCATGAACGAGCAAATGCTTCAGCACCGCTCAATCAATCATGCCACAATAAAGCCGGGCCTTATGCCGCACAAAATGCATTACAACAATTGGTACGTTAAAATATCCTGTCGTTCGTGTCAGCATTAGGTGGAACAATCAGTACTGCTCGTCAAACGTTCTACGTCCATAAGCAAGGTTGGTCACACAATATATTGAAAAATGAAAACTTTAATAGTGTAATTTCATACAACAGCAACAACAAAAAACAATACAAACCTTCATAGGAAAGAGGTAGAAGAGTACAGGAAGTGGAGGAAGTACTTGCGAAAGGGTGTGCGTTCGTGTGAAAATGGTTGCCACCCCTGCTAAATGGTGCCACGGCACGTTATTGCATCATTTAGCGCTACATAATTTTCTACTGCACATGTGTTCCGCCATCGTTCACCGTTGCGTTTGTTTGTTTCTTCCACGAGCTCGGACCCTTTTTCTCAGAACGTGGTGTACTTAATTTGTGGCCCATTTAGCCCGACTACATTTCAATAGCGATTGAGCAATGTGCTCTGATTGACCGTTTTAAGAGCGACGTTGCGCGTGGGGGAAAGCTATAAAGAAGGTTCCGATTGCTTCCCATTCATCAATTCAGAATGTGCAAGCTAATTGCAACGATCGTATTACTAATCATGGCCTGGCACATAAAATTCTGCTGAATATGTTTGAAGCTATTTCATGCTCTCTGCAATCATAGTTTTTGAACTGAGTATCATCAACTTTTCAAATGCAGTTTGTCTGTGTGTGACATAAAATGTATACTGAAGCTCTTCTTTCCTTAACGACCACTAAGGTCATGCCGGCCATTTGTAGCATACTAGGCTTGGTCAGTCCGTGTTACCCCGTCACTACATGCTTAGCAATTGTCGCGTTTGCGAACGCTAAGGCTACAAGATTTTCAAATTTACAGAACTTTTTATATTTTTTTATTATTTTTTATTCCTTTTTTATTTGCAGCATTATTTGAGTGAAAAGAAACTTAGTTCTACAAATTCGCATTAAAATACAACAATTTATAAAATTTTACTAAATTACTCAAAAAAACCAAGACTATATTGGCTTAGAAGATTTGCTAAATGTATAGATTTTTTTGGGAAATGTCCACGAGATGAGTTTTTCCCAAACTAACAGTCATTCTTCTGTTTAAAAAATAGTTTTTACATCCACAATAATTATATACAACATGTTATACTTTAAACATATTTAATGACACTCAACCGATCTAGTTTTTGAATTTGTATTTGTTTACCATTGCCAGCAAAATCGGGCTATACTGGCCGCTTTTACAGAAAACTGTCGTGGCCGAAGTCGCGCTTCGAATAGCGATTTTTTGCTGAAAATACACGCATAGCAACTTTTTGAAATTTTATGGTTTTTCGCAAAAAAATTCTGAATCGCGTTCGCAAACGCATCCATTGTTAAGCGTTTAGTGACGGGGTTACGGGGAAACGGTCAGGATGGGAATTGAAACCCAGTCCTGTGGTATGGCACCGGCTCCGTTTATCACATGCACTCCAGCTGTCTGCTGTGTAAAATGAGGTTAAAAAAGCATGTTTTGTATTTCGGACAAAATTAAAGAAGCAAAATTAATATAAAAGAAAATAGTATTAGTAAAAAATAATAGTTTAAAAGAAAAAACGATTTCATATAGGTTTATTACCGTTAAGAAAATCAGAAACACAACTAGCTTTATACAACATAAAACCTTAAGTTAGCAACCACGAATGAAACAAATTTATTTCACCCAACCAATACCACAAAAATAAAACATAAGCAACCAATCTGCTCGCATTACACAACATGAACCCGATCGGCCACTCATACGAAACATCAGCTGCAATGAAATTAGCATCATTTACCAACCTAACTCGAACCACGGCTCAAGCAATCATTTCCCGGAATAGGCAATCGGGATGGTAACTCCCATCCGAAAGGCTTATGATTTGTCATTTCCTCGAAACATGAGCCCTCCCCAAACCCTAGTGCATCAGAGCATTGCACTTATTTGCCAGGCACATGGAACATTGTAAAAAGCTCGCCACATCATCGGCACTCTTCACAATCACGCTTCGTCATCGGTTCCGGCGCAACGCAAGTTGACATTTCCCAGCACATCCAGAGCACCCGACTCTATGTCGGGCGGGTTCTTCCCACCGTTGGATGGATAATTGAATCGAGTAAATCCGATTACGGATGCAAATGTGGATACTCCGACGGGAGTTTACCGGCTGTTTGAAGTTTTGTTTCGTGCACCCTATCACCCATCGTATTGACTGGTGCATTTCCGTCCGGCATCGATTCTGGGTTGCCGGTTTTTCCCCGTGGTGCAGCGTGCGCTACCGCAAGAATACGTGATACGGCGTCGTTCGGATCGGCACTGCAAAAACCCATCGCTTTCTCGGTCAAGCTGTCACTCAACGTAAACGATGATGAATAATTAGATTATGGATTGGCTTTCATTTCAAGTGCTTCTTTCGCCGGTCGGTCGAGAAAATCGACGGTACAAGTACAAGAATGATTGATGCAACGATGCACCCGGACCGTGAAGAGGTGCTGCAAATGATCTCCGAGATGCGATGCGCTGCTGCCACAGCTCGGAAGTATCAAGAAATATAGCCAGTCATGGAATCATTGCGGTGCTTTGCTCATTTGTCGCAACTACTCGGTCGGCTTCAAAGCTTTGCCGGATGTGTTTCACTAACATTGGCAACCGTTGCTGGGACCCGCCCCAACACAACTTGGACACTGATTGAACGACATCCCACCGGAGCATGGACACACATTGTGCAAATAAATGATCAATTAGAATCGTTGCTCGTCTGCTATAAAAGCTGCGACTCTACTAGCAAACCAAACCAAACACAGCGATACCTTTTCATTATGCGATCGTTACGCTTTGCTTATAATTATCTTCACAATTTATTACACCCGGAAATGTACACCTTCCCCCCAAAAATACATCTTAAAGGCAACACCCAAAGCAGGAAGCATATTGATTTTTACGATCACCATCCCTTTTCTTAAACTACCGACTAAAAATCACTGCGACGTAAATCACACCATTAAAATACCAACTCCTGGCAGGCATTGGAGAAATCCACACAAATAAACAAACCCCCAAAAAACCCCCAGAAAAAATGTTGTACTATCCACCCAACTAATGAACACCACCACCCCGGACGCCGCACATTAACAAACGTCCGGGTACAGTAAGGAGGGCACGGTGAAACAACGCCCGCCGTACACAAATGAAATGCGCGTGCAGAGGCTCAATTTAAAATAGATTTCTCGCGCGTTAATGTCCGCCCGCCAGCTCTGGCCCGCCCGTTAACGAGTTTTCATGCTCGCCGAAGGTGCCCGGGAGGACAGCCATTTACCAGTCGTAAAAACCGCTAAGTATCCAACGCTCATCGCAGTCAACGCTGCCGGTCCGAAGCGACGCTCAAAAGATGACTAATTGACCAAATGAAGGGTTCGCGTCGAGCGTCTTTAATTAATTTATGTATCGAATCAGCGCGGGCTCTAGCAAACTGGAGCCGTAATTTAACGGGGACGATTTCTAGCAGCTCCCCGTAGCCGATCGTTTGATTTGGTGCGGATAAGCAACGAATGGCAGAAGCGGTTCGGAGGAAGTATCACTTCCCAAAAAACCTGCAAATGCCTAATGGCGAGAAATGCTACGATAATGATCGTTTGGTGTGTTTGGTTGTGCTCATTGCTGCTGCTTTTACCAGGAATTAGCACAAATTTATCTAAGGTATTTGATCGTTGGCTTGTAGCGCCATTTGAACGAAGTTGCTTCGGAAGTGCTCGCAACGGTAAACGCCGTGAGTAGTGTACATATTTCTCTTTTTCGTAATTTATTTATGTTCAGTTCCGGACTTTACTGCAAATCATCATAAAAATAAAAAGTGAAATCCATAGCTTAATATTCATACAAGTGCATTTTATTATTTTTTCGTTACTTTGTGTAATTCGTTGCTCTTTTATTGTCTAAAATCTGTTATTTACGATCAAATTAACGATATTAAAGTTCAAATAATACTTACCAAAAGCAAATTTTTTATATCTTTCTCATTCTTTCTCACAACATTTCATAAAAGTTGTAGAGCATTTTTACATTAGTTGCTTGTCTATTGAATAACGTGATCTCTACAAAACGAGAGAAAACAAAAAAAAATTACATTCATGAAAAAGTGTAAGACTGGTCTTACATACACCTTATAGAGTCCCAGAATTTCTATTTCTTACAGTAGAAAATCTCTCTACTCAGAACACTTGAAGCTGTAATAGTGTAGGGAAACTATATAGTTCCAGTAATCAAATACGCTTCTGAGACACGGACTTTCACCAAAACTGATAAAATTTTTTATCTGTATTCGAGAGGACAATTCTGAGAACATTTTTAGGATTCTCTAGTTTGCATAGTTCTCTATCGTATTGCGAATTATATTTCACTAGGCTGGTCACTTCATGCCCAAACCTGAATAAATCCTTAAATTCAAATGAAAAAAATTTCAAACTCCGGGTATGTAGAAGGATGGTGGAGGAGCCACTACAGCAATGAGTTCTATGATTTGTAAAATTAATTGACTGTCTACAATCTGTAAAGAGATGACGACAGACCTACAGAAGGAGTGATGTGGTTGTAAGAATTATCGAAGAATTATTGTCTGTAGATATAGTCAACGAAAATAAAGTGGTTTAGAGAACTTCTACAACAATCCAAGACTCACAAATCAAAAACACCCTTTAGTCTAAATTTTTGTTCCCAGTAGTTAAAAGCAAATCATTTCGTGGAAATTCAGAATAGTTTCAGATTTCTGATAGCTCTCGATGTGAAAAGCAGTTCTCACATAACACTGTTCAAGGATAGGCTATTGTAGGCTCATTAAACTTAAAAATCAAGCATAACAGTTCTCGCATTTAGCTTTTATGATGACACCTATCAAATAAAGTTCGTTCTTTGTCCTGTTAAAACATAAAGTCTGAATATCAAGAACCCGCAGACAAATCATCTACATCCTATTTTTAATAACACATACCAATCAACTTTCTTACCTACAAAAAAACATCAAATGTAATCACATTCATTGATACCCATCGTCTAAATGCTCTGCCTTTTTGTAAAACAAGATATATTCACCAAAATGTTAAATTTTACCTTAGCATAAAGCGGTTTCTAGTTTAACCATCAGGTGTAGCATACTAACCTTTTAGCATTGCATTTTCGACAAACAAACAAACAAAAAAAACCCTCAAGCCCAATAACGATTACGGGTGATTGTTAAATATTTTACCACACTTACAGCGTACCGAACAGCGTACCAGTTGCATGCATAATGCGGCGTATAGACTTTCGACCCGAAATCCTTATGCAACTGCTCCATAAATGTCACCCCTCACCCACTTCCCCTTCCACCCCATCCAAAGGACAATCGCAACCAGTGCACACAATCAGCTAGTCAGTGAATCTGCGCGTCCAATATTAGACGACTGCTGAAAAATTCAAACCACCACCAAAAAGGAAAGGAAATTTCTTCCTTCCAGCAGCAGCAGCANAGCTCCCCGTAGCCGATCGTTTGATTTGGTGCGGATAAGCAACGAATGGCAGAAGCGAGTCGGAGGAAGTATCACTTCCCAAAAAACCTGCAAATGCCTAATGGCGAGAAATGCTACGATAATGATCGTTTGGTGTGTTTGGTTGTGCTCATTGCTGCTGCTTTTACCAGGAATTAGCACAAATTTATCTAAGGTATTTGATCGTTGGCTTGTAGCGCCGTTTGAACGAAGTTGCTTCGGAAATGCTCGCAGCCTTGCTACAATTTTCGAAACGGTAAAACCCGTGAGTAGTGTTCATTTTTCTCGCTTTCGTCATTTATTTATGTTCAGTTCCGGACTTTACTACAAATCATCATAAAAATATAAAGTGAAATCCATAGCTTAATATTCATACAAGTGCATTTTATTATTTTTTCGTTACTTTGTGTAATTCGTTTTAACACTTTAAGTTCTTTTATTGTCAAAAATCTGGTATCCACGATCAAATTAACGATATTAAAGTTCAAATAATACTTTCCAAAAGCTAATTTTTTATATCTTTCTCATTCTTTCTCACAACATTTCATAATAGTTGTAGAGCATTTTTACATTAGTTGCTTGTCTATTGAATAACGTGATCTCTACAAAACGAGAGAAAACAAAAAAAATTACATTCATGAAAAAGTTTAAGAAAAATCCTGTTGCCAATTTTTGGGATTGACGAAAGAATTTCAAATTCCGTGTATGGAGAAGGATGGTGGAGGAGCCACTACAGCAATGAGTTCTATGATTTGTACAATTATTTGACTGTCTACAATCTGTAAAGAGATGACGACAGACCTACAGAAGGAGTGATGTGTTTGTAAGAATTATCGAAAAATTGTTATCTATTGATATAATCAACGAAAATAAAGTGGTTTAGAGAACTTCTACAACAATCCAAGACTCACAAATCAAAAACACCCTTTAATCTAAATTTTTGTTCCCAGTAGTTAAAAGCAAATCATTTCGTGGAAATTCAGAATAGTTTCAGATTTCTGATAGCTCTAGATGTGGAAAGCAGTTCTCACATAACACTGTTCAAGGATAGGCTATTGTAGGCTCATTATACTTAAAAATCAAGCATAACAGTTCTCGCATTTAGCTTTTATGATGACACCTATCAAATAAAGTTCGTTCTTTGTCCTGTTAAAACATAAAGTCCGAATATCAAGAACCTGCAGACAAATCATCTACATTCTATTTTTAATAACAGATACCGATCAACTTTCTTACCTACAAAAAAAACATCAAATGTAATCACATTCATTGATATCCATCGTCTAAATGCTCAGCCTTTACGTAAAACAAGATATCTTCACCAAAATGTTAAATTTTACCTTAGCATAAAGCGGTTTTTAGTTTAACCATCAGGTGTAGCATACTAACCTTTTAGCATTGCATTTTCGACAAACAAACAAACAAACAAAACCCTCAAGCCCAATAACGATTACGGGTGATTGTTAAATATTTTACCACACTTACAGCGTACCGAACAGCGTACCAGTTGCATGCACAATGCGGCGTGTAGACTTTCGACCCGAAATCCTTATGCAACTGCTCCATAAATGTCACCCCTCACCCACTTCCCCTTCCACCCCATCCAAAGGACAATCGCAACCAGTGCACACAATCAGCTAGTCAGTGAATCTGCGCGTCCAATATTAGACGACTGCTGAAAAATTCAAACCACCACCAAAAAGGAAAGGAAATTTATTCCTTCCAGCAGCAGCAGCAGCAGCAGCAGAAAGGTCTGCTCCGATACACAAACAACAAAACGTAACACGAGACACGTCACGGGGTCACGTTGCTGTACGCGTGGTAGACTCTTTTGTGCCATCGCCATCTAACGAATGGTGTGTACGATTTCTCAATCGCCCCATACGGAGCGTCCCGGTATCCGTGTGTGCCGACAGGCAGGATGAAAGTAAAATCAGCATCACCTTTTTAGTGCACGTTGGGTACTCGGGTTCTCTCCCGACGATGGGCCCCTGACAGACAAACAAAATGGTTGTTGTTGTTTCTTGTTTTTTTTCTGCCATTTTCTCCATCCAGGAGGCAAAAATCAGACGGAAGTTGGAAAGAATCCGGCTGCTGATGCTGCCGCGCTTGAACGGATGAAGCTAGCAATCATCCGACCGAAGGGTTCGAGCGTAACCGTAGCCTGTGTACCGTTGCAAAGCATTTGTTTTCCGGCATTCCGTTTGTTCTGCATCTAATGTCGTTGATAGCACTTATCATGTAACGTATCATATGCGAAGTTTAGCATAAATATGTGCATTTTCGTACGTGACACAGTGAGACAAATAGGGATGCTTTCGGATGCTTTCCAGAGCGTGCCTCTGACGATTCAGTACACGTTTGCAATGTGTTCCCCATTTTAGAAATGGTCGCTATCGAAGACAAGAAAAAACAGGCAGAAACAAAGTTATAAAAGTATAAACAAACTATTGTCCATTAAATACATATTTCAATATCAACAAAATGATATTGTTACTTGACTACTTAATCTAATGAAAACATTGCACACCAAACGGATTGAACATACGAAAGACTATTTGTTAGTATGCGAGTGATTGAATGGTAAATGATCACAAACCGTACGATGCAACAGCATCCGGAGCAACAAACGTTGCATCCGGCAGCAGTATGCAATCAACTTCGATCGTTAACATAACACCCTCAGCACTGTAATCCCCTTGATGTTGATACGATCCTTTCCATCGTAGTACAGCCATGCAACAGGAGCTTTTGCAAATGTGTATGGCATACCTCGCCCAGAATCGAAACCATGGTACAATGGAACGAAAAGCACAACTAAACGTAATGGGTCGGAAGGCAAGAATGTAGCATGTGTGTGTGTGACTACCATACGTCATCAGATGCACGGATTGATGGATGGTTGGGATGGAATAGATTGTTCACCTTGTGTGCAAGTGAAGGTGGGCAGAGAAAAAATCTCTCTACCAGAATAGGTGTAACCTTTCTGCTCATCTTTTCCAAAAACGATTTCAAAAATAGGGAAAAAGTTTAAATGTTACATGACGAAATTACACTCATACCAAAGATCAGCCTCAGCCATAGATCTTTAATTAAATAATCATTTTTAATGGCTAAATAATTAATAACAAAGATACAATGTTTAAAAAACTACCAAGTCGACACCAACAGATGTCTTTTGACCAGAAAAATACGAAATAAATTTAAAAAAAAAATTCACACTAAAGACCATGATGGAGACGCCTGGTCTTTTTTAATTATTTCGAATTGTATTACAGTTTTTGTCTCATTGTAGTAGTTGTAGTAGTTTGTTTTTAAATGAGAAATTTAGATAATCTCTGATTTATCATTCGTATACTCCAAATAAGATATCTGAATCGAACTATCTAGAATTTTCTTCAGAAAGCCCAGTCAATGCCCCAATTATACAATTATTATTGAAGGCATCATTTAATAAAAATGTTATTACTCAAAACAATTCATGCTAATACAAGTCTGATGAAAGATTACTTTTTATTTGAAGATTGAAATAAAAAAACGTTTATGAAAATATGTTTAGCACATATTGTACAGGCACGCCATATGTATGGCGATGATGGAGACGCCTGGTCTTTTTAAAATTAATATGTAATATATTATAGTTTTTTATCTCATTTTGACTAAATTAAATTATTCAAAGAGTTTACTTGAATTAATATTCAAGTGATTCGTAATTCAATCAATAATTAATTACTTGTTTATTCTAAAATAAATTATCTGAATCGAACAAATCAGCTAGAACTTTCGTCACCCTGGAACCGTACCTGTTGCTAGTCGATTCACCCTTCAAAATAAAGGACCACCTGGACATGATCATACTCACTAGGTACATGCACATTAATTAAGGTCGCAGCAAATCACACAAAAAACAGGAACCCCAACCGGGTGGTAGATAAAATATGTCGAATGGCGTGTGTTGCATTCCCCGTTGCATGTGGTCCAGTTTATTATTCACGATTTTTGCACCCGAGGGTACGGTGCCTAGGAATACCACCTGTAGCATTGTGCTGCTATTCAATCGAGGAGCGTATCTGTGCGTTGATGAAGGTAATGCGACAAACGATTGACGCTTTCTCAATCAAAATGGTAAAAATCCACACCATGCCTGTGCCGGCTGCATTTTCATCCATACTTATACCCTCGACTGATTAAAAGCGAACGGAAACACGTCAATAAACTCGTATTCGAGTAAAAATCGCTCATGCATTGGAACCACCCAGAGCCTGTTGACAAAGCCGAACCCGGGCCACCCAAAACGTTGCTGCTGCCTGTCAACAAACAAAAGCAGAAATGGTGTTGTGAAAGGTGGGAGGAAAAAACCATCTCGCCTATACGCACGAGGATCGATGACGGTCGTGTTGATGATGACACTTACAATACGTTCCAAATGGGGAAAACAATTCCCACACCCAATCGGTTCGTCGCCACTGTCTGTTCGATGGATGGTGCGTTTTGTTGTGTTTTGTTTTTTTCTTTCTTCCTTCGCCCTCCTTTGGAATTGCTTGGAATATATTCATTATTATTTCTGGGTTATTGTCTTCATCGGTTGTGGTGAGAAATTTTATCGGAATTCCAATATTCCGCACGCACCAACCGTACGATGCAATCCACATCCAATTGAAATGGTTCCCTTTCGTTTTCGCCAATTGTTTTGTGTTGATATCTGTCTACAATTCAACCTGTTACGGTTCCGATTGGCTCAAAATTGCTTTCACACTACGTTCTTTCCATGAGCTGCAAAATAGAGTGCAGCACACATGGTGAACTGTATTGATACGGTGAGGAGCTTTTGTTGTTCGGTTGCAATTATTAAACTGTTGACGGTTCAATTCATACGTTTCTCATATTTATCCTCTTTTGGGATATGAACAACAGTAGCGAAAAATGTTTCACACCATGACATTCCAGCTGTGGGTTATTTATTTTTAATCATCGTCTAGCTGTAACAAGCACTTACACCCGTCAAACCTTGCTACTGAGTGACGTACTGCAACCTTTTCGTAAAATCGTACCCTTTCGTCAATCACTCAACGGTTTGACGACGAGGGAAAAGTGCAACCAATTCATCAAACATTCATGCAAAAATATCAATCCGATTGGTAAAGAAGGGCACATCACATATTCTTAACGATCGATCTATAACAAACGTCACAAAAGCAACTACAAAAAAAACTCTTCAAAGAAAAAGACGTTGATTAAGGCCAGAGTGAAAAAAGCGGATGGTTTAGAAAAGTGTCAAAACAAGCACCGGTCCACAAAGGAATCAACAATCACGATGGAAAATGATGGAAAGGCATAACCATTTCAAACCGTGCCGTATAATATTTCTTCCAAGCAAATAACGATAATGCAAAGGCCGGCCCGGTGGTGCATGTGAAAAACGCCGCCCGTCCACACGGCAAGGACCGGGTTCAAATCCCATCCGGACCGTCCCCCCGTAGCATGGACTGACTATCCTGCTACGTGGTAAAATAAGTCTTGATACGGCCAACCGAGCCGTTCTAACCGAGCAAAAAAAAAAAAACGATAATGCAACACCAAGTCAGTAACTGCTTTGCAATTGAGAAGGAAATGTTTTACCGCAACAGTACAAACAAAAACCCATAAATCTACGTAGTGGAGAAAAAAACACAACTCACCCAAGTGTAAAGAAAAAGTTGACTCCAAAAGGAAACGGCAACTCACAACACCAACCCAGATAATGAAGGTGACAAAATTTGTAATACCTTCTGGTGTCGCGTGTGAATATAAATGGCCTCACTTTCTTGCTACACTGCTGGTTTGTTTGGCCTTTGTTCCTTTGCAGAAGGCATACAGCAAGAAGTGATTGGTTTGTTTTGAGTCACTCTTTGATTTTAGGGTTTCGTTTTAGCGTGGCCACACACTTGCACTTCGGTTGTGAATGGAAAGCAAAAGTCATAAATAAAAAAAAACTTATATTTACCACTCGTTCGAATGTAGTAACCGAAACCGAGGTAAACTTTTTCAACCGGCATGACAGTTTTTAAAGTGGTTATCATCGTGTTACTTTGGTGAGTTTGGACTGTTTGATAACAGTGTGGGTAGATATTTTCAAAATCACACATCGCGGGATATGTTTTCTTTTTATGCATAGTAGTGTATAGATAAAGTTCAAATATAAATTTTATATTTAGCATCTCATATGATAGCAAGTCAATCCGTTTTCAAAATGGTTGTTTTATATCTAACGGTAAAATCTCATAAATTCGTTCTTTGGCCGTGGAAACCTTGAAGATAACTTGTTAAATGATCATGGCTAATGGATATGTTATTAAGTGATGTTACAAAAAACAAATTGTTGAAACAATTTCTATGCTGTTTTCTTTTACAATGGCACATAAATCAAATTAATAAAAATCATAAAAATATTGTTATGATGAAGACTATGATGGAGACGCCTGGTCTTTTTCAATAACTTTCTGTCTCTTTCTATTATAATGAAATTATTATTGAAGTTTGCTCTTAAATAAGAAACACAAATAAAACCATTTGTTCCGAATATCAACTTTTCGCTGATATAATTAAAATAAGTTATTCAAATCGAACAAACCAAGTACAATTCTTAAGCCAAGAACCGTACATTTTGATAGTGGACTCACCCTATAAAAAGGATCAAAAATACAATCAAAGGTAATTAAAACTATTTAGGAATAATATGTTTTCGATCCAATCTGTTTCGCTTTACATATATGTAGCTTTATATGTGCTTAACCGTCGAAATTGCGAATTGATTAAATTAAATTATCATGGCCAATGGCTCAATTATTCAATTATGTCACGAACAAGAAATTGTTGCAGCAGTTTCCATGCAATTCAAATAAATCTCTTCATGAAAATTATACATCATATTAAAAACTTAATTTAAAAAAATTGCTATAATGAAGACTATGATGGAGACGCCTGGTCTTTTTAAAAAGCTTTTTGACTCTTGATGGTTTAAGTAAATTATTAAATTATTATGTTAGAATACAAATAAAACCTTAGGTAAATTTATATTAAAATAAAACACCTACAACCTTGAAACTATTAACTAGAGAACAAAGCAAAACAAGAATATTCTAATAAATAGTGTTATACATATTTATAAAACTTAATAATGTTTTTTCGATCAATTAACAATTATATGGTCTATGTTTCAGAAATTTAACTAAACTGATCTAATCCAATTGCGATTCACTGCAGATTTCTATGTGGGCATATAATCCAAAATGGGAGAAAGATTGGTGAATTCGTTGTGTCCAACAGCAGGGCAACCAAAAAATTTTGGAATAGCATAGTATACCGCCAGAATTATGCCAAATTCTTTGGAAAATATTTAAGAAAATATATTAATCTCCTTGTAAAACAATTTCATAATACATAGTAAGGATTTTATAATTAAACACAAATTTACTTTTAGTATTAAATCACAACACAACAGCAACAGATTATTTTATCGATAATTAAGAGCGATTGCTTTTTCGACGATCTCTCAACACCTCATCGGTCCTGGTTGAATGTAGTTCGCATTATTTCATGACTAATTTCTTTTTTTTCGATTTTTGCATGAAAAACCATCTTCCAACTATACCTGAATGATGTCACAATCGGTTGACTGCTTTAATTTTCTACAATATCTTTCAGCGCTAACGCTCTCCGTGTACCTGAAACCATCTGGTCAACATGTTGTGAACAATATTTGTACAAATTCTAACAAATTATAAATCCCTTCCACTGCTAACCATTTACCGGGAAGCTCGGACAAATGCAGAACACGACAAGCTTTAACCCATTCACACAAGAAAGAGAAACCCTGCGCTGACAGTTACGGACCTTGTGCACGGTCCACCGAAAGGATCTCTCGACTATTATCTCACACAGCAGATCGCTACCTTACGCTTTCCATGAGAGTGGACAAAAAATTGATCAAAAAACATACAAATAAAGCTGGAAAAGCACACCCACACAACAAGAACAATAGTCCAGCAAATGAGAGCAACACTTCAGTGGAAATGAAAAAACAAAAAATTTAAAACGGAACAAGAATTGCTTCGCTGAAGGCCACCTTCCTCTAGATGCCAGCACACAAATAAATGAGACTGACCGGACACGAGCGTCCAGCGCGGTGTACTGCAGAATGGTGTATAGGGTGAAGCTGAGATATGAAGCCAAGTATCTTTCCGGTCTAACAGGCATGAAGGGAGCGAAGCGGAAAAAAAGGGAACGGCATCGTCCCGGTACGTTATCTGGGCGGAAAAATAATTGTACCTCAGGTGTTTGCAATTAACTTTGATACTTGTTTACCATTTTGCTCGACATGAGCGCGCACACTCCGCAGTGAAAATGGTCGTGTGGATCCCACGATCCTCGTGCTCCAAAGGTCCGCCAGCATATTGGTTTGGTCCGGTATGAAGCAGGCACCAACTGGCCACCATTCGTCGCGGCATGTGTAGCGCCTTTGCCGGAAGCAGAAAGAGACCGGGACGATAGCAGGACACACCTGCTGCTCATAAATCCAAACCCCGTGCCAGCGTCCAGCCGTGGCCAGCCTTACGGGATTTGAATTTGCATCCCGGACACCCGAGGTCCGTTCACGCGCTGTTTGTGCACACCCTGGTGTGCAGCAACAGTAAAAACACCACCGCTAAGGGAGGGTTTTTGATGCAACAACAGCAAAATCTGATTGGAATCTGTCGCTCCTTCATCGATGTCCTAGTGAGTGGTCTTTATACCCGTTGTTAGTCGCACCCGACCAAAACTACCCGTGCTGATCCTGAAGCGACACACGNAGGGAGGGTTTTTGATGCAACAACAGCAAAATCTGATTGGAATCTGTCGCTCCTTCATCGATGTCCTAGTGAGTGGTCTTTATACCCGTTGTTAGTCGCACCCGACCAAAACTACCCGTGCTGATCCTGAAGCGACACACGGGGTGTGTAATTTATTTCCGTTCCCACATTTGTTTCCCAGCTCTCAGTTCTCAAGGCTACTCGGTTCTTGCATCTTGCCCGACGTCCTGAACAAACGATCGACGACCAAACCGACCGGACAACAAACAAGCGGTGTAGCCGACATTGCAACAACGGCCGAAAAGGTACACATTAACCTTTCGCTATCGATTTATTATTCTTGGTTCGAGGCTGCGGGCACCGGACCGTGTGCTGCATACGCCCCTTTTTCCCGGACATACGTTCTTCAATTTTTCACCAACAGTTAGAATGGGTAGGAATTGGATATGGAATACACGGACGTGCAGTCGGTAGGACAATGACTGAGTGTCCCTCACCAGCACCGGCAAGGCCTCTCGCTGAGAGAAGGTAGTTGACGAGCTGACACCACCATCACCACCAAACAACATCTACCACCACCGTGTGTCGAAAGGCGTCGAAAGGCAAAAGGCTAAAAACAACTCTCATGGCAACAACACATTACGAGGGATTTTCCGGAACTGGTTTTTTCTGTTTTTCAGCGAGGACGCTTTCACCTTTCAGGCACAAGTTCACCACTCTCACCCCTCGGTATGGGTGGACAAAACCATACAATCACACAACCACACACAGACACACCTGCTATCATCCGGAAGTGTGGCCGGTAAGCCACAAAAACCAGCTCGTTTACATACGAAAAACATACTTTCTGTAGGGAAAACAACACAATCAATGTCTCTGGTTCGATGCGTTTTTTTTTTGTGCTCAGGCTTTTACTTCCTTCTATTTCTTCCTGAGCAGTTTGTATCTTGGAAGGAAAGAATGGTACTCCTAAGGGATGGTACACGCGCTCACTGCAAAAATATGGCCTAACACCGGTAAGGTATGAGGTCTGAGAAAAACCGTCACCTGCCACTACGAACGTCACGAAATTACTTTACCACTGCTGTCCACCATCAGTAATCCTACACCAATTCATTTAAGGGAGTAGTACACTGTGCAAGTTTTGAAAATATTGAATTGAGTCTACTTTATTGCAAACGTTCATTTCAGTCAACAGCAGAGGTAAATACGAATCAAACTGGATTTATTTTTACGTTACGGACGATACTGATATTTTAAATTAAAAATGATCTTCGGTGTAAGCTTTTTTATGGTATTTATTTCTTGTATCAAAATTGTAAATTAAGAGTAAAGTATACCAGGAGAAGCGATCGGGAGAGTTGAACAAAGAGTTGATCAAATCAAATTAAAAATACAATATTTTTATTTAAAACAACAAAATAAACAAATGTACTTAATTAATATAATACAAATAAAGTTATTTAAATAATTAAAAAACAAAACCTTTTTTAGAGCACCAAAAAGGTAATACTCCCTTAATAGAGCGGGTTGGCTCATCGAACCATGTACAACCCCATCCTGTTCCTTCTTTGCATGCCAGAGTTTCACCAAGTGGCTTTGTTTTTGTCATACGAGACGAATATTTTATTCGACTTTCGATCGCTCGACCACGCGAGATTATTGCTCGGGTGGTGCCGTAGTCTGGGACGGGCAGACCGTTATGGGCATGTGTCTTCGGGCGCATGGGTACGATTTGATTTGGAAGCACATTTG
Source organism: Anopheles longipalpis (assembly GCA_016170015.1). Classification (NCBI taxonomy): domain Eukaryota; kingdom Metazoa; phylum Arthropoda; class Insecta; order Diptera; family Culicidae; genus Anopheles; species Anopheles longipalpis. The sequence goes on along the minus strand of CM028103.1, from coordinate 22,606,720 downwards.
TCAACACAAACAAGTGCAATCAATGTCAAAAACATTCGTTCGCTTCACTGTGGACAGAATTTTCTAGCCACTGCAGTAAAGGGAAAAGTTGTTTTTGCTGCCCGTCCCAAAAATATCTGTGTTTGGATTTCTATTAGTGATTTTTTTTTTGCTACTACCATTCTCGGAAATAAGTAACTTTTAGTTTTTTTTGCTGGCTTCCAAAACATATTTCTCATGCCTCGTTTCCATTGGGCTTGGATGTAACGATTTTTGAGCAGCACTCGAGTATTAAAGTTTTGGCCCATAGCAAACATATTTCAAATATGCTTATCAGTTTTGTTGGCAATGATTGGTGTCACGCATCGTTGCTTGTTGTGCTTGGTGAAGTTTTCACTTTTTGTATTGACCGTCTCTAATAGAGTTCCCCTTAGAGCAGCATTCGTAGCATGGAAAAAGGAACTTTATTCATTACACAATAAGTATGTACGTTATTATTTTTTTTTTTAAATCCTGCCAAAATAGCAATCACCTAATTGTAGTAAAAAAGTTGTAATTTTTTCTTTGTGTTAGTGAATAAAAATGTTTTGTAACTCTAGTTGGATTAAAATTATCCATATTGAAACTTCCGTAGATATAAAATGATGAACTAAATTAAAATTTCATTTAGTGGTTTCATAGCTAATTGTATTAATCTGTTGAAGAAAAACAGCAGTATCAAAAAAGGGTTATATTCAACAACAAAAGACACACTAAAAACAGTAATTCAAAAAATAATATACTTAGCATTTGTTTTTCGTAAAAAGCGAAAATAAAATACAAATCAAAACGCATTGGAAGTCTTCTTCATAAAAACATTACAAAAGATTTTCACAGAACACATTTACACCCTTTGTTAATTATTACTTATTTATAGATTTTTCCATTTTCATTTTCCATGTTTTTGCGCGCTAATCCTAATATTCCTAATGGGATCGGCTTACGTTTGTTAAATAAAGCATTTGAAACAGTGACTAAATGGTCCCTGCAACACTTGAAGAGTCGCACCTTGCCGTTAGCATAATGGTTCATCTAAAACAATAGAAGCTAATCGTTCATTATAACTTTACCATCAACATAACGCTCTGTACGCTATTTCTGTTACGAGCGTTGGTCAGTTAAGCGGACTTGCAACTCATGCCCAACTCGTTGGCATTCATTTTTCTCCATCCCCTCCAGAGCACCGTTACATATTTTTCATTGTAATAATTTGTGCAAACCACCGGGAAGGATAAAATAGATTTAAAAACTCATTCACCCTCACCCGCCATGTAGCACCTTTGTTTCAAACAGAAAAGGTGCAGTTTGGATGCTCGCATGTAACTTCTGCATCCGATACTTACGAACGCGAGTGAGCTGGTCACATACACACACATATACACATTCCACGCAAATTGGCAATCTTTTTTTTCCTCGTGTGGCTTTTCCTTCCTAAGTGGCATCAGCTAATTCATGGCGTCCTTTTGCACGGTCGCACGGTACCATGCGAATAATGTTACTCACCGGTCGGTGGAATGTAAAGGTGCACCATAGTTACTTCATGCACCATCACCATGCATGTGAATGCCGTTTTCGCGTATTGTGTGTATGTGTGCATTTGGGGGTTTGTGCCAGTGCCGTTGGTGGTTGGCACTAGCAGAGCTACAGAGCAACGACACTTTGCCACGGGTTAGTATGTGGGATCTTCCCGGTGCTTCACGGGCCAGCTCCAAGTGTTGACCACATAGTTAACATTTTTGACTTCCCTTCAAACCGTGAAAGGTGAACGGAAAGTGGTCTGCGAAATTAGCCAAGCTCGACATTTGAGGCCGCATGCCAAAGTTTGCGAATTTGCTTGAGAACAGCAACTCGCGTGAACGAGTTTTGCAGGCAAAGGATGAAAAGTCACACTTGCGTTCCGTATAAGTTGTTATTAACTTAGATTTTTCATCGTGAAAATATTTCACTTAAACTAAAATATTTCTTTATTAAAAAATTTTCTAATGCATCTTGCTTTAAAATTTCTACTTAAAATTTCCCTTGCATGAGCTAAATACAAAACATTTTTACATCTTTAATTTCAACATTAAAGTGCACCATAGCAATCTCCCCTGCCCGGTTGTGCAAGAATTAACTCAATATCTCGCGGGAAGGGGGCGATTTTAACTTTTATTCAACCCCCCTTTTTCACACACATTTTCCATCTTCCACAAAACACAAAAGGTAAGTTTGGCTAAAGCTCGCCAGAAGCAAAGCAGCTCCAGTGCCCGTTGCAAAACAGCATGGGAATTTTATTGCAAACATTTGTTTTCCACCTTTCTTTTTGTAGCTTGTTTTATTTCTTTCTTTTAAATGTCGTTTTTTTACTTTTTATTCCTCCATCGAGTAGAGTCCCGTACCATGTTTAGCATCGTTAAGTATGTAGCGTGTATGTGTAGTGAACGAAAACAAACAAAAACATACACACGAAACTAAGCGAAATCCCAATCCCAACACGCAAAACACAACCCGGATCATACAAGGCTACTAACGCCCGAAGGTATGCAATCGTATGCAATTGGCAAAAAACGCTATCAGCCCCTCAGGTTGGCGTTGGCGTGGGGAACCATATGGGGGATGTGTGTGTGTTGCCTTTGCTGCTTTTCTGCTGCTTAAACACCAGCGCCACCACTATCACCGGCAGGGCTATTTTCTTTGATTGCGCGTTTATCTTTGCCACGTTTGATTGAAGTGAAATGATGTTTTAAAGCGTGTTTGCGCAAACATACAATTGAAATTCGTATCGGTATCCTTCAACCGTGTCCCTGAGCGGGGGAAAGCGAACATAAAAAACGCACACACACATAGAACCGATGCAACGGTTCCATTTTCTCTTATATATCAGCACAGGGAGAAAACCACCTTAACCTTTTCTTTCTCTTTGATCCACATTTTGCTAGAATATGGCACACGGTGACCCCTTTCCGTTTCCGTGCCCGGCTTCTTCTAATGACGCACAGTCAAACAGACAGACATGTGGGAATTCGATTTTCGCGACTCTCCTCTGTTTATGCATTTCTTTGTTTGTTTGTTCGCTTTCTACACGTCCAGCATGCTGCTTTTGATATGCACACAGCAGGACAGCAGGCAAGCTGTGCCGTGCAATCTTCGGTAGCATTTCGGTGTGCTTTTATCCGTTTTCTGTTTGTTTGTTCGTTTTTGCCGAGACACACGGTTGGACGCGTGCTGACGATAACGGCACTTAGAAGGACCAAGCCAGACGTACGTTTTATGTTTGTACAGCGATTTGTCTTCGATTGTTTCGTTCGATTTTCTAAAAGCGATACGATTTGTGACGATTTGATGAGTAATGGAGCAGTGAACAAATTTACTATTCACGATGGCACGAATGCGGTAAACGTTTTCCGATGAAAGAAGCAGAGAGAGAGAGAAAGAGAGAGAGAAAAAAAGAAGAAAAAGAGGAAGCGATTCCATCAACCTTCTGTCAAACTATATCGCTTTCGATCGTCAGCACCTTTTTACGAGATTGAGCCATTTAGTGCCACCCTTCGGCAAATCTTTTCCTTCGCGATGATAAAAACTTTTCACCAAACATAACTTATTTTATGCTAAGCTTTCAACCACCCATGCCCCCTTGTTGTCGCATCCCATACGATGCCTTTCAATCAAGCCACCGGGTGAAGTGACGCGTTCCAGCAAAGACGAACCATAAAATGGTACTTTCAGATGAAAATTTATTGCGAGCAATGAGAGGCAAATCGTTCTACGGTACAGTGTTCTACTCGTACAGGTAGAATGGCAGATAGCGAATAGGAATAGTGCCGCTAGATGGGCTAGGCCATAGATCTTCATAACTGTCCCACACCCGCTCCGATCGGTGTACGTGAACGATTATTGCCTCCATCATCACGAACGTCTCCCGCCGTATGCATTTGGTCGCGTTTGCTGTTTTTTTTCTCTCTCTTTTTTCCCTTACCAAACCCACCCCGAATCGGAAGAACTTTGAGCATCGTTAGTTATCTTTCCGGTTCGTCGTCGTCTTGTTTGAGGCGAGAAAAAAAAAGCGTACCGAATGTGGAGACGCATCGTTTCCAACAAGCGAATGTGCCAATTTTGAAGCATCGCCGTGTAAATTGTAGTAATTTTTCTTACCTATTCACTGGGCCCGGTACCGATGATCGTACCGCTGCAGCACGACCATGTATGTGGCTGTCCCTAACTGAAAATATGTGCTAATGGGATGTAATCCGTATGTCTGGTGCAACGATTTGTCAAAGTTTAAACCTCCAACCATTTGACTCACACCGTAAGCAGTGTGGGGATGCCATGCAGGGTAAATCGAAGAACTCGAAGTAGGAAACGCAAATGGCTCCTGGAGAATGAGGGTTTGCTCGCTAATCCCTGCACGAACATCAACGAGAAATGAACGCCCATGTGATGAGGTGGGCCGGCCGGTACACGGGCAAAATCAGCGGCCATGATTGAGGAGACATTGGCTTTCGGGATGAAAAATGTAAACGACAACATTCCGGCCCCGTTTTGCGAGCGAGCGAACAAAAAGTGGCTAGAAATTCTTCCGTAGATGCTGCTTACCGTTTCCGACGTGTCATTGCCATCCTGGCGGCTTCTCAGGGAATTTCTTGCAGATCAACATTCACCAGCGAGCTGAGGATGGTGGTTTACTGTGGTGTAAAGGGACACGGAAGGAAAGGGAGGAAATTTATTCATCTATGCTTGATGGGTTTTCCACCGCCTTTTCCCCACGATACGTCTCTCATTTTTGTTTCCCCCTTTGTGTGAGATTTATTTGCCATTTCTTTAGGATAAACAGGTTATGCTTATGCTGGTAAGGAATGCCATAAGTACCACGGATTAGAAAAGATGCTTGCAGCCATTTAAACCATAGCAATGTTAATGTTTTGTGTAAAAAGTTTGCAATAAAAATGATTTAATTCTTATAAAAGATTGCTTTTAAAATTATCTTTTTGGAAGCTACAGTGTTTTAGTAGTTCATCAAACAAACGAAAATTTTTCGAAGTGTTGCTAGAAATGCTTTTGATTAGTTTAAAATAATCGTCACCTTGATAGATGACAATGGATGAAGGCATAAACGAAAGGCTTTAGCGAAAGCAGCCTCAAGAAAAAGATGCTTTCGTGAGTCGTATTGTATGATTTCAGAGATTTGTTCGATACAGTATGATTCCTCCAAATTCCTCGTTGAAAAGAAATTAGATCGTCTAAGTGTGCGAAATCACCATTTGCAGGATCATTCTCTAAAATCTACAAAATAGCATTTTTAACTGTTGAGCTAGTCAATTAGTTGTTATATAGTTTGATCATTTTTTAAATCATTTGTTGCCTACCTTCACGCGTTTTAACTGTCACATTGTAGGGAAAAATAAACATTAATTTTTCTATTTTTCATCCACTTATGTTGAATTTTAAATTAATTAAACTTATACTTATATTTTGCTCAAATTCATGCCTAAAACTGAAAACAATTTTTTTTACTAAAAGTGGATCTTTTCCAAAAGTGGAAAAGTGGAAGAATAAAAAATGAGAAAAAACATTTTTGAAAGAAAAACTAACTTTCTACTTTCCATTATTTTACCATATTCACTAAGCTTATCTTATCATCCTTCCCCATCATCGCATTGCTTAAAGTATGGTTTCCTAATCTTTTTAACCATCCGCAAAACATTGCAAAACAATTGCGATGAATAAATCAAATAGTCTAAATCCTTGCTCTCATCTTGAAAACTTTTTTACGACAAACGTGCCTGATTTACCTCCCCCATTATATCAACAGTTCCCACACACACACGTCCGCGAACCTGTGCCACCAAATGGGGAAAGAAAGAAATCAAAAGCTTCACAAATCTGAGCAAAACGAAAAATAAAGAAACATTTTCCTTCAAATGGCACCATCTAAATCACACTTTCAAAACTCACGAGACACAGAGACTTAAAGCAATGTCACAAACATCATTTGCCACCTACTTCTTCTATGCACACACACACACAAGCCATTCGTTGGGATATTGAAAAATGAAAAAAATATGTTACCAAACATACATGGCGCACGCACACACAGTGGCGGAAAGCACAAAACAACAAATAACGCCTATGGCAGCACAAATCATAGCCGGCGAATTATTTGATGGATTCTGCTTTATTATTGTTATTTTCAATTTTTCCCTCGCGGGCATCAATATTTCCTATATGGTGTGCTTTCTGTGATGACTCTGCCACCGGTTACCTCACGGTTTGGTCGCGTTTGGCAATAATGTTATTTCTACCACCAGGCACCACTTTGCTCTTTTTTCCTCTCCTTCTTTCTCTCTCTCTCTATCTCTTTTTATGTAGAAACTTTGATTTGTTCGATTGGTTTTCCAGCTAGGAAGAAAGCAACATACAGCGCCACCCGTAACAAAACATACTTCACAACACAAATAGCTGGAACCAATAGATGCTCCGTAGCCGTAGCTTCCAGCTACTAAAGACATGGACACTAAAAAAAAGGTATGGCGGAGACGCGTCAAAAGGCTTTCTTTAATGCCATTTCTACAGAAACTCCAATCATGCCACCTTAGCGAGCAAAGAGACCCTGGATGGTGTCGATTATATGTTGCACACTCGTCCACATACATGCACCATGCTAACACTTGTGTCACGCACTTACGCACGACATCCTTCCCAGCCGCACCAGTTAGCATCAACGAAAAAGCGTAGCAAGAATTCATTCGTACGCCCAGAAGAAAAAAACATCTTTTTTGAGTGCCACTCGAGACGGTACACGGAGTATTTTTGCCCTCGTTTTTTTTTGTGTGTTATTACCTACACACTGCAACAGGAGCACCAGCGGCAATCGGTTTACAACACGATGGGTTTCGATCGGTGTTCGTATCCACGCAACCACGTGGTCATGGCATCNTCTCTTTTTATGTAGAAACTTTGATTTGTTGTACTTCGTTTGTTCGATTGGTTTTCCAGCTAGGAAGAAAGCAACATACAGCGCCACCCGTAACAAAACATACTTCACAACACAAATAGCTGGAACCAATAGATGCTCCGTAGCCGTAGCTTCCAGCTACTAAAGACATGGACACTAAAAAAAGGTATGGCGGAGACGCGTCAAAAGGCTTTCTTTAATGCCATTTCTACAGAAACTCCAATCATGCCACCTTAGCGGGCAAAGAGACCCTGGATGGTGTCGATTATATGTTGCACACTCATGCACATACACGCACCATGCTAACACTTGTGTCACGTACTTACGCACGACATCCTTCCCAGCCGCACCAGTTAGCATCAACGAAAAAGCGTAGCAAAAATTCATTCGTACGCCCAGAAGAAAAAAACATCTTTTTTGAGTGCCACTCGAGACGGTACACGGAGTATTTTTGCCCTCGTTTTTTTTTTGTGTGTTATTACCTACACACTGCAACAGGAGCACCAGCGGCAATCGGTTTACAACACGATGGGTTTCGATCGGTGTTCGTATCCACGCAACCACGTGGTCATGGCATCGTGCCAAGCGTGAGCAACAAACCCGGGGCGCATCATCCTTACCATCGTCATCATCGACAAACGATCGATGTTCGTTTCGAGTACTGAAATGTGATTTATGATTTATTGGAGCGCGATAAAACGCAAACCCCCCCGTACCATTCGTTCGCCCACTGCACGCGGTAAGATGGTTCTACTTCCACCACGTACATGGGACCATCGGGTACCATCGCACAACATACGACCTACACGGACAATTGAACCGTTGCTTCCATTCATACCGTGTACCATCCCCTGCGCGGGAAAATAGATGATGTGTTGTAATAAATTTACATATTTATGAAAATCAACGCTAGCTTTCAAATGTAAATATAACGTCGGCGTGATTAATCCACCCCGTGGTAAAGCGGTATAACCAGTTGCCACCGGTAGCTGTGGGAAAGGGGGAAGTGTGGGGAGGGCAAGAAAAAAGGGAATGGATGTCAGTCAGATTTTCCCCACCGCTCTCGTGATCGGTGTTCTGAATACTTGTTCCTCAATTCACTTTCCACTTCAGCACATGAGCACAGTGTGTGCCGAAAAGTTGAGCATCAGCATGGGAAAGTAAACACAACACTTTGGGGTAAACAAGAGATTAATTTAATAAAAAGTCTAACTAAAACTCTCTTCGGTGACTTCACAGCATTTTGAGCGTCTTCAAAACATGAAAGCAAAAATATTTATATTATCATAAAAATCGTAAGTTAGTAGTTGGTGCCTTGACTAGGATCCAGGATTTTGTACATAAAGTGATATTTAATTTAAGAGACTCGATTGGAACGAAATCATATGTTATTATTCGGATATTTACAAAATAAATTTTTTAATGCTCAACAATAATTTTTTAATTAATTGGTACGTGTTATACATAAATCAAAATCATACTACGACATTCTGTGTAAATGTTTTATTTCTAGCTTAATAATCATAACCCAAACCGTCCCGACTCCCACTCTTGTCACACCCACTCTCAAGCAAAACACATATGCAAAAAAAAAAAACAAAAAGTGCAAAAGAGTTTACACAGTGCTCTGCACAGCTGTCCACAATTTATCCGCAAATTAGTTTGCTCAAGGATGACTTCACCATCCATCCGTGTTGGGGTTTATTTTCCACCTATCATCACCACCCCCCCGCAACCACAACACAGACACACGCCGGTGACAGTGAGCTGGGATGGGATTATGAAAATTGGCCAACCGATGCGAACGTACTGTTTGCATCAATCAGATTTTCTGACCGTCGCTGGGTAAATATTTAGCTAACGCTTAATTTAGACCCCGGCTGCTTAAAGATCGGTCATTTGGCTGTATGTGTGTATGTGATATGCATCCGTTGCACTATTTATGCACCACGGACTGCACGTGGTGTGGTGTGAGTTGGATGTGAAGGGCAATTTCCACACGTGTGGAAATCCACGTTGATATAGGATTATGGGAAAAGGGTTACATAAAAATACCACAAAACACAGTGAGCGGGTTGCATATTGATTGATTTTGGGTTTGCATAATGAATTTATAAGTAAATATTTATATTGCCCGCCCAATGCACCTTCGTCATAAACTATCAAAACATTATAATTATATAATTGATAAATAAATGAGTAAGCATCAACGGATGCGATCTTTACGGAAGATGAATGTTAAAAAAGAAATAAATTATTTTGCGAGTTTTTAGATGAAACTGTTAAAACATGAAATGTCGAAGTTATGAAAAAAAACAATTAATCTTTTCCTAAAATCCCAGTTGGGTGGTTGCTTCAAATGTTAGAGATTGCTAATAATGTCATTCAGGGTCATTCAGGGGGAAAAGATTTGTTTCTGTATCGAAAATTGTGCAACGACCACAAAACAATGATTTTGCAACGCTCCAACAAACATTGACTTCAACGTGTTTAACTAACTAAAAAATTCCTATCAATTCTCATTGAGCACCGTAGCTCAAAACACCCAATCATATCGCTCATATAACGAAGTTATTTACCTTCCGGTACCGGTGGATCCGTTAGCCCGCACGACAACAACCAAAACACAGCAACCACCAATGGTTGCTGTCATCTTTCCAGTGTCTTCTTCATGGCCCGCGAGCGATGTAAGCAATCAGCAATATCTTAATGAAATTTCTCACCACGCCCGACCAACAAACGGGCCGGACCACATGGGTCCAAAACAAAACAACAAAAAACAATAGCACAGAAAAATATGAGCCCGAAACAGTACGGCCTGGATTCGTGGTCCTTCAGGCTTGGTCCTGTTTGTCCTACCCTACGGCTCTGTTTGTAATCAATCAAGCAAAATCGGTCACCTTCGCACGGTACCCAAGGTTTGGCAAAAAGAAACGTGAAAAAGAAAAATTTCCTCAACCAACGAGCAGGATGACAATCAGGATCAAAATTGGACAAAACAACAGTTTTTGCCGTCGTGAATGTGTGACCTAACCTTACTTCTCAAGGTGGTAAAAATCCTATTTTTGGCAAGCCCTGTCGCAGCTGATAGACTAACACGGTAACGAGGCCACCTAGTACAATGGTGTAGACATGCTCAAACATAGCCACACACCTGTCCCGTGTGAAGGTACACCCCGTATACCGTAATCGGGGAAAAGAAGTAATTTGATTCCGGCTCACAAGAACGCGCTAACTACCCTCAACAACGGGGACACTAACTAGTGGCTGCTCCAAAAATTGACGCCTTCCATCGAGGACGCCCTATGTATGTAATACGAACTGCTGACAACTTCGCTCCAAGGACATATCCCTATGGACCGTTCCATCCTACACCGCAAGACATACGAAGACACACACACACAGAATAGAAAGCGCTTCCCCCATCCAAACTCGAACGCTTCCGGGGTAATCACATACGGGCGGATTCCTAATAAAATATAAATCGTATTATGATTAATCGATGTTTGCTCGTTGTTCAACCTGTCAAACAAGCCGAACGCGTAAACACTCCACACCAAACGCAACCCCAAACCAAATCCGATCCAAACACACGATGATTGCAATCCACCGTACATGTGAACCATTCCAGTGGTTCTCACACATGACCACCCGCAACCATGGCCAAACGCAAAACGCGAAAGCTATTTCAGGAATGATCTACTACAACCGCACGCATGCCATATGGATTGTGATTTGCCGGTCGGCAAAGTAGGGGAGCAATGCAATCAAAAGAGCACGTAAGTATAAATATGTATATTAGCGTCACGCGGTACGATAATTTTTGTCCGCACCGATCGCGTTTCAGGACGTTTCTTTTGCGCCGTAAAATGAAAGCTTTGAACAAGGCGAATACTTGGACACAATCGTCTTTTCGGATGAATAAGCAAATAGTAAAAACTATTTGACGATGAGTTGCTAATGATGTGTTTTACGAACGAAACACAAGCTTCGTATCGATTAAGAAAGCTACTAAAAAATACTTTCAATTGTCGAAACGCCTAACGGTATGCAATTGTTTGACAAAACAGGATGGTAAGATGGAAAGAAACAGTAGAAATCGAAAAACTGTTTCAAATATTGCATTTTTGAAAATGTTTTTTATTACTTATTGCATTTCCCTTTTTTCAGATTTGATACGTTACGATGGTTTTGATACTGACTTTTGTTCGTTTTGTTCTAAGGTATGCTAAGGTATACTAGTATTTTGAATTTATTTTTTTAGGCTTTTTAACAGTAAAAAAATCTGTTTAAATTTTCACATAAATTATCTTAGATCATATATCAAAGGATGGAATCAAAAGCCTTCATATTACACTGACTGAATGGTCATTTGCAGCGTATTGAAATGGCTTCGTAGAAAGAGCGTGATTATGAAGAAAGATTCCACGATGTGGACCATCTTCTATGGTGCTTCGTCATGTTTGTAACCGCTAAATCTTGCATTTTTGACCGGAGCTCGGAAGCCCCTTGAAGATGTCAAAGATTTTGCTGGAGATTTTTCTATTCGTACTTGTCCTCAATCTTTTCTAATGTTCCTCAATCTTTATTGCCCTTTAGGAAGATCATCGCTAAAGTACTGGTCGGTGGTTTGATCTCCCTTAGCTAGGACTCATATTTATCGCATTGAACGAGTGCCGAGGTCTTCAACCAACTTTGCATTATGCTAGGTGCTTCTCTGAACTCCCTTGTTATGAAGATAGGTGTATTGTATTGATGCCCTTACATTGCTTTTTTATCCTCTTCTATGTTCCCTCTGTTAACAACCTCTGTTACTTATCCCTTAATGTCACACCTCAATCGTAAGTAAAGACCCTCTGCCGGATGCAGTTCGTACATTTAATTCCTTGTCTCATCTTTTTGACATCCACCTCTCCTTATCCTCCTTATGTTAAAATAAAAATAATTAACATAAACGAAATAGTTGTTAAAACAAAAGTAGTAAATGAGATAGTTAAATAAACAGGTAAACAATGTAAAGTTCAATGTAAATGTTCTACAGCACTAAATACCAGTTTTAAAATTCAAAGCAATACTTCTTATTTAATTAATTAATACAACTTTATTATATACTACTGCCATCAATCTTCAAAGCAATAAATACACATTCACAACAACAACAAAAAACCACCTTTGATGACTGATGAGCTGTGCCAATGTAAAAAGCTCACTACTAAATCGATACCTGTATAACCCTACTGGCCTCTATGAATGGTCCTACCGCAAAAAGGCATTAAACCAGCATTCGGTTTTTTCCCCTCCCAACAAAACCTCACATTTCTGCGGTTAAAAGCATTGCACTCGTATGCAGCTCACACAGCTATTGAAAGGTTTGGTTTTTTGTTCGATTTGCTATTAGCTTCTTTTCACAACAGCATATGAATTCCGATGGGTGATTCTAATGAATAGAATTATTACTATTGATTACTAATTAATCACTCAAACGGTGTTCAGGCATACACTATGCCATTGTACGCTGGACGTACCGTTGAGATGAGGAAAATAAATCGTTTTTCGCTTTGTGTTGTAGTCCTTTATACCTTTTAGTTTTTCCGCTTTTACCTCACCATATGTAGGTGTATGATTGAATGGTTTTAGTTTGTTTGNCTCAAACGGTGTTCAGGCATACACTATGCCATTGTACGCTGGACGTACCGTTGAGATGAGGAAAATAAATCGTTTTTCGCTTTGTGTTGTAGTCCTTTATACCTTTTAGTTTTTCCGCTTTTACCTCACCATATGTAGGTGAATGATTGAATGGTTTTAGTTTGTTTGGTGTTTATTATTAAAAATTCTTTTGTACGTCGATCTGCAAAACAGAAAACTTTTTTTTCAATAAAATATGTTGAAATAAATAAAAAAATATTTCTAATGTTTATCTACTTTCATCAACAAATCCAGTACCATTTTACCAGTTTTCTTCGCAAACCAAACTAATGAGATGAAACCTCGACCATTTTGAATGTACACATGTACAAGTTAATTCTGTCTCGTTTGATTAATGTTTGCTTAAGGTCAGTTTGGTTAAACCACTCGGTGTGATAAAACTTTCACAAGCACCACACACACAAACATGGCCCATGCTTTCTATCGGTTTGATTTGATGTGTTTTTTTTTCTATGGTAACACAGATTTCGGGAAAGCATGCGTGTGTGTGTTTCTCTTCCTTCCGGTTTCCCGCACAGCAGCAGCATTCGGTGGTCATGTTTATGTTTCAATCATTAATTCACCTCAATCACCAGAAGCCAATGCTAAATCATTCAGTTCAAATGGCATTACACAAACCAATCCATTAGTTGGCAATCTGAAAAATTCCTACGCCTATATGGAGACCACACTCACGCACACGGGGTATTGCAATGGTTTCATACACCCCTTCAATCACTGCATATTTCTCTCGCTTAACCAACAGTTATTACGTTGGACGTATGTTTGTTGCTATTGCATTTTTAATCATGAAACTATACTTTTTACCCCTGTTAAACGGAATTGTGACAGATGTGGGGTTAAATTATTAGTTCCATTTCCAACAGAAAAAAGTAACCCTTAATTCCAGCTTTTAAATAATCAAACTGAATAAAAACAAATATAACACAAAAGGCAGCCAGATACATCAAAGTTCGCCTCTGATGCAGTTATTTCATAAAGGCAGTAATTAATTGATTGATAATTAAAAAAATACTAATACATCGATTCACATTCATTTTTTTTATAGGTAATGAATAATGATTCATGAATAATATCCAATGCACATCGCTGGAATTATTTAATAGAATATAATATTCCGTTTATTGATTATTAATCGTGTAATGGATATTCACGCTAAGTAAAGCACGTGGAATTTCAAATAATTTTTAAAACACAAATGATTTTAATTTTAATAAGAAAAACTGCTTCTATGAGCTTTCATCAGACTTTAAGATAAAAAATTAACCTTGAAATCAAAAATACAAAATCCTTTCCAAAAGCTACGCTTGTTTGTAAGCGTAGGTCAACAAAGGGCTTCCACTACCAAACACATTGATAAAGCTACCTTCGATGCACCTAAATTATCCTAACAAACAACATCCGTCAATCACCGCCGAAATCGATCACATCAATCCGGTGGAGCAAGAGTGTCTAGCTAAAGTAAAAGCCATCGTAAGCTGGCCACCATCTTTCGCCATGCTGCTTGACAGCCTACTCGGAATGGCGCGACCACTTGCTCAACCCCCCACCAACCTCACACAGCAATAACAGACGCTCTACCTTTAACCCCGAGTGCTTTAACCCTTAATAGAGCGGTCCATTAGCGGAAGCTGTCGGTATATCGAACCAATCTAACCAGCAATTGTGGAACTGGCGAAGGATAAGAAGGCGAAATTTTTAGCCCTTTTTTGGAGGATTTTCCAATGGCAAACCATTGACAATACGCTGCAGAAGGTAATGATAATCCTCACACAGAAAAAATACAGGAATCCCCGCTACAACCCAAAAGGTTTAAGCGTCGCCACAGGAACATGCGACCGTCAGCGTGGGAAGAAAAATAACATCAAATTTCAATTTCTCAATCAAACTAAATTGACTTTAACAATGACACTTACTTGTAACGGTACCAGCGTCAGATACTGCCTCCCATTCATGGTTTGTTCCCTTTTTCCCGAGAGCCAGGAAACTAAACACGGTTAGGTGCCCTCTCGCTAAGATCTGTGTTCAGAGGTTTTGTGCTTTTTTTCTTCTTTCCTCTTTCTTTGGCAACGGTGCTGATCGTCGATGTTGGAAGGAAAATGATGATAAGGGAGGTAGCTTAAGGAACAGTCCATTGAATTACCACGACAGGCGTCCAGGCCCATTTCAACCCGTGCCGTTTTACTTTCCGGATGGATCGCTTCAACCATCGCGATCAGCCAACCGAGTAGACGGGGAAACTTCCATTCCGAAGGAAGAAGGAAAAGAAGTGACTTACTTAGTAAGGCAACCGAGCGGCTGAAGCAGAAAGCAAAATAAGCAGCGCCAGCCAATGAGGAAGCGCTGGCAGGCGAAGGACACCAGAATACAACCTTCATCGTCATCATCATCGTCCTTTCTACGAAATTTTTGTTCGTTTTTTTTTAAACAACTTCAACAAACTCGCTTAAGGAATGTTGCTTTTAGGAAGAGGTTTGTCTCCCAATATACCACACTTACGCCCTGTCTATTTCATCAGTTTTCTTTTTGCTTTTGCTGCGGTCCTTAACTGGTAGTTTGGTATGAATGTGGTGTTAAATCCCCTCATAATCACTTTCTTTGTGACACGGGCGGGCACAATTTAAAGGAACGTTAGTTTTCATCCCTTTGAAAGCAAAAGAAAAAAAGAACCAACTAGGTTCCCGGTTCCTGAAGCTATTATGCCGGGAGGTAGTATTATGTAGAGAGACAGCTAAAAAGCGAAATGACAAAAAAAAGATTCTCTCAGTACGATGTATAGGGCGGTCAGCATGAGAAAATAGAGGAAAATTGGACAGAACTGGTAAAGGCTGATGTTCTGCGTGAAGTTCCCATTGACCGAATGGGAACACTAATGAAGATGTGTTCTCTTCAGTGTCTATTAATAAATAAACGAGTTGTCCCTTCGTTCGTTATGCTTTAACCGAATGATTGTGTTGTGTAGGGAAAAAGGAATAGCTAGATTTGAATCAAAAAGGAAAAACAACGAACATATTATGCAAATTAATTTGCTAGAAATATTTTTAAACAGTTCATGAAACATACCTGATAATGGAATATTAAAAAAAAGTTTCTCTAAAAAACAATGCAAAACATATCAATACGGCCAGGCAGTTCTACCTGAATAAAAAAAAATGCAAAACATGTAGAAACGTGTAGCGCTTTGTTTCATAACCGGAAAATTAGTTAATATTCTTTGATATATCTATTTTCTCTTATTCCATTTTACTATAATAGATAGATAGAGAACAATAGATTCTTTTATTTCTTTTTTCTTTAGATTCTTTAGAAAACTGGCTACCAAAGGATATTACATTCGATTTTTTTTTGCATTTTTCGATATATTTTTGCTGTTTCGGGTCAATTAGCAACGACTTCTCAACATATTTAAGTCTAAAATTGTTGAAATGCGGTTGATAAACAAGCGTAAAACTTTCGCTTTTAGCAGCTCGACAAGCAAACGTACATACTTTGGGACGGTCTAATCAGGTTGAAGCACTTGCCAACTCTTAACATGTAGCGGGAAATATCACAATATTGTTAACAAAACACAATAAACAAAACGATCATTCGCGGTATAAGCATCCTGAGATTGCCTCCAAAGCCTGAATAACCATTGTGAAAACACAAGCATTTAATTCGTCTACAAACCAGACTACAAAATCTGAAACCATCCATCGTATCTCTCTTGTCGAGTTAGAAATGGAGGTAATGGTAGCTTTTAATGCCACTTTCCTGCCCTCTACCATCTACCTTCTGGTTATTTTACCACCGTAGTCATCGATCCTCTCCTCGTAATCCAACATTTCGACCAACCAGAGAGATTACTTTAAAAAATCCATCGTAAAACTGATCACTGCAGAAATTTAGTCTCCGTACAACCCTTTGAAGTGACTAACATTTCAATTCCCAATTTTAGTGTTTCAGAAAATCCGCTGAGTACGAAGATTCAACCCGCGCTTTCACCTGCAGCTTCAAACAAAAGCGTGAAACACACAAAAAAAAAACTTCTAAAAAATCACACAAAGTACCATGGTTTGTAATGTTGGTTCTTCACAAAGCAAGCATTTCAAAGCTCTCGGGCGCAAGTATGAACTTTTGCTTATATGCGTGTATAGAATAAAGCGTAAACTTTCCACACCACACATAACCACGGTGATTGTCCCCATGCATGATTTTTTTCAAAAGGTTTAACACCGGAATTTGTGTGGCTTTTGTGCGCGTATGCATCCGTCTACCTGGTTATGCAAAAATCTGTGCCACAGCTATGCAGCGACGAAAACCCGAACCCAGAAAAGCCGTATGAATAGAAAGTGACAGCGAAAAACCCCGTTTCCGGTTTCATAAAACCAAGCCTCGGACACAGCAAGGAATCGGAGCACCTTTTGGGTCAAGGAGCATTAGTTCTGAAAAAACCCCTCGCTCGTGGCCTGCTACAGACGGCTCCCGTTTGGGTCATATTTGAGATTTTTCTTTCGTATCTGGGAACTTCCATTCTGGTAGATGATGACTTTTCTCGTGTACGTTTTTCTTGTTTTTTTTTTATATTCTTTGCTCTAGTTCTGGACATGTTGTCCTATCCACCGAGTACCGAGTGTAGCCTGTGTGTGTCTACGTTTGAGCGAAACGAGGACAAACTTTAGCAAGCGGGTGCAAATATTAGACTAAAGCTAGCCTAATAAGGAACTTTGCCACCCTTCTAGCACGCGTTTCGCTAAACAGAAGAAACAAATTCTCCTTAACTGTCTACAGAACCATTGCAGCTTTTCAGGACATGGGACGCAATTCTTGTGTAAAGCCACGACATACGTACACAGAAGATCCCGGAAGCCGGATTCTTTTCTGTGGCATACCGCACACTTGCAACATACACTCACATGCCGGCTCCGTCCGGTTTCTTTAACTTCTTCAACCAAACATGTATAAACATTCACACACACATACACACGTGAGAAAAAGAGGATAATCTAGACGCTCTTTATCCTTTCCTGGGCTAGTGCCAAAAAAAGCCGGAAAACCGTCCATACAAACAGGAGCAGGAAACGAGGTGAGCGTGTGAACCGAACGCGTGGCATTTACTTGTGCCGGGCCGATTTTCAAACGAGTGAAAAGGTTGAAGGATAATTCCATACCACTTGTCCTTTTGCCATCCTCAACGTGCTACACAAACCCCCTTAAGACAAGCGTACCAAATCTAACCCAACTGAAGTCAGTCTGAAAGCGCCCGTTCGTGGGGGATGTTTCTTCTTTCATTTTTTTCTGTTATTTTTCCCTACTGCTGAGCTCCTTTTAAGAGGTGTTGTTTAGACTCCACTATCTTGATTTTTTAATGATGCAGCACTATTTTTGCTGCCCCAGCGGTTAGTGCGCAAAATTTTAGGTCCTGGTTAAATATTTGATGCTGTACCGTTGGTGAAGTTTCTGCCTTCTAAGCGATAGGCGAAAATTGTTATCTCGCATCAATTGTAAATATTTGCTGCTAAACGGGTCGGTTTTTGGGGTTTGTCGGGTTTGGCGTTTGTTTTTCTGTTTTTTTTTGTTTCTCCTTTGATGCGTCAGACGTTCGTACGTTGTAATGTTGTTTGTGTAATAAAACATGCAAACGGACCGATTCTAGACTCCCCGAAGGATTTAACCCCGTACAGTGAAGCCTTTATAGCCTTTCGTTATTAATTATCCAAGATGGTTAATTTTTTACACACTTATCATTGGGAAGTATAATTTCTTGTGACCCAAAAATGCTATCAGCAATATTTATTTATCATTTTAAAACAAAGAATGGACATCGGTATGTCTATATTGAAGATATTATAGAAATAAAAACTTCACCTGGAATCTAAACGAAAAAACAAGAAGAATTTTAAAATCAAACCATGCGATCTAGTCAATAAATATTCGCAAATAAGACGAATTTAATGTGCTTATTCATATGATACAATCATTCCATCCAGATATATGTACATAAAAACCGTCCACATACACATAATGGGCGCTGATTAACGACAACCTACAAAACTACCAAACCATTCGAAGTAGCAACACTTTGCACCAAAAATCCACCGCGCTTTAACAAAACAAAACAAAAAAAAACATTTGCTTCAAAAGTAGCAGAAGCTAAGGAAAGAATGTTAAAACCCTTTAAGGCATAAACCCCCTCGTGAACTTTCGCCTTTCGCACAACGATCCTGTAAATCAAAGCTTAATTGCCGTCTTAATCGTTTGCACATAATGAAAACAACTCTCATGTTTCGTCACGTATTTCGTCGCGTATTGTGCTGGTGAAGCCACATCAGCTTGCCTTCTGTCGCGACGGATTGCGAAACCTGTGTCGTGTCGTGTTTGTATTATATGTGGCACCGCACCATAACATGCTGTACCATGAAGGTTGAGCGATAGAGCAAGCTACATATGGGAATGGTTTAGTGTAAAAAAAAAAACAAACTTTAGCGATCAAAACATTAATCGTTCAAGTCGTTGTACACCAGAAGCCAAAATGGGGTAAATGTTCCATCCCTCGCATATATTCTTGCGCAGTGTGTGATCGTTGCTGTTGTAAATTATCAAGAGTTAGTCTTTCAAATAATTTAATCACCACACAGTACGTGCTGTGGTGTTTATTTTTATAGAGAACAAAAAAATAGATACACTCATTTACTATGATAAAACCGGTTAGCGATTACACAAAGTTTTAAAAAGAAATGTTTTTTTTTAAATAATGATAATGAAAGCGAAGCAAAGAAGGTCCGATGTACAAATAGTCAAAAATAGGAATAATTATAACATCCTCGATGGCTTAAAATCGGGCTGAAGTAAGTACAATATTTCTATCTTTTTTAAATTATTTTTTTATAGACGCTTTGGGCATATCTGGGCTGTCATTTGCCTTGACAATGGTTCTAATGCATTATTTCCTTGTATTTTGCCTTGTTCGAATAGTTTACATAATTTGACAATATTGTGAAACATATGATAAAAGGTTTTTTATTATTTTGTTTTAATATGTCCTCATTGTCAATATTTAATATTGCCTCATTGTCGAATGGTCAAATGATAAAAGAACTATCAACGTAAAAAAAAATCTGAAACGTAAGTCATTACAAACATCTTTAGTGAATAAAGATTATCAATTCAATAGTGATTTTAAAATAAAGGTGCTTTTTTAACATTATCAACTGTCAAGTTTATGTCAAAATCACGCTGATGCATAAGATAATAAGCCATCTTGTATCGTACAAATTATATGTTCATATTTTTTACCTACACAAGTCAGAAGCCCTTCATGTAATAGATCAAAAATTATATTAAGCAACATCCACAGTAAAACGACACAACCAGATTAACAATTTCTACACGGATGTCATACCGTAACTGCACCAGACATAAACAAACACCCCACACTGTACTGATCGCACCCAATTATGGTTGTGGTCGCGGTGAAAGGAGTCAACAAAAAAAAAATCCAACGACACCGAAAGACTACAAGACAGGTAGGTAACAACGGAACACACACAAAAAAGTCGTATCATCCAATCTACATCTTCTTTTGCGTTGCGTCCTATGCAAAAGGGAAGACTTCCCGCGACACCGCTTCCTGCGAGTGTTCCCTTCAATCTCCCAATCCCGAGCAATCAAGCATTGTCTTTTCATGTCTTCCAAAAAACTTCTTCTACACCGAGTCCGGTAGACTCATGCATTCAAAATTCATCCTTAAGTGGCTAGGTTGTAACGCAGGGCACCGGTATGAAAGTAAATGCCATCCTACGGTTAATGGAATGAAAGAGATCAGAACAGCAGAAAAATCCCTCCAAAACAGGATGAACTGCAAAACAGCAAACGGTAGATGGGTGGAGAGAGAGAGAGAGAGAGAAAAAAAGAGGAAGAGGAAAAACCCATCCCAGCGCAATATCATTACGAAGCTTGTCTGATAAACGGCACCTTGGATAGGAAAAAGGTGACATAGAACCACACACGCTTATGTGGCGAAGAAAGTCGCGAATCGCACACTACTCCGGAAGTAAGGACACAGGAGACAGCTTCCACCTAAGCACATCTCTTACTTTGTCTCTCTGTCCCTCGTTTCTTTCTCACCTTCCGTCACCATCATTCGTGCGATGTGCAAAATGAAAACACATTGTTTGCCGTTGTGCTCATGCGAGAATGATTTATAGGTCCCGAATCGTAAATGTCGCACAACGTGATTAAGCCATGGGGAAAATGAGCATTATTTATGGACACGGGCACGGTTGCAGGTTTGTCGTGAAGTGATCGCTTGGGACGTCTCCCATCCGTCCCACCCCGCGCCATTTTTCTACCACCGATGGGAAGGATGTACCTTGTATACGGGTGTGGGATACAACACACTAATACACATATGTGTACTTAAGCTTTTGAAACCCACGGAAAGGGGGGGGAGAGTGAGGGAAGATAAGCGGAAGCGGCAAAAAAGCCATCCAAAGAGAAAAAGGCTTTCCAACCACACACACACCGGCGCGCGGGCGTAGAAAATAGATAAGGCAAGTGGCAAAAGCATAAGGCATCAAGGTCCGATACGCGCTAACGCGTGAAGGTGAAGCAAAGGTGGAAAATATGAACCAAGAATGGAATAAAAAAAAGCGCACCAGGAGAAGAAAAAAAACAACAAGAAAGTAAGCTTACCGTACGGAAAGCTTTACCACGTGGGCCGAAGGGAAAAAATGGTACCCGTAGCATGTGATCCTTCCTTACACGTGCAGGGAAACACATTGACTGGCGATGGGCTGCGAAGAAAAATGCGTGGCCCTGGATAGGGAAGCTGTGCACGCAAGGGTGAGAATATCATTACAATGGTTTTGCCCAGAACGTGAAGCGTGTGCTGTTTATCTCGTACGATGTCAACATGGGTCTTACCTACCTAGTAGAAAGCATATTTTTACACTCTCTCGCCAATGTGTGGATGTGTTTCGAAAACGGGCGAAAAATATTAACACAATGTTGCAAACGGAACGTTTCACGTCCGTGTAAGTTGTTCATGCGTCATACGCCGTTTCTGAAACCGGCTAAAAATGGCACCTTACTCATGCACTGCTTAATAGAGTTATTAACGAGATAAGCAAGCTCATGTAAAATGGAACTCAATGTAGTTGGTTTTGTAATCGAATGTTTTGTGACGCCGGTAAAGGTAAGAAAAAAGCCCGAAGAACAAAGGAAAATGTAAGAAATCATATACAGTGTGCTCATAAATTGCGAAATGCAACTAATAATCGGTTGATAAGAGGATGAATAAAAGAAACATTCAATGGTGTCACCAATTCCATCGCAATGACATCTCACCTCGCCGAGATTAATAATACCATAACTCTTAAGCAAATCATCAACAACACTGCCAGCACTGTAATGATGACTATGTACAAGCGCTTAATCCGCCTCCCAACTTGGATTGCGAATAATGGAATAATTAATTGTCTACCATCGGCCATCACCATCATCAGGATGGCCAAAAAAAAACCAGGCCAGTGTCTTTGACCAATTTTGTCAAGCTCATTCCAACCACCAATCCGCTGACACATCCACCGGCTAATCACGCGGGTCGTCAACGCGCGCAGGGAATAGGACGCCCAGCACATCGGAAACGAGATGACACGCAGTACTGGCTGAGTAAAGTCTTCCTTCCACTAATCCTCTTTTTGGTATGTGTGAGAATGTAAGCAAGCAACACACTAATACTGCATATTATAACATAAAGTAATTTATCTCTTTCATGAAAGAATATCCACCCCAAAAAGGGAAGAACCAAACGTAAAGAACTTCTTAATTACACCCCTTCGATTGTGAAGATTTGCGCGCCGTTACTAAGGCAAACCACTAGAAAGAATGAGCATCATATGCTCCGAACCTGGCTGAATACTCAGCCACAGCTACTGACGTGGCATGATTTTCTTCTTCCCAACAAACTACCCGGAGCTCTCCACAAGCTTCTCAACCACCAATGACACGGTAGCATGTTTCCTTGGAATAAGCTTTATCCGTAATAAGTTCCACGGAGCGGTTAAGAACCGAGCCGTACAGTGTGGAAGTGTGGCAAGCGATAGCGTATCATTATTTTCGATCGATTCTGTCCGGTGTTAAAGTGTCCATCTTCGCTTTCAACTTCCGAAACAACCGAGGCCAAGTTTAATTAATTATCCACAGCATGGCACCAATTACAGCGCAATACACACACACACACTGTTCCGGACAGTGGTCGTTGGTCCGCCTTAATGTCCCGCCAATGGTGACACCCATGATCTGAGAATGCTTTGCTTCGTCGGCTGCGGTACGGCTGAACGTACGGCCAAAATGCCACATTAACGCCTTGTTCTTGTCCCGGTATGCTTTGGCTGTCAAGTGAGTCTAAGCGCGATCCGTTAAAGTGAGAATGAATCAAGTTGGAAAATATCGTTCGTAAAAAAATTGAATAGGAAACAACGATTAAAGATGGTTCTTGGAATGTGTTTCAAAATTATTTTCAATTCTACAATAAAGCTTCCAGCAGTTCCGCGTTCACCATTTGTGGTAATGAAATCCTTTAGAACGGTGATGTGATAAATGTTCTTCTCAGTTCCCACAAAAAGCATTCATCCCATTTCCGATACACTTCCAAGGAATCGAGAGTCACAATGTGCATCAATTAATTTACGCTAGAATAATACAAAAGCCTTTACCGATCACGTGACAGTACGTGTCAAACGCAAATGCCACCCACCCGTACAGTGTTTACAATCGATCGTCCATCGGGCCCGGCTGAAACAACAAAGAAAATGACTGTTTAAAGTAAGCAAAGCCTCGCATGCTCTGGAGCCGAACGGAACCGGCAGCGCCCGGGCAGGTTTGATTTTGGCAATTTAATTAATCACACCGTACTAAACCAACAAAGCCGTTGGTCGATTGGTGATGAGCGGCCTGTGTCGAAGAAGTTTCGTGTCTGATGCTGACATCATCTTTGAAGTGTGCCGGGTACAGGTCAAAAGGGGCGTACTTTGTGCGGATAAGTTGCATGCAGCATGTACGGATAATCTCCGGTCGGGTTGTAAGGTAAGATGTGTCACGTTCCGATGCTGCTTGTTTTGCCGCAGATTTGACGTAATTGTTTCGTAGGATTAGCATAACAATGTGAGCGCACCTCACGTTTGATACCGTTCGTTAGCGTTAAGCTTGTCCATTCCCGACATTCCCGGATGACACCTTTTTGACGAAGGTGAGTGTTTGTACATCCTTCCGGTGAAATGACGTTCGATTGCACTGTGAACACAAATGGTGTTCACGGGGCTGATGGGATGGCGGGAAGAAGGAAATACTGCAATCTTCTTAACGCTTTTACGTACAAAAACGAACTATCATCAGTCGTAGTGGTACGGGTTCCCGTTGTATAGGAGATGGATCTTATGTTCTTTCGTTTTAATCTGGTCCGCACAAACGGCAAGAAATAATTGTGTCCAACATGCATCGATGCACCGAAGAGGGAATGGTTTTCAAAATGTAGAGCACCGTTGCAGGGAGATTGTACTTTCTGGAAAGAGAATATTTTTTTTTCGATGGCACCTGCCACCTGTATCAACCTGTTAACTATGGAACGATCTAGGACAAACTTTGGTCCAAAAATGGGTACGAGTGATTTTCTGGCAACACACAATGGCTTAGGCCACGCGACTGAGGATTTCCTCGGAACAAAAAACTTTAGGCATTCATCAGTGATTCGAGAGGGATTTGAGTTTTGTGGAAAACCTGACACTTGAGCAAATGTTGAGAAAATTTTTGAAGCATTTATTTGAAATTTCCAACAGTGTGTGTCCCTTCTTTAAGCTTTATTTAACAACTAGCATTTCTTAAACGAAATAGAATTCTTGGATTTCGCTTCTTTAATTTTTTTATATTTGTATACTAACATCCCAAATTTATTGTTAAAATTTTCTATTAAAATTAAACTAAATGTTAATTCTACAAAGAATTCAAATACATGTCAAACATAGGAATTCAATTCTCACCCTGCAGGTAATTGTTTACGAAAACATAAGCGCATGACCACCGTGAATGACAGTTTTAAAGATAAAATAGAAGGAAACCCTCAAATGGGTTTCCCCTTTGAATTTGGGATGCATTTTAACGAATTTGAATGACTATGGAGGTCCAAAGAAAAGTTTTAAAGAAAAGTATTTATATTTAAACACACGAAATAGCTAACCAAATAAAGTATATTACTAATTTGCTCTTTAAAACGCAAGAAATGTTAGTAAGGTGTTTTTTCTTGCTTAAGCATTTTAATTTCAAGCAGGTATAAGAATTATACTTCAGCCCTCTGTGCCTGACAATAAGGCAAAAGCCGTAATCATGAATTATAAATAAATAAATAGGTATAAGAATTATTCGATTGTGCTTTATTTGATTAAGTAAATTTACTTGTTTACTTCATTCAATAAACATTTAAACTGTGAAGCTTAGAAAAATTGGTTTCTTGCTTTCATGACCACTTCAGCCCCATAGTGGGCCATTATGATAAGAATAATGCGCCTGTTGTTGTCAGTTCTTTCTTTTCATTTCCGCAACCATACAAATAGGCCATCAAAACACTGGCTGACCCGGAAATCGGTTCTAGACGTTTGGCGATGTTAAGACGATGCTAGGAACCATCATATCAGCCATACTCCACCGGCCAGTGATGGGTACCAAAACGGAGGCAGGATGGCAGGAAACAGTGGACACCTTGTTAGTGAGGATGCAGAACAGAATACACGGTGGGATTATGCATGTAACAATGCCAACTAATCCTATTTGGTTTGGACGAAACTGCTGCGCTCCCGCTGATACTGTTTGTATTGTGCTTTCATCAGCAGACGATCACGGGGCACGGAGTTGTACTGTTGACGCTACACGGTAAAGTCGCGATTTTATGCTGTTATTCTAAGGCTTTTTTTTGCTGTTTGCTTTACTGGGTTGCATTTTCTTTGGTGCACACGCTTGTTTTCCGACCGAGTAGTCGGTAAAGTTGATGAAAAACAACAACAACAGCTGTGAGGAGAGAAGAGAAGAGACAAAAAAACGAGTAAGCTGCATCCAGTGGCCCAGAAACGCTGCGGAAAAGTGGAAACACTCCTAATGATGGTCTTACGTCCGATGCACCCTTGCATAATGTCATAATAAGACCCTCACGGCTTGCTCAACGGCTAATGGCCAACGATTTGCAGGAACAATCCAGCCACCACGTTGTCTGTTCGTCCTCATACAATTTCTTCTCCACCAGGCGCACCATTAGCATCGGATTATTTTAGAAAGCACCACGCAAAACGATATCGCACATGCGCCGGATGCTTTTCTTCTATCCTTGAAAGTAGAAGAATTAAAAAAAAACCCCCCCCACTAGCACCAAAGTGTTTCTTTCTGTCGCAGTGAAAAGATGCAAGCGCTGGGACAGTAAGCGTGAACGAGGACGGTTGCCTTAATTGGATTAGTTTCTTCGGTATCGTTGAATAATTCATTTCGGAATCGTGGAAGTGATGATTTTAAAATATTATTTTAAATACAGTTTTGCGAGTTTCATAAAGAGGGTGAGTATAGGGAAATAGAGTGAAAGAGGAGCAAAACCGGACACATATTTTTCGCACGAGAAAATCTGTAGTTGGAATTAATTAGAACCCGGTTCCGACAGGCTTGATAAGTCAGTTAACCATAGCATCAAAAACACATTGCTGCTGAAGCGGACTAAAGCGGAACGAATAAAAAAACAAAAACATACAACCAATTTTTATGTTACAGTTATTTGCCATTTTTTCCCAAAACTTATGCTATCAAACTACTTTCATAGAAGGAGAAAAAAACGAAGCAAAAACACCAAATGCCATTTTCTCAACCAAATGTCAACCTCCTATCGAC
Source organism: Anopheles longipalpis (assembly GCA_016170015.1). Lineage (NCBI taxonomy): Eukaryota > Metazoa > Arthropoda > Insecta > Diptera > Culicidae > Anopheles > Anopheles longipalpis. The sequence continues at coordinate 22,580,166 of CM028103.1, read as the reverse complement.
TGCTGCTGTTGGCATTTTGGAAACGTGGGAGTGTACCATTCCTTTATCATTTCTACCCCAGTTTTGAAAATGGTGGTTAACGCCTCCATTCACTTTCCTCCCCTTCTCCGCTATACCACCATATCCTCTGTTTGACAGACCAAATTGATAGATGAAAAACCACGGAAAACCCTTCCAACCCATTGCTTTAAGTATTGTGGTCGATAATAACGGGAAAAGGAATAAACGGTTGGAAACCCTTCTTCAAGGGGCGTAGGGGAAAATCAAACTAGAACCATATCCGAAACGTTATCGAAGACACGGAAAATTGTACACAACTGCCATCTACTATCACCCTCCATCATCAGCTACCCGGACTGGTAGGACACTGAAAACTGCCCGAAACGAAATGAAAATTGGAATACATATTTTATACATTTCCTTTTTTTTTGTCCAGAATTAACTTATTTTTTCGCACCTTTCTAGTATCCTTTATGTTTGGTGGACGAAATTATTCCAATCACTGTCTGTTTTTTTTGTCATCAAATTCATCGACCTCATGAAGCAAACCTCGTAGGGGAAGCCCTTCAAAAACACTGACAGGCGTATTTTGTCCTTCATCTTGTGTTGTCGTTTTTTTTTCTTATTTTTTTGACTACCATCCCTTGTTCTTTACCGGTATTTTAGAATTCTAACTATATGTTTTCTTCATTTTGTTCCTTTTGAGCTTTCTTCTTTAGTTTCCAGTTAAAGACGGCCTACCGTCATCATGGTTGCTCTTATGGTATGGTTTTACCACCCATTTCAACACCTTCGATCATCACCACAGTACCACGGTAGCGCCAACAAAATGGGTTACATCTTGACATTCTCGCGTCCAGCCAATCGTGAGCGAGCGTGATTCTAGTGTTTCCGGGAGGTTTGTTTGTAAAAATGAAACCAGGCCGACCCTGGTTATGCGGACCCACGTCAAGCTTGCAACAAAACCAAAAGACCAAAAAACCCAAGTGTCCGAAACCTCGTACCGGAACCGGCACTTGGAATGGGTACCACGATAGGGAAAGCTCCCAAATAGCAGAGAAAGGTTCGATAAGGTTCACCAATAATAGGGGGCGACTCTCATTGCGAATGGAGATGTATGTACGCCCGCGTGAGATGGGTAAGATGCGAAAGTCACCACCAAATACTTCCTATTTCGACAAGGCGTATCTAAACGACGATAAATTTACAGCGATTGACAGGAATTTATGCGATAAAAGGTTGATACATTTTTGTAGTGTTTTCTTCCCCGTTGCAAACCGCCCTAACAGTCGGAAAAGCAATCAAAAACCATATCGAAATGGAAATGGTTTTGCTTTTTTCGACTCGAAATTTTAACATTGCTTNCAAGGCGTATCTAAACGACGATAAATTTACAGCGATTGACAGGAATTTATGCGATAAAAGGTTGATACATTTTTGTAGTGTTTTCTTCCCCGTTGCAAACCGCCCTAACAGTCGGAAAAGCAATCAAAAACCATATCGAAATGGAAATGGTTTCGCTTTTCTCGACTCGAAATTTTAACATTGCTTAAGTTTTGATGCTTTCATTTCAAAATTATGTTCGCCCTTAAAAGATAAAATCCATCAAGACACGATGATGGATCGAAAGCAAGGAAGTTGCTATTATCTTTTGAACACTGATACTTCGTTGCATTCAATCAAATGTACGGTAAAGCGGAAATTCAATATTATTACTCGAGAATCATTTATTTAATTTATATATTTGATTCATTTAATTTTATTTAAACATCTAACACAAAAAATAAGCTACGTTAGCGGGAACTTTGGGAGGTAAGTAAATAAATAAAATTTTAATACATAAGGACGGATTTGAAATCGTTCAAGAAGTTTATCTTTGTTGTATGAAATCAATGAACTTTAAAGATTTAATAATCGATGGGCCATAAAATAGTTTTTTATGTGCTCATATGCCTCCTCAACAACTCATTTAAATTTCAAAAGAACATGTCCGGTATAAGGCAAAGTACAAGGAGGAAATGACTTGTGAAATTGTACGCTTCAGCCTATTGAAGTCGACAATACCGCTTAATGCCGTAATAATTATGTAAATACAAATAAATAAAAATTTTAAATCCTTATGATAACAAAAGAAGCAAAAAATTGATGTTAATTTTTTCCTTAGATTCTCTCTAAAGATTTAATTAAAGATTCAATTATTGAAAAAAAAAACAGTTTACAGAGAAAAGATTTCATTATCAAAAAACAGTTCATTCACTACCATCAGAAAGCAAATCGCTTGTACCACCTAGAGCTGGTAAGTGATATTGATTTGACCCGGCACGCTCGTTTGATACACTTCAACCGGTTGACATTTACGGTTGTACGCGAAAATTACGCGTTTATTCGTGTCACATTCTTCAAGTGTCTCGTTTTCTATTATTTGTTCCGCTCGTTTAAAAGACGAACACTATACGGCCCGGCCCAAGTAGTCCTTCGTGTACTATCGAGACGAACGCTACAAAAGCCGCAGCCTGGTCGTAGCATTGTTTTCACACAGCATTAAGCTGTGCAGTGCATTTTTGGCACCGTCATACGTACGAACCGAAACTCTATTCCTTCCTTTGCGCGAGGGTCATTTTTCGGGTACTTTCACTGGCAATAGATGTTTTCTTTTTTGCCTCTTTTATGTGAACAACCATTTTTACTATCTACAACCGTTTTTGGTAGGTAGGGTACGTTTCTTCCTTTCTATTTATTTGTCCCCAGTTTTGTTTTAACTCTCACGTTTCTGCGTTCTTTCTTTCCGTAGGTATCGCACATTGCTGAAAGTGATGTTTATTATAGTCAGTGATTAAATTTTATTGTCGTCTAGCTGGGAGCCAGTTAGGGAACTACCTCCCTTGTGTTCCCGTCTATGTCCCGTCTATCCAGGGGGGCATCTATGTCGATGGCAGTATCCTGCACTCACATGCACACAGCACAACCACTGCACCGAAAGTGGTGTCTGCATTCGTCAGCAGAAATTACGACGGACGGGTGGGGTTTTGTGAACGATGCTGACAATAAATGCTTTACTCTCGGACGGACCATTACAGTGGACCGGGTGAAGTGTCCTACCAACTAGCCCCGGTTTGGAATGACCGAAACGGGTTCTGTTAAATAACGACAGCCGAAAGAAGAAAACAAAAACACCTCAACCGTCTCGAAATTGGAGCAAATTTTTCATTCATTTTCAGGGTTTCGTTTTTTCGTTTATGTAGGTGTAGGTTGTACAAGGTTCTATCTTTTTTTTGCATTCTATTTGCTTGTTCAAACTCAATACAGTCTCACTTTAGTATGAGACATTTTTTTATCCTTTGTTTTCATCGCTCGGTAGTTCCCGCGGCTCGCGGGTTGCGTTTGACGGTCCGCACGATGGTGTGTCGATCGAATTAGACCCCGTAATGGGTGTCTTTTACGATGAAACGAGTGCAAAACGAGTTTACTACACACCGGCCAAAGCACACACCGTTCAATTTCGAGCTTCTCGTTTTTTTTTTTAGTTTTGTTTATTCAAAACTGCCCATTAAGTGATTCATCTAACCGGAGCGTAGATACAATTGCCTTTTTTAATTAATTTTGCCCTTCGCTGTGTGTCTCGGTTCGTGGGACCTTTTATTTTTTGTTGTTTTGTTCCTTTTCTTTTTCACTTACGGCGGAATGGCCCAAAAAAATGAACATTTACCCGTAAACGGTACATATAAACGGGAACTCCATCATCGATCGGGTGATGGAATTGGTGTTTTTAAAATAAAATTTACTGAGTGATTTTTTTTCGCACATTTAAATGTGATGTAAAACATGTTCATTAAGGCAGTACCTTACCCGGGAGCGAAAAAAAATAACTTCCTACAGGTAGGATGCTTTAAATGAACTTCACTTTTAGTGGTTGCTCAAACGTAAACAAATTTTCCGGCATTCGGTAGTGTTTCTTGCAAAAAATTCAAACTCACGACGAAAAATCGTGCTTGGAAACAGGAGTTTATTTAAATTGCAACGTGTATACTCTTTTACAACACATTTAATGCACTCACGCTCGTAAGGTGAAATGAAATGGGCATTAATGCGTTATCAGTATGCGTAAACGTGCGTCTCATCGTGGTTGGTCCGGTGCAAAAATATACACCGCGCCATAATCATGTTCCTGTCCAGTTCCATGAACAACACCGCGCTGGAAGATATTTATTTATTTTCTCTTAAAGTCCGATAGAGATAAAACCATCCAGCAACATTTTTTTGTTTTTATTGCCCCGCAAGCCTACATTGCTGGTGAATTTAATTTTTGCCCTCCATTTTTTTGTTTTGCTCAGGAGGCAAAAAAACCGAAAATGTATGGGGGAAAAAATTAAATCACCGTGAAAATTATTGTAGAAAAAAAAGTGAACCCCAAACACGTAAAACACCCCCCTGAGCTTGGGTATCAGAGACAACCGCGAATCACTATAAGCACCGTACAACCGAAGGGAGAAATGACCCTTATCTACCGCTTATTGATAAATAAATTTTCTCATTTACGCAATTTATAGCTTTATTTAAAACATTTCGCCCTATCTTGGGTCATTTTCGAAGAAGTGAATCTTTGGTCTGGTGATGGGCTCGTTACTGCAGGGTTGCATACTTTGCAGGCGGCTTTTTTGTTCTTTTCTTATTATTTACATCCTTACACACATTCATTCCGTTCGATAAGACAGTTTGCAAGAGACAAAATAAAAGACTGAAGGTCATCATTTTTCTGATCTTGAAGCGGCTATATACGCACCACACTGGCCATCTTGACAATGTGAAACATTAAACAGGACGTTAGCGGCGCATTAGGCGGTTACCGTACTAGTGTAGTGGAATTGAGCCTCCAGAAAAGCCTCTACCGCACTGGATGATGGAGTCTTTCTTTTTCTTTTGACCTTCTTTCACGCCCATCCGTAGGGATGGTGTTCCAGTGGCAGTTGCTTATAATTTTATTTTTTTGATATTCGACACTTTTTGCGTGGTTTTTTTTGTTATTCGCATCGTATCTCAGCGAAAATATCATCACTGATGGGTTTCTCCTTTTCTTTGACTCGTTTTCAGATCATACCACATGCGGTATTGCTGTTTGTGTCAGTCAGCGTGTATGTGTGTGTTGTGGTCGTATTAAAAACGATCGTATTTAATGTATTTTTATAATTTACGGTTATAATGCTTGCGGTAGAATAAATTTAGCGTTCGCGCGTTTGGCTTATTTTCTGTCCCGCCCGAAAGCTTACCCGGAGGATACGCCAGATACGTGGTACCGGCGATCGATTCGTTTATGAGTGGGTTATTCACCTTCCCATCCCGATTCGTGCGTGCGTGTGTGTGTTTTACTTTTTTCGTTCTATCGCTTCCAATGTTTGTTTGTCTCATAATTTTCACCCGCTTTTGGACAAACTCTGCCGGAAGCAAGCCTCACCACCAGCGTGAAATGTACGCCGTAAAAGCACGAATGTAACACTGTAAGGAATATCGGTTCAATGGATTGAAGCAAACGACGACAGCACAATACGTCACACACGGGTTTCGGTTCCGCTTTTTTTTCATCGTTACAAAATAACATCATCACCCATACGAAAGAGAAGGAAAAAAAGTATCCTCACACACTTAAACATCACAATTTGCCGAACGGTATAATTTATTACATTTTGCGTCAGCAATATTTTTATCCTAAGGCTCACTATATTGGATTATTTGGATCAACAATTCTTGATAGCATTATTTGTATAACGCGTGCGGTTTTTTTTTCTTCCTCGGGACAGTCTGGTAGAATATAAAATCCAATAATCTGAAAAACAGTAAAGGATAAACGATGTCATGTTTCACGGGAATGTGTATGTAGTGCGTGTTTTTGATTAAATGTAATGGAGGAGGTACTCACAACAAATGATATAACAATATTTTTATCTGTAACTTCATTATAAAGTTTCAAAGCCACTACAAAGAGAGCATTATTGTTAGGCAGAATTCGTTCCTTGTGATACCCTATGGTTGAACGAATAGCAATGCTCTTCTGTTTATTAGAACGAGTAACATATAAAGTACCATTAAACACATTAAGTATCAGCCTACATTATTTGATCTATCATGTTCAAATAGTAATACTCAAACAGAGTTGTCTACAATTCGATATATGCGAAACAAGTATTTTTATGTCAGAGCAGAACATTGATATTTACCAGATTTCTCATGGAGTTAGCTCAAACAAGACATGTATCAGTTTAGCTTGCCTTGTGAACCCTACTATCATGCATTAACAATCATTCAATAACTACATTTGAATGTTCAGTCTTCTAAAATAAGGACATGCGGTGGTGATCATCTGAGGGACCCCAAAATAGGACATTTACCAGCTGTGATGTCCTTCCGAACAAATAATTTTGGCTACAATAATGTTCACTCACTCATAATAGTATTCTCAGTCATAATAGTAGCTAGTCCTGCTAAATAGCTTATCTTCAATGTCAGAAAATTTTACATCTTGATCAAATCAAGTAATATGCCAAGGATAAGTTTATGCTTTAAAATCGAACAACATTTCGGTCCAACAAATTCTTGGCCAAAAATCGCTTTTTCTACTTTAAAGTCCGTCATTCTTTCAAAACTTTAAGGAGTTCAATATTTTCATATTTTTGCTAAAATTTTATTTGCTTCTTGTTTTGAGTGTATCAAGACCTCAATTTCTTTAACGATCCTTGTAGAGAAAGCAGAGCAGGGTAGTGTTTTCGAAATATCCAATGATCACTTGGACGGTCGATCGGTTGGACAATCGATCGATTGTACGATTGATCGATATTATATTACATGAAACATGACTTATATAGTTGTCATAATACACTAATCTTAAAAACTCTCTAATGCTTAAATATGCGGAGTTAAATTTAATTCCGAGTATCTTCGTCTTTAATGAAAATCAGAGATTTAAAACTCCTCGTCTCAGAAGTGTGTATGAGTTGGTTAGGAATGATTATGTAGAATTATGGCAAAAGTTCAATTCAATATAATTTATCATTTCTGGAGAAGCAGATCCTCCTTATGATTCCTAATCTTACAACCAGGTTCAGTACTATCAAAGTGAAATAATTTCCAACTCTTCAAATGTTCTTCAACCCAAAACGCGTTAAATTAAAAACCTCTTAAGATGAAACCCTTTCCCCCAAAACACGGGTTGTTTCAATGGAAACAAACCAACAAAAAAAAACAAAAAAATCCACCCCAAAACGTGTAAACTTCTTATCGTTCCACAACCAGTACCGTTTATGACCTCAATTATGCAATTTTACACCTATAAAAGCGTTAACCCCCAACCAGGATGCTTACCTTTTATCCGTGCGAGCAGGATACTTACCCGGCATAACTTCCATCATTATCACCGCATTCTTTATCGTTACCGGTGCTAAACTAGCGTGATGCCAAACAAAACTTCACCACAATAACTTCATAATCATGTCTTGTGAAGGCAAGATAACCTTATCCTAATCACCCACAACGCCCCTTTGTAGCACCGTCTGCATTGGATCCGGGTGAGTGTACGGTTCTGTAATAACTCTTATCGGTAAACTGAACGGACACACACCCTTTCCACAGTTTTGGGTTGGTGGTGGTGATGGATATAGTTATAGTTTTTGGTTTTCGGTTCAACTATCTTAAGAGTCAACCCTGGGACGCTTTTATTGGAAGGTGTCCGAAAAGCGGAGATAAGCAATACCTGGATTTCATCCCAAAAGGTTTATCAGTCTCCCCTCATCCACCTCCGCTCCCTTTTTTCGATCCCTTTTTCCCACCGATAGAGTACTAGATGCTTCTAATCTGTAAACGATCGCCGGTATCGACCTATACACCATTTTGGGGTCGAGTGTTGATTGGGCCGTAATTTGGTGGGGGGCGCTACCAGGTGATTAAACTGCTGTAGGTAAAATCGAAATCCCCAGCCGTACTAACGTACCATCATCAAGACCACATATTGGGAAAAAAGGATGGTGGTGAACCGAGACGTACATACGGATGCGAATCAGTGGTGGGGAAAGGATTTTGATTTTGTCATTAGGCACCTAATGGTTTGGCAGCTGCAACATTGTTTAATAGAGCGAAACTACTTCCTTCTCCCGTGTGAAGATTGCAACAGTTCAAGTAAACTTCTCTTTCGGTCTCTCCCGCTTCGGATCACATGTGCAACAAATGTGTCTTTATCGGTCCCAGTGTGTGTGTGTGTGAAACATGCAATTCCTTTCGCGAATTCCCCTTAACACTATAAATTGGCTGCAACTTTTGGTTTTACGATAATCATCCACCATCTTAACCGCAAACTTGCCCCATTGCATACATTCGTGCATAATTGTGTGCATGCACGAGCGTATCCTCCTGTTCTGTGTGTGTGCCGATGCGTGTGTATGTGTGTGAAGCATAGTTTCAGTAAATTCCTAACCATAAGCAGAACGCCAGGTAATGAGGCCAGGTGGAGCGAACTTGCCACTTGCACTCCGCAAACTCTCGACAGTAATTGAAGTCGGCTGCAGCACTTCACCTGAAAAGCACTTATGTGCAAAATGACAATAGCTAATGCTTTTTCGGGCTGACGGAGATGGAAAACACAGATAGACAATGGAGTGAATGGGATGTGAGTAGAAAGAGAAGAAGAAAAAAACCTACAACAATTTCATCTCACCATTTCCCGCTTTCCACTACCAGCGCGTTCCCCATCTTGTAAAGACGGAAGAAGTCTCCAGACAACCACAGCAGCAGCAACAGCACCAGTTTACGTTGCAGTGAATGACGCTCTTATAAAATTAAGTCTCTTTTACTGTACCGAGACAGTGTGGAAATAAAAGCGTACCTGTACGAGCGACCTCGTCTCTTCTCCGCCCAAAAAACCTTCCGATGAAAACCGCAGACAGGATCCCCTTCTGCTCGCAGCATTCCACCTTTATGCTACCGCGCAGGGATGTGGTTGGGTGTCCTCTTTTTTTTTTCTTTCGTCAAAAACCCCCGAACGCCCATTTTACATAATCGAACTACCTGTGCAGGGAAGAACGATGGAAGGGGAACAATAATGAAGACAACCACCAAACCACCTTTTAAAATCCAACGTTACAGATAAAGGAACGAACCGTGTTGGCACAACCGACATGGGGTTGGCTTGGGGTAATAAGCATTGGTGAGTGATCGGTGAGAAAGATAAAATTGTGTAATAATTTTACAACCACACGAATAAAATGGTCCTTGGAATGGGATGAAATGAGTATGTGGGAATTAAAACAAAGCTATTCGCAAGCCTCATCCGGGGGGGGGGGGAAGCGTCTATGAAAACCCAAGCTTTGCATTAGACGAACCAATTCATTTACCATCCGGCATATTCGCTTCAAGCAGTGACATACAGTACACTTCATGCAACATTGTGTAGGCCATTGGAATGGCGATTAAAAACATTTCACTAATCTCGCCTTGTTCCGTTGCTCTACCCCTAGCCGTAGACATTTAGACTATTGCTTTTCGGTTTTCCAAAGCTTCCCATTAATGGAGAGCCAGTTGCTGAAGGTAAAATTAAACTCCACACAATGCCAGTGTTGTTAAAAAGGGAAAAAGCAGAATGTTGTGCGAAAAATTGAAGCAAAAAGGACCAACAAAAAAAACCGTCCCGCGCTTCCATTTGCTACCGCAAAGCTTACAATGCACATAAAACCATCATCCACTTGGTAACGTTTTGTGAGCTTTTTTTTGTTGCTTACATCTCTTGGTTAGCAAAATGATATACCATAATCATGGTGCAATGATAGTGATTGTGCTATTTTCAACTCATCCGTTTTCGAGGTTCATTTTTATTTTGCTGTGCCCACTCTTGTCCACCAAAAACGGACAATTCGAATTTACTTTCTTCCTTTCATAGTGTGGTTTTATATTTGAAATTCCTGAATGGTTTAGTTGTTTTTTTTTGTTCGTTCTGCGTTTATTTTTTGTAGATGGAGAAAAAAGTGTTTTTTTCTCCCTTATTACGATTGCTCTTTGCATCGCCGGTTCTTTTCATACCGAGCCATGTTCAGCCCGTTTTGCCGAAGTGAGTTGTAATTTTTGGTTCTCATCCTTTTGCACCAGAACAGGGATTACAATTCTCCCTTATTTGCTACCCGAAAACCCCAGTATAAGGAAAATGTACGGCCGGAAAAGGGAAGAGTGCATCATTAGCTGAGCATTGGCTAAATCGTTACGAACACGCAAAGTGTTCGCAAGTGGGTTGGGGAAGGGTTCTTTTTTTTATTGCACTAGCATAGACGAAGGTCTATTATTGAATGCTAATGCATCGAATCATTGCCAAAATGGGAAGATAATTTACTGGGTTTGGTAGATGATGTTGAAGTTTTTATGCTTCACGGCGAAAGAGAATTGCTAACCATTGGATAGGTTGAACTGTTTTTAATTGTTGAAATTATTCAAGGGAGAATATTCATACGAAAATCAAATTTTTTATATGTATGTGTTAATATGAAAGAAAAAAATTATTTCAAAATATTCAACTTTAAAAAATCATAACATGAGACCCCCTTGAAAATGTGGCAACTTGTAGCAACATTTTAAATCAATCGTATTCGTAAAATCGAAGAAGTAATCAATCAAATTCGGCAAGGCAACTCGGTTAGCCGGTTGTCTGGAATAAGGTTAAATTAAGATCTGTTTGGAAAAAAATAATAATATTTAAGGGTAAATATGTAAGGGTTCATGTGTATATAAATCAAATCTGCAACAGGGTATCACCAAATTGTTGGACGATTTCTCAAGGTTTATTGACAAGCATCCACACATGCAAAAGAAAGGATATTCAAATATTTATTACACAATTTCGTTTCCAAATTCACAACACGGCTGCCTGACTGACTGATCGCTGCTCCTTCTATACACCTTCTCGGATAGCCTTTCCGGACTGTCAACCCCTACTCTTACATACACATTTCAATCTGTCCCGAGATTCTCTGATGACATCCCATATATTCTTAAATGTATCCCGCAGATTATTGACGATTTCCTATTTTTTTTTTAAATCCGGCCTGTAATTTTGTGAATGAAACAATAAAATCAAAAACATTTAAAAATCATTGGGACCATCATAAAACCTCAGGACAATTTTAATTTCATCTTTACGACAAATCCAAAAATATCTGGGAAACTGTTGGAATACTCGGTAAGCATTTTTTTTCTATTCCAAAAATACGATCAAACAAAAACTGCACACATTTTCGTCTCACCACAGGCAATAACAGTACCACAAAAATTAATAAAACGACTTACCATCCCCCAAGCGCAATCTAGTTCCAATCGAGCTTGTGGTTTTTGTTTCGTTGTAAGCAACCGACCTACGTACAAATGTGCACACAATATTGCAACTCTGTTGTTTCTATCTATTTTTGACCAACCTTATTGAACGTATCGAAACCTTTCGGCGCCATAGGGTAGGGGCAACGTAATGAAGTTTCACCCAACAAGGGACCAACCCACAACATCTTCCAATATGATCGTTATCGTGTACGGTCGACAACGGTCGATGTACATACAAGACAAAATACTGGCTGGCACCATTACACGCCACACAAACCTGGTGCGTAGTTTCGTGGTTCACGGGATCAGACCATCATCACGCACCCGGGCATTGTGATCGTATTATCGTAGAAGCAGCAACAAACTCTCCCTGTATCGTTGGGTCTTACCAACTGATAATTTTAATATCGTTGGGGGTTTTTTTGCGGTTGTTTTCTTTTGCCAGGCACAACACATTCCAGACGATGCTAGAACTTGGTTTGTTAACGCGATACATTAAAACTTAGCCACGCACACAGGTGGTACGGTGGGCCCACTAAAAGCTTTGTTTAATTAAAACCTATTAGTATCGAACAACTTGCACTGCATCAACAAGCGCACATTGTTCGGTGGTAGGAAATCCGGTAATAAATGCAATTATTTTATGCTTGTACCAAATTGTTTTGGTTTTTTTTTTATATTTTCATGAGAAACTTGAATCCACTTGAAAAAAAAAAACAAATATTTATTATACTTCCAACAAAACTTTAACAGATGTGCGTGCTTTAGCAATAGAATTATTCTCACCACAAACTGTTGATTTCACCGCTCAAGTGCTTCCATGTTGACTAACTATTGCCGCCCGTAATCCAAACACACATAACCATGGTTTGATGGCTCTCTCATCGTCCCTTACACCCATTACTTCTCCATTCTTCTCGAATGTATCCAAAAGCACTTTCTATGGGCGTATTTTGTGCGGCACTCGTGTGGTGTCGAGCGATGGCGATAAATTTCACCTGTTCATTACATCCCATAAGCATTCATTTCCACCACCACCGGACTCAGTGCACGTGAACCAATGTGACCGGCACGCTGCGGATAACGCGTTTCATTTGGTGCGAGGGGATCGTTGAAAAATATTTCAACCATTAGCACGTGAAACCACGTTGCGCATCCGAATCCGTACCACAACCACAACGACGCGCTTAGAACAATATGCCAACAATTACCTGATACACCAGCATAGACACCAGCCAGCATAAAACACTACCGGGTAGCTTTCCTCCATTTTTTCCTTTTTATTTTTTCTCCTATCACAAATGGCAACATCAACAGACGAGTGGGTAAAAAAAATACCCCAAAAGCTAATTCGCGTAAGTTTTACAAAATGCAAAACAATAAACAGTTACAGTTTACCGCAATGGATTCGCAAATTTATCGTCCAGCGGTGTTAGTACGCAGTTTGCGCTCTATTGAATCACTCGCGTGTCCCTTCCCGACTAAATCCCTTTTCCTACACCTCACCAAAAAAAAAAAGAATCGTTATGATAATGAAACCTTTTAGTTTAAGCCACCGGGTGTAATAATTTGCTTGTCGCTAAATGTAAAACTTAGAAACAAAGCGAAGAAAACAAAAACGCTTTGTTACCGAAGCAATGCTATCAGTTTCCATTTGTCCGTGGTACATGATTACAGCAGCAAAAAAAGGCTTTAGTTTAAAATTAAATAACATCATTGTGTCGTATCACCCTATCCACCTTATCACGTTATATCAAACCTCCAACCCGAACGGTTCCATTACCTGTTCGACATTCCATCAAAAATGGATCACCACGGAACACACATAATATGCGCCGGTGCAGGTTTTATTAATTTAAAGCAATTAAGCGTTGAAAAATTAATTACCCGTCAATTGTGATTCCTCATCAGTATGCATGCACTGTGGAATGGATGAATTTACGGGATAAAAAGGAAGTGGGCAAAAAAAACCCCAAAACAAAACCAGCAAACTTCCGCTGGTCTAGCGTTTGTTGAAAAGTCACGTAAATTTTACATGAATTACACTAAACCCAAAAGCAATTACACACCCGCAATGAAAGGTACAATGAAGGGCGGGCAAAAGGGTGGGCACATGGGGGTTGAATGGAAAGGAAACAGATTAAAAAGCACAAAGCATACCTTTCTGTATCGTGATCCGGCGTGCTGCAGGCGTATCCCGTTGTGACTTCATCAAATATTTGAATTTGTCATTGGGATAGCCATCCCCTTTACAACCGCAAACTTTTTTTTCGCACCACCCAACACCACCTATCACTAAAACAAACTTTCCACTGGTGAATTATTATGCGTACGCTTTTATTCGGTTGGGCTGAGGAAGGAGGACGGGAACCGGAAAAGCCACTAAATACATTACGTGTGTGTGTGTGTGTGAGTGCCGTGTTTATAAAATACCGAGCAAATATTTCATATGGCACCGTGAAAAACGATTATCATGCGAATGCTTACCCCGGCGTGTAAACACATAAACCAACCCGTAATGCGCATTTTAATGATGAATGTGTGATGCTGTTGTACTGGTGCGTGTTGTTTCCGGGGTTATTTTCATACAAACGTCGTGCGCTACCAGGCGCCTCCATCGCCGGTAGCATCGCTGCAGCTTGTTGCGCTCATCCCCATGTTGAGCAATACACACACACGCTTTTTTTCACGCTCTTCTTAATTTCTTTTTTCATACTAATATCACACGGTGTACACAATATTATCTACCTCATCAAAAAGCGTTGTGGTCGGACGGCATTCATTGGTCGTCATCATAAATTTGTAATTAGGTGCGTTCGGACATCGGATTTACCGTCCCATCAAGCGTTCATTTCATCATCCACCATACCAGCACACCGAACAAGATGTGCCGTGCCGTGCTAAAGCCATGAAGCACCTTGCGTGTAATAATTTTAACCTTTCCTTACCTTTCTACCGCGATCATCATTAATACGATCGCATCGTTTGCGAAGGTCGTCCGTAACAGTGTCACAAGTAAGTGGAACGAATTCATTGCGTTTAAAGACAATAAATTTTCATCAACCCTTGCCGACTGGTGGGGGTCTTTTTTTTCTTCCGTTACGACAACACTTTCACGGTGGCATCGAGCAGACGGACACGAACGACCAGGCGTCTCCATTACCATTAGAAAATCGTTTCCATCGGTCGCGCCTACGGATGAATGAATGCTACACTGCTACGGAGCCAACACCGTGTTGTGAACGAGATTCAGAGTTTCCCACGTACGCTAAAATGTGCCGCTTCTCCTGTAGTTCAGACGAGCATCGAGGTTGATAGTGACGACTTAAGCATGCTCCATTGTGCCCTGTCTACCCTTTAAGCGAAGGCTTTCCATTCAAATAAGCGTCTAATTTCCAAATTTAAACGACCCATCACGACTCGACCGGAGTTCAACGCACACAGTCAATGTCCAGCTTTAGCAAACGCCTCGTCAACACGCCTATACTCGTACCGAACGTTCTGGACTAGACGGTACAATTATCGTTATAATAAATAAAATTATAAACCCTACTTCCACTTCCTAAAAGCAGACCATTCCATTTCACGCTGGCAGCTTCACTAGGTTTATTTTGTGACAGATCGTTAAGCGGTGGCTGCTGCAGCGAGCTGCCCACAAAAACCAAGTGCAAATAAAGCGCACTTTATGAACGCTATTAAGCGTTCTGCCAGGGGATGGCATTATGCGCGAGATGAGAGTATGAAATGGTAGAACAGAAAACAAAAACCAACAAACCAGCAAATGCTGACGATTGCTGAAGAAAAATGATGAGACCGTTCAAATTTACTGACTCTCGCTCTCTCTCTCTCTCTCTTTCATTTTCATTCGCGAGGCCTTCCTCTGTTTGTTTTTTTTGTCGCAAAATTACAGCAAAAACCGCGATAAGATATATTATGATTCTTAGCTGCTTTAATGAAGCATAGCACAGTACAGCGAATAAGATCAACACAAAATTGTGCTTCATTTACACATTTATGGTGCGCATTAAAGCTTTATTCTTGTCAACATTTTCTTACTGAGAATGAATAGAAAAAGGAAAGAACGATAATTAGTCAATAATCTTCTATTATTATGGGTAAAATTTAATAAACCAAATTAAAATAAATTAAATAAAAAATAGCTCGCTTTCCTCAAACGAAAATCAAACCTTACACATAACTTTAAACACAAAAATTGCTTGAACTGGCTTTATTTCTCTTCTTAATGTAGCGATTGTGTAACAAATGCGTTCCAAATCTGTAAAAAAAATCACTCGTTCACCGAGTTGACCCATCCGATAAGGGTAACATCATCACAACCCGTGCCCGTTTCATTTCCCGTGAGCGTATAGAACCTCCAGAAATTAATTAAACGATTAGCCGGACGTAATTTTCCAACAGCCGATAGCCATCTTCTAGCAAACGATTTTAGGCCATTTTGCCATCAACCAGACCACTGCCAGCGGACACGTAAAGAAACGGACATTCTCGAACACACGATGAGGACGGTCCTAATAATAATAATGATAACAGCAAGCTCGATACCATCATCGTGCCCCTGGTGGTCGGTGTTTTGGCACCGTTCCCTTGTGCTTTCAGGTTTGGAAGAAAAATGATAACGGGCGATGCTATTGATTGCAATATCCTATCGGTATCCTTATCCTGATCGTGGTGCAAGCACAGCTGCAATTCGATGAGATAACAAGGGAGCTGGCGTTTAAAGGTAAAGAGATACAACGTTCTTTAACGTGAACAGCTTCAACGTGCTAAAGGTGTCATTTTAGGGTTCGAAATTTTCCTCAATTGTGCTTTGAAATAGCCACGTGTTTAGATGATTTTTGTTATTCATTTTGATGCAATAAAAAAATCAGACGATCAGTTGGCAGATATCAAATTGAATTGTAAACAAGTCTATTTATTAATATATAATTAATCAGAAAAATAAAAAAAATCTAAGCCTTACTTTCAGATGAGATGTAAGCAATACCCAATACCAAATGGGGGAAATATTTCATCAAAAATTTTTACTCAAAAAATAAAGTCAACGTTTAGCATAATTACATATGTGTGTTCAAAAGTGAAGTTCTCAAAACACCATTTTGTAAATTAGTACCGACAATTTCTCAGAAATCAATTATGATTTATGGACGATTATGGAAAAAAACTTAGAATTAAAACACAAATAAATAAAATCATTCAACAAAACAGTTCCAAGTATGGGTGCAAATCGTCCAACGTCTAGGAAACGAACATCAGGAAGCATTTTGTTTGTGCACCTGCCATCATCAGCCAGCCATCATGGATGCAGCCTCCAAGCGTACGATCTCCCAACCAACACTGGTTTATTATTTAATTTCATCCAATAATTGAATCTCAGCGAAAGAAGGTAATAAAACGAGCGTGCAAGAGGACAGCAAACGCGAAGCCAAAATGCATGAAGGAAGCACATTCCTGCAGCCATTCCAGAGCAGAAGAAAAGAAGAACGGAACATAAAATGATGAGCAGTGAATTTTTCTTCCGGGCTGCGGATGTATGCCTGTAAGCATCATCAAGCGTACCAGGTCGGTTATTAGGTATCATGACAAATTGTATTACACGGAATAAGAGAATCTGCGCCGCGTGAAAGGCGTTCGCTTGCTTTACTTATTTTAAGACTCCTTTAGACGAGTGATAAAGATCTCGTGCATCATAGGCGATTTTTTTTTTGAATTTTCTTTTTATTAAATGATAACTGAACCACTTCCACCCGGCTTCTTCCCTCTCCTCTTTGACCCATTTTGCAACGATAAAGGTGATTGCAATCATCTACAACGGTATGGTCACGCTAACAGTTGAGCAGTTGTACCTGATTGTGTGTAAGCGAAAGAAAAATCGTTGCTTTACCGAGGAACTGCGATACGAAACACCACCACAAACGATAGTTATTTCTATTCGACATGCGATCTATCGGTAATGTGATATCATTTCTGCAGATACCATTCAACTGCCCCACAAATGGACCAGGCCTGGCCAGTTGGGATGCATCTGCCGCTTTTTTCCCGGTTTTCCTGAACGATGTACAGCAATAAAACGGGAAAAGATTTTCTTGCTCGACTCGACAAAGAAAGCAAACGAAAAAAGGAAAACTCCACTCGGCAAACTGGCCACAATTCAACAAAGAAAAGCTTCCGAACAACCGAACGGAATGTTCCCCATCAATACCGCCTTCTACCTTGGCGATGGACGAAACTACAAAACACAAACGACGACGCAAACGAAACGCGACCACTATTGGATTGCGAACGAAGAAAACAAAATTCTAAATGGCGTATACCGGGGCAAACATACCATGCCGGGTTGTTTCTTTTCTATCTTTCATTTTACTTCCAATGCAAAAGGGAAAAGAAGTCCCGATGCATCGGAACGTTTCTTGCAACGATAGCAAAAATCTCAACCACCACCTTAGCGGTGCTCGTCAACAACAAGACGGCCCCTTCTCACACACGCACGAAATGCAATCGGTTTTTGTGCAACTTTTTTTTCCTCCGTTTGCTATTCTTTTGCTTCAGTTTAGATTTTGCTTTCACTACATTCTTTTTTCCACCGTCCATCGTCTGTATCGTCCAATTGTCCAAATGAATTGCAACCAACAAACGAAACCTGGACCGGTTACGAACGAGTTTCCAGTGTGTCCATTTCGTTGGAGCGATACAAACAGGGTGGTTGTGAAAGAGGGTTGTGAATGCTGGCGGAAAGGGGTTAAATGCTAAAAGAATTCTTCCTGAAAAGTGCATCACTTTTCAAAAACATTTCTCTATCGATTGCCATCCCGGAATTGTACCGGGTGGACACACATTTGCTGCTCCACATTCCAACACTGAACTTATTCATTCTTATCCCTCCCGGGTATTGATCAATTCAATGATCAACGATTTGAATTGTTGTACTTTGAATACGTTGTGGGTATTTGATAGGAAGTTTTGAAGAAGACGGGTAATTTGTGTCCTCCAGTGTCCAAGAAAGTGGTCAGCTGTGTCGTTCCGTTACCTGCTATGATTTAGTTCTGATATCGCTGAATACATATCGAATCGTATGGCGTACCATCTAATCAAGCGGACATGGTTTTCGTGGAAATGATGGTTTTGATTTCTGACGGCTCAATTTTTCTGAAAGTGGAACTCTGAAAATATTAAATTCAATTAGGCGATCGAAAGAACACGATATTTCTATTCCGAAAATACATTTCGAATTAAGGTTAATAAAATTTTCACAGTTTCTATTCGATAAACGTGAGAGTAGTGTTAAATTATCCCGAATAGAAATTTATCGTAAACTGGAAAAAAAATTTGCTTTTTATTTCAGTTCAGTTTTCAGTAACTGTTCCTTCGGCAGTTGTGTAATTCAGAAGATCTGTGAGGTCGGTTGAAATAACTTTAACAAATAATGAATTAAAAAAGTTTTGTACATTACTAATCAGGCTTAGCAGCATTATGGCACTAATCAGACACAGTGTACAAGCTGATGAATAAACTGTTGCTATTGTAAAAATATGGTAAATTGAATTTTATCCACCATTAATACTAAATAGTACCCATATTGCATACACACAAGCGTCAATCAGTGCTTTGTTAGAAACACCACCATTAAAACGGTGGCTGTTGCTAATAGCAATTCAATAATCCCCCTTTCTCTGGTAGGAAAATGTTTAACCGCCCTTCAAAACCAATCAGCATTCATTACCCTACAAAACACTCGTCTAAATTGCAATAATTGTAACACTATTTATCTGTGTTTGTACCCACATTTTTTGTTGTATTTTGTCTCCTCACACAATCTCTGACGCTCTTTTTCTATGTACTACGAGAAGTTCTTTTTTTTGCTTTTTGCTTTATTACTACTATTTTACAACCACTCTCATTAATTACAACCCACCACCACCGACCACTGGTGGACTGACTGCTGAAGGAAACAAGCGGCAGCAACCGGGCAAAGGCGTAAAGTAACTTTGCACGCAGAAACTTTTGCTCATCGATTTCAGATCCAGATCCCACAAAACCTGGCAGATCCGAAGCGGTGGGCCCCTTTTTGCAAAATGACAAAACTATAGCCTCATTAATTACGTGCAAAAACAGTCGTGCTTGGTGGAGAGAAAACTATTCACCTAACTCAATGCCATTGCCATCTGCCGGCAATAAGTTTTTTTTTTTTTGCTGCTACTGCTCCCTCTTTCTCTCCTTCTCTCCCTTTCATGCTTTCTGGCTACGCAACACAAAACGCCTCCTAATGGATGGACGGTTGGGTATGATGAAATGAGAGAGAAGTACAAAAAATCGCAATCCATGTCCACGGACACGCATTCGGACTTTCAGAACTTGGAGCGGGTAGGAAAACAGCTTGGCCGGTGAGCTTTGCTACGGGTGACGATGCAAACTTTTCCCATTAGAAAAGGCTTCAAATGGTGGTGGCAGTTTGACTAGCTTCGTTTGTTTTAAATCTGCTCTCAGAAACCTTCCTCCCGATGGTTGGTTGCAGTGGGGCGAATCGTAGGTGAAACTATGGAAAAGCTTGAAGATAGTTTATCACTTGCTCGATTTTGCCTATCGCTAGCCATTTTACAAGATGTGACCGATTGAGGCGTGGTGCGTTTGATTGCGTAGGTACAACCGTTGTGCTTTGTTTCCTTTCCGTCTCACAGTGTCCCATTTGCTACAGTTTCCTGGTAAATTGGTAGCGGATTTTTTTCTGCAATCTTTTTTTCATAATTTTTATTACTTTCCATTATGTGCAATTAATTCGAGAAAGAGAAAAATAAAAACCTCCCAAGCTTATCCACATTCAACGCCCATAAACGTACAAGCTGCACTGGATGAAAATAACTGCAAAGTTCTAATAAACGAAAGTTATTTTCACCAACTGCCAGGCGGCAAACGAACGGCTGTACAACAACGAAAAAAAAAAACCCCGAACGCGAACACACTTCACTGCACATGACCAAAGTCACATTCCCCGGTCCCTGATCATGACTAAATTTCACAGTCTGGAAAACTGCAATAGCGCACCGTCGCTCATCCTTTCTTTCATTTTCGTTTTCCGTTCTGCAACAAACTGAAACCGAGGGAAACAAGTTTAAAAATTTAATTCGAACTTGTTTCCTTTCGCGCACACGATAGGCAAAACTCCGGACCGGAGACATCCGTCCCGAGTGGTGCCCACCATTCGTAGCAACAAAAAAAACGCTCCGTCCCGTTCCCGCCCCATGAGGGCACAAAAGTAGAGAGGACAGGCGACACAGCAAAGAAAATAGAAAGTTAACTATCTTGCCACCGAGTGTGCCACGGGGAAAAAGTTTTCCGTACCGTGGGCCGCTGCGACGAATCTCTCTTATCTGGGCATACAAACACCGGGAAACACCGGGGCAAAGATAATGCAGTTAACACCGTACCCAGCCAAACCGATTGTTGTTGTTGTTGTTGATTGCAACGAAGGAAACAAAAAAGTGCACCGGCTGCATACATTTTCGGGGTGCTGCACAACGGGTGAAAGTTGTAACGCGGTTGCGGTGGATTTGAGAACTCGCAAAACAGAAATTAGGGAAACAGGAAGTTTTGTTAACGCTTCCGAGAAATGAGCATTTTTTTAATGGTTTGTTACTATCTGGAGAGAAGTGCAGTAAAATGGATTTTTTTCTTTATTTCGTTTTAAATATTTTCTTTCCGAAGTTACTTTTGCATTTTCAAGAGTGTAAAGAACATTACAAGACGTGTTGTGGAGAGTAAATTCAAGTAAATTTGGACACATTTTAGCAAAAGTTCCGAACATGATAATCGGCGTTAGCTGTAAGGGAGACGATTGACGATTTTAACCAAATATTTAACGTTTTCAGGTAAGTATTTTTATAATTTTAACAGACAAGTTGCTAAAAGACAGACAACTGGCTTTAAAATGATTATATTTTAAATAAAATCTAAAACAATTCAATTTACTCGTGATTACACGTGAAAAATAGAAACAAAGGAATTTTGATATTTTTTAACAAATTATTTGACAAATAAAGATTGTCTTTTCTGCATTTTAGAATTTGTGAATAAATGCTTCATAAAAATTACTCTAAAATTTAACTATTATTGATTTTTGTCGACTCTGTAAAATATTTTCATGGAAATCTTTTTCATGGCTTCAGCTAAGTCGTTTGGCATAATAAAAAAAACACACAAACAGAAATAGAATAGAAATTCCTTCTCGATTTAATGCCTGATAGTATGACAAATTCTGTTTACAATGTTTCCTTGCCAACTTATGAAGAGAGTATTCAAAGTATTGGAATAAGAAGTGATAAAATTTTTATAATAAGTAATATTTTATTTATGCCAAAAGCTTTCATATTAGTTAGTCAACAAAACAGAAGTCACGTCATGTTATTAATTTTTGATTATACATAAAAATTAAGCAGACTTCATAATTGTCAAAAAACAGTTTCCTCAATATCATCTGTATGAATTTCGTAAGAAATTTGATTGAAATTCGCTTTAAAAACAGCGACAACCAATTCCTAGTTCTCTAATAGATTAGTTCCGTCTAAACCTGCTGAAGTCTTTTTATCTACGTTCAAGAAAGACTCCCTTAGAGGCATTCGTTAGGACCATGTGTCGTAATATCTAACCGACGACTAATGATCTTGTTACATCATGCGAATGACATTAAATGCAAAATTCCTAAAGCCCTTCTAAACTAATATGATTTAATACCCTGATGTGGTGCTACATTGTACGCGTATAGGTAATGTGTACCACATATCCTTACTTTCACAAAGTGAATTGCTAATCATTACTGTATGTCTGAAACCAACAATAAACACTCTAGTATCTATGCACCATTGTTTAAGCCACTCAATGTACATGCAAACATCATGCCACCCACACTAAAACTTGCCTAGAGACCTAGAAAAGCTCGTGTGGTTTTCTTCAGCAACCACAACTTACTGATCTCGTTGATTACTTTTAACTTTTTAAGACCCGCAAACTTCAAAACCGTGGCAACGGATCCAGAGAGCAAAGATTTCCCTGAGTTGCACCACCGAACTTGATGATGGCGAAAAGCAGCAGCGGGCACATATTGCGAATATGTTTTTCGACAAACCGTTTTTCACTTTCGAAGTCGCACAACCACAACCGATGGAGATGCATAATAGTTGCCCTCTCGTTTCTCTTTCTCCCTTCTCCCTCCCTCGCCTCTCCCCCCGCGCCAGGCTGGAAAAACTATCACATGCGATCGTCCAACCGTACAACCCTCACCTTGCAGTACTGCTGCCACACGACGCTTACCGCAAGTAAAAGATGGTTCAATTTTCACAAACATATTCGCGAAAAGGATTCACGCTTTGCCGTCGCGTTTGGCCACACTCGAACCAGATGGGGGCGGGAAACAATCTGCAACGAATGTGCAAGTGCAACAATATAATGTGCTAAAGTGGCGCCGGGGTGAAATTTGGGTTTTTCCTATCCCCCCACTACCCTACATTTTCTAGAGGCTGTGGTACACACTACAGGGAAAACTACTAGATTGCAACTTTGCCATCAACAACCGCAGTAGCACACGATGCCAGCAGGAAGTGCGCGGTCTACGGGATGCATTATCGGGTGCCTCCCAATGTTTCGCTGCCGGCGAAAGCCACGATTCCGAGATCCTTCCCCAGGGATGTAGGGTGAGAAGTTTCTCGTCAAAACTCGTCGTCGTTGGGAAAAATGTACAAAGTGCAAGTTCTGTCCCAACACGTTCGCTCTATCCCGTACCCTTCGCACTAACTTCATCATAAAACCGAGCAGGATCAGTGTGTATGTTTGTGTGTACGTGTATAAATATCGACTAGCACCGGATGCGACCCTAAAACGCAAGTCTAATGTGGTTGTGCACCAGCTGCAACTAAGCTACAACGAGCGCTCGCAAAAGTTAAGATTATTGTTTTCAAAATATGAAACGCGCCTAACTTGCTCTTACTCTCTTTCCCGAAGCCCAACAACGCCGTTCCTGGGGGTTTCTTTCTAATGGTTTTTTTTTTACTTTTTCATACTTGGCTTAAGATTGCAATCGAATCCTGGAACATGTGTTGAAGCAAAATCTCTCTTCTTCTCGGTGCAAGTGCAAAAGGTATTCGATAAGATTGCTAACACACGTGTTCACACGTGAGTTCATCGTTTTCCCGTACAAAACATCGGGATAAGCATATTTCATAACTTTGTAGTCAAACTATTGATTCCATTACTCGAACATTGCTGCTACTAACAGGGCGCGACTTTAGGAAGATGAAGAAATGATAATGTTAATTTTTTTTAATGTTTTCCTAACTGTAGCTAAATTATTGTACTGTTTTAGTAAAAAGATTCCATAACACTATTGAAAAAAAAATCATTTTTATATGTTCTTCTGGAGGTCCTTGTATATCATATCTCTGATTGATTCATCGATGGTCTGATTGATTCACAGATTGACCGCGCTGGGAAAGATTTCATGGAATCCATGAAAGCGACGATAAAGAAACGCGTCACTCTAAAGCGATCATTTCAGGGGCCAGCCAGCGTAAATCGTGCCTTTCATACACTGAAATAGGTGAAGCTAACAGCAATTCTGAATGTTTGTACCCGCTGTTGTGCATAGTGCCGTCGATATTATCAGATCGTACGCACCCTTTTTCGCATATACAACCGAACTCATCACCGAGTACCTAAACCTAATTGGACAGGCATTGCATTGTGAAGATAAAAGGAAATCATGTGAAATCCCTTGCACCATTCGTTACGACCTTGTTAGTGCCTACACTATTGTGGAAATGTGAGAACTATTCGCAACACGTTTTGAGGATGGCTTCGAATCGATGCCTTCATTATTACTTCTGTTGATGTACTGCACTCTATGCTACCGGTCGTCAACATGCCATCAATCTTCCGAGACATGCCTAGTCCTGATGGCATACCAGCAATCATTTTTATGCGATGCACTCGGTGGACCCAATACTAAGAAACTTGGGTTTACCAAGAAGAAACTACTTGTAAGAAATTTAATAAATCGCTGTACTCCGGAATTATCCCTGAGCCCTGAAAGACTCCGAGGAACGAGGCACTCATCTATCGCGATATAACCTCGCTAGTGTACTGTAGCCTCTGCTGGATTCGGCCTGTAACTATGGCCTAAGATCGACGACGATAAATGTGTTGGGAATTGTCGGTTACTGGCACTGATCCATGGAATTCCATTCTGATTGCGGAACTTGAATTCCTTGTACTCCTTGGAGTCCTAACGTAGAGGATAAGATCTTATCTCATCGATCGGATTTACGTAGTGAGGATCGCCTCATATACGTCAAGACCGATATGTGCATCTACTGGTGTTTTCCAGGGCAAAAATTAGGTACTCTAGCTGTTTCTGCTTTAAATCAGCAATACATCCATGGTACTCCTAACTGAAAATCACCTCTTATATGTAGATCATACGAAAATAATTCGTGTCATACGTGGGCTCAAAGAATACTTTCTACTCCAAACGAGACTTCAATGTTCGGTGCATCATCATTCTCAACGCCTCAAAGTCATGAAATATAATGTATTGTTACTTCATACAAAAGACTTATCAGCCCATGTCCAGTGTCATTCTAACATCACAAATTCTAGCGGTTTTTTGTAATCGTAAATCAAATTCAATGAAATTAAATCAAATTCAAAATTCATTATTCACAATAGTTTATGAAGCATTAATGATTCAATTTCCTTCTGCCACGTTTGTTCAATAAAAAGGTAAAACATTCTAAGTTATTTGTTTGAAGTCGTTGCAGCCTCACCACATAACATTAACAGATTTCAATATCATTCCCAATGCTTCTTCTAGCTGTTACAAACTGCAACTTTCCTTCTGTTAAATGTATTCGATGGATAGTAAATAAATTAAACATCGTCACTCGAAACACTCAAACGTGAGAGCAACAAACGGAGCCACCGATCCACAGAACACCGATCGGGATAAAGATCGTTTAGCAGGCGGAAACCCGCGTTTATCGAAATCCAACTAAATATCCCAACTTTTCCCACTCGCTGGATTGCAAAACAGTTCAACAAGTTTCGTTACAAAATCCTTTCGGTCAAAAAAAAAAACAGAAACCATTTGCGCGTATCGACAGCACCATCAAACTTTCGAATTCAATCGAACAATTTTGTCCTCGGTTCCCGGGTGTTTTTTGTGGATTTCTTTTCTTTTCTCCCAATTTTTCGTGGCTTTTCTACACTGCTTTGGTTTTTTCGTTTGCTACATTTCTCGATTGTACCGAAAAAAAAATCTCAATTCTATATTGTGGGGGAAAAAAATCCGTTCCGATTTCGGTAGATGCGTTCTGCATTTAGCAATCACCTTCGGCTTCTGCTTCACTTGATGTCTTTATCGCCATACTTTGTAGTTGCTTGTTTCGCTATCGTTACGTTCTGATGGCTTCTTCCCGCACCATTTTTGCCCCGATATGCGTGCGCTATCTATCAGTCGTAAATAAATCCTCGTTCGTTCAATCTCTTTTTTTGGCTTCTCCTGCTTTACGCCAAGCACGAAGTGAGTGTTCTTGCTTTGCTCGAAATAAATGCGGTTAAGCTTCATCTGCAGCGACTCACACAGCCATCTAACGGTGCGCGGTTAGATGCGGGCGAGATTGAATTCGAGCGAAATTATGTTAAAACTTCTTATAGAAAAATTCAATTTAACTTTACGAAAATAACATGTTCCTCATCGTCATCGTCGTCGGAAACTGGCAATGCAGGCGGCATCATCTGCGCCCGGTACCCGTGACTACGATGTTAGTAGCTTACCCAACCATTACCATTTCTCACCGCGTGTGAGAAAACGTGACAAAAAAAATGTGGGAATGGGCGAAGCTTTTTGAGTAAATAACCCAAGACATCAAGCTGTGGCCTTTCGAGCTGTATCAAGTTCAAGTGTTTTGGTTCAGATATTTGGATGATTTGGACTTTTTTTTGGTTTTGTTCTCCACCATCCATCTCGTCTTATCATCCTACAGACGTAGAGCTGGGAAAATAAGCAAACCGAAAAGGTCATCACAATACAACGGCAAATCGTATGAAAATTCAACGTATTTCATGCATGCTCTGGTACACCTACGTTGCCGTGAAATGCGACTTTTACCCCACTCCTGTCTAAATTTGGCCCACGACTATAAGCGTACGTATATTGGAGTTAACTCAATCAGTAGCAAAACTCTTGAACATTGAAAATAGTCCACAAAACCCATTTCGCTGTAGCAAAAAAGCAAGCAAGAAAATGAAATATAAAACCACTGCATCAAACTTTCCATCGTTCACGAAAATGAAAACAAGCGGAAAACTCTTTTCCTTTCCTTCCAATAGTTTGGCGCATCAAATTTAGCAAACTGTTGATTGTGTTGCCACAACCACTGGCTGTAGCTTCCCTCACCACGGGTTGAGATTGAAACGAACCGATGGTACGTTTCAATTACAAGACGCTGGAGCTGGGTTTTGATTTTATTCCGCACCGTCCAACTCGTTTTGCAAAAGCAATCCTGCGTAGTAGATGAAGTTGTATGCAAATACGAACACACATCAGAACCGAAAGCCGATAATCAATGATTACTGCCAGAGTAATCTTAGGCAAGCGTGGCTTAGTAGAAAGTGTTCTGTGTTGTGACGGCATTTGATAAGAAGGCGATCTAAATCCTTTACGAAGAGATTGTACAGCGGTGTTCGTAGAATTTCTTGAGTGTTCTTGTTGCCTTCCAGCAACTAGACGATCGTTTATTTCTGACACACTGTCCAAGAACGTTAACATTGATAGAATTCTTGTGCTTCTTATAAATAAAAAAAAAGTGCAAATATCTTATGTATGTAAGATATCTTGTATGTAAGGTGAAAAATATTATTTTTTAATAACTTTTTTTTGCAGTATTCAATACTAACTAAGTTTGGTTAGCTTTGCTAAAATTTGGAGTCTGTTTCCAGTAAATAAATAAAATATTTAACAATTTTTAAAACTTAACAACATTTATTCTTCACAAAAAAACATGTGTATAAAGCTTTTGAAGCAATTCAATTAAAAATTCAATAATATCAACATATTTCCTACATAACTGGTTCCTCACTATCAAAACGGATTCGAAGCCAGCAGATAAATTAACACTGAGAGATGCCTCATACAGTTAAGCCATTTGAGAAATGCTGTAGCTACACGATCCAATCAATACATTGAATTCCACAACTTAAAACCGCATCGATAAACATTATCT
This sequence comes from Anopheles longipalpis, assembly GCA_016170015.1. Taxonomy (NCBI): domain Eukaryota; kingdom Metazoa; phylum Arthropoda; class Insecta; order Diptera; family Culicidae; genus Anopheles; species Anopheles longipalpis. The sequence goes on along the minus strand of CM028103.1, from coordinate 22,552,549 downwards.
TAAGCTGGTATAATCACAATTAATTGAGCATAAGTTAGTATTCTAANAACTTGGAGCGGGTAGGAAAACAGCTTGGCCGGTGAGCTTTGCTACGGGTGACGATGCAAACTTTTCCCATTAGAAAAGGCTTCAAATGGTGGTGGCAGTTTGACTAGCTTCGTTTGTTTTAAATCTGCTCTCAGAAACCTTCCTCCCGATGGTTGGTTGCAGTGGGGCGAATCGTAGGTGAAACTATGGAAAAGCTTGAAGATAGTTTATCACTTGCTCGGTTTTGCCTATCGCTAGCCATTTTACAAGATGTGACCGATTGAGGCGTGGTGCGTTTGATTGCGTAGGTACAACCGTTGTGCTTTGTTCCTTTCCGTCCCACAGTGTCCCATTTGCTACAGTTTCCTGGTAAATTGGTAGCGGATTTTTTTTCTGCAATCTTTTTTTCATAATTTTTTACTACTTTCCATTATGTGCAATTAATTCGAGAAAGAGAAAAATAAAAACCTCCCAAGCTTATCCACATTCAACGCGCATAAATGTACAAGCTGCACTGGATGAAAATAACTGCAAAGTTCTAATAAACGAAAGTTATTTTCACCAACTGCCAGGCTACAAACGAACGGCTGTACAACAACGAAAAAAAAAAACCCGAACGCGAACACACTTCACTGCACATGACCAAAGTCACATTCCCCGGTCCCTGATCATGACTAAATTTCACAGTCTGGAAAACTGCAATAGCGCACCGTCGCTCATCCTTTCTTTCATTTTCGTTTTCCGTTCTGCAACAAACTGAAACCGAGGGAAACAAGTTTAAAAATTTAATTCGAACTTGTTTCCTTTCGCGCACACGATAGGCAAAACTCCGGACCGGAGACATCCGTCCCGAGTGGTGCCCACCATTCGTAACAAAAAAAAAATCGCCCCGTCCCGTTCCCGCCCCATGAGGGCACAAAAGTAGAGAGGACAGGCGACACAGCAAAGAAAATAGAAAGTTAACTATCTTGCCACCGAGTGTGCCACGGGGAAAAAGTTTTCCGTACCGTGGGCCGCTGCGACGAATCTCTCTTATCTGGGCATACAAACACCGGGAAACACCGGGGCAAAGATAATGCAGTTAACACCGTACCCAACCAAACCGATTGTTGTTGTTGTTGTTGATTGCAACGGAGGAAACAAAAAAGTGCACCGGCTGCATACATTTTCGGGGTGCTGCACAACGGGTGAAAGTTGTAACGCGGTTGCGGTGGATTTGAGAACTCGCAAAACAGAAATTAGGGAAACAGGAAGTTTTGTTAACGCTTCCGAGAAATGAGCATTTTTTTAATGGTTTGTTACTATCTGGAGAGAAGTGCAGTAAAATGGATTTTTTTCTTTATTTCGTTTTAAATATTTTCTTTCCGAAGTTACTTTTGCATTTTCAAGAGTGTAAAGAACATTACAAGACGTGTTGTGGAGAGTAAATTCAAGTAAATTTGGACACATTTTAGCAAAAGTTCCGAAAATGATAATCGGCGATAGCTGTAAGGGAGAGTATGACGATTTTAACCAAATATTTAACGTTTTCAGGTAAGTATTTTTATAATTTATCAGACTAAAAGATTTATATTGCTAAAAGACAGACAACTGGCTTTAAAATGATTACATTTTAAATAAAATCTAAAACAATTCAATTTACTCGTGATTACACGTGAAAAATAGAAACAAAGGAATTTTGATATTTTTTAACAAATTATTTGACAAAAAAGATTGTCTTTTCTGCATTTTAGAATTTGTGAATTCTGAACAAATTACTTGAAAATTGATAAAAAACTCATAAACATACTTCATAAAAATTCATAAAAATTACTTTAAAAAATTAACTATTACTGATTTTTGTTGACTCTATAAAATATTTTCATGGAAATCTTTTTCATGGCTCCAGCTAAGTCGTTTGGCATAATAGAAAAACAAAAATTTGTAGCCACTAGAAATAGAATAGAAATACCTTCTCGATAGAATATCGTGGTTTAAATTTCACCACGTATTTTGTCGTAACAGCTGCCTGATAGTATGACAAATTCTGTTTACAACGTTTCCTTGCCAACTTATGAAGAGAGTATTCGAAGTGTTGGAATAAGAAGTGATACAATTTTTATGATAAGTAATATTTTATTTATGCCAAAAGCTTTCATATTAGTTAGTCAACAAAACAGAAGTCACGTCACCACTAACCCTTAAAGATCGGCGGCATAAATACTAAAGAGTTGATTTAGATGTCGTGCAATGTAGTCTATAATAATGTTATTAATTTTTGATTATACATAAAAATTAAGCAGACTTCATAATTGTCAAAAAAAACAGTTGCTTCAATATCATCTGTATGAATTTCGTAAGAAATTTGATTGAAATTCGCTTTAAAATCAGCGACAACCAATTCCTAGTTCTCTAATAGATTAGTTCTGTCTAAACCTGCTGAAGTCTTTTTATCTACGTTCAAGAAAGACTTCCTTAGAGGCATTCGTTAGGATTATGTGTCGTAATATCTAACCGGCGACTAATGATCTTGTTACATCATGCGAATGACACTAAATGCAAAATTCCTAAAGCCCTTCTAGACTAATATGATTTAATACCCTGATGTGGTACTACATTGTACGCGTTTAGGTAATGTGTTCAACATATCCTTACTAACACAAAGTGAATTGCTAATTATTACTGTATGTCTGAAACCAACAATAAACACTCTAGTATCTATGCACCATTGTTTAAGCCACTCAATGTACATGCAAACATCATGCCACCCACACTAAAACTTGCCTAGAGACCTAGAAAAGCTCGTGTGGTTTTCTTCAGCAACCACAACTTACTGATCTCGTTGATTACTTTTAACTTTTTAAGACCCGCAAACTTCAAAACCGTGGCAACGGATCCAGAGAGCAAAGATTTCCCTGAGTTGCACCACCGAACTTGACGATGGCGAAAAGCAGCAGCGGGCACATATTGCGAATATGTTTTTCGACAAACCGTTTTTCACTTTCGAAGTCGCACAACCACAACCGATGGAGATGCATAATAGTTGCCCTCTCGTTTCTCTTTCTCCCTTCTCCCTCCCTCGCCTCTCCCCCCACGCCAGGCTGGAAAAACTATCACATGCGATCGTCCAACCGTACAACCCTCACCTTGCAGTACTGCTGCCACACGACGCTTACCGCAAGTAAAAGATGGTTCAATTTTCACAAACATATTCGCGAAAAGGATTCACGCTTTGCCGTCGCGTTTGGCCACACTCGAACCAGATGGGGGCGGGAAACAATCTGCAACGAATGTGCAAGTGCAACAATATAATGTGCTAAAGTGGCGCCGGGGTGAAATTTGGGTTTTTCCTATCCCCCCACTACCCTACATTTTCTAGAGGCTGTGGTACACACTACAGGGAAAACTACTAGATTGCAACTTTGCCATCAAAAACCGCAGTAGCACACGATGCCAGCAGGAAATGCGCGGTCTACGGGATGCATTATCGGGTGCCTCCCAATGTTTCGCTGCCGGAGAAAGCCACGATTCCGAGATCCTTCCCCAGGGATGTAGGGTGAGAAGTTTCTCGTCAAAACTCGTCGTCGTTTGGAAAAATGTACAAAGTGCAAGTTCTGTCCCAACACGTTCGCTCTATCCCGTACCCTTCGCACTAACTTCATCATAAAACCGAGCAGGATCAGTGTGTATGTTTGTGTGTACGTGTATAAATATCGACTAGCACCGGATGCGACCCTAAAACGCAAGTCTAATGTGGTTGTGCACCAGCTGCAACTAAGCTACAACGAGCGCTCGCAAAAGTTAAGATTATTGTTTTCAAAATATGAAACGCGCCTAACTTGCTCTTACTCTCTTTCCCGAAGCCCAACAACGCCGTTTCTGGGGGTTTCTTTCTAATGTTTTTTTTTTACTTTTTCATACTTGGCTTAAGATTGCAATCGAATCCTGGAACATGTGTTGAAGCAAAATCTCTCTTCTTCTCGGTGCAAGTGCAAAAGGTATTCGATAAGATTGCTAACACACGTGTTCACACGTGAGTTCATCGTTTTCCCGTACAAAACATCGGGATAAGCATATTTCATAACTTTGTAGTCAAACTATTGATTCCATTACTCGAACATTGCTGCTACTAACAGGGCGCGACTTTAGGAAGATGAGGAAATGATAATATTAATTTTTTTAATGTTTTCCTAACTGTAGCTAAATTATTGTACTGTTTTAGTAAAAAGATTCCACAACACTATTGAAAAAAAAAATCATTTTTATATGTTCTTCTGTAGGTGCTTGTATATCATATCTCATCGATTGATTCATCGATGGTCTGATTGATTCACAGATTGACCTCGCTGGGAAAGATTTCATGGAATCCATGAAAGCGACGATAAAGAAACGCGTCACTCTAAAGCGATCATTTCAGGGGCCAGCCAGCGTAAATCGTGCCTTTCGTACACTGAAATAGGTGAAGCTAACAGCAATTCTGAATGTTTGTACCAGCTGTTGTGCATAGTCCGGTCAATATTATAAGATCGTACACACACTTTTTCGCACATACAACCGAACTTATCACCGTGTACATAAACCTAATTGGACAGCCATTGCATTGTGAAGATAAAAGGAAATCATGTGAAATCCCTTACACCATTTTCTAACGACGACGATAGTGTCTACACTATTGTGAAAATATGAGAATTGTTCGCAACACGTTTTGAGGATGGTTTCGAATCGATGCCTTAATTATTACTTCTGTTGATGTACTGCACTCTATGCTACCGGTCGTCAACATGCCATCAATCTTCCGAGACATGCTTAGTCCTGATGGCATACCAGCAATCATTTTTAAGCGATGCACTCGGTGGACCCAATACTAAGAAACTTGGGTCCACCAAGAAGAAACTACTTGTAAGAAATTTAATAAATCGCTGTACTCCGGAATTATCCCTGAGCCCTGAAAGACTCCGAGGAACGAGGCACTCATCTATCGCGATATAACCTCGCTAGTGTAGTGTAGCCTCTGCTGGATTCGGCCTGTAACTACGGCCTAAGATCGACGACGATAAATGTGTTGGGAATTGTCGGTTACTGTCACTGATCCATGGAATTCCATTCTGATTGCGGCACTTGGACCTCCTTGGACTCCTAACGTAGAGGATAAGATCTTATCTCATCGATCGGATCTACGTAGTGAGGATCGCCTCATATACATACGTCCAGACCGATATGTGCATCTACTGGAGTTCTCCAGGGCAGAAATTAGGTACCCAAGCTGTTCGTTCTTTGAATCAGCAATACATCCATGGAACTGAAAATCACCTCTTATATGTAGATCATACGAAAATAATTCGTGTCATACGTGGGCTCAAAGAATACTTTCTACTCCAAACGAGACTTCAGTGTTCAAAGTCATGAAATATAATGTATTGTTACTTCATACAAAAGACTTATCAGCCCATGTCCAGTGTCATTCTAATATCAAGCACCAGTAAAGAGGTTTATAACTTCAATACACAAATTCTAGCGGTTTTTTGTAATCGTAAATCAAATTCAATTAAATTAAATCAAATTCAAAATTCATTACTCAAAATAGTTCATGAACCATTAATGATTCAATTTCCTTCTGCCACGTTTGTTCAATAAAAAGGTAAAACATTCTAAGGTATTTGTTTGAAGTCGTTGCATCCTCACCACATAACATTAACAGATTTCTATATCATTCCCAATGCTTCTTCTAGCTGTTACAAACTGCAACTTTCCTACTGTTAAATGTATTCGATGGATAGTAAATAAATTAAACATCGTCACTCGAAACACTCAAACGTGAGAGCAACAAACGGAGCCACCGATCCACAGAACACCGATCGGGATAAAGATCGTTTAGCAGGCGGAAACCCGCGTTTATCGAAATCCAACTAAATATCCCAACTTTTCCCACTCGCTGGATTGCAAAACAGTTCAACAAGTTTCGTTACAAAATCCATTCGATCAAAAAAAAAAACAAAAACCATTTGCGCGTATCGACAGCACCATCAAACTTTCGAATTCAATCGAACAATTTTGTCCTCGGTTCCCGGGTGTTTTTTTGTGGATTTCTTTTCTTTTCTCCCAATTTTTCGTGGCTTTTCTACACTGCTTTGGTTTTTTCGTTTGCTACACTTCTCGATTGTACCGAAAAAAAAATCTCAATTCTATATTGTGGGGGAAAAAATCCGTTCCGATTTCGGTAGATGCGTTCTGCATTTAGCAATCACCTTCGGCTTCTGCTTCACTTGATGTCTTTATCGCCATACTTTGTAGTTGCTTGTTTCGCTATCGTTACGTTCTGATGGCTTCTTCCCGCACCATTTTTGCCCCGATATGCGTGCGCTATCTATCAGTCGTAAATATATCCTCGTTCGTTCAATCTCTTTTTTTTTGGCTTTTCCTGCTTTGCGCCAAGCACGAAGTGAGTGTTCTTGCTTTGCTCGAAATAAATGCGGTTAAGCTTCATCTGCAGCGACTCACACAGCCTTCTAACGGTGCGCGGTTAGATGCGGGCGAGATTGAATTCGAGCGAAATTATGTTAAAACTTCTTATAGAAAAATTCAATTTAACTTTACGAAAATAACATGTTCCTCATCGTCATCGTCGTCGGAAACTGGCAATGCAGGCGGCATCATCTGCGCCCGGTATCCGTGACTACGATGTTAGTAGCTTACCCAACCATTACCATTTCTCACCGCGTGTGAGAAAACGTGACAAAAAAAAAGTGGGAATGGGCGAAGCTTTTTGAGTAAATAACCCAAGACATCAAGCTGTGGCCTTTCGAGCTGTATCAAGTTCAAGTGTTTTGGTTCAGATATTTGGATGATTTGGACTTTTTTTTTGGTTTTGTTCTCCACCATCCATCTCGTCTTATCATCCTACAGACGTGGAGCTGGGAAAATAAGCAAACCGAAAAGCAAAAGGTCATCACAATACAACGGCAAATCGTATGAAAATTCAACGTATTTCATGCATGCTCTGGTACCCCTACGTTGCCGTGAAATGCGACTTTTACCCCACTCCTGTCTAAATTTGGCCCACGACTATAAGCGTACGTATATTGGAGTTAACTCAATCAGTAGCAAAACTCTTGAACATTGAAAATAGTCCACAAAACCCATTTCGCTGTAGCAAAAAAGCAAGCAAGAAAATGAAATATAAAACCACTGCATCAAACTTTCCATCGTTCACGAAAATGAAAACAAGCGGAAAACTCTTTTCCTTCTCTTCCAATAGTTTGGCGCATCAAATTTAGCAAACTGTTGATTGTGTTGCCACAACCACTGGCTGTAGCTTCCCTCATCCCGGGTTGAGATTGAAACGAACCGATGGTACGTTTCAATTACAAGACGCTGGAGCTGGGTTTTGATTTTATTCCGCACCGTCCAACTCGTTTTGCAAAAGCAATCCTGCGTAGTAGATGAAGTTGTATGCAAATACGAACACACATCAGAACCGAAAGCCGATAATCAATGATTACTGCCAGAGTAATCTTAGGCAAGCGTGGGTTAGTAGAAAGTGTTCTGTGTTGTGACGGCATTTGATAAGAAGGCGATCTAAATCCTTTACGATGAGATTGTACAGCGGTGTTCGTAGAATTTCTCGAGTGTTCTTGTTGCCTTCCAGCAACTAGACGATCGTTTATTTCTGACACACTGTCCAAGAACGTTAACATTGATAGAATTCTTGTGCTTCTTATAAATAAAAAAAGTGCAAAAGTCTTATGTATGTAAGATATCTTGTATGTAAGGTGAAAAATATTATTTTATAATAACTTTTTTTTGCAGTATTCAATATTAACTAAGTTGAGTAAGCTTTACTAAAATTTGGAGTTTGTTTCACGTTAATAAATAAAATATTTAACAATTTTTAAAACTTAACAAAACTTATTCTTCACAAAAAACATGTGTATAAAGCTTTCCTGAAGCAATTCAATTAAAAATTCAATAATATCAACATATTTCCTACATAACTGGTTCCTCACTATCAAAACAGATTCGAAGCCAGCAGATAAATTAACACTGAGAGATGCCTCATACAGTTAAGCCATTTGAGAGATGCTGTAGCTACACGATCCAATCAATACATTGAATTCCACAACTTAAAACCGCATCGATAAACATTATCTTAAGCTGGTATAATCACAATTAATTGAGCATAAGTTAGTATTCTAAGCGCCTAATGAACCACAACAGCTATCGACCAATTGTTGTAACAATTACCTCAATAGAATGTAAAACAATTGAATGGTCGAGAACTGCAACCAGCAGCTGCCACTCCTAACAAAGCCCTATCATGTGTGGGACGAGTACTTAAGTGTATGGAATGATCTATTTATTGACGCTTACTCATACTAGTAAAACAAAAAGGAAAACGAGTTTAAGTGAAATAATTATTAATTTATTAATATTTCATTCAATAAAAAAATTTCCTCCATACTGCATAAATTATAGATTTATTTTAAATTCATTAATGAAAAAGTACGTAAACTTGAGATTTTATATAAATGATCATCCTTATAAATATTGTTACACTACTTAATGCATACGTATTATTAAAGTAAAAAAGTAGCCTTTCAAATTTTGGACATATTTACAGATTTCAAATTTTATTTTTTTGTAAATTAATGCACTTAAAATGAAAGCTAAATTTACGAAAATATATAAAACAAATAAAATTTGAAAAATTTTAAATTTACAATCAGCCATTATGTTTTTAATTCACCACCTTTGGTATCTTCTTAGCTCAGTACATTACTTTGCCACATGTGATCCTCTTTTATGCCATGTTTATGACTCTTATTACTATCCTTTTTTTTTTGTTTCACTGTAAACGAACGAAAAATTCCACCATCAAGAATTGGTACCATCAGCACTTATCATCAACTACCTTTTTTGCTCCCGTTCAAGCATTGATTCGAATCATAAGCTTCAGTAACGATTACCTCGAGCGTTCTACTATCGTGTTTCTCGAAACAAAATGAAAAAAAGAACTAATATACCCAACGTCCAATGTGCGCCATTATTCGAAATAATGGAAACCAGTAAACATTCTGACACGCAGCAATGCACACTCTTGCAAATGGTCGATGCACACCACAGCACGCAAACACGAACATAAAAGCAGGGTGGCAGAATGGCAGCATGGTAACTGCTTCCAGCAAGTATGATCTTTGCGTTCTGCTACCCATTTGCTAAAGATGCACGCAAGAGCCAAGAGCATCAGATAAACATCACCACTTGACGCAGAACCAACGTAAACGCAGCGCACTGTACCAGGCGCCAGGTTTTGCTCGAGCACTTTTGCACTGCATTTGCTCGCATCTTGAGCAGTGTTGTACACGGGAGCTGAACGTTTCAATGAAATTCTGCTGCACTGTGGAGTGCTTAGAAGAAATGTACAACCACACGGTGAACGTGAACTGATGGCAAGAAATGACAGGGTAAAGAAAACGTCCCAAGAGTTCAATCATTTGTTTGGGAAAGGGAACCAGTAACTAAACAAAATAAAAATCCAATACATAAAGGAATGACGGCAAACGTCTCACTTGAAGAAAGTGCCACACCAAAAACGGTGCTTGGTGTGAGTGTGCGAGGATAAATACATGGCGGATCATGTGTGTTTGATTCGTTCGCTCGCTTATCGCTACCGTGCTGGGGGGGAGGGTTGTGATATGTTGCAAGGATTTTCTGTATTTTTCTCTCTGCTCCCAACTCCCATCTCACAAACCCTTCTGCCTTACGCAATGGGTTCCGTTTTCAAGTGTGTTTTTGTTTGTATGAACCAGCTTCAAGCATGGATCAACACCATGCCGCCGTCTATTATAGCCATCGGCACCAAAATAGATATTTATATAACAAAACACAAGAAGAAGAAAAAACACTCGCTACGGCAAAGAGTTCGTTTCATTTTCAATCAAACCAACTTTTTTTCCCTCCTTATCCACACTCCATATCGTGTCGATCTGTTCTTAACCGATAAGATTGCTTTTGCCAATACTTTTGGATAAAACCCACACACAACCCAACCTTTACCACCACCAACGGAACATGATGAAACTCTGATTGTATATGATTTCTTTTTCTGTTGAACATGCCGAAAAAAAAACGCACGAAATGGAATGATGAATGTTACCCGGAGGGAATGGCTACCACCTGGATGGTAGCGTGTGAAAAGTGGTACGATTGAATGGTAAGTTTCTTTATTACTTGCTTCAATTCAAACATCTCAGATTTTTTTTTTCGTTTAAACCGTCAGACGAAGTTGTTTTTTTTTATTTCTTTCAAACTCATCTTTTGCTTTCACTTGTTTGGTTTATTTCAAGTGCGTTCTTAAATGTCCCCTCACATAGCAGTCATCATAACAGCATGGAAATAAATTCTTTGATTCGGTTGTTTAAACTCGTTGTTTAAACTAATTAAAATATTTGCTCAAAAATGTAATTAACCTTTACGAACAATATTTACTTGATGATGAAAGGTATCCTTCCTAGCAAATAGCACAGGAAAAAGTTTAATCCCCTGTTTTACTATTGTCCTTTGTTATTTTGTTACTGTCTAAAAACTGTGATAATAATCTCATAACTCTATCACAAAAATATAAGCCACAGTTACAGCCAAACAGTACAGCCCGACATATGGTACGCGGCCATAAAATACAAACACACAGCTCAGTAAATGTGAAAATGTTACGCTGAAAGGGGGAAATCGTGCATCAAAGCCGTTGCCATTCCATTCTCTACATGTCACATCTGCATTCCGGCTGCAATCACTGCTGCTGCAACTGCTTCGCCCATGGCTCGGATTGCCGTTTATACCAATCTCCCGGCACACACACAACGCAACCGTGCACCCGAACCCGGTGTTTGACGGTTTGACGGATGCAATAAACTTGCCTTCCGGTACAGTGATCGCTTTGATGTTGGGGTAAAAATTGAATTTTCGATCAACTGCAAAAAAAACCGAATCTCGGAAACTACAAAACCCGCTCACAATCACAACGCTGTACGAACCGTGATACACTGAAGGGCATCGTCAGCGACATTACCCGTGGCTTGCCTGAACTGCCTTTGCTACAACAAACCACGGAATCAATGTTACTACCCATTGGCGGTAAGGTGAAGAAATTCGGAACTGGAGCGATATGGGACAACTCGAACAAAACTGTAGCAATAACTAAAGTTGCGAATGATGCGCAATCCTCTGCTGGTTGCTAGTACATATGCTGGAATAAATATTGAAACATTTTGTTCCATTCATATCGAGATGAATGCACTACCGATGCAAATGATTGCGTCAAAACCGTGACGGGAACATGATTTTTGTATGGAAAGATAACTTTAACTGTGGAAAACTTTTATGTAACATGTTTTCTTGTTGATTTTTTTTTTCGTGTATGCTTAAAATAAACGATGAAAAGAAATAAAACATTACAGAGGGAAAAGCTAACGTCACTCGTCTGAATAGCCTATCGGTACGGAACAAGAAAAGAAAACGATGAATTCTCTCTCTCCCTCTCTCTGTTTCATTCTTTCTTTCTTTCCCCACTCTCTTTCTTTCACACACGCACAAGAGTTGGTAGCATCCGCACCGCACGGAAGCGGAAATTGAAATTGATTTGAATATTTTATTCAAATATTTATCAGCTAAACGCGAAACAATTTTCCCGCCCACATTCTACGTGTCCGTGTGCGTGCGTGTGATTATCAAGTGCGATTTTTCCGAGTGCTAGCCGGTGTACGGAAGGAAGACAGACGGCAAACACCGCAACGCACTAACAAATAAGATGAGAAAAGTACATAATCTCGACAGCACGACAGCAAGCTGATAGGCGACCGTGTGTAACAATGTACCGTCCGCCACACGTTGGGTATTTGTGTGGTAAAAAGTTTTAAATTGTATTTTTATTTTCCTTTTCAATGTTAACCGCTTTGAAAGATCCAACTTTTCAGGAAGAGTATTTTTTAACTCTAATGTTAAACTACCAGGCGTCTCCATGTTCGCGCAACTAATTTTCGCATTGAATTGGATTTTTCAAGAAGTACCAGGCGTCTCCATTTGGTACGCATATTCATCTTAACCTCTTTCTTCTGGTGTTATTAGTTTATTCTTTGTCAATTCTTTCTCAAATCTTTAGCTTTTGAACTTTATCATAGGTTCAAGATATCTACATTCGCCTTTATTCAAGCATTTTCTTTTCTAAATGCCTTTCTTTTGTTGTTTTTTCTGTTGCTTTGTTTGTTTTTTTTCTAATCATTTTTTGTAATCTTTTAAAACGAAATAAAATGAAAATATACGAATAGCTTTTAAAAACGCACACAAAGATTAATATTCCAACGTGTATTTTTTTCTCAAAACAAAGTTATTAAAACAATTGTGTAGAATTCTTCCTGTGTCCTGTGGAAATGAATTGTCATGCTGTTTAAAATTTAAAAAAATTAAATCTCCTAAAGCAAAATACATTTTTGACAATTTTTTGCAGTCCGATGATTCAGGAGAAAAGCTAGTGGGTACCAAAAATTTGTTTTTTTACAGCGCTTTGTATTTCAAGCCCTGTAACAAAGACAATTTTTTTTTTTTTTTTTACATAGTCTGCAATTAGTATACCTCCAAATGGACATGCTAGCCATCCAATACAGGATAAATTGTATCGTTTTAAAAAATCAAAAAAGGGATCATTTACCAGCTTCTGAGTGTAAATTGTTCCATTAAGTTCCTCTCAAAACTACAATGAATTTTACTTTGAAAAACCTAGATACTATTTGCCTTTTCGTTTATAGTTTATGAAGTATTTCTCTGAATATTTCGCTGGTACAAATACTTCTTAATCGATTTCTACTAAACTAGAGACAACATACAGTGCTTAGTAATATATTTTTCCCAACATTTACACTAAACTTCAGTCACTGTGCATAATATTCACACTAGCGACCGATACGGAAGGTACGGTACAACGACGTACAAGAATTATGCACAATCCTGACAGTACCAAACCATCCCACCGATGTAGCAAAAACTCGTGAGAAGATCCGAAACGTACGCCTTCATAGTACCTCACAAAAGACGCGCTATCTAACAAGGCATCCTCATCCAACAAACCATCGAACGTTATCATCCTCTCCGGTGCCAATCTTATAGTTTGCAGGATAGTCATATTTTGTCACGCCACGGTGTCGGATCGGCAAACTTATCCAACATAGCATGACACACTTCGGTACCGGTACTGTATTTTCCAACACATTCCTCAAAAAAAATGCTGACTGTGTGGCAAAAATCAATCACGAGAAGCCCAGTTATCAAGCGCCGGTACCCGTATAATGCCCGGAAGATGATGATTTCACGGTTCGGTGATGTGAGAAACTTTCAATATGGTGGTATTCCTCTTTTCCACCTCATCCACCCACACATACACCCACGCACACAAATCCTTCCAAAGTCAATCTACTAAAGGCACACAGTACATGCAACTTATCTTATTGAATTTCCTAAAGTTCCAAACCCAGATAGCAACCAGATGACGGAGTGTATTGTAAAAAAAATTCAAAAATAGAAACAATATTGACCTTATCGTTATAATTGCCCCGTTTGATTTGGCACGTTTTCGTTTGGAAACCCTTAACCCGATAGGGACGAAGCAAGAAAAAAACCAAAGGGACACTTTGGGATATCTTTTCAATTTTACATATCAGATAACTCCCAACCGGACATCCCACGAGGTACAAAATATCACCACACAGTTGGGACACTGTGATAAAATGTTTGCAAAACTTCTAACCACTCATTTAGGTGTGTTTCTGCTAACGGAACTTCACCGTGTCCATAAACCAGGGAAAGAGAGAGAGATAGAGCGCCTGAGAGGTTATTTTTGAAATCTTAAGATGTCCCAAAATGTTGTTGCTACCAACATCGATACAATGTATACAAACAGAGTAAACAAAAAAAAATCCCATTTTTAACCGAAACGAAATCACAAACAGCAACAACAACAACAACCAAACTCTACCAAAGTCCCGATTAGGAAACGAACGGAAATGGATGAAGTAGTGGCATGTGGCCCAAAAACTTCCACCAACAAATACGGGCACCCCCAAGCGGCATCGATGGTAGCATGTTTCCCCCGTCGAACCGGGCCCAAAAAACACACTGTTGTCCGGTAGTAATTGTTTCGTCGAATTTGTTCCACTTCCTTTTGCATCCCTTTTTCAATTTCGACCGGTGGCAGGCGGAAGGGATCGAGCGAAACGCTCAAGGAAGCGCTGGGTTTTTTGGGGAGCTAAAAGTTGCTACCCGAAAAGTTTAGTATTTTTGGAGATTGCTCCGCAGATTCTCCTACCACAAACTCAACAGGCCGTCACTCCGGTGCCGGTTGGCGAGCACCATATCTCGTCGTTTGTCTTTTCGTCCCGTTCCCGCTGGAATTCTATGACCAGCAGCAGCAGCAGCAGTAGCAGCAAACAGACAGTGGTGGTAGTAGTAGCTTTGATTACAGCATAAAAAGTTTGCCAAATTAAATAGATAAAATCCGCTCCATTCCGCTTCGTTTACTCCTTAGAGAGTTGAAAATGTCTGTCCGATCTTGTTCTGTTTGGGGAGGGGGCCGTCATGTTGACCGGTGGTAAGAAGAAGCTTTTCTTTCATCCGTTATTTCTTTATTTCTATCCGCCATCCCGGTGCCCATCGTACCGGGAATAACTCTTCAGTTAGGGAACGGGCTATCTGCCATGTGAGATGTTTCCATCCAATTAACTACTAACATGCGGCAGATTGTTTTAAAACTTGTTGACCTACCATCGTGATAGAGCAAGAAAGCACAAGATATATGAAACTTATGCGGCGGTATGCAAGAAAAGCGACCATTGATTTACAATAATGTTAATTTTGTAGCAAATTTCCACAATTTTAATTCACATAAAATATAACAAACGTGATGAACATTTTAATCATACGGAAATATATTGTTTTAAGCAAAAGATGGCCTGGAGCTAAACAGTGAAGAGTCCTGCATTTGATTAAGACAAGATGTTTTCACTACCAAGAACTTGATGAACGCACAAAGGGTTTCTTTAGACTATTGGTTATTGATCAATGCCTTCGTAACAAAGAATTACAAGTAGCAAACTTGATTAAATACCTCTGGACAGAGCCTGTAATGGACGTACAGAAGAGAATGTGAAGTGTTAGAAAGAGAATAGGCGAAAGAAAGTCCATTTCTACACACATTTAAAGCATGAAGTATAAACAAATTAATAGAAGAACGAACCTTGAGTCATATATAAATACAATATTTGGGGAACTTTGTGTTCACTTTTAGACTTAATCGCGAAGAAATCATTAGTCGCGAAAATAGATCACTAGGGCTAAAATTTCAAATGACCAACAACGTAAGAACATTCTGTTGATGTTTCAGGTTATTGGTAGAGTCTCTCTCTCTCTTTGGCTTAGCTCTCATGCCGGCCATAACAAAGGCAGAAGCCTTACTAGACTTATTTTTTTACCAAATAACCGTATAGTCAGTCAGGGGGACGATTCCGATAGAATTTCAAACCCGGTCCTAGTAAGAAATATATTTATCTTGCTTTTGTTCTACTCAACCCATTTTTTGGAAACTTTGGAAGGAAACTTTTTTGTAATAAACAATATTTAAAATGTAATAAATAAATGAGGTAACCCTGTAGCAACTGAGAACATCAGTAGATAAGAAAGATTGTCGTAAAAGACCTTGTTTTTATAATTTTACTTTTCATTTTGTCAAATAAAAACTTGTAGAATAAAAATAGCAAATCCATTTAGTTGAAAATATTGCTTAACATAAATTGATCTTTAAACCCAAATGCTAAGACCCGTAGGCTTTTGTTGCTTACAATATTGATAGCCTTACTACTATTGCTCATTAACTCAGCCAAAGTTTATCAGCTAGTCAGCTATACAACCTAATACACCATCGATAAATCACGACAAAACGACATTATATTCAAACTCAATATTGACAGCAAACATCACCATTTTCAAATACACCGTCACATCGCCAAAACTCCCCGGCTGAACAACTTAATCTTCAACAGCAACAAACAAAAATAAAACACATTTCTCTCCAATTGAAAAGCTCACGCTGTGCTCCAAAAATCGATCACTAACCTGCACGAAACTTCCAGCACACACTCACACATACAACAAAACATTTATCGACCATCGACGCGAAAACTTATTAGCTCGTACCAAAAACCGCGAAAGTCACCGTGCGACCATTTCGAAAACCCCCAAACCCCCAATGAGTGGATTTCAAATGCAATCACAATGTGCGCAGCCGGGCCAATGCGAGACGGCAAAAAACCCCGTAATCACCAATGAAAATTTATGTCAGCTCCAGCAGCGAGCATAATTTCCAGCACCCAAAAGTCCGGCCCGGTCTTCGATTCGATGGACCACCCGCCCGTACCAGCAGGCAACTGCATGATGGCGACGACACCCGCCCGGTCGGCAATTGTGGAGTGTGGCGTTTCAGAAGCACACTCAATCTCGGGGGCCACTCTAGGCTTCAGGGCTGTAATTTCTATTCATGGACTAAATAAATCCTGACACTAGGCGACACTCGCCTTTACCCGTGCCACTAAGCACTGGATTTCGGAACGTGGGAGAACTTTTGGAACGGTGGGAGAACTTGGTCGGCGGAAGAGTATCCTTTCGGACGTTCCGGGTACGTTTTGGTCTAACAGTTTACGCAGCACCAGTCGATGCTGCCCGTGTGTAAAGGGTTGCCATTTTTGGGTACGGTTTGGATGAGTATTTTTTAAACTTGCCCTCGGACAACGGCATAAGTGCTTTTTTGGGTGGGGTGCGAAAGGATTCATCCAGATACACACAAACGGTGCGTAAGAAGAATAGTGCAAAGCGAATGGTCGTGCCGAGGATTTGGAAAGCCACCCGGAAACCGGACACCACTCACACACACACACGCACAGTCAGCCTTCTATTTATGGTCGATAAATTTTCCCTCATTGTTGGGCAGTGTGCTTAAAATTTAATTAAAATTTAATTTAAACAATAAAACCAATCAACCTTTGCCCTGGTGCGCTACTGTGTACCGTGTGCCTCCGTACCATCTCTGACCCCCCATGCCCGATAGATGCAGATTTGACCAGCATCACAGTACCCGGGTACGGTAACGGCTTCATTTCATTTATTCGATCGTCCACAACTCGATCACCACCTTCGTAATTGTGAGCATGTCCTGGTACGGTCTACACGAACCAGCCCCGTACTGACTATGCGTACCGATCGCATGGAGTACGTTAATGCAACCAACTCACCAAAAGCCCAATGTAAATCAATACCTATAGGCTCCGGTTCGGTTTTGTACCCTGTACGTCACTTTGCCCGTACTGAGGCGCGCGAAATGGCTGAAAGTTTAAGTGAGTTCGTGTCATTACCCACACACAACTTTCCACCGTGTTCACGCCAGCGCGCTCCAGCATGGAGCCCACTCAAACGGGTATTGCAGTTCGAATTTGATCATCACACCACACCCTCGTCTGGGAGTGAGTGTTGACAATCGATTCGATCGATTGTCCACGTTTGGCAAAACCATTCCTTTCCGTGCCGTGGAACTGGCTTGCAACGCGCTTGATATTTGATTGCACTTCTGCACCAAAACGGGACTAGTTTGGTCTTCGTGTCACTGCCACGTAGGAAGGGAAGTATTGCAAACCGTACCATTATTCGACCAATTGAATTAGCAATCGCACGAAACTAACGCGCTCGCTCACAGTCGCTTGGACAAATCAACGCTACGGTCAGAGTCGTTGAACTGGAAGCAAAAACTTATTGACACAGGGAAAGGGTTGGGAAGGAAATTGCTTTCTAAGTACCGTCATATAAGCATCCTTTACGAGTTGCAAGTTGCATAAATCTAGGCGATTTTTCTACAAAATGGAAAATTAATTGGCTATTTTTCAAAACCATATGCAATTTGCAAGACATGACTTTAATAATTATGAAAACATCATGGCAACTCTTCGCCATTGCAGTAATTTTGTGTAGTAAAAGTGCTTTGTTGCGAACCGTAAATTAATTTTATAAAAATTAATGCAGCACAAGTTTCGTGAACAAAAATACTCTGTGAACAAAGTAAACAATTCAAAGTACGGGAAGTTTAATTACAATTTTTGTTGTTTTAAAAAGCATTAAGATACACCATTGCATTACTAAATTCTATATTTTAGAAACAGTAATCTGAATTGCAAATAAGAACTGAATTCAGCCATTTCAAGAGTAAAACATCTCTCGTCCCTAGATTGCATATGTGGTGGAAATTTCTGAAAGTATGTAATTTAGTTCCCTAATTGCTAATTACCTTTTAGGTAAATACGGAATCTTGAAAAAAATTAAACTAATAAAAATAATCAAATAAAAGATAAAAAATAACTCGAATTAAGCGAATACATGACGTACAAATTTTACCCTACATGCATTAATGCCTGTAATGGCAGTAAAAAAGACGAAACGGCACACATACACAATTGAATAAACACGACTCATTTTCATTACACGTAAAAGGGAGCAACAAATTAGAAAACAATTTCCTCACCGCGGTACACGCAAATCAGTAAAAATGAACTACCGAAAATAAATCATAAATAACCATTTTCCATTACCAGTTTTGGGATGGGATTGATGTGAATCAAAAACAAAGCAACAAAAAAAAACAAACGGCAACAGCAGCACTTGCAGCACCACAACTTTTCATACCCAATTCCGTGCAATAAAATCATCACCCGGCTGTGCAAACAACCGTACAGCAATGTGCCGTAACGAGCTTTTCGTGACGGAAAAACAGACCATGAAAGCTGCTTGCTGCACCTTCACCTTCAGGTTTGTCTGGTTTTTGCCGGTTTTAAATGTGTACACGGTTGCTTTTATTCGTCCCCGGCACGGCACGGCCAATGGTACAGGGAAAGAAGAAGAAGAAAAAAAAACAGCAACAATTGACGACCAGCACACCATCAACCGGTGGAATGGTAGCGGTGTTGATGACACAGTGATGAGAAGGGAAAATCATTAACACAACCCCACCCCCTAACGTGGGTCTCTTTGGGTTTGGTGATGAGGTGATGAACGATTTTTGGGACCCCTGGTCGATTTTCTCTCTCTCTCTCTCTCGTTCCGTGCCTGCCATTTCTTTCTATCTCTGTGGATGCAGCAAAACGGGAGATTCGACTGGTGTGCACATCGAACCAAGGACGGGTGTGTGCGTGATGCGACTGCGGTAGAAATGCATGATTGCGTCCGTTGCTTAATCATCTATGAAACCACTAGCAAATCAATTGACAAAACAATAATCGAATGTTGTGTACACGGTCCCATCCATTTCACCGGTTCCTTGTCCTGGTGAAACCCCAAAAAGTGAACCACACAAAATGCATTCCGTCGACATTGCATTACGGTCCAGCAACACGGTACTCATGTGAAGTGGAGGCTTGAAGCATTGTGATTGTTTTTGGCATATTGCCTATACCTGCCGCTCTGTACACTCTTCGGCACTGCACCACCAGAACAGGGAACGATTGTTGTACTGTTTGATGAATGGATTTGGAAAATCCAACAATCTGTTCCGTCCATCGCATTCCGTCTGCTTCCGAGCGCATTGCCAGATCCAGCGTGTTGCTGAAATTAGTTTCCGAACGAGGCAAAACATCGCCATAGACGGTGATGAATACAATTGACGGCGTAAACTCTAGCGGCAATCGGATTCAAGTGTTTATGAGCTCACACCGAACCGGTGTACATTGTCGGGTTTGTTGTTTAACGGGCACCTGCTAAAGCCTGACCATTGCTTTCATCTCACGAACAACATGCTGGGCTGGAATGAAGTGGTAGAGGAAGAGTTAATAACTCACCTGCCTTACCCTGCCGTAAATTCCGCGCAACCTTCGGGACCAATAGTTTAAATGGAGAACATGAAGTCTGGTACTTGAGGTTCCGTTTTCAAAACGGTTTCCAAAACAAAAGGAACGACTGTTTATGACAACGGGGTCCTTTTTCACGGTACGCATGTCACCTGAAGTCACTTTAGATGGTACATTCTAGCCTACGTCTAGTGGTCAACCAGCTTTTCATATCGCATTACAAGCCAATTGGTGTGATGTCACTCAACTTTAACACTGATTGAAATAAAAAGCAGAATTTACAAAAACTCCCCGTACAGCAATTAGCTGTAATTCAATGGCAGCTGTTGGTATGCATTGAGATATTAAAATCGATATAATTGGCTGGCGAATTATCTACCACAGCACATCGACCATCGACCATCGACGGGTAATTTATTAAGTGAGTACAATTATTCATAATGAGCTGGAAGTGAGTGAAGCAATCGATGGGCTCTGAATATGATGGGATTGTGGCATTTACCATACGCAGCGAATGCACATTAATTCCATTAAGTACCTAGGCTATAGTAACCACTTGCTTTTGATAAAACAAAAGTATAATTAATAATATATATAATGTTAAGAAGTTCAACATAAATACATATTTAAAAGTAGTCATTTCATAACGCTAAGACACACTAGAACACTGTAGACATTATACATACTTATTAATATTTTTAAGTAAAAGAAGTATTCTTGACACTACCCTTTTTCTGTCATTTGATGGTTTACTGAGCTTAAACTTATTTGGTGAATTTTGTTTGAACATTAATCAGTCTAATTGTACATTTTTTAACCAAGTCAGGGTAATGCTTCAGAGTTAAATACCAATATACGCACTTACTGAAAGTTTTGCTGCAGGAATCAAAAAAGCATATTCTCAAGAAATGCATTACTCTTAGAAAAATAATAATTCTGAATAGTCTTCAGATATTCGTGTATCATTAGAGATTCAAAGACTCAAGATTTTATACAACAGGGATTCAAAGTCATACATACTTTCATACGTTTTCGTCATACTTTTTTTAAGCAACACTGTCTATGTGGATGACATAGAAGGACTTTACGGGCTGGGTCCTTTCAAATATACGGGGCAAAACTTCCTCGTCGTGTCGTCAGTTTTGGATAAAGTCCAGGGCTCAGAAGAGTATGCAAGTACTGGAACAGGATCGTCGAGACAGGTGTATGTTAAAATAAATTCTCAGGTTAACAAATAATCTTTTATTTTAGATGAAGTTAAATTTTAGGAGAAGTATAAAACAACCTAATTTATTCCATTTTTTTTTTACTTATTTATTCAGAGTCATTCCGTTCATAAATTTATTTATATTCACCCAACATTAGTGACAACAAATACTGTGTTCTGTGCGTTATCTAAATTAAATAAAGAAAAGACTCATCCCTGTCCATGAAAATGCATTGGAAAACCTTGTCATACATTGAATTAATTCCATGTATTAATACAAGCTCAATAGTGGCTGAATGTTTATAGTTTCTTACAATTTAAATTATTTAGAAAATAAACCTTTCCCTATTTTTTTCTGTAAAATGAGACTTTTTAAATTTAAGTTAAAACAAATTTTACGTCACATAAGGAATTTAATTAAGGACACTCATTATCACCACAAGACTTTAAAAGTAAGACCATTACAGTTGAAATCACAAAATTCAATCTTGCGTGAAATGCTGCATATGTTTGACAAATGGCACGTTTCGATAAAGAAAAAAACACTATCCTCGTCCACATTACCCAAAACTATTCCTTCTGAACGAGAAGCGTTCGACGACAGACGAACTGACCAGTCCAAACCGAACCGAGAGCCACGTGATTATGACCCACTGCCGGTGCTGCAGGATATGATGAAGTACAATAAAGTTGCTTCAGAAAACGCATGCAGGCCAGATAACAAATGCTGTCAGCATTTGCTACGAGAAATTGTTCCAGAAA
The DNA here is from genome assembly GCA_016170015.1 of Anopheles longipalpis. Taxonomy (NCBI): domain Eukaryota; kingdom Metazoa; phylum Arthropoda; class Insecta; order Diptera; family Culicidae; genus Anopheles; species Anopheles longipalpis. Next base: position 22,530,655 of record CM028103.1, on the reverse strand, counting down.
GCACCAGCAGAGAAAAACTAACGCACACACCAATCTATTCCAAGTTCCCGGAACTCGGGTGTCATCTTCGAAGAGCGTATCATGCGCTCCGCACCCTTCCGTTGCTTCCCACCACGTTCCCGAAACGCTCAAAGATTGGAGCACGATAAACGGCCATTGCATGGGAAGGCCTTCGAGCGATCGTCTTCAACTGCGTCATCATCAATAGCGTTGTCACAACCACCTAGTCTACCTCGTCAATTTCAGATCCACCACCGGCTGGTATACGCACTCGTAGCCAACCATTCCAACACCCGTCTTCACCCTCTTGGGAGTTGGGTGCTTTCAATTCGAAACGGTTTCCTTTTCTGCGTGGTCTATAGAAAAATTGTTCTGAAAACTCCTCTCCCTAAGCGACCAACAACACCGGACACGGAAGGACTGCCAGGCGTGTGTCCGTGTGGGGACAGAAGACAGCAGTATATGTGCTCAACTGTGGTGACCTCAAGAGCAGATGATAAATTACTTATTCTTCACACCCACACGTCCCACTCCACACAAACGGTCCATCGCCTTCGACCACTCTTATCTCTTTCATATCGCTCTCACCATACGCCCTACGCATCTACCACTTTCCGGTTCGAAAAGAACGGACTATCTTCGCATATAAATCCCACATTAGCCGTCGTCCTACCGTTCATGAGTGTTCNCCCATCCGGACTGTCCCCCCGTAGCAAGGACTGACTATCCGGCTACGTGGTAAAAATAAGTCTAGTAAGCCAGAAATGGCCGGCGTGACCTGTAAGGTCGTTAAAGCCAAGAAGAAGTCTTCAGATATTCATGTATCATCAGAGATTTAAAGATTCCAGATTCTACACAACAGAGATTGAAAGTCTTACATACTTTTATACTTTTTTCAAGCAACACGGTCCATGTGGACGACCTAAACGGACTTTACGGGCTTGGTCCATTCGCAGATTCGGAGCAAAACATCCTCCTGAGCATCTTCCTCGCGGTTAAGAAGGTTTTGTCAGTTTTGGATAAAGTCCATGGCTCAGAGGCGTATGCCAGTACTGGAACAGGGTCGTCGAGACAGGTGTATGTTAAAATAAATTCACAGGTTTACAAATAATCTTGTATTTTAGATGAAGTTAAATTTTAGCAGAAGTATAAAACAACCTAATTTATTCCATTTTTTTTTCACTTATTCATTCAGAGTCATTCCGTTCTTAAATTCATTTATATTCACCCAACATTAGTGACAACAAATACTGTGTTCTGTGCGTTATCTAAATTAAATAAAGAAAAGACTCATCCCTGTCCTTGAAAATGCATTGGAAAACCTTGTCATACATTAAATTAATTCCATGTGTTAATACAAGCTCAATAGTGGCTGAATGTTTATAGTTTCTTACAATTAAAATTATTTAGAAAATAAACCTTTCACTATTTTTTCTGTAAAAGGAAACTTTTAACATTTAAGTTAAAATAATTTTGTGACAATACGGGCGAAGCCTTAATAATTAATTATAAATAAATAAATAAATAAAATAATTTTACATCACAAAAAGAATTCAATTAAGGGCATTCATTGTCAACACAAGACTTAAAAACTAAGACCATTAGAGTTGAAATCACAAAATTCAATCTTGTGTGAAATGCTGCATATGTTTGACAAATGGCACGTTTCGATAAAAAAGCACTATCCTCGTCCACATTACCCAAACCATTGCTTCTGCACGAGAAGCGTTCGACGACAGACCAACTGACCAGTGCAAACCGAACTGAGAGCCACGTGATTATGACCCACTGCCGGTGCTGCAGGATATGATGAAGTACAATACCGTTGCTTTAGAAAACGCATGCAGGCCAGATAACAAATGCTGTCAGCATTTGCTACGAGAAATTGTTCCAGAAAGCACCAGCAGAGAAAAACTAACGCACACACCAATCTATTCCAAGTTCCCGGAACTCGGGTGTCATCTTCGAAGAGCGTATCATGCGCTCCGCACCCTTCCGCTGCTTCCCACCCCGTTCCCGAAACGCTCAAAGATTGGAGCACGATAAACGGCCATTGCATGGGAAGGCCTTCGAGCGATCGTCTTCAACTGCGTCATCATCAACAGCGTTGTCACAACCACCTTGTCTACCTCGTCAATTTCAGATCCACCACCGGCTGGTATACGCACTCGTAGTCAACCATTCAAACACCCCTCTTCATCCTCTTGGGAGTTGGGTGCTTTCAATTCGAAACGGTTTCCTTTTCTGCGTGGTCTATAGAAAAATTGTTCTGAAAACTCTTCTCCCTAAGCGACCAACAACACCGGACACGGAAGGACTGGCAGGCGTGTGTCCGTGTGGGGACAGAAGACAGCAGTATATGTGCTCAACTGTGGTGACCTCAAGAGCAGATGATAAATTACTTATTCTTCACACCCACACGTCCCACTCCACACAAACGGTCCATCGCCTTCGACCACTCTTATCTCTTTCATATCGCTCTCACCATACGCCCTACGCATCTACCACTTTCCGGTTCGAAAAGAACGGACTATCTTCGCATATAAATCCCACATTAGCCGTCGTCCTACCGTTCATGAGTGTTCTGCTAGTGCTTCTAGTTCTTCCCCTTTCAACAGAACTCGACAACTCGGAAACATTCCAACGGTCCAATATTCTGCGAGCACTGCATCACACCGTACCGTCTGCTTCGTTCCGTACCTTACCCCGAACGGGTCCTGAACGCTACGAGACACACTCAGTCGAGTTCCTGCGGTAGACACAATATTTTCTCTCCAAACAAAGTGCCGGCATCCTCCTTTTGCTTTTTGTACTGTCCCATGCGATTCCTACCGCATCCACCAAACAACGGAACAGTTGAGACAAGCAGTACCCTCAAAATACAATCAACTACGCCGAGTAGCATTGTATGGCCAACCGGAAGCTCCAAACAGCGGTGGGAGAGCACCAAAAAAAAACTGTATGGAACGGAAAGAATAGCGCACGAAACGATCGAGAGTAGCCTTTACCGGGTTGGAAATGACCGAACCGAATCGGTACCACATTTACCAAAAGCAATGGAAGGAAAACCGCACGCTATAATAACAGAGGTTGCCTTAACCTGGGAACGAAAAAGCAAGCAAATGGCAACAACATAAAAAGCCTTACCCTCGCAAGACGTATAAAAGGACTCACCGCCAACGAAATGAAAACGACACCGAAAAACCGATTGCGCACATACGCAAACATCCGGACAATAGGCAACGCCATGAGTGAAGAAGGTGGAAGGGAGTAGTAGGAAAGGGTTACGGATTTTCCGGTTTTTCACGCGTCTTTTTCTCCCTGTTTCCCAGTGGGTTAACCACCGTAACTTTATTTCTCTCTCTCTCGCACTCTCCTAGTGCTTTTCATTTTCCTGTGGGTCCGTTGTCGTTGCCAATTTCTCTTTGGAAAGTTTCGTTTTTCTTCTTCATTGGCTAATATGGCCCAGCGAAAAAAACAAAAAAAAAAAGAATCCTTATTCGTATCAACGTAGGAAAGATAGCGAAAGGAACAGCAACAAAGAGAAAATTGTTGGTGAAAATTCCCTCCCTTCTCTGGCTCCACATTTTCACAGGTTCTTCCCCCCCCCTGTTCTTTTCAACGAAGGGTTACAATGCGAAACTATGCGAAACGATACTAAATTGTTTTTCAAACGATGAAAAATTGTGAATAGGAAAATGAAGAAGTGGGTCATGGGGAAAAGGTCCTACCGGCTTTCTGGTGGAACTTTGCTCAATTAACTTTATTGTGAGGCTCCCGTATGAGGCCGCCCATTTTTGGGTGCTTTTGACATTTCGAGTTTATTTCTTTCCCCCCGGGCAGAGACGAAGGAAACTTACCACGCGAGGTACTAATAGTGATGATAACGGTAGCAAATGAAGCGTTATTTCGAAATGCTTTTCAAGCGAAACGCTTACATCGATCTGTTAATTTGTAAAGTAAAAGTTCTTTTTTAAGAATGCCTTTAACGAGTAGACACTATTGAATTTTTAAATATATAATTATAAACACAATCAAGACCGCTCACAGAGAAAGGGGTTAACTATATGTCTAAATTTGGCTTCGTACAAGATATTAAAGAAACTCCAAAATGGGTGGCTATTTAATACCCTTCGAAACAGGTCGGAAAAAACACAAAATTATCGACTTACAGGGTGTTCAATAAGTTCGAATACAACTTTTCACTGTTGTGTAGCTTTGGACCATGAGCACTCAGTGTAGTGATATTGGTGTCAGTTTAAGCTCCATATATCCATTAACCGTTGCACATAACATTAACTTGCTATCATTTGTTGTTTGGCTACTATCCTAGAATAAAGAGTACTGTGACATCGTAGCAAATTTTTTTGCAAGAGATAAGCGACGCAGTGACATATTCCGGTAGTTGAAACCGCATGGGATGAAGTAGAATTCAATTCATACCATCATCCGTCGGTACAGGGAGACGGTCTTGGCCAAGGAACAGGTGAAATGCCGCATTCGGCAAGGACGCCAGTAGCCATCATGGTGGTGAGGTAGAGCGTTCGCCGAAAAATGAACCGCTCCATCCGGAAGACCGCGACTGTCCTGCATGTGTCGATCGGAACTGCTCAAAAACCATCATGACGAAGGACCTAGGATGCAAGCTGAACAAGAAACACAATGTTCATGAAGTAAAGGAGGCTACATCTAAAAAGAGGCTGGACATAGCCAAACTGATACTTTCGCGGCACGCAGATCAGGAGTTCGTGTTTGCTGATGAGAAATTCTTGGCTGGGAACAGCCGCACAAGGTCCAAAATGATCGGTCGTGGGTGCCGACGTTGTCCAGCATCCCCACATCCCTACATTCCTAATAAACATCCTGCGATTCCAATACGCCGCGTCAGTGATGAATGGGGAGTTTTATCCAGGCGTAGGAAGATCGCACTGTTATTTATATCGAGAAAAAAAGGTGAAAATCAACGCAGGGTATTGTAAGATCGAAGTTCTGGAGAAGGTTGCGGCCCTGGTACTTCGGAAACTCTACGGGAAGGATCATTACGTCTTTAAACTGGACGGTACACCGGCCCACACGACGATTATCGTCCAAGCGTGGTGTCGAGAGATTTTGACAGATTTTCTCGATAAGTTTTTGTGGCCTCCCAGCTTCCCAAACATAGCTTTCATAGGAATTGACTAGAAAAAGTCTATTTTGTTTTTTTTTTATTTTTTAAACACATTTTGAAAGTGTATTCGAACTAACACCCTGTAGACAGCGCTCTGGCAGCAGTCAAGAATTTCCGACAAACATGACCTTCTTCGAATGGCTCATTCTATGTTGCTTTTCAAGGATTACAAAGCTTCAAGGTAGGAATCAGACCTGTCAGACAGAATCAAACTGTCATGTTCGAAGTCGTGTTGGTCTGGCACATTCTAAACAAGCTGATGGAGCATCCCAGTATAATTACATGACCTTGTTCATGTCGCATGTCTGGTTCGATTAGCTGATAAAGCACAGCCTTTTGCATTGCATACTTTCAGGCGTTATTGCTCCTTTAATTTAAATTTCTCTAAAAATTTCATTAAACATAAATAAATCAAATGAAACTCCATTATCAGCCAGTAAACTAAGCTCAAGTTGTACTATATTATTCTATCTCAATTCCATCATAAATCAATCTTCAAACTAGCTCGCAAACATTTTAATATACACGCACGGATCCCAGCTCATAGAGCACTGCCAAAACTACCAACTGTGACAGCTATACTTCTACTCCCGCAGCACCGATAGTGTGCACGGACAAGATTAAGTGTTCCCGCATGACTTGGCAGTATAATTATGGGCATACACTCGAGACTCGCTACTACCACTCGGGTACTAAGTGTGTGCGGTGCTGGAACTTGTTTTTTTCCTATTACGAAGAATGCTACCTCATTCTATTTGAAACGCCCTTTTTTCTGAGGGCGTTTGTAAATCACTGTCTCTGTAGCGCTAAACTCCTATGGAGCTGGAAATTCTCTCGAGTAGTTTTAAGGCTTAAAGTTAGCGTACGCCACTTTTTATCACTTTTTTTTGTTGTAGCTTTTAAGAGGGGTAACCAAGGATCCAGTTTGTGAGGGGGGGAGGAAAAGCGTTATGGTTCTAAAGTTGTAGCTTAACAATATTTCAACCTCATCGTTTGAAGTATGAAGCGAAGAGACACACCAACGCACCATGAACATCCGCATCCTATATCGGGGTTGTGATTTATGCGAAAACAGACACAGACATCCGGACGATGAGAATGACTCCCATAAAAAAGGAGAGGCTGTGCATGTGTGCCCCGGCTGAAGTGGTGTATAAGAAGGCGAAGCAACGGAAAAAAAAACTCCATCACGAAGAAAGTATAGATCTACACATGATTGAGGTGAAATCTGCTCCCCAATCAGGATCCCATCAAATTCTTACCCTATCCTGAAGTGACGCATCATCTTCAGTGCCCCGAAACACATACTCATCTTCTAGCGCTTCAAACTACGGAACCGATGCCTACCGAGGAGTTGCGGCTGAGAAGGATAACTTCACCCGAATGAGTGGTACGGAACGGCAACGTACGCACACACTTAAGAAACGTCCGCAAACGACTCGAAGGAGTGCTTCGGGAGTAGTAGCACTAGTAGTAAAGCTGGAAGTAAACACGCGCCAGAACATGATCATGAATTAATTTTCCCTTTTGCTGAAGCAGCCCCATCCCCCTAGGCAACTAGGAAATTCACCTCCCCCTCCCCCCTCCCCGGAAAACGGTGGGGATGAATGGGAAAAAGTTTTCCTATCACTTTGAATCCACCACGGAGCTGGTCACCACTCGACACTGCTGTCACCGTACCGTGGAGTATGGTGGGCCGGCTTATTAAAGAACCCTTCAGAGAGCCATACGCCTGTGGGGCGAAGAAGCATTTACGCTCTGCAAAGATGCCCTGCATCTAACCCTTACGATTCGGTTGGGACGCATCGGTTAACACTCCACCCGCTCGTAATGGAGCTGAAGCTCGAGTGGTTGGGAATATTTTCTGTTTATTTGTTCAGCTCCCACGCACACCGATGCCGGTACCGGTCGGGTGTTCCCGAATGGTTGATGGGGCCAATTTGTGTTGGACCCTTTTGTCGGACCAGCATGAAGCGCCCGGTTGAGACGCATCCAAAAAACGCACAGACCGTTTGGACACGATCGTAACCATCATCATCATCATTTAAGGATTTAAGGGTTGTTTTCTATTTCCGGCATGGAGTTTGTTTTGGGTGTGTGTGTATGTGAGACAGAGACACCCGTTTTTGAACACAAACAAAAAGCATATTTATCAATAATCTTTTAGGAAACAAAATGTATGATTTTCCGCATAGAAATGTTGCACCACGCCATTATGAGTGTAGCGTTAGAGCTAAAGAGCACACACACGTTTGGCGCTTCTATGGGTTCACCCATCCGCAACGATAAAACGCTCCGCATCAAACGAGAGTTCTGGTTCGTCGATGCGAAAACAAATAAGCTACCAACGGGGCCTGTTTCTAGCAAACCCCGATCCCAATATACACGAACGGCCCCCCCTTACAGTGGTGCTAAAACCTTTGGTAAGGGAAAGCTAACAACAGCATCTTTAAATTTAACGCTCGAACGCGTACAGCTGCGTTTTCCTTCCTTTGGCTGAAAACGCTTGAAACGCTGGGTTAGGTGTATGTTTGATTTTATAAAATTAATTAAAAGTACAGCCGTTTGCCGTTTGCTAACACCAATGGTAACGGGCACGCGTACGAGAATGCGCCAAAGTGTGTATAAACACCTTTACTTTTTGTGTACTAAAATTTATTCCTTTATGTACTAAAAAATTGTATCCACCACCACGGACAAGCAAGCAAGAGCAACACTAACTTTGATTGCTATAAACAGTGCCAGTAACGTGTTACATGTGCACAGATCAGTACAAAAATATATATTTGTGTGTTTTTGTATGCGGGAAAGAGAAGGAGAGAAATGTGGCAACCAGGGGGGGCANCCACCACGGACAAGGAAGCAAGAGCAACACTAACTTTGATTGCTATAAACAGTGCCAGTAACGTGTTACATGTGCACAGATCAGTACAAAAATATATATTTGTGTGTTTTTGTATGCGGGAAAGAGAAGGAGAGAAATGTGGCAACCAAGGGGGGCAGGATGGTCGCATGCTGGATGGCATTTTTCACGTTGTTTTCCCATCCGAAGCGAAGCCAGCGATTTTCAACTAGCTTCGTAATTTGATCAAACTTTCTGCTAAACAATTTCACTTCAGGATTGAATTACGTGCTGAAACTTATTTCTCATAATTAAAACTTCAAGTGAAACAGCCACCCCCCCGGTCCCATTTCCGTTCCCAATGCCCACAACCCAGTGGGGAGAGCTTTGGAAAACAGCAGCACAGTACTGACGGTTCGATTCTGAAGCGAGCACGTAATGAACTGAGAATTGCAAGTTTCGCTTCTTCAACCGCTGCTCGGTTCCGTGCTTCAGCTGCTCATGTGGGAAAAGTGTGCGCCCTCCCACTCCGTCCGCAAAACGGTCGGTACGAATCTTGGGCGTTCATTACCGTCGCCAAGGCGCGGATCAGTCGGCCCCGAAAAACCGCTGACTAAGTTATGAAAAACGATGAGCTGAAACATTTTTCATACGACTTCACCATCATTCCCAGGCAGACAGACAACCGAACCATGCAACACTGCTTGGTTTACCACCGGCTCTGGTTGCTCAAACGGTGAAGTGGAGCTGGCAAACGATACGGTAAGGACGAAAATTTAAACTATTTGCTTTTCACGCTTACGAGTTTTGTTGGGGGTAGGTTTGGAGCGGTACTGGGACTGGTCGGGTTGTAGTTCGGTTTGTTATTTCTATAATAAAACGCCTGAGACCACAGAAAATGATGATTTGATTCGTTATAGGTAAGGTGCAGATGGTATATGGTTTAGGTTCGTAGCTAAATACAAAGGGGTAGAGAAAAGTGTTTGCCATAGAGTAAGAAACTGTTGTGGTGACAAAATTTGCTAAAATTGATTATTTGAGAGATGCACAAACACAAACGTATGGAATATAATACAATTAGTCTAAGAAGATTTCGACAAAATTTGCATGATTTTGTTGTTGAAGTGCAGTTTAAATTGAGTATGAAAATAATGTTCTGCAAATGCAGGGAAGTCAGCCTAAATATAGGCAATGCGTCTTACAGCTAGAATCCTTTTAGTAGCACTGAAGCTAGTAAGGCTCAGAACGATACTGAAGCATAAGATAGTTTGCTGTATTACTTGACGTAATCCGGTATTATCGACACTTTGTTTGGTTCGTTATATTTTCCTACAATCTTAAAACTGTCCTATTCATGTTGTACCGTTCTTTTCTTTCACTAATTGTTTCATAATTGCATTAAACACTCAATAAGATACTTTGTCAACAGGATTACAGGAGGGTCTCTTACAGACAGAAATCATACGAGCAGACAGAATTAAACTGTCTTTTTCATATGTCGTGTTTGTCAGAGCACGTGCAGTCTGATGAAGCACCTCCATATGATATCATGGCTTTGTTCTTGTTACTTGTCTTGTTCGATCGCTCAGACCTCCTATGCTTGTAGCGTCTAAAGTAGGGCTAATAATAACAGCCCATGCCCAATCGAATGGCACGAGAAGCATATTTCGGCAAATTAAATTGCACAGTTAGCGATTTTAGTCATATATGGACCTCATAGAACGTAACCTGCCTTACAGAAACAATTAGAACAACTAAATATCTAATTTATTTTTCATCTTTTGACAATTTATTTATAATTATTTACCATTAAGCACTTTATTGATAAGACCTTATGTATCTCTACAATTCTGTAGCAAAATAAGATAAAATTTAAAAAGTAGATAAGTTTATTTGACAAACAATATGTTGCAAATCAACGTTGCAAAAGCATCAAATAGCAACTCCATATTGATACTAACAAACCTGTAAACTTCGTTGCACAATGTGTAATGATCTCCAAAACTAGGAAATAAAATTCACCACATACGAACGATAAAGTGCACAAAAAAAAATCCCACCAAGTTACATTTCACCAACTGCTGCAACGATTCACACACTCAATAAAATGAAAACTTGGTCCCAAAAAAAAACAACACACACACACACACAATGTTGCAACATTTCGAACTGCGTACCAAGCCGGAAAAAAGCCGACGTCCAACTCGAACGATTACCAATCACTTGAATTACCTTCCGTACCTGAAATGATCAAACGAGGAAAAGAGGATTGGAGTGAATTGCAGGGAGCACAGTGCCGATATTTTCCTCCCGATAGTCGCAAACAAAAGGAAACCATGTTTCCGTTTCAACCTTTCTCTCCCACTCCCTTATTCTTTCCCACCCTTTCCACGGGTGGGCAAATGTTGTGTTCCGGGTGAAATTGAATTTCTATGTTGACAGCTTCGTCGCTCCGACGCCATCACCGGGTCGTACACGTGGCAAACCGATCACTTGCTCACCGATCTCCATTCCAAGATGACCAAAACTCATGTGTGGATAAAGAGGTACCACCATCAACTGATTTTATCAGCCTGAATCGAATAAGAAAAGCCAACCTCGAAAAAGCATCCTTCTTACAATCGAGCAAACGGTGGTAGTGAAGCTAGTAATTCTTCCACAATACCTTGCCATGTTGGCATCAGTTCTTGGTTATAGGGGGGCTGAACTAAAAAAAAGCCCGCTACACACTCAAATGTAAACCGTCTTCGCTTGGCCGTTTGCTATTCGAAAGGGGGGCTGGGGGACCAAAAGTTAGTTCATTTCGCTAAACTCCATCGTTCGTGCTGGAAACGAGCCCGTACGACCCCAAGATCACCTTCCATTGCTGGATTCGAAGAAAAAAAGACATCCTGAAACCTATGTTCGCCCCTCCTAAGGGGAACGCAGAACACCAGGGAAGGAGTTTGTACCCCGGGATGGGAAATCTACTTTTAAAACTGCTAACTGATAAAATGTAGATAAATCCTGACACCGGACCTGGGAATGGTACGATGCTGCAAGGATGCACCGCACAGTAACGTCGTCTAAGCGTTGCCCAGGAAAATCCCGAGCGCACGGTGATATTATCGTGTCATCAGTCCATACTTAGTTCATCCGTTGGGACACACACCGAGATTGCAACCCGGGACCATTTTCCAACCTTTTGCAAGTTCCATTTCTTGCAAGACTTGTACGTTCCGCCGGTTGCTTTCGGTCTTCCACCCGTTGCTCACCAAACCTCACAGATGGTATGTCCAGGAAGGGAGGACACACTCTAACCGTAGGACAATCACTTTATAGCTCATCCGGAATGAACTTCACTAGTAGCTTTATGTCTGTGTTCGCATTTTCCTCTCCCCCTCCCTCTTTTGGCATTCTTTCTTACCTTTACCTTGTCTGGCGGTGCAAGTAGTCCCCGAACGGGGACATGTAATATCTTCCCAAAACCCTTCAAACTACCTGTCCCCTGTCGGTAAAGAGTGATCGGAAAATGTGGCGGTGAATGTAATTGAGAATTGTTCAAAGAAAAGCAATCTTTTTGCCAAGAGTTCCCACGCGCAACGGCACAGAATCTGGCAAAGCCGGCGATTCCGGTAACCTGCAAAGCGAAGCGAACAGGAAAATGATGTTACCGATGCGGGACTGGAAAGTTCCATGTCTGGGTCATCTTAAGCCTTTTCGTTGCTCTTCTTGTTGCTGCATGTCTTCATCTTTGTCCGAGATGGAATTTCTAATACCGCAAGCTATTGGCTCCTTATGGGAAGCCATAAGTGACACGGGTTTGAACTTGGCGTATCGGTGCGGTTGAGCAAATTGGTGAAGTTTTGTTGCATTCCGGATGCATGGAAGTCTTGTCCAGGTTTTGATAAATGCACATCCGTCCGTCAGTTTTTTTCAGGAGAAGGTGAAAATTTGTACAGCAGCAGTTGTTACCATACAGATGTATTGTCCATTTTTAGATGGCAATATAGTTCTGTTCAATTGGAAAGACACATAGTTTACCATTTTCCAGTTTCATTGAAACATTGTAGAAATGATTTGTTAGATGTTTGTGATTTAATTTAGTGAAATTTTCTCATTTTTAGACAAGGAGAATATTTAAAGAGAACTACCCTTAAGGTGTATTAAACATGTCACCAACGATAGCAGCCACAGCACACAGCGACTGATTGAAGTTTAGTTTCATTTATCACGAACCAGCAAGCTTTATGGCTAACCAAACCATCTCTCACCCTTGCAGCAAGAAAGTTAGTTTTCAATTTTGTATATCGAGATAAAATGAGTCCTTTCACGGTGGTCAAGATATTGTACACCAGCACCACCTGTTCCGTTCCACTTGTGCGATGCTTCCAGCGAATGGAACGTCTCGCTAACCAGAAAACACGAAAGTAGCAAAAAAGTGACATCACAACTACACCCACAAGGACGGTATTTCAATGCGTCAAACTTTTTTCTTTCTGTTGGTTACACGAACGGCAACTATACGCTGTTGGTGGCACACGCTGTTGCAAGTTCCCACATCGATGTACTGCCAACGACCGTGGATTGGATTCGTATCTCATGCCAGAGTGCCAGATTCACAGAAGCAGACAAATCTCATTTCAACTTTGTGATCGTTTTTGATGGTTGGAGAAGGAGAAGAAAAAAAACGACGACAGTCGTCACAGTACTGTGTTTGCAACTGCTGCTGTTNACCTTGCCTGGCGGTGCAAGTAGTCCCCGAACGGGGACATGTAATATCTTCCCAAAACCCTTCAAACTACCTGTCCCCTGTCGGTAAAGAGTGATCGGAAAATGTGGCGGTGAATGTAATTGAGAATTGTTCAAAGAAAAGCAATCTTTTTGCCAAGAGTTCCCACGCGCAACGGCACAGAATCTGGCATACCCGGCGATTCCGGTAACCTGCAAAGCGAAGCGAACAGGAAAATGATGTTAGCGATGCTGGACTGGAAAGTTCCATGTCTGGGTCACCTTAAGCCTTTTCGTTTCTCTTCTTGTTGCTGCATGTCTTCATCTTTGTTCGAGATGGAATTTCCAATACCGCAAGCTATTGGCTCCTTATGGGAAGCCATAAGTGACACGGGTTTGAACTTGGCGTATCGGTGTGGTTGAGCAAATTGGTGTAGTTTTGTTGCATTCCGGATGGATGGAAGTCTTGTCCTCGTATTAATAAATGCACATTCGTCCGTCAGTTTTTTTTTTCAGGAGAAGGTGAAAATTTGTACAGCATCAGTTGTTACCATACATATGTTTTGTCCATTTTTAGATGGGAATGTAGTTCCGTTCACTTGGAAAGGCACACAATTTGCCATTCTCCAGTTTCATTTAAACATTGTAGAAATGTAGTGGATTATTATCCTTTTTCAAACCAGGAGAAATTTAAAGAGAACTACCCTTAAGGTGTATTAAACATGTCACCAACGATAGCAGCCACAGCACACAGCGACTGATTGAAGTTTAGTTTCATTTATCACGAACCAGCAAGCTTTATGGCTAACCAAACCATCTCTCACCCTTGCAGCAAGAAAGTTAGTTTTCAATTTTGTATATCGAGATAAAATGAGTCCTTTCACGGTGGTCAAGATATCGTACACCAGCACCACCTGTTCCGATCCACTTGTGCGATGCTTGCAGCGAATGGAACGTCTCGCTAACCAGAAAACCCGAAAGTAGCAAAAAAGTGACATCACAACTGCACCCACGAGGACGGTATTTCAATGCGTCAAACTTTTTTCTTTCTGTTGGTTACACGAACAGCAACTACACGCTGTTGGTGGCACACGCTGTTGCAAGTTCCTACATCGATGTACTGCCAACGACCGTGGATTGGATTCGTATCTCATGCCAGAGTGCCAGATTCACAGAAGCAGACAAATCTCATTTCAACTTTGTGATCGTTTTTGATGGGTGGAAAAGGAGAGAAAAAAAACGACGACAGTCGTCACAGTACTGTGTTTGCAACTGCTGCTGTTGTCACTTGCATTTTTACTGACATCTACACTATAAAGCGAGCATTCGAAAAATTGAAGAAAAAGATCTGTTATTCGACCTGACCACACAATAAATTGTTGTGCTCTTTCGTTGTTGTAACAAAAACCGACCTCAAACGAAGATGAAGATCACCGGACCATAGCCCTATTAGTTTCATTTTTGTGGTTATTTTAAGGATTCGTTTTTTCCGATGCAATTGCCCAGGAACGCTTGGGAAGTTTTGTTTATTCTTGGCTAAGCCCTTCTTGGCTGCTTTCCCGGTTTCCTTCGCTGGACCGGTTTTAGACCAATCGTGAAAGAAAGACAAAAGACCCATTCATTGATTTTCCGGACGCAGCTGCGTCCCCAATACAAATAGATTTGTGTGTTTCGAATAGGCGTAAATAGACAAACCCAGTGGGAATGGTAAGGAATTGGATACTTCACAATCACTTTATACGGGAGGGTTTTGGGCAGTAGTCTACGAGTGATCGCAACCTAGTGCCGGGTGCCATTCAGCTTCAAGGTTCTCCATTTTCCACCAGGATAGCAGGCTCTTCTAGCAAACGGTCCAGTTCTGCACGTGTCCTCGGTAATGTATAGTGTTTTTTCTTCTCCTTCTTCTTCGGAAAAGGAAAGCTTTGTTGTAACCCGCACACTGCCCGGTTGAACCACCATTGATGGAGCACTTCTTTGTGAGAAGGGTCCACATTATTGGGAAAGTTTAGTGCCAGCCAGCCGTATCCAAGCACGGACCAGAATTCCAAATTGCCTCAATAAATTATCTCAAAAGTTTGTGCTGTTTATTTAGTAAATCCATAAACTTTGAGGCCAACTTCCTGCCACGGGATTCCACGTTTCCCGGGAAAAGGGGTTATTAAGAAGCTGAGAGCGAGTGAGAGGATCCTCCCCAAAAAAAGCCGATTGCTGGCCACCGATAAATAATGGTGATTTGGTTTTGGCTTATAAACAATCTTCTGTTTATGTTTAATGAATCGCAACCATCTTCTTCCCTTCGCTTAACGATGACATCCTGACGATCCTGACGTCCACACCGGTCTTGCGGTCGAGGTAAGAAGGTATGCGAAAGACAAAATGTCTTCAAAATTGCTTGCAACTGAATGATGCAACGGATGTGTGAAGCGTTACGACGAAGGGACGGGAATTGTTCGCAAAACTTGTTCTCTTCACCCAACACTAAACGATTACCGATCGGATCCGAGCATCATCCGAGAAGTGTCTTGGCAAAAAAGATGGATACGTTGAGGTTTTCGAGGGCTTACCAATTTCGCTACGAGAAATGGAGCGAAAGTTAATAACCAAAACTTTTCCCCAATCCCAAAATTCCACACAGGCGCGTGTGTGTGTGGGTATGTGTGTTTAATGGATGGGAATTTTTCAGACACTAGCCACAGCTTTTTCACCGATCTCTCTTTTTGCCGGTGGATTTTCCACACTTACGTAGTTTTATTGCACATGCCATTCAGGACTTGTGTGAACTAAATCCGATTTAAATGCTTTGGTGGCAACACACTCTGAAAACTTCAACAAAAAGCTATCATATCAGAAGATTCCCGGTACTTCTCTTTCTGATAGCGAAGGTAAGTTCTTCTTTACGATGAACATTATGTATGTGATTTTATCTTTTTCAAGGAAAAAAAACACATTCCGCGAATATCCGGCATATACAGTGCAGCTAATTTTTCATCAACTGAATTGTTGAAAAATTTATTTATTGCCTTACACAAAAATCCGGATACCCTGCGTCTTGTCTTGTGGAGGTTTTGTTCTCAAGTTTTTTGTTTTTTTTTGATACCCCATTTTCAAAATTCATCATCCTTCCGTCGTCACCAGGGCACACTGACGGCAATACCAGCGTACAGTGTAGTGCATGATGCTGCCCGTACAGTAGGATTTCTATTCATACTTTTTCATTAAAATTGAATTACGCTTTCGTGACTGTGCTGTTGCTTTTTCCCGGGTACCGGTTACCGACTACTGGCGCCCTGGAAAAAAAACCTTAGTACTTTTGCCCACCCATAGCGTACACTTGAGAAAACGGAAATCACCTGAAAAGCACACGATGCTTGTTGCTGTGCGGATAGTGGATAAGCGAGTGCGTGGCACGGACGCAATTTGTTTTAACGTTCACAATCTATTTGAAATTGTGCATGAATGTCGCTTTACTGCTGTACTTTAGTAGTATAATTTATTACATTTTTTCGCTTTCCAGATCATGATAATTATTACTGGATGCTGTAATAAATTTGTCCACAAGAAACGTGATAACTAATAAATATTGCAGAACGTAACTGTTGGCGATTTTTTAAAGACATTTAATTATATATAATATTATGTTAATTGGGGCGGCCCGGTGGTGCATCTGATAAACGGCGCCAGTCCACACGGCCGGACCGGGTTCAAATCCCATCCGGACCATCCCCCCGTAGCAAGGACTGACTATCCGGCTACGTGGTAAAAATAAGTCTAGTAAGCCAGAAATGGCCGGCGTGATCTGTAAGGTCGTTAAGCCAAGAAGAAGAAGATTATGTTAATTATTTTCAAAGCAAAAAATCAGATCGAACAGAAAAAATACTCTGCACTTCTAAAAAAATTCATTAAAAACAATTTGATAAAATTTAAGCTTAAACATAACAATAAAGTGTTCCATTGTCGGGTGATATCAGATCAGAATCAGTGTACACGGATTTTTCTGCGGCATTTGACCGAGTACAGCACTACCTACTATTGGCTAAACTTGAAAAACTGGGGTTTTCAATGAAGTGGATGCAATGGCTCAAAACTTATCTAGTAGGTCGNGATGGGAATTTTTCAGACACTAGCCACAGCTTTTTCACCGATCTCTCTTTTTGCCGGTGGATTTTCCACACTTACGTAGTTTTATTGCACATGCCATTCAGGACTTGTGTGAACTAAATCCGATTTAAATGCTTTGGTGGCAACACACTCTGAAAACTTCAACAAATCATATCAGAAGATTCCCGGTACTTCTCTTTCTGATAGCGAAGGTAAGTTCTTCTTTACGATGAACATTATGTATGTGATTTTATCTTTTTCAAGGAAAAAAAACACATTCCGCGAATATCCGGCATATACAGTGCAGCTAATTTTTCATCAACTGAATTGTTGAAAAATTTATTTATTGCCTTACACAAAAATCCGGATACCCTGCGTTTTGTCTTGTGGAGGTTTTGTTCTCAAGTTTTTTTTTTTTTTTTTGATACCCCATTTTCAAAATTCATCATCCTTCCGTCGTCACCAGGGCACACTGACGGCAATACCAGCGTACAGTGTAGTGCATGATGCTGCCCGTACAGTAGGATTTCTGTTCATACTTTTTCATTAAAATTGAATTACGCTTTCGTGACTGTGCTGTTGCTTTTCCCCGAGTACCGGTTACCGACTACTGGCGGCCTGGAGAAAAACCTCAGTACTTTTGCCCACCCATAGCGTACACTTGAGAAAACGGATATCGCATGAAAAGCACACGCTGCTTGTTGCTGTGCGGATAGTGGATAAGCGAGTGCGTGGCACGAACGCAATTTGTTTTAACGTTCACAATCTATTTGAAATTGTGCATGAATGTCGCTTTACTGCTGTACTTTAGTAGTATAATTTATTACATTTTTTCGCTTTCCAGATCATGATAATTGTTACTGGATGTTGTAATAAATTTTTCCACAAGAAACGTGATAACTAATAAATATTACAGAATGAAACTGTTGGCGATTTTTGTGAGAAAATTTAAATATATATAATTTAAAGTTAATTATTTTCAAAGCAAAAATCAAATCAAACAGAAAAAATACTCTGTATTTCTAAAAACAATTGCTTCATTTAAAACAATTTGATAAAATTTAAGCATAACCATAAACATAAGGTGTTCCATTGTTGCATGATATCAGATTATCAGATCAGCCTGTGTATCTAGGAGAAAAATAGTTGTTACAAAAATTAAAGACTAATTTTGGTATTTGATCCACCATTTTGTTCGCTATATCAAATGTAACAACTCGTACAAAATCGAATCAAAAATGCGTGTATTTTAAGAAAATATGTTGGTACCAACGAAACCAACAAACCGAAACACCAATCTCAGCCGGTACCAAATGTTAGATTTTGCCGTAAAACAATAAAAGAAACCCAAACCGTCTCATTCACCAATCGACTCCCGATTTCGAAATTCAAATCAACACACACACACGCTCCATCCCAGATTAATAAACGATAAAAAAAAATCATCTCAACAGCAACTAGCAACAGCCAAACCAGCCGGGGACGGAGCTCCGATACCCGACGGTTGCTCCAAACCAAACGGAGAGTGAAACACCGTCCATAAATAATGTTTGCGGGTTGTAAAATATGTAACCGATCCGATGAATCCTGAGCCTGGGCCGTTGGATTCGTGCGTACAAAACCGTGCGGACAAGGTTCGCCTAAATCACCGCACGATTCCCCAAAAAAACATTTCCCAAAAACCCAAACGTTACAGTTGCCCACCCGAATAGCCATGGTAACAATCGGTTGGTACGCTGAGCAGGAACCGGAAGTAAAAAGTGCTAACACCAGGGTAAGGAAAAACCCCGTTTTCTCCAGTGAGCGTGAAATATTTCGAGTTCGGGGGAGGAGCGGTGAAAAAAAAAGCGCGTCCAAATGTACGAATCGAATGAATTTAAATTTTGCCCCGTTGAACGCGAAACTTGTGAAAATCCACCTTCCAGTGAAATAACCCGTCCAAATGGTTCCCATGGAGGTGCAACACACCCCGTGCGTTGGTGCGTTGGTGAAAATGGAATGAATGGAAATGGAAAATCATTCGCTTCTTGTGTGTTTCTTCTTACTCACACCACGTGGGTGAGTGTTTTTTCACCCCCGTTTTTTTTTTTGCTCTTTGGTTACCTCGGTACCGTTTAGATTAGATTGAAAATTGAATTTAAATTTCCGTGCGTTTCGTCGAGCAGAACACACACACTTTCACATGCTTGGCTCCAGTTTGCCCAGCACTGGGAATCCGTGTCCGTCGTGCAGGAATGATTTTTATCAGCATAACATTTCGGCAAGAACCCAACCCACCAACGCATGGTTCCATGGCGTTTTTGCGTGTTTTTTTTCTATTCCACCTTGGCCACAATTCTTACACCATATCGCCACATTGGGTGGGTTTGAGTTGAACGAGTTTTTCTTCCCTTCGTAACGCATCGTCTCATTGTCTCCCTCCCCGCCAAAGTCGACTGGTTGGTTTCTTCGCAAAACGGAATCAACATTGCGATATTTGAATTCTTACCGCGAAAAAAGTGAATTCGGTCACGGCCTGATGATAATGTTGATGATGATGATGCGATAACGGTAATACGCGGGAATAGATGTATATGTACGCTTACTCACACGTACACATTGCACATGAAATTGTGGCAAACGGTTGGCGTAATGAGAATTTTTACCCAATTTTTTCCCCCATTAGCCTTGTTCGGATTGGTGCAAATTTTATATCCGCACGTCTAGAACTCCGGCCTGAGCGTATGCTTTGCTCATAAAAATAAAAAAATACGGCCAAATTTGTAAAATAAATTACATATTCATGTACATTTTCATCCAAGCGGCATCATCAATCGTGTTGTGATTATTGCACAGCTCGAACATGAGCTTCAATTACATACATACATGCGTCTGGGGCGGCCAAAATCATATCTGAATAAAATTGCATTTTACATTTCAATTTTCGGGTTGTTTTTTTCCGTCTTCTTTCCATTTTCATATTTTCAAGCTGTAGCAGATGGTGCATTGACCAAGTACTTACTCTATTTAATAGTATTTATCAATCCGTCAAACAAGTTCCCAACGAGTATTGATTTTATATTGTTTCAGTGCATTCATTTAAGCGTATTATTGTCGATTTTTGAAACCCAACTGCAGCATATTTCAGCATATTCGTCCTTATTTAATTTAAACAAAAGGTTTGGCCGTTCATTCACATTTCTACGAAATAAAGCTTACAGCTACTGTTCCATAAACAGTTTGCTTAACATGCTTAAATTCCACGTATTTGTTGCTAGCACAAGATATCGATGCCATAACATTATACAGCTCAATGAATTTACGAAGAAAAATGCAACAAATACGAAATTGTTTTACAACATTCCAACATCTTCTCATTATCGCTCAAATTTTACATTTATAATACTTATTCTATTGTTAAGCAGGAGCATTGTTTCTAGGAACACATATCGTTCCATAAACATTGTTCTATAGTGCGGCATACTTTTGCTTCACCCTTCGAAAGATCAATTAAAGTGCCACTGTTGAGAACTAATGTGTATAAAGCTAAAGGTAGCTGGTTACCTTTGTTCTGTCAATTACACTACATTAGCAAGAAGTGCTGTAACCCTTAAGCTATGATGGGCATTCGATTGGTGTTGTTAATTACAACCCGTTGATAAGTGGATGGAAGAAAGGCAACGCTGTACATTTCTCAAATCCATCTCGCATCAATATCTCGCTGCTATTTTAATCCACATCCGTTAGATAATGTGTTTACATTGTTTCAAAAAATAATAACCATCACACACACACACACATGAATGTTTTCTCTGGTTTGTACTCAAGGCATTGCGAGACATCGGTGAGCACCGAACCGAGCCGTTGTGCTTTATCGGTGCGTTTCCAGTGCAAATGCACACGTAAGACCAGCAGGTTGTACGATGCTTAAATCCGATGCAGGAAATGAACCGTAAATCGTTAGTCACGGTGCACCTTCGGTGAGGATGGTTTGAAGAAGACCGATGCACGCTGTTCATCTTACGATGCAGATATTTCTGAAAGAATGCAATTTTCCATTGCAAATGCAGTGGGTACCGTAACGTAAGCCTTCTACTAATGGTTAAAGCGATGAGCTAAGGTTTCAGACACTAACGATGTAGTCAATGTTATAATCCCTGCATTGATAGGACATTGTTTCGTAGGAAGCATTTTTCCTACTAAAACACTTCAATCAATCTATGCAGCATAATGATGCATGTATGTACGGCTGTCTACAAATATGTGGAAAATAATATTGCAAATTCATTCGAATGATTAAATAGTATTTTGAAGCAAAATAAAACACAAAAAAAATACAATCCATTAGATATTCGATTTGAGTATATTGTTGATTAATTCGATCTTTAAAGTTGCATTCTTCAAACGTATTTTGCCCAAAATCGAAATGTTGTGTTTGAATACGATCGGCCAGAAAAATGTTTTAAACGAGAATCTTAAGACATCTGTTAGGGAAAAAAATTTCATATACGTAATGTTCTTCATAAGTTTGGATGAAAATCTTCTTTGTATCTATTAAATTTAATTAATTGAGAAAAAATATTACAGTGATCGTAAATTCCAACAGTTTTCCCTCAAAATCACCAACAGTAGCATCGATCACAACTTCAATATTGCTTCTGAACCTTGAACAAGCTGATGTTATCAGTCTCGCTGGGTCTCAAAAACTATTTTAATTTTAATTGGGGTTTAGTATTACGGAAAGTGCAATTGATGCCTTTTTCAATTTAACAATATATTTTGAATAAATATACAAAATTGACAAATAAAACACCCTTCAAAGCAATAATTCGAAACAAATCTCTGTGTAAGAAAAACGAATTAATTTTGACCAGCACTGTCAAAAATCAGACAATAAAACACGACTGCCGAACAATATTTGCTGCAGCAGGTAAGTAGCATGGAATAAAAGAAAACGAAACCATAAAATCTAACCGCCTTAATTAAGCCATGCTTTATTACGCCGGGGGTAATTAATCAAATTAACAAACCAAGCATTGTAAGACTTCTGGCCACTCTTATGGTCAATAAAAAAAAAGAAGTATATCTACACTCCATTCCGCCTTTCGAGTTTATTTAATAAAGCATAATACTATTCAACATCCGGAATTAAACACTTTTCCACCAGGTAAGTAGGCGATTGCTACCGGTTTATGGTATTTTTATTCACTTCATCAATTTAATAGGTGCTGATTTAATTTCCACTCGTTCTACGGTAGGCGTAAGGCTTTTGTTGATATACTGCTTCAGTAGGGAAATAATTAACCGGAAATGTAGCTCTCGCTTTTTTTTAAAACATAATCCTTTACAGTCCTTTGAATACAAAAGGTGATTTCCGGTTGACGGTTGATGCAGTTAATAGCTTAGCAGTAAAGAGTAATGGTCATTGGGTTGCATTGAGATTTTGGAATTAATTGTGCTCTTTTTAAAGTGATATCCATTTAAAGGTAGTCAATAGTGTTTGGTAATTCGGTATGAAGTCGAAAATTCCACAAAAATCACACTTTTACAAGTATTAATTTAATTGCCTGCATGATGAGATTTCTTTAATACGTTGAAATATTTCTGTAGTTTAAATAAAATCAAATTAACCGTAAAAATCTGTTAATCGTTTAGCGAATTTATTTAATCCCAATAGCAACTTATTTTACTCAATAACTCTGAATTTTTTTTACACCATTTTCCTCAGTTTCAACAATCGAATGCGACACCATTTGACTAATGACGTTTGGTCTAAATAACGGCGAAAAAAAGCGGGAATAGATTTCTAGGATCTGCTTCCAGTTTATGCGAACGCAAGATATTCTTTATCCGTCGAATCCACCCACAAAAGAACGGAGGACAGAGAGAAGAATTCGATCGCTTACGCGCCCGAGGACAGGCAGATGCACACAAAAAAGCGGTGAAGAATTTATTTCCAATAAAATAAATGCTAATGCCCCGTTAAACCCCTTACGCTGGTACTGGCCCCGAACTCGATAGGGGAGTATACCGCCCTGGGAAGTTTGTAAGCAGAATTTATCCACAACGGAACAACCGGGGCCGGTGACTATTGAGCACGAAATTTTGATATGAGTTGATGGTTTTCGAGAGAAAATCAATCCACTAGCCTGAAGTTGGTTTCCTTCTTCCTTCCGTGACCACTTTCCCATGAGCCCATGTTTGCACCGATTCCAATAATCTCTTGAATGTGAAAAAAGATTCTTGATTGTGTGTGCGTGATTTTATTTTCTTGTTTTTTTTTTGCTCTTTCTTCCTTCAATTTTCTAGCGCACCGAGGCTTGAAAATTCGTGGAAAAATAGCACTTTCCCATTTCCCAGCGTAAAAAAGCTCGCCCCTGGAAAATAAACCCTAAACCCCCATCCATACCGTCCATCAATCGGAAAATGTATCAACAAATATTTTCTCTTATCAAAATCAATTACGCTTTTCCACTTTCGCTTCAGTACGTGCTGGTTCCCTTCACTTCAACTACCTACTCCCCTTCCGGGAAAGGATTTGCTACATTAACTTCAACTAGACAGGGTACTGGGCGCCTCCATCCGGTATGAGTGCCGGTGGTAATGCGATAATACGATGGAGTGGCGTTCTCCTTTGTCACGCGGCTCGCTTTGGAAGTTGCCGAACGCTGTACGCATCGGACCGTCTATCACACGCCATGATCCACACCTTGATCCATCGATGGAAGCTACATACACAGCTGATCCATATCGGCAACAAATCGCCACACGCCGCCTCTGATAACTCATCCGGCTACCATTTTTTTGCGACTGATTATTTGCATACCAAGCTTCTTTTGGGTAAGGGAAAAATAGGCAAACGAAACGATAGCATAAACTCGTGGGATTTTGGGTTTGATTTCCTTTTCCCGACCGATTACGATAACGGGTGCTCGATAACTCTTTACCCTAAATCGCCGGTTCGAATGGAAAGTTTCGTCCATTTTGCTTTCATCCGCCATGGTTCTGTTTTTTTCTCTCTTCAGCTGCTCAATAGTACTATACAGATTGATCCACCCGTACGGCTTCCGAATCGTTCGTTGTCTATTCGGAGTGGTGCTTCGAAAAATACGCGACTATCAAACATAATGGATTTACCTAATCGATTCATATTTCCACCTTTAGCACTCGCTTCTCGCTCAGCCTAGCGTAGCAGATTTGTTAAATGGCATTAGAAACGATTTTCCACTGTCCCACACTGAAACAATTCACCGTTGTTTTAAAGAAGACGCCCGAAAAATAAAGCACAAAAATCATCAGCGAACCCTTTTCTTTCCATTGTTCCACTGGGAAATAAGGAAAATGATCCGCCAAATATTGAAGAGAAATTAAAAGAATGAAACAAACGCTTTCTCTTAACCTTGATAGAAGGCACAGAAAAAAAAGTCTTGAACGAACGAATCCGTTTCCCCATCTTTGTTGGGTAGGCTACAATTAATCTTCACCCTAAATTTCCTTGAAAATGGCCGGAAATGGCAAAAAGGGGTTTGGAAACGATTTTCAAAATTTACAACAACCGTTTGGCAAAAAGATTTTCTACCCCATTACCCATTGCTACGTCAAGAACACTTTTGCACCTTCATCGATTCTGCACTGTAGGCAGTGTTGCTATACAGCGAGTAGCTTTTCTTTTTGCAACCAACAAATTTGAAATGATAAAAGCACGTGGAGCGTAATCCTTTAAGATGGTTGTAAATTTTAGCTTAAGCATTGATTTACATTTATTTATCAGCAAGCACTACTTTCAGTGGATCATAATTTATGTACGATGAAGCTTTATGTAAAATTCGTTATGTTTGATTTACACAGACACTCATATGATATAAATGAGATTTTTTGAAGGTTTCCCAAATACAAATATTTATGAACTGTCTGTATTGCACTAACTGTCATTACGATAATAAAAAAGGATTTTAATATTCCCTAGTATTCCTTATTTTGACTGATCTTCGGTATATTTTTATTTTATTTTTCCAAAATGAAAGAAGTATTTAAAGTTTAAACAATCGTATAACATCGGAATGCATTCAAATTTATTTGCAAACTTGTCAAAAAAAAAACCTTGAGAAAGCTTCAAAAATCCTCAGAATACCCTGTGTTTATGAAATAGTTCTTTTAACTGTGCAGTATATAAGTCAAACATATTTTAAATATCTCTCTTAAAAAATTGATCATACCCACCCAATCATTTACATTGACAATTAGACACGTTTAGTGTATTCTTCACCTAACGAAGCTCTATTGTGTTTCTAGTACGGAACCATTAATGACTATCTTCAACTATATATTAAGATTTGAAGTGGCTGATAAACGTCTCATTGTACAGTAAATCAGTTACAATTAAGAGAGGGTTTTTATTCCATGTTACGAGGTAGAATGCATAAACCATTAGCTCAAAAGATCATTAATCAATGAAATTCACCTCCAGAATGTATCATTTGTAGATAAAGTAGCTCTATCTTAACGCCTAATCTAAGTGCCTATATAATGGCACTCTATAGAAATACTGTCTGCGAAAAATGCACCATGAATTTAATTTGCAATAAATAATTTCCTTCCAATCGAACCAATTCAACAGTCAAGCACTAGAAAGATTCCACACACTGGGAATAATTTGTTGATCGTTGCTAGCAACACATTTGGATTCGATCTGTTTCAATAAAGGTGACGGTGACTACCTACCTACAAAGCATTCCAAAGAAAACGTTTTAATCAATACCAATTCCCTCCCGCCACATGAACACACAGACACATTTTCCTTACAACCCCTAAAGAATGGTTTGTCACCATTAGCTAACAAGACTTAGCATACCTCTCACAAGCAAAAACAGTTGAATGCTTTCCACCTACGGATGGCTTTAAAATGGGCGATACATTGTGCTAAACGTACGTACCAACAGCAATACATCTCTTTCCCCTAATTGATCACAATTCCAGGAATGATTTTCACCTGTGTGAGGGATATCGTCGAGTACGGCAGAATGTTCGAACGATATATTGATGAAGTTAATACTGAGAAAATGGTAAAAATGGTCTTTGTAAAAGAAGCGCAAAAAACATCGTGGATATAGCGAACGATCGTTTACTGCCGCTTGACATTTGAATTGACTCGCCTCACCCGATCGCCAGAGAGTTGGACCCATGGCAAACCATTTTATTATTCCACGAAGCGTAATCCAACACCATGCCATGATTGTAGATAATTATTTTCGCTACTAAGCCTGGTCGATCTCGATTACGGCTAAACCGAGAATGGTAGACCGTAATGTTTCCATCACGAATCAAATTGATTTTGAAGCAGACGGTATCAACCCCACAACCCCCGAAACACATTACAACCTCCATTCAGCACCACTGATTGATTTCCATTTGCGCTGAAATCTTTTACCAATTTTAACTAGAGCCCCAGCCCAAGAAGAACGTGCCCAGGAAATGGGCTTCAAAACAACGAGCGGAAGCTGTAGGTTTCCGATCGAAATGGAAATAAATATCCACCCTGGCTTAGGCAAACGAAATTGGAAAATGGAACCTTGCGCTTTCCGGCTAAGATTTCCCATTTCGGTGGGAAGCACCGAACAGAACGCTTTACGCAGTCCGTGGCCACACTTACTTGTGTATTTACTTTGGCAATTTTTGGCATTTTTGAAGCACGCTTTTGGGGAAGGGCTACACCAAACATCGTTTCCGCGCGCCGTTTACGCCGCGGAAGTTTTCTAATTCAAAAGTTTACCGTGCGCACGGAAATGACCATCGGCAGCAGATGCGCGGCGTGGCGGAACTGAAGACGGTTGATTGATGGGGCAACCGTAACACGCTGTTCGATGAGATGAAAGATTTGATGGATAGTTAAGATTTAAAGCGTTTTGTGTAGAACGCGCCCTTAACATACACACCAGTACCAGTCGTTGGGAGAATAATATAACATAAAACATCGGGGTCGCTTTACCGTGAGGAAACAGGCGGCATAAAACCGTCTTGCTAGACGCTCCCGACAAGCAAACGGCGCTCAGACGAATGCTGTGGGAAGAAAAATGTATGTTTCGATTGCTATTTTTACGAACGGCAGTAGTAGGATACACCTTTTTGCAGCAGCACCGATTTATACCCGGCGCCCTTTTTGGCCGAGGCTTACCACCGTGTACTGAAGCTGCAAATGTGAGAAGCAATCCATCTACTGATTGGCTTCATTGACAGATATCATTTATTTTGCCACACCATAGCAGCTGCTTGCCAGCAAGGAAGCGGCTTGCAATTCGCGTGCGTTTGCTGAGTATTAGAGAAAAAAAGCACGTTAAAAACGATCATCCATTAGCCAGGGGAAGCGACGGTTCTAGATGATTCCCAGCACACTGTTCGCACTCGGGATGGAACAGAATACGATTACTTTTGATGAGTTTACAGATATGTTTAGGGCTTCAAATCATTCCACTTCCATACATCAAAATACCAAAACAATTTTATTCTTTTTTCCTGCGTGTGCGACAGTAAGATTCATGACAATCAATCATAACGGAAATAATTTAAACTTTTATTCAAGAAAAATATGTTTGCAGCAGATAATCACCTTGTTTAAATTCTAGATCGTTTGGGAAGAAGAATTTAGTAGTTTTCTCACTCAAAAACTAAACAATGCTTTATTGAGGATAATAATAAAATTCTTGCAGAATAGACGAAGACTTTTGAAATTTCTTGATCATAAAGATCTACCAAGTAGCCATCATACCGCTGAGTGGATCCTGAAGATATTGTACATTTGTATATTTGTTTAGTGTCTCATCTCGCATAAACTCATCTCACAAATGGTATAACTAGAGTGAGTAATCTTCACCGGAAGGATTCTTGGGTAAGCATGGATGTGTTTTGAAATGACAGTTCATGGCATCAGAGAATTAATCTTAGAGTCCTAGACTTTCCATTGTTTCTGAGGTCCTTACTGTACGATTTCGATCTGATGAATTTAGAATACGATTTGGAAACTCAACTTAATATGTGAAATGAAAATTCCTCTTTATCTTACTGTTAACAATCAAACAACACGTACCATGTGCCTTAGAACCAGAGATTCTTCCGCCCTCCTTGAGATGGACAAGGACGCCAGAAGCACTAGAAACAAAATGACACTTTCGAACCTACTAATATATCGGGCATTTCTTCATTACGCCATCTGGATACAATGCAACAGAAGTTTCAAGTGGTTTCAGAATGTTTTCAACCCTGAAACACGAAGCCATTGCTCATCTGTTAGAACTTTTGAAAAATTTTGGGGATATAACTTAAAACCAATTCAAAAATAAATTCTCAAAACTCAACAAATAATCAACTCTAGAGCAATAATCAGAACTAGTTTACAAATGTTCTAGGTGACCAATCCAAAATAAATGACAGGTTCTAGAAACATTCCAATTTGAAACCCGTTGAAAAGTTCCATGACGAGTTTGACTGCTTCATTCTTGTAGTTTGCAAACTAATAACGATGAAAGTATTGATTGGGATTGGGAAAATTTACACCAAACCTATCATAACGTCCATTCAATACACTATGTGTCCGGTAGGAAAGATAAGCCACAGACTGATTGCATGATTGCAACGATTAAACAATGGTATGTCGTTTTAATACAGCACAACATCCTCAAAACGGTATAAATCTGTGATACTCTCACACATATTGAATCTCACTTTTACCCACCTACAGGCCACTATAAAAAGGATGTACAGTTTTACACCACCTTCGAGAACGTATTAACAACCATATTGACTTTCGAAACAAACTGCTACAAAGCGTTTCTGCTCCATTGTGCGAGCTGCTGTCTGTGCAGAGAAGCAGAACAACGTATCGTTCTACAATGTGCCACGCTCTGGTACCGAGAAGCAGGGAAAGCAACTGACCCAAACAACGATAAATATTAGGTTGCATGTGGAGAACTACAGCAAGAACATTTTACCCTCCCATAAACATCTCAAGTCGAAAAAAGGGGGGAGAAGGAAAGTGGCATGAACTCGATGGAGTAAGGTCAAGAAGTATTGTTTCGATCAGTAATTATTGGTGACATTTGACCGAAAAGCTATTCATTGCAATGTGTGTAAAGTGTGAAACTGAAATATGTGCTTTGGAAGGAAACATAACGGCACACAGCCCCACAGTTGTAACGTAAACCAAAGGTTCTCGTCCGACAGCCTGACGAAGAATGCATCTGAAGCATGAAGCTTAACTACGAGAGAGAGAGAGAGAAGGTAAAAAAAAGCCTAGCAATAACTGATCGGACAGAAGAAAATGTTAGTACAATCGTTGACATCTCACCCAACATGCTGATACCCAACGAACCGGAACCGGAACAAAAACGCCCGTGTGAGGTTGGATCGGGTTGCGGGACACAGGCTGAAGCTTTTCCACTCCGTAGTGTTGGTTGCCAAAGCAGTACAATCTGAAGAAAATTTCGTTGCCTCGATAACGAGCAACCATCATCCCCTCTCCCATCCTATGCCTATTCCCCATGGTTCCGTGAAGACTTCCCTCGCAACACCCAGTTCCATCGAATGGGCGAACCGGCACAGTTGCACCAGGAATTGAGTTTTGTGGCATTTGGAGTAGCTGAAAATTTACGATAGTGGCTCCGGAACTTGATGGGCTAACTCAATTTTGTAACGTTCCGGCGTATTATAGCTGCTGCTGGCGCTATCTCACTTGCTCCCTAGCGTCCAGGCATGCTGCCAATGCCATCCACAGGAGCAAAAGCAAACGAATCATCTCGAGAAACGTTGCACCATTTTCCTTTTTATCAGACTGATCGTGCTCTGGTAGAGGTACGGCAAAGAAACCTGGCCATTGCCAGGCAATGGGTTTTCCTTGAAAGATCTTCAAACCTTTCCATTGGTTTCGTCTGCTTCCGACATGGTTTTGCGGGAACCGATGCGGAACCGGTGCACTGAACAGTATAAAATGTTTCACTTGTCCTCGGACACGCATATCCCTTCGGTACATCTTTTGCACACTCCCGTGGAGAATCCCGGAATCTCGGTTTTGGGGTTTAGAAATATGGCAACAAAAAACTGAAACAGAAGAAGTTGTGTGTCTCGTTAGGGCTAGTAAAATGGACTGACCATTACATTTTCTCTCTTTCTCTCGCTTTCACTCTCTAGGTAGTTAGATCGTTGGGGGAAAACTTGCCAGTGCCTCCCAAGGTGGAAAGCTATTACTCACCGACTTCGGGGAAACAGTGTGTTGTGAACGTCGTCATCTTCGTCGATTTATTTGAAATAAATACCCTTTTCAATGCCAGTCAAGGTATATGCGGAGGGGAGACTTATGTCGGGTGCAAGGAACGAAAGGAATAGAGTCCTTTCAACTGTGAATCTTTTAAACACATGTAGCATGATAACTGGATCCCAATGGTGTTGTTGCTGCTTACCAAAATGTCAGTTCTTACCGCCTCCTTCAACTCCAAGGAATCGAAACATTGGTAAGTAATAACGCAAGAATTCGATCCCACAAGGCAACAACTTTGTAGCAACGTCATACTAATCGTTTACAGGAAAGCATAACTAAACATATGCTAATTGGATACATTAATTGGACGGTTTCTATTGGGGGTGGAGGGTATAACGCGTGACCCCCATACTGACCTTTCTAAGTTTTCTCCATGTTATGATTATGGATTGAGCTTTAGACACGATTTCCAATACGAAATAGGCAACAATGATGTCCGCTTAAATCCAGACAAGAGTTTTGAGGCTGCTTTAGTTAAATATTATTCTACCCGCTTGCGTCATCATGTTTGGCCGAACTAAAGCAAACATTCGATGAAATCTTCACGTTTACCGGGGTTAGATTTAGCACCAAACGCTTCAATCCTTAAACTTCTGGCGAATGCTGGAGAACTGCCCCCTTGGTATTGAAAGAGCTGTATGTATTTTGTGGACATTAGCTGCCCAGCACGTACCGCATCGCACATGATGATGCTCGTGACAAGTGGCCACATGTCTGGTTTGAAGGAGTTACTCGGGAAGCTGTTTTTGCACAACCGATCACAAATATGTTGTTTGTCAAATACACACGATTTCAAGTGGATGTTTGTTGCTATCGATGTCTAAAACGTGTCCAGTCACTTCAATATACCTTTTTTTTCCTTTCGTACAGTTATCCAGCTCCAACGGTGTTCTTATCCGATAGGTGTTCTTTCCTTTCAGGGACATTGCCTAAATCTATCGCACTTGAAATGATCTACTGTTTGGTGCAATAGTTTCCCAAGCTACTGGCCCTATTTCGTACTGTACCATCGAATTTTAAGTGATATCACACTGCCATTAGGATGTAACCGACCAACACTAAAGCGGACAAAGATCGCAGACTCGGAACGGAACGGATAAGCTAGATGACCCACGAAAAGAAAAACACTTACCTCTCGTAAGTGTTACTTGATTAATAGGTTGCCACCTGGCACCATAGTTGGTTGGTCCTGTTTTAATGTGTGATAATTATTACTCTAAGCTTTCTGTTAAACTGTCCGAAACAACTAGCAAACAAACCAACAATTGATAAAAAAAAATAATTCCCCTCCCAACCGACAAGCATCCGAAAGGAAATTTGTTCCACAACGACGGCGGACAACGATGACCTCTATCAAAGCATCTCTCTCTCTTTCTCTCTCTCTCTCTCTCTCTCTCTCTCTCTCTCTCTCTCTCTCTCTCCTTCTCCTACATACAAAAATGTCCTCCTTAGGGTGAAAACGGATTATCCTGGTATCATAATTTATCTCCCTTCCAAGAGGCTATACGGACATTCGCCGTTCGCCAAGCCCACTGGAAACGGCAAGTTCTTCGGTTCCCAAGCATTCAAAGAAGCTTTTGAAAAACGCCCTTTTTTTTCGCTTTACCCGTAACCCACCATCACGGTATGTAGTAGTCTTTAGACACCGGAGAAAGAAACAGTTGCTTTTATTGGATTTGTTTGTTTTGCTTCACAATTTACATTCGGGACAAACGGATTCCCACGCTACTCCCGATTGGGGCCGGAGTAGTAATGCTTCCTTGCTTGTGATCACCACCAAAAAAAAACAAGCATGGAAGGATTTGGGAAGGAAGCCGAAAATTGGGACACAGCTGTGTACGCCACAAAAATGGCTATAGCAAATCCCTGTATCCCCGTTAAAGGTACCCCGGAATGGGTTGTTGAAGCAAAACCTTTTTTCCCCTCGTTAAATTATGACAGTATACGTTCAAATAGATTGTCGACTCTGGTCAAACGGGATACCCGGGATGGAATCGGGTCCACTGCTTCACAAATGGACGATGGTGAGAAACGGCAGAAGGTGCAAAAAAAACACACACACTAGAGATGAACAACCGTGTTGACATACTGGGATAAAACGTTGAGAAAGCAGTCGGACGTGTCCTTTTCGATGACTGTTTGTGATGTTTTTTTTCTTCCTTTTTATTTCTCAATCTCGCTCTCTCTCTCTCTCTTTCTCTTCACACATAAAAAAATGCAAAAAAGGACGACCGGAAGCCTGAAATGCAGGAAAGCGAACGAGATTGACTAATTAGCTGGTGTTAAGAAACCGACAGAAGTGAGCAGTGAGAATAAATTAATTATATCCTGCTCATCGGAAGCGACGACGCCAGGACGATATGGAACGAAATGAGCCATTCGGTGAATTTTTGCCGTCATTTTGTGGGCTTCATAACCGCCCTACTCCCCCTTCCCCCCGGCCCCAAAGGGGGGTTGGACGTGCGAAATGTTTAACCAGTGCCCATGGAAACCGCACAAACACATCTCGCCCACGACGTGAATTATCCGGTCCAGTACGAACTGCGACGAGATTAGTGATTTTCTTTCCTACCCCCTAAAGCATTTTTTTTTGCAGTTTCTTGCTTCTTGTTGCCAGTCTCGTTCGCTTTTTCTACCCAACAGCCAAGCTTCGGAAATCGGTTTTTTTCTACGAATTGGGCCAAGATGTTGTTTACGGTACGGTAAGACACAGCATACACACACAGCACCACAAGCGTGCAACAGCGCGAAAGCGAGATATTTGCGCTTCCGGCTGTTTGGCACTTCAGCGCAAACCGCAGGTTAATGTAGCGGAGCAGATTAACTTGAACGGAGCTGCGATGAGTGTGAGTTTCCTTTAACCGGTACAAAACTCCCCAATGGATAGTGACAACAACAGGATGCTTGCTTGGGTGGGATAAATCTATAGCGCAAAAGAAAAAAAAATCGAAACTGTCGTACTGACGAAAGGATTAATTTGTTAATTAAATACATCTGAAGAGATGAATGAATGACTGAGAAGTGTAACGACCAGTGCAGTTTGCTTTACTTTTAATTCCCTTCGGTTTTCAGTACGATCCCATGATTTCCTTCTCCAGGGTTTTGTTTAATACATTAAAGGAGACGCAACTCATCTCGATCTACTTCCAACCAGAAGTAACTTCATCTTAGATTCGAGCTAAAAAAAAAGGAAGATTAAGCTCAGGTAGAAGAGTATTTCAAAATAATGTATTTGAGTAGTTTCTAGTTCTTTTTACTACCCGTAGAATAACAGGAACACCAAACAACTAGGACTAAGTCTTCTATATTATTGAGAGACTAAAAATTCATGGAGAATCGAATTTCATAGTTTAAAATGTTACCCTCGAAAGCTTGGTAGTTTCGATGACAAGAAGTCGGTCCTAGTATCTGTACAGAAGATATGTACCCTGAAGGGCCAATTACTGAAGATACTGATAAGAAAGATCTTTCCAAACGAACAGACGAACTCGTGGTCTCAATGAATGACGGGATCTACTCAACACTGGCGTAGAGTTAGGAAACTTTAATTTGGACATAAGATCATGATCCTTCTTCGTTTTCAGATGATCGGTAAAGAGCTGGAAATGTTCCTCCCATAAAGAGACTTTGACATCAAGAAGTACAACAACGAAAGAGGATTTTAATGCCAAGAGTTAAAGCTAAAAGTTCAAAGTTAAAGAGTTAAGCTTTCCGAAAGATCGTCAAACTTCCCAATGTCCCACAGATATAAACATATTTTGGGAACTCCACAAGCAGTCAATAATTTCGTCAAGTCCACAAAAACTGAACCAAATGCTGACATTTAAACTTCAGTTTTTGCAATAATGTTTAGTTGTATTTTTTTTGGATTTATAAATAAAAAAATGTATAAATAATTTGGAAGAGAGATGTAAAGTTTCCCCTTAATTTCATCGTGAAAGCTCATTTACAACGATCACCATATCCTCCAATTAGCATGTTCTGTTACAATTATAAAAAAAACAGATAAAAAAAATCGTATCTATTTTGCCGAACACATCCGAGCTTCCCAACAGAACATTGAAGCAGCTTTTTCATTATCTGTTTCCCATCCCTTGACGGCTATATCTCTTAACACGAGCTACTTTCATACATTGTACAGAGACCTCATCACAGCATCCCTTTTCCTCCTCCTCCTCATTCGTTTACAATATTTTTGGTTCTAGCGTTACAAATTAAGGGGAAACTTTACATCTCACATTACCGTACCATCCAGCGTGTGTCCGTGATGGGAAGTGCTACCGGTGCGGCAACCGTTTTTTTTCCTTCCTCTCTCCAGCGTTCAGTTCAAGTCTCCAGCGAGTTCGGTTTTACGCTGCTGTGCTTAGCTGTTCAAGTACTGTAGCCGGGTGTACACTATACTGATGGGACCGGTATCATATCAGCAGTTGTTGCTGTAGCAACCGAAGAGTGGTACACTAGCGGCCACTAGCCTTCACTCAAACTCCGATGAAACTCTCATCATCCTCCAAAATTCAAACCGTTCCAAAAAACCAAAAAAACGAAATAAACCAAAACTCACCAACAGTGTGCTGTGATTTTTTTGGTTTTGTTTCTTTCTCCTCTCACTCACCCACTCACGCTATCTCCCTTTTCGATGTAGTAAAAGCAGCAGTAGTAGTAGTAGGCACCCGATGTAAGCAATTTTCATTGCTAAAAGAAGCAAAAATCGAGCGCACAGAGTAGCTACTACGATGCAACCGTAAAACCCGTATTTGCAGGGTTTCTCCTCTATCCTCGACACTGCCAGGTGTTGGTATGGAAAAAAAAACAAAACACAAAACGAAGCAGCGTGCGCGATATGAACGATCAAAACAAAACAACAAAAACATGAAGAAGGACGAAAAAAAAACCTACATGCACATTTCAAACTTTGTCTTATTTACGGTTATTTGTTCCGATATGAGCATGCAAAAACATTGAAACAACCATCGGGCTCAAAGCCAGCAGCTGCAACAACCGAAAGCTCTGGACCGAAAACCCACCCCCCAGCAGCATGAAGGGTGGAAGGGTGGAAGGCACCCCAAAACCCGGAAGAAACCGCCAGCTGTATTTTAATACCACACACACACACACGCTTTCCTCTTCTTTTACTTTTTGTATTCCATGTGTGTGTGTGTGTGTGTGTGTGTGTGTGTGGAGTTTTTATTTTTGTACGATTTTTCCCGCATCTTTGCTCCTGTTGCAGCATCATCCCGCATGAATTGTTCAGATCGATATTTTGCTTTTAATTTTACCCGTTTTTTGTTTTTATCCCCCCTCCCTCTTCTTCCTCTTTCCCACCCACTCCCGAAACAAGCGCCAACTTCTAAAAGCTTCAATGTTTGCTGAAAATTTTTGCACGCTTCTTCCACCTTTTCTGCACCGTTTATTTCATGGCCCGCACTGTTTGTTGGATTTTGTTTTTTTCTTTTATTTTGTGTGTGTGTGTGTGTGTTTTTTTTTCTCCCTTTTGTTTAACCATGTTCTGGATCTGCACTCTGGCCACTTTGAGGAGCAGTGTGGGAGAGTAGTACCGGGTGTCGAAGCATTGTCGATACTGATGTACAAAAAAAAAATACTCCCAGCCTATAATACAACACCGATTCTCCATGATTCTACTTTTTAGCTTTCGTGGATTGACGATGACTGGGTGGCGCTGGTGGTGGTGGACGGGTGTACCGGGGTAGGTTTGAGATTTCACCGGCGGGTAAGCAAGGGCCGGGTAAGTAACAAAGAGAATTAATTATTTTTCAAATTTGTTGTTCAACAAGGGGTGGGATTTTTCATACCTACACGCACACACGCATACGCAAAGGAAGGAAGAAGCCATTATTTTGTTAACACAATGGAT
Source organism: Anopheles longipalpis (assembly GCA_016170015.1). NCBI lineage: Eukaryota > Metazoa > Arthropoda > Insecta > Diptera > Culicidae > Anopheles > Anopheles longipalpis. The sequence goes on along the minus strand of CM028103.1, from coordinate 22,494,684 downwards.
GTAGCCTACGCACGAAAAGTATGTTGTCCTGTTTGGATTTGGTATTCCCGCCATCGAGGTTACTATGAGGGAAGAAGTCATTAAACAATTATTGACAAATAATTTCTTTTTTTTCGTTAAATAACAAAAATATTAAATAAAATGCGACAGAATGAAATTTTTCTATCGTCCTTAATGAATGGTAAAAAAAGCTCACAAAAAGCTCACGGCAGACAACGTTTCGCTAGTCGTTTCCGATTGCTACTATTTTTTTTTTTCTTTTTAAACAGTTGGAGTTGGACAAGTAGATTAAAAATTTTAGATTAGACAGTAGGTTATCATGTCTAAAATTGTATTTACTGTGGAATCAGTAAATATCAGGCGTCACAAGAAATCTACTTTTTTATTCGTCAGGACGTTCTATTCTTCAGTTTTGTAGACTTCTTCTTGAAGATATTTCCCTGACCTATTGGGGAAGTCCTCTAAACCGCTCACGGTTGATCGCCTTATCTCGACTTTTTAAGACAGGCCTCCATTTCATCTCAGTTTGGGAGATCCCCATGACTCTTCTGTCCATGTGGAAGATCCAAGATCTTTGAAAGACCTAAGGACTTTATGGGCTGGATCTTTCAGTGCCATTCTACCGGAGCTTGGCGAGGCTAATTCGTTGTACGATGCTGAGGTCACTATATAACTCATACAACTCGTATCTGAATTAACTTTCCGGGCACATAGGGGACCGAAAATCCTTCCGAGCAACATCATCTCGAAAACGTATTTTTTCGCAGGAACTAACCTCAATAAGAAGCGGCTGTAAAGCAGAATATCACGATCGTAACTTCAAAAAACAGCTTTACTAACGAAATATGGAGAGATATTGTTTTGTGGAATCATATTATTTCGAACACCAGAAACTTCCATGACTTAGAATGAAGAAACTTAATAAAGACAAAAAATTTGCTATATCAACGTCAGGTTGCAATTTAAGACTTATTGACGAAGAATTTCACATTTCTACAGATAGCTCCTTTATAATGAATTATATGAAAATGTCAGTTCCTTTTGTATTTAAAGCATTATATGAGTGGAAAGAAACTTATTTCAACAAATTCGCATCAAAATACATCAATTTATCAAATTTTGCTAAATTATTCAAAAAAAGCTAAGGCCTTAGGAAATTTTCATTTTTATAATTTTTTTGTAAATATTTTTATTATTATTAAAAATTTTTTATTCAAAGCATTATTTGAGTGAAAAGAAACTTATTTCAACAAATTTGCATCAAAATACATCAATTTATAAATTTTGCTTAATTTCCCCAAAAAAAAAAGCTAAGGCTATAGCCTTAGGAAATTTGCAAATTTAAAGATTTTTTTTTATTTTTTTTTATTTTTTTTCATTCCTATTGTACTTAAAGCATTATTTGAGTGAAAAGAAAGTTAGTCGCACATTTTCGTTTCAACTCAAGTATTTACTCTTTTTGCAACTCAACTCTCCACGGCTACATGCTTACGCTCATGGGTGACTAAAATGATCGAACTTTAATTTATACGTTTATGCTGGGGTTTTGTATGACTTCAAAATGAGTCATTAAACGAGCAGACTCCTAATAACGACTCATTCACTCTGAGTTAACTCACTAAAAAAGAGTTGTTATTCTCATCTCTATTCGAGTTATCTTAAAACGGATCAACCACATCAGTATGCGAACAGCAAAATTCTTATTAAAACACTTCCATTTTCGATCTATTCAAAGTAAGTCTTCCTCTTTTCTATCGTGGTACACTGAAAAGCTTTCCACTTACATTCAGCACAAATAGCTTCCCGCAATTCCGGTGCTGCAAGAACAGGAAGAACAAATGAAACAAGAAAGATGAAGTGTTGCGGCCGATATCAATGGAAAACGGACATTTCCATTATGATCTTTCCATTCACATATGCAACGAAATTGCAAATTATCCACGTTTGCATTCCATTATGATCAAGACATCAAATCATTAACCCTTGCGCCTACCTAACCCAATCCTCCCTTTCCGATGCCTTACAATGTGGTAATGAAAATTAACTTCATGAATCAATTTCGAGTTCCACGGGCATTCGGGCAGCCCGAAACATTAATTCATTTTAGTGTCAGCGTTTTGAATACTTCCACCTTCCCTAGAGTGGATTCCTCTACTTACCTTCGGCACACTCCACACGGTAAACTCCTGTACGTCTACCACGTAAGTCATCCATACCCGTGTGTTGCGATTATTTGATTTGTTGGTTCTGCATTGCCCAAGAGCTGGGCAATACCCCACGAACTGTCGCTTTTCATAAATAATGTTAAGTTTATCTCAATTAACGTTGTCACACCAGGCGATATCCTTCGGTACAATAAAGGACGTTGGGGACGTCCGGGGTTAGACGAGAGCGGCGGGGGTGTCTTTCGAAAATGGGGATAAATTTAATTGACTACCTTTTTAAGTCGTATGCAAAAAAAACGCAAATGCCACGAAATTAAGCTCCACCAGCAAAGGTGTGGTTTGAAGCCAAGTGGAACAGTAAAACTGGTTCATTTATAGCGGAAAATGGAGTATCAAAAAAACACATCTGAAACAGCGCATTAAATCGTAAATATGTGGCCAGAAAAGTTCACACACTATCTGTCCAATTGTATTTTGGTTGCACACAGTCGTGGACCGGTTGGTCTACACCCCGTCATTCGCTTCCTCCCTTTTCTTGTCCAAAGTGTTACCTTCCGATGTAATCATTCCTTCCTAATCAAAAGGCATGAATGGTTTTGTTTTTTTATGCAGCAAACGATTCGTTGGAAAGGAAAGTCCGTTGAAAATGGGGGGAAAAAAGGAAACTTTTTTAACCACTGTTGTCAGTGTTTGTCGTACTGTGGTTTAGTAATTTTAGTTTTCTGCTGTGTCCGTTTTTTCTTGCGTTCCCATTTTCTACCACAACAAACTGTCAGTGTCCGGTAGAAAACCAATCCCGGTAATAGTTTCTAGCGAGAGTAGAGAGAGGAACGAGTAACAAAAAAAAAAGTTTTCCACTGTTTTGATTTTATCCTTTGCAGACTAAAACATATGTAGGAGCAATTTAAGTAGGAAAGGAAAATAATTAAAACAAAATGCCGTGAATATTACACTTTCTGTCCGAACTTTAAAATATGTCGAAAACATAAGCTTGTACGTTGTGGCGAATGAAATGTATAAAATGTTTTCCTTCCATGTATTTTTTTGTCGAAATAAAATCTCCATTTTTTTCATAAAAGTATAAGCAGCCGCGAAAATTCTGCGCTTATTTGTAACAAAACCGATAAAATCCGGTACACACTTCATCACGCAACAGACGGCACCAAATAAGGTGTGCGCTCCATTCCCATTACTGACGGATAAAAATTGATTATCTCGATAACGGGTCGGGGTTTGATTGGTGAAAAGAGGGCAGGGGAAAGCGATCCGTTTAAAATCCTTTACATGCTTTATGCAATTTTTATTGTGTTTTGTTTCTTCACATCCGGAACGATGCTATAGGAATTGCTGTGGACGGCGGCTAAAAAGAACAAAATGGGAAGGAACATAATTGCAATAAGCTGGATGCTTCATGACTGCACACGCATGAGGGGCTGAATATCTCAATTGACCGGGTTCTTTTTTTGTAACAAGCACTTTACATTTTCGATGAAAATGAGATCGGTTAAAGGTCAAGCGAAAGCCTTTCCAAGTATGGATATGGCATTTTCAAGCGAAACGAGCGTTAAATAAGTACGAATTCATAGAAATATTAAAAGTATCAGCTTATCATAAATAAATATATTGATTTTCATCCAAAAAAAAAGAAAATACATAATTTATTAATCTCGACGAAAATGCTTAAGGTCATACCATAAAGCCATAAAGCCATCCTGATATACAAAAAATAGAAAGCTTTCACCAAGTAGCCATTTCAAAAGGATTCATAATTCTAGTCCACTCAACTGCTAACAGACGAGGCCTTTTCTTCGCAAAACACGCGCACACACACACACACAAAGAAAAACACAACGATGAAGAAAAAATGCGCATACATAAGTCACGAATTTATGTTTTGCTTTCATGTGCACACAGTACTACATATGCAAAAATGCAACCAATCCGTTAAGGATACTCTCACGAATTTGCTTTTGCCGTTTCTGTTATTTTTGTTCCATCCCATGCTCGATGTTCTTCATGCTTGAACATGATGATGATGATGATGATGTTGATGCGGTGGTGGCCCAAACCCCGGGGGGACGGTGGTGCCAATCCGATTTACTTCTTTCAGCTATTTATGAGCGTCGTCTCGATCCGAACGAAATTTGAATAATGAACACACGGAGACTACACTTGCTTTGCGTTACCTTTCCAATAGCAAGGCAACAACAGCGGAACAGCGGACGGGTGGGGAAAAACAGGAAACTTATAACGTTGAATACTCTTACTTCCCATTTTGGAGCTGGTTGAGGCGTTGTGCTGCTACGAAAGGTTAGAAAACTCGCCGCTTCGATGGAAAAAAACAGCTCGATGATGTAGAGCGCAGTGGTGGTATGTGACGAAAGATTGATCGGTTTCAATCTCGGCCATAGAATTATTTAATATAAAAAAGAAGTAAAAAAAAACATAAAAATTCTCTACTGAGGAACCTGAAGAAGGCTAAGATAAAATTCAATTAAATTAAATCAAGCAAAGTTCTACTCGATTTTAGTAGAATCAATCTCTTTTGCATCGAAATAAAAACATTTTCTCACTCATGAACTTTGTGTTTTTTTTTTAAATTACGCCATTTTGGAGCACTGAAATTTACATTTAAATTCACCCTTTTTTAGGGTTTCAATTTTGAACTTGAATGGTAGAAACTCCAACTACCATTTCTACTACGCTCCACTAAAATCATTTCCTTATTATAGAGCTTTTCAGCAAAGGAAAGCTTTCTTTCAAGAGCGCTTTTATAAACTTGATGAGACAACGAACCCTGCAAAAATGTAATTCCGAAAAGCTTTTCATCAAACAAAAGCACACATCAGTGTGCAGGATCCTTTGCCATAATTGTTTTTGCAAGTTGCCATAATAATTTTTCTTTTTTCCCCAAAACCCGCAAAACATACAAATACAATAATTATACAAAAAATCATCATCATTGATGAACTTTTAAATTAAAATGCTGTGCTTTTGTAGGGTGTTATTCGATAGCAGTTTTATTTCCCTTTTTGATATATCTTTTTTGTTGTTGTTTGTTCTTTTGGGCTGTTTTTTTTGTTTCTTTTAATTGTTTTTTTTTTTTGTTTTGCCCATATACTTTCCATTGTTTTCGGGTTGTTTTTTTTCAGTTGTTGGTTTACTTTTGCTCTCTCTCTCTTTCTTTCTCTCTTCGTGAGTTAAAATCGTTTCTAAACCTATTCCTACGTTAACGTTACAAATTTCAGGTACCGTTCTCACATTTATCGTCGTTTGTCTTCCCCCGTCCAAGAAATTCAAAGCTTCATTCTATATGGGTGATCGTTTTACGTGAATGATTTTTGCTGTTGGATAATGGCCACAAATTGGTTTGCTGTTTTGTCTCTCCCACCACCCTGCAATTAATGGATGATTATTTAGCCACGTTGGTTTTTAAAACTATTTCCACTGAAAAACATGATTGATTTCTGTTGCATTTAACATGCGCGCCGCTCGTCTTTAGTGTTCCCCGCAAGTACATCTTCCACACAATGTGTTTTTTGCTCTTTTTCCCTGCTCTTTGTTTCTTATCACTCACTCATTAGATATCGGTTGATTGTTACTTTGATGTGGGTGCATGTGTTATGGATTTTTCTGTTGTTTCTTTTTGTTTGCTAACAATTAAAACGATTTTTACTTCGATCCTTCGACATGCGTGAAATATCTTGCATTGCTCAAACATTCGTCTTGTTTTTAGTTTACTTTTTGTNGCTTGAAAATTCGTGGAAAAATAGCACTTTCCCATTTCCCAACGTAGAAAGCTCGCCCCTGGAAAATAAACCCTAAACCCCCATCCATACCGTCCATCAATCGGAAAATGTATCAACAAATATTTTCTCTTATCAAAATCAATTACGCTTTTCCACTTTCGCTTCAGTACGTGCTGGTTCCCTTCACTTCAACTACCTACTCCCCTTCCGGGAAAGGATTTGCTACATTACCTTCAACTACACAGGGTACTGGGCGGCTCCATCCGGTATGAGTGCCGGTGGTAATGCGATAATACGATGGGGTGGCGTTCTCCTTTGTCACGCGGCTCGCTTTGGAAGTTGCTGAACGCTGTACGCATCGGACCGTCTATCACACGCCGTGATCCACACCTTGATCCATCGATGGAAGCTACATACACAGCTGATCCATATCGGCAACAAATCGCCACACGCCGCCTCTGATAACTCATCCGGCTACCATTTTTTTGCGACTGATTATTTGCATACCTAGCTTCTTTTGGGTAAGGGAAAAATAGGCAAACGAAACGATAGCATAAACTCGTGGGATTTTGGGTTTGATTTCCTTTTCCCGACCGATTACGATAACGGGTGCTCGATAACTCTTTACCCTAAATCGCCGGTTCGAATGGAAGGTTTCGTCCATTTTGCTTTCATCCGCCATGGTTCTGTTTTTCTCACTTCAGCTGCTCAATAGTACTATACACATTGATCCACCCGTACGGCTTCCGAACCGTTCGTTGTCTGTTCCGAGTGGTGCTTCGAAAAATACGCGACTATCAAACATAATGGATTTACCTAATCGATTCATATTTCCACCTTTAGCTCTCGCTTCTCGCTCAGCCTAGCGTAGCAGATTTGTTAAATGGCATTAGAAACGATTTTCCACTGTCTCACACTGAAACAATTCACCGTTGTTTTAAAGAAGACGCCCGAAAAATAAAGCACAAAAATCATCAGCGAACCCTTTTCTTTCCATTGTTCCACTGGGAAATAAGGAAAATGATCCGCCAAATATTGAAGAGAAATTAAAAGAATGAAACAAACGCTTTCTCTTAACCTTGATAGAAGGCACAGAAAAAAAAGTCTTGAACGAACGAACCCGTTTCCCCATCATTGTTGGGTAAGCTACAATTAATCTTCCCCCTAAATTTCCTTGAAAATGGCCGGAAATGGCAAAAAGGGGTTTGGAAACGATTTTCAAAATTTACAACAACCGTTTGGCAAAAAGATTTTCTACCCCATTACCCATTGCTACGTCAAGAACACTTTTGCACCTTCATCGATTCTGCACTGTAAGCAGTGTTGCTACACAGCGAGTAGCTTTTCTTTTTGCAACCAACAAATTTGAAATGATAAAAGCACGTGGAGTGTAATCCTTTAAGATGGTTGTAAATTTTAGCTTAAGCATTGATTTACATTTATTTATCAGCAAGCACTACTTTCAGTGGATCATAATTTATGTACGATGAAGCTTTATGTAAAATTCGTTATGTTAGATTTACACAGACACTCATATGATATAAAGGAGATTTTTTGAAGGTTTCCCAAATACAAATATGTATGAACTGTCTGTTTTGCACTTACTGTCATTACGATAATAAAAAAGGATTTTAATATTCCCTAGCATTCCTTATTTTGACTGAATTTCGGTATATTTTTATTTTTTATAACATCGAAATACATTCAAATTTATTTGCAAACTTGTCAAAAAAAAACCTCGAGAAAGCTTCAAAAATCCTCAGAATACCCTGTGCTTATGAAATAGTTCTTTTAACTGTGCAGTATATAAGTCAAACATATTTTAAATATCTCTCCTAAAAAATTGATCAAACCCACCCAATCATTTACATTGACAATTAGACACGTTTAGTGTATTCTTCCCCTAACGAAGCTCTATTGTGTTTCTAGTACGGAACCATTAATGACTATCTTCAACTATATATTAAGATTTGAAGCGGCTGATAAACGTCTCATTGTACAGTAAATCAGTTACAATTAAGAGAGGGTTTTTATTTCATGTTACGAGGTAGAATGCATAAACCATTAGCTCAAAAGATCATTAATCAATGAAATTCACCTCCAGAATGTATCATTTGCAGATAAAGTAGCTCTATCTTAACGCCTAATCTAAGTGCCTATATAATGGCACTCTATAGAAATACTGTCTGCGAAAAATGCACCATGAATTTAATTTGCAATAAATAATTTCCTTCCAATCGAACCAATTCAACAGTCAAGCACTAGAAAGATTCCACACACTGGGAATAATTTGTTGATCGTTGCTAGCAACACATTTGGATTCGATCTGTTTCAATAAAGGTGACGGTGACTACCTACCTACAAAGCATTCCAAAGAAAACGTTTTAATCAATACCAATTCCCTCCCGCCACATGAACACACAGACACATTTTCCTTACAACCCCTAAAGAATGGTTTGTCACCATTAGCTAACAAGACTTAGCATACCTCTCACAAGGAAAAACAGTCGAATGCTTTCCACCTACGGATGGCTTTAAAATGGGCGATACATTGTGCTAAACGTGCGTACCAACAGCAATACATCTCTTTCCCCTAATTGATCACAATTCCAGGAATGATTTTCACCTGTGTGAGGGATATCGTCGAGTACGGCAGAATGTTCGAACGATATATTGATGAAGTTAATACTGAGAAAATGGTAAAAATGGTCTTTGTAAAAGAAGAGCAAAAAACATCGTGAATATAGCGAACGATCGTTTACTGCCGCTTGACATTTGAATTGACTCGCCTCACCAGATCACCATACAGTTGGACCCATGGCAAACCATTTTATTATTCCACGAAGCGTAATCCAACACCATGCCATGATTGTAGATAATTATTTTCGCTACTAAGCCTGGTCGATCTCGATTACGGCTAAACCGAGAATGGTAGACCGTAATGTTTCCATCACGAATCAAATTGATTTTGAAGCAGACGGTATCAACCCCACAACCCCCGAAACACATTACAACCTCCATTCAGCACCACTGATTGATTTCCATTTGCGCTGAAATCTTTTACCAATTTTAACTAGAGCCCCAGCCCCAGAAGAACGTGCCCAGGAAATGGGCTTCAAAACAACGAGCGGAAGCTGTAGGTTTCCGATCGAAATGGAAATAAATATCCACCCTGGCTTAGGCAAACGAAATTGGAAAATGGAACCTTGCGCTTTCCGGCTAAGATTTCCCATTTCGGTGGGAAGCACCGAACAGAACGCTTTACGCAGTCCGTGGCCACACTTACTTGTGTATTTACTTTGGCAATTTTTGGCATTTTTGAAGCACGCTTTGTGGAAGGGCAACACCAAACATCGTTTCCGCGCGCCGTTTACGCCGCGGAAGTTTTCTAATTCAAAAGTTTACCGTGCGCACGGAAATGACCATCGGCAGCAGATGCGCGGCGTGGCGGAACTGAAGACGGTTGATTGATGGGGCAACCGTAACACGCTGTTCGATGAGATGAAAGATTTGATGGATAGTTAAGATTTAAAGCGTTTTGTGTAGAACGCGCCCTTAACATACACACCAGTACCAGTCGTTGGGAGAATAATATAACATAAAACATCGGGGTCGCTTTACCGTGAGGAAACAGACGGCATAAAACCGTCTTGCTAGACGCTCCCGACAAGCAAACGGCGCTCAGACGAATGCTGTGGGAAGAAAAATGTATGTTTCGATTGCTATTTTTACGAACGGCAGTAGTAGGATACACCTTTTTGCAGCAGCACCGATTTATACCCGGTGCCCTTTTTGGCCGAGGCTTACCACCGTGTACTGAAGCTGCAAATGTGAGAAACAATCCATCTACTGATTGGCTTCATTGACAGATATCATTTATTTTGCCACACCATACCAGCTGCTTGCCAGCAAGAAAGCGGCTTGCAATTCCGGTGCGTTTGTTGAGTAATAGAGAAAAAAAGCACGTTAAAAACGATCATCCATTAGCCAGGGGAAGCGGATCAGTGCAGACGGTTCTAGATGATTCCCAGCACACTGTTCGCACTCGGGAAGGAACAGAATACGATTACTTTTGATGAGTTTACAGATATGTTTAGGGCTTCAAATCATTCCACTTCCATACATCAAAATACCAAAACAATTTTATTCTTTCATCCTGCGTGTGCGACAGTAACATTCATGACAATCAATCATAACGGAAATAATTTAAACTTTTATTCAAGAGCAAGATGTTTGCAGCAGATAATCACCTTGTTTAAATTCTAGGTCGTTTGGGAAGAAGAATTTAGTAGTTTTTTCACTCAAAAACTAAACAATGCTTTTTTGAGGATAATAATAAAATTCTTGCAGAATAGACGAAGACTTTTGAAATTTCTTGGTCATAAAGATCTACCAAGTAGCCATCATACCGCTGAGTGGATCCTGAAGATATTGTACATTTGTATATCTGTTTAGTGTCTCATCTCGCATAAACTCATCTCACAAATGGTATAACTAGAGTGAGTAATCTTCACCGGAAGGATTCTTGGCTAAGCATGGATATGTTTTGGAATGACAGTTCATGGCATCAGAGAATTAATCTTAGAGTCCTAGACTTTCCATTGTTTCTGAGGTCCTTACTGTACGATTTCGATCTGATGAATTTAGAATACGATTTGGAAACTCAACTTAATATGTGAAATGAAAATTCCTCTTTATCTTACTGTTAACAATCAAACAACACGTACCATGTGCCATAGAACCAGAGATTCTTCCGCCCTCCTTGAGATGGACAAGGACGCCAGAAGCACTAGAAACAAAATGACACTTTCGAACCTACTAATATATCGAGCATTTCTTCATTACGCCATCTTGATACAATGCAACAGAAGTACCAAGTGGTTTCAGAATGTTTTCAACCCTGTAATACGAAGCCATTGCTCATCTGTCAGAGCTTTTGAAAAATTTTGGGGATATAACTTAAAACCAATTCAAAAATAAATTCTCAAAACTCAACAAATAATCAACACTAGAGCAATAATCAGAACTAGTTTACAAATGTTCTAGGTGACCAATCCAAAATAAATGACAGGTTCTAGAAACATTCCAATTTGAAACTCGTTGAAAAGTTCCATACCGAGTTTGACTGCTTCATTCTTGTAGTTTGCAAACTAATAACGATGAAAGTATTGATTGGGATTGGGAAAATTTACACCAAACCTATCATAACGTCCATTCAATACACTATGTGTCCGGTAGGAAAGATAAGCCACAGACTGATTGCATGATTGCAACGATTAAACAATGGTATGTCGTTTTAATACAGCACAACATCCTCAAAACGGTATAAATCTGTGATGCTCTCACACATATTGAATCTCACTTTTACCCACCTACAGGCCACTATAAAAAGGATGTACAGTTTTACACCACCTTCGAGAACGTATTAACAACCATATTGACTTTCGAAACAAACTGCTACAAAGCGTTTCTGCTTCATTGTGCGAGCTGCTGTCTGTGCAGAGAAGCAGAACAACGTATCGTTCTACAATGTGCCACGCTCTGGTACCGAGAAGCAGGGAAAGCAACTGACACAAACAACGATAAATATTAGGTTGCATGTGGAGAACTACAGCAAGAACATTTTACCCTCCCATAAACATCTCAAGTCAGGAAAGGGGGAGAGAGAAAGAGTGGCATGAACTCGAAGGAGTAAGGTCAAGAAGTATTGTTTCGATCAGTAATTATTGGTGACATTTGACCGAAAAGCTATTCATTGCAATGTGTGTAAAGTGTGAAACTGAAATATGTGCTTTGGAAGGAAACATAACGGCACACAGACCCACAGTTGTAACGTAAACCAAAGGTTCTCGTCCGACAGCCTGACGAAGAATGCATCTGAAGCATGAAGCTTAACTACGAGAGAGAGAGAGAAGGTAAAAAAAGCCCAGCAATAACTGATCGGACAGAAGAAAATGTTAGTACAATCGTTGACATCTCACCCAACATGCTGATACCCAACGAACCGGAACCGGAACAAAAACGCCCGTGTGAGGTTCGATCGGGTTGCGGAACACAGGCTGAAGCTTTTCCACTCCGTAGTGTTGGTTGCCAAAGCAGTACAATCTGAAGAAAATTTCGTTGCCTCGATAACGAGCAACCATCATCCCCTCTCCCATCCTATGCCTATTCCCCATGGTTCCGTGAAGACTTCCCTCGCAACACCCAGTTCCATCGAATGGGCGAACCGGCACAGTTGCACCAGGAATTGAGTTTTGTGGCATTTGGAGTAGCTGAAAATTTACGATAGTGGCTCCGGAACTTGATGGGCTAACTCAATTTTGTAACGTTCCGGCGTCTCATAGCTGCTGCTGGCGCTATCTCACTTGCTCCCTAGCGTCCAGCCATGCTGCCAATGCCATCCACAGGAGCAAAAGCAAACGAATCATCTCGAGAAACGATGCACCGTTTCCCTTTTTATCGGACTGATCGTACTCTGGTAGAGGTACGGCAAAGAAACCTGGCCATTGCCAGGCAATGGGTTTTCCTTGAAAGATCTTCAAACCTTTCCATTGGTTTCGTCTGCTTCCGACATGGTTTTGCGGGAACCGATGCGGAACCGGTGCACTGAACAGTATAAAATGTTTCACTTGTCCTCGGACACGCATATCCCTTCGGTACATCTTTTGCACACTCCCGTGGAGAATCCCGGAATCTCGGTTTTGGGGTTTAGAAATATGGCAACAAAAAACTGAAACAGAAGAAGTTGTGTGTCTCGTCATGGCTAGTAAAATGGACTGACCATCACATTTTCTCTCTTTCTCGCTTTCACTCTCTAGGGAGTCAGATCGTTGGGGGAAAACTTGCCAGTGCCTCCCAAGGTGGAAAGCTATTACTAACCGACTTCGGGGAAACAGTGTGTTGTGAACGTCGTCATCTTCGTCGATTTATTTGAAATAAATACCCTTTTCAATGCCAGTCAAGGTATATGCGGAGGGGAGACTTCTGTCGGGCGCAAGGAACGAAAGGAATAGAGTCCTTTCAACTGTGCATCTTTTAAACACATGTAGCATGATAACTGGATCCCAATGGTGTTGTTGCTGCTTACCAAAATGTCAGTTCTTACCGCCTCCTTCAACTCCAAGAAATCGAAACATTGGTAAGTAATAACGCAAGAATTCGACTCCATAAGGCAACAACTTTGTAGCATCGTCATACTAATCGTTTACAGGAAAGCATAACTAAACATATGCTAATTGGATACATTAATTGGACAGTTTCTATTGGGAGTGGAGGGTATAACGCGTGACCCCCATACTGACCTTTCTAAGGTCTCTCCATGTTATGATTATGGATTGAGTTTTAGACACGATTTCCAATACGAAACGGGCAACAATGATGTCCGCTTAAATCCAGACAAGAGTTTTGAGGCTGCTTTAGTTAAATATTATTCTATCCGCTTGCGTCATCATGTTTGGCCGAACTAAAGCAAACATTCGATGAAATCTTCACGTTTACCGGGGTTAGATTTAGCACCAAACGCTTCAATCCTTAAACTTCTGGCGAATGCTGGAGAACTGCCTCCTTGGTATTGAAAGAGCTGTATGTATTTTGTGGACATTAGCTGCCCAGCACGTACCGCATCGCACATGATGATGCTCGTGACAAGTGGCCACATGTCTGGTTTGAAGGAGTTACTCGGGAAGCTGTTTTTGCACAACCGATCACAAATATGTTGTTTGTCAAATACACACGATTTCAAGTGGATGTTTGTTGCTATCGATGTCTAAAACGTGTCCAGCCACTTCAATATACTGTTTTTTTTTCTTTTCGTACAGTTATCCAGCTGCAACGGGATATTATCCGATAGGTGTTCTTTCCTTCCAGGGACCATTGCCTAAATCTATCCCACTTGAAATGATCTACTGTTTGGTGTAATAGTTTCCCAAACTACTGTACCTTCGAATTTTAAGTGATAACACACTTCCAGTAGGATGTAACCGACCAACCCTAAAGAGGACGAAGATCGCAAGCTGGTAACGGAACGGATAAGCTAGATGACCCACGAAAAGAAAAACACCTCTCGTAAGTGTTACTTGATTAATAGGTTCGCACCTGGCCCCCTAGTTGGTTGGTGCTGTTTTAATGTGTGATAATTATTACACTAAGCTTTCTGTTAAACTGTCCGAAACAACTAGCAAACAAACCACCAATTGATAAAAAAAAATAATTCCCCTCCCAACCGACAAGTATCCAAAAGGAAATTTGTTCCACGGCGATGGCGGACAACGATGACCTCTATCAAAACATCTCTCTTTCTCTCTCTCTCTCTCTCTCCTTCTTCTACATACAAAAATGTCCTCCGTAGGGTGAAAACGGATTATCCTGGTATCATAATTTATCTCCCTTCCAAGAGGCTGTACGGACATTCGCCGTTCGCCAAGCGCACTAGAGACGGCAAGTTCTTCGGTTCCCAAGCATTCAAAGAAGCTTTTGAAAACCGCCCTTTTTTTTCGCTTTACCCGTAACATACCATCACGGTATAGTAGTCTTTAACACCGGAGAAAGAAACAGTTGCTTTTATTGGATTTGTTTGTTTTGCTTCACAATTTACATTCGGGACAAACGGATTCCCACGCTACTCCCGATTGGGGCCGGAGTAGTAATGCTTCCTTGCTTGTGATCACCACCAAAAAAAAAAACAAGCAAGGAAGGTTTTGGGAAGGAAGCCGAAAATTGGGACACAGCTGTGTACGCCACAAAAATGGCTATAGCAAATCCCTGTATCCCCGTTAAAGGTACCCCGGAATGGGTTGTTGAAGCAAAACCTTTTTTCCCCTCGTTAAATTATGACAGTATACGTTCAAATAGATTGTCGACTCTGGTCAAACGGGATACCCGGGATGGAATCGGGTCCACTGCTTCACAAATGGACGATGGTGAGAAACGGCAGAAGGTGCAAAAAAAAACACACACTAGAGATGAACAACCGTGTTGACATACTGGGATAAAACGTTGAGAAAGCAGTCGGACGTGTCCTTTTCGATGACTGTTGGTGATGTTTTTTTCTTCCTTTTTATTTCTCAATCTCGCTCTCTCTCTCTTTCTCTTCACACACAAAAAAAAATGCAAAAAAGCTCGCCCGATCGACGACCGGAAGCCTCAAATGCAGGAAAGCGAACGAGATTGACTAATTAGCTGGTGTTAAGAAACCGACAGAAGTGAGCAGTGAGAATAAATTAATTATATCCTGCTCATCGGAAGCGACGACGCCAGGACGATATGGAACGAAATGAGCCATTCGGTGAATTTTTGCCGTCATTTTGTGGGCTTCCTAACCGCCCCCGCCCCCGCCCCAAAGGGGGGTTAGACGTGCGAAATGTTTAACCAGCGTCCATGGAAACCGCACAAACACATCTCGCCCACGACGTGAATTATCCGGTCCAGTACGAACTGCGACGAGATTAGTGATTTTCTTTCCTACCTCCTAAAGCATTCTTTTGCAGTTTCTTGCTTCTTGTTGCCAGTCTCGTTCGCTTTTTCTACCCAACAGCCAAGCTTCGGAAATCGGTTTTTCCTACGAATTGGTCCAAGATGTTGTTTACGGTACGGTAAGACACAGCATACACACACACCACCACAAGCGTGCAACAGCGCGAAAGCGAGATATTTGCGCTTCCGGCTGTTTGGCACTTCAGCGTAAACCGCAGGTTAATGTAGCGGAGCAGATTAACTTGAACGGAGAGCTGCGATGAGTGTGAGTCTCGTTTAACCGGTACAAAACTCCCCAATGGACAGTGACAACAACAGGATGCTTTTGGGTGGGATAAATCTATAGCGCAAAAGAAAAAAAATCGAAACTGTCGTACTGACGAAAGGATTAATTTGTTAATTAAATACACCTGAAGAGATGATTGAATGACTGAGTAGTGTAACGACCAGTGCAGTTTGCTTTACTTTGAATTCCCTTCGGTTTTCAGTACGATCTCATGATTTCCTTCTCCAGGGTTTTGTTTAATACATTAAAAGAACCGCAACTCATCTCGATCTACTTCCAACAAGAAGTAACTTCATCTTAGATTCGAGCTAAAAAAAAAAGGAAGATTAAGCTCAGGTAGAAGAGTATTTCAAAATAATGTATTTGAGTAGTTTCTAGTTCTTTTTACTACTCGTAGAATAACATGAACACCAAACAACTAGGACTAAGTCTTCTATATTATTGAGAGACTAAAAATTCATGGAGAATCGAATTTCATAGTTTAAAATGTTACCCTCGAAAGCTTGGTAGTTTCGATGACAAGAAGTCAGTCCTAGTATCTGTACAGAAGATATGTACCCTGAAGGGCCAATTACTGAAGATACTGATAAGAAAGATCTTTCCAAACGTACTCAACACTGGCATAGAGTTTGGAAACTTTAATTTGGACATAAGATCATGATCTTTCTCCGTTTTCAGATGATCCGTAAAGAGTTGGAAATGTTCTTCCCTAAAGAGACTTTTTGGGCGATTGGAATGAAGCATCACTATGAAGGCCATTCATCAAAAAGTACAACAACGAAAGAGGACTTTAATGCCAAGAGTTAAAGCTAAAAGTTCAAAGTTAAAGAGTTAAGCTTTCCGAAAGATCCGAAAGATAAACATATTTTAGGAACTCCACAAGCAGTCAATAATTTCGTCAAGTCCACAAAAACTGAACCAAATGCTGACATTTAAACTTCAGTTGTTGCAATAATGTTTAATGTGTGTTTTTTTTTTTGATTTATAAATAAAAAATTTTTAAATAATTTGAAGAGAGATGTAAAATTTCCCCTTAATTTCATCGTGAAAGCTCATTTACAACTCATTCCAATTAGCATGTTCTGTTACAATTATAAAAAAAAACAGATAAAAAAATCGTATCTATTTTGCCGAACACATCCGAGCTTCCCAACAGAACATTGAAGCAGCTTTTTCATTATCTGTTTCCCATCCCTTGACGGCTATATCTCTTAACACGAGCTACTTTCATACATTGTACAGAGACCTCATCACAGCATCCCTTTTCCTCCTCCTCCTCATTCGTTTACAATATTTTTGGTTCTAGCGTTACAAATTAAGGGGAAACTTTACATCTCACATTACCGTACCATCCAGCGTGTGTCCGTGATGGGAAGTGCTACCGGTGCGGCAACCGTTTTTTTTCCTTCCTCTCTCCAGCGTTCAGTTCAAGTCTCCAGCGAGTTCGGTTTTACGCTGCTGTGCTTAGCTGTTCAAGTACTGTAGCCGGGTGTACACTATACTGATGGGACCGGTATCATATCAGCAGTTGTTGCTGTAGCAACCGAAGAGTGGTACACTAGCGGCCACTAGCCTTCACTCAAACTCCGATGAAACTCTCATCATCCTCCAAAATTCAAACCGTTCCAAAAAACCAAAAAAACGAAATAAACCAAAACTCACCAACAGTGTGCTGTGATTTTTTTGGTTTTGTTTCTTTCTCCTCTCACTCACCCACTCACGCTATCTCCCTTTTCAATGTAGTAAAAGCAGCAGTAGTAGTAGTAGGCACCCGATGTAAGCAATTTTCATTGCTAAAAGAAGCGCACAGAGTAGCTACTACGCTGCAACCGTAAAAACCGTATTTGCAGGGTTTCTCCTCTATCCTCGACACTGCCAGGTGTTGGTACAAAAAAAACAAAACACAAAACGAAGCAACGTGCGCGATATGAACGATCAAAACAAAACAGCAAAAACATGAAGAAGGACGAAAAAAAAACCCTACATGCACATTTCAAACTTTGTCTTATTTACGGTTATTTGTTCCGATATGAGCATGCAAAAACATTGAAACAACCATCGGGCTCAAAGCCAGCAGCTGCAACAACCGAAAGCTCTGGACCGAAAACCCACCCCCCAGCAGCATGGAAGGGAGAAGGGTGGAAGGCACCCCAAAACCCGGAAGAAACCGCCAGCTGTATTTTAATACCACACACACACACACACACACGCTTTCCTCTTCTTTTACTTTTTGTATTCCATATGTGTGTGTGTGTGGAGTTTTTATTTTTGTACGATTTTTCCCGCATCTTTGCTCCTGTTGCAGCATCCCGCATGAATTGTTCAGATCGATATTTTGCTTTTAATTTTACCCGTTTTTTGTTTTTATCCCCCCTCCCTCTTCTTCCTCTTTCCCACCCACTCACGAAACAAGCGCCAACTTCTAAAAGCTTCAATGTTTGCTGAAAATTTTTGCACGTTTCTTCCACCTTTTCTGCACCGTTTATTTCATGGCCCGCACTGTTTGTTGGATTTTGTTTTTTCTTTTATTTTGTGTGTGTGTTTTTTTTTCTCCCTTTTGTTTAACCATGTTCTGGATCTGCACTCTGGCCACTTTGAGGAGCGGTGTGGGAGAGTAGTACCGGGTGTCGAAGCATTGTCGATACTGATGTACAAAAAAAAAAAACTCCCAGCCTATAATACAACACCGATTCTCCATGATTCTACTTTTTAGCTTTCGTGGATTGACGATGACTGGGTGGCGCTGTTGGTGGTAGGCGGATGTACCGGGGTAGGTTTGAGATTTCACCGGCGGGTAAGCAAGGGCCGGGTAAGTAACAAAGAGAATTAATTATTTTTCAAATTTGTTGTTCAACAAGGGGTGAGATTATTCATACCCACACGCACACACGCATACGCAAAGGAAGGAAGAAAGCCATTATTTTGTTAACACAATGGATGTAGCCTACGCCCGAAAAGTATGTTGCGCTGGTTGGTTTTGGTATTCCCGCCATCGAGGTTACTATGAGGGAAGAAGTCATTAAACAATTATTGACAAATAATTACTTTTTTTTCGTTAAATAACAAAAATAACAAATAAAAGCAAAATAATAAACAAATTGCGACAGAATGAAATTTTTCTATTGTCCTTAATGAACGGCAAAAAAGCTCACAAAAAGCTCACGGCAGACAACGTTTCGCTAGTCGTTTCCGATTGCTACTACTTTTTTTTCTTTTCAAACAGTTGGAGTTGGACAAGTAGATTAAAAATTTTAGATTAGACAGTAGGTTATCATGTCTAAAATTGTATTTACTGTGGAATCAGTAAATATCAGGCGTCACAAGAAATCTACTTTTTTATTCGTCAGGACGTTCTATTCTTCAGTTTTGTAGACTTCTTCTTGAAGATATTTCCCTGACTTATTGGCGAAGTCCTCTAAACCGCTCACAGTTGATCGCCTTATCTCGAGCTTTAATGACAAGCCTCCATTTCATCTCAGTTTGGGAGATCCCTATGACTCTTCTGTCCTTGTGGAAGATCCAAGATCTTTGAAAGACCTAAGGACTTTATGGGCTGGATCTTTCAGTGCCATTCTACCGGAGCTTGGCGAGGCTAATTCGTTGTACGATGCTGAAGTGATCATATATCTCATATAACTCGTATCTCCATTATCTTTCCGGACACATAGGGGGCCGAAAATCCTTCTGAGCATCATCATCTCGAAAACGAACTGTCGCTTTTCATAAATAATGTTAAGTTTATCTCAATTAACGTTGTCACACCAGGCGATATCCTTCGGTACAATAAAGGACGTTGGGGACGTCCGGGGTTAGACGAGAGCAGAGGGGGTGTCTTTCGAAAATAGGGATAAATTTAATTGACTACCTTTTTACGTCGTATGCAAAAAAAACGCAAATACTATGAAATTAAGCTTCACCAGCAAATTTTTTTTTCAAAAAACAGCTTTACTAACGAAATATGGAGAGATATTGTTTTGTGGAATCATATTATTTCGAACACCAGAAACTTCCATGACTTAGAATGAAAAAACTTAATAAAGACCAAAAATTTGCTATATCAACGTCCGGTTGCAATTTAAGACTTATTGACGCAGAATTTCACATTTCTACAGATAGTTCCTTTATAATGAATTATATGAAAATGTCAGTTCCTTTTGTATTTAAAGTATTATATGAGTGGAAAGAAACTTATTTCAACAAATTCGCATCAAAATACATCAATTTATCAAATTTTGCTAAATTATTCAAAAAGCTAAGGCCTTAGGAAATTTTCAAATTTTTGATTTTTTTTTTATTTTTTATTATTTTTTATTCTTTTTTTAAAGAATTGTTTGAGTGAAAAGAAACTTATTCCAGCAATTCGCATTAAAATACATCAATTTATAAATTTTGCTTAATTTCCCAAAAAAAAAAAGGCTAGGGCTATAGCCTTAGGAAATTTGCAAATTTAAATTTTTTATTTTTTTTATTATTTTTCATTCCTATTGTACTTAAAGCATTATTTGAGTGAAAAGAAAGTTAGTCGCACATTTTCGTTTCAACTCACGTATTTACTCTTTTTGCAACTCGACCACGGGGCTACGTGCTTACGCTCATGGGTGACTAAAATGATCGAACCTTAACTTATACGTTTATGCTGGGGTTTTGTATGACTCCAAAATGAGTCATTAAACGAGCAGACTCCTAATAACGACTCATTCACTCTGAGTTCACTCACTAAAAAAGAGTTGTTATTCTCATCTCTATTCGAGTTACCTTAAAACGGATCAATCATATCAGTATGCAAACAGCAAAATTCTGATTAAAACACTTCCATTTTCGATCTATTCAAAGTAAGTCTTCATCTTTTCTATCGTGGTACACTGAAAAGCTTTCCAATTACATTCAGCATAAATAGCTTCCCGCAATTCCGGTGCTGCAAGAACAGGAAGAACAAATGAAATAAGAAAGATGAAGTGTTGCGGCCGATATCAATGGAAAACGGACATTTCCATTATGATCTTTCCATTCACATATGCAACGAAATTGCAAATTATCCCCGTTTGCATTCCATTATGATCTTTATGAAGACATCAAATCATTAACCCTTGCGCCTACCTAACCCATTCCTCCCTTTCCGATGCCTTACAATGTGGTAATGAAAATTAACTTCATGAATCAATTTCGAGTTCCACAGCATTCGGGCAGCCCGAAACATTAATTCATTTTAGTGTCAGCGTTTTGAATACTTCCACCTTCCCTAGAGTGGATTCCTCTACTTACCTTCGGCACACTCCACACGGTAAACTCGTGTACGTCTACCACGTAAGTCATCCATACCAGTGTGTTGCGATTATTTGATTTGTTGGTTCTGCATTGCCCAAGAGCTGGGCAATACTCCACGAACTGTCGCTTTTCATAAATAATGTTAAGTTTATCTCAATTAACGTTGTCACACCAGGCGATATCCTTCGGTACAATAAAGGACGTTGGGGACGTCCGGGGTTAGACGAGAGCGGCGGGGGTGTCTTTCGAAAATGGGGATAAATTTAATTGACTACCTTTTTACGTCGTATGCAAAAAAAAACGCAAATACCATGAAATTAAGCTTCACTAGCAAAGGTGTGGTTTGAAGCCAAGTGGAACAGTAAAACTGGTTCATTTATAGCGGAAAATGGAGTATAAAAAAACACATCTGAAACAGCACATTAAATCGTAAATATGTGGCCAGAAAAAGTTCATACACCATCTGTCCGATTGTATTTTGGTTGCACACAGTCGTGGACCGGTTGCTCTACACCCCGTCATTCGCTTCCTCCCTTTTCTTGTCCAAAGTGTTACCTTCCGATGTAATCATTCCTTCCTAATCAAAAGGCATGAATGGTTTTGTTTTTTTTTTATGCAGCAAACGATTCGTTGCAAAGGAAAGTCAGTTGAAAATGGGTGGAAAAAAGGAAACTTTTTTAACCACTGTTGTCAGTGTTTGTCGTACTGTGGTTTAGTAATTTTAGTTTTCTGCTGTGTCCGTTTTTTTTCTTGCGTTCCCATTTTCTACCACAACAAACTGTCAGTGTCCGGTAGAAAACCAATCCCGGTAATAGATTCTCGGTAGCGAGAGTAGAGAGAGGAACGAGTAACAACAAAAACCAAAAAAAAAAAGTTTTCCACTGTTTTGATTTTATCCTTTGCAGACTAAAACATATATAGGAGCAATTTAAGTAGGAAAGGAAAATAATTAAAACAAAATGCCGTGAATATTACACTTTCTGTCCGAACTTTAAAATATGTCGATAACATAAGCTTGTACGTTGTGGCGAGTAAAATGTATAAAATGTTTTCCTTCCATATACTTTTTTTGTCGAAATAAAAGCTCCATTTTTTCATAAAAGTATAAGCAGCCGCGAAAATTCTGCGCTTATTTGTAACAAAACCGATTAAATCCGGTACACACTTCATCACGCAACAGAAGGCACCAAATAAGGTAAATTGTGCGCTCCATTCCCATTACTGACGGATAAAAATTGATTATCTCGATAACGGGTCGGGGTTTGATTGGTGAAAAGAGGGCAGGGGAAAGCGATCCGTTTAAAATCCTTTACATGCTTTATGCAATTTTTATTGTGTTTTGTTTCTTCACATCCGGAACGATGCTATAAGAATTGCTCTGGACGGCGGCTAAAAAAAACAAAATGGGAAGGAACATAATTGCAATAAGCTGGATGCTTCATGACTACACACGCATGAGGGGCTGAATATCTCAATTGACCGGGTTCTTTTTTGTAACAAGCACTTTACATTTTCCATGAAAATGAGATCGGTTAAAGGTCAAGCGAAAGCCTTTCCAAGTAGGGATATGGCATTTTCAAGCGAAACGAGCGTTAAATAAGTACGAATTCGTAGAAATATTAAAAGTATCAGCTTATCATAAATAAATATATTGATTTTCACCGAAAAAAGAAAATACATAATTTATTAATCTCGACGAAAATGCTTAAGGTACGCCGCCATCATACCATAAAGCCATCCTGATATATACAAAAAATAGAAAGCTTTCACCAAGTAGTCATATCAAAAGGATTCATAATTCTAGTCCACTCAACTGCTAACAGACGAGGCCTTTTCTTCGCAAAACACCCGCACAAAGAAAAACACAACGTTGAAGAAAAAATGCGCATACATAAGTCACGAATTTATGTTTTGCTTTCATGTGCACACAGTACTACATATGCAAAAATGCAACCAATCCGTTAAGGATACTCTCACGAATTTGCTTTTGCCGTTTCTGTTATTTTTGTTCCATCCCATGCTCGATGTTCTTCATGCTTGAACATGATGATGATGATGATGATGTTGATGCGGTGGTGGCCCAAACCCCGGGGGGACGGTGGTGCCAATCCGATTTACTTCTTTCAGCTATTTATGAGCGTCGTCTCGATCCGAACGAAATTTGAATAATGAACACACACGGAGACTACACTTGCTTTGCGTTACCTTTCCAATAGCAAGGCAACAACAGCGGAACAGCGGACGGGTGGGGAAAAACAGGAATCTTATAACGTTGAATACTCTTACTTCCCATTTTGGAGCTGGTTGAGGCGTTGTGCTGCTACGAAAGGTTAGAAAACTCGCCGCTTCGATGGAAAAAAAACAGCTCGATGATGTAGAGCGCAGTGGTGGTATGTGACGAAAGATTGATCGGTTTCAATCTCGGCCATAGAATTATTTAATATAAAAAAGAAGTAAAAAAAAAACATAAAAATTCTCTACTGAGGAACCTGAAGAAGGCTAAAATAAAATTCAATTAAATTAAATCAAGCAAAGTTCTACTCGATTTTAGTAGAATCAATCTCTTTTGCATCGAAATAAAAACATTTTCTCACTCATGAAGTTTGTGTTTTTTTTAAATTACGCCATTTTGGAGCACTGAAATTTACATTTAAATTCACCCTTTTTTAGGGTTTCAATTTTGAACTTGAATGGTAGAAACTCCAACTACCATTTCTACTACGCTCCACTGAAATCCTTTCCTTATTATAGAGCTTTTCAGCAAACAAAAGCTTTCTTTCAAGAGCGCTTTTATAAACTTGATGAGACAACGAACCCTGCAAAAATGTAATCCCGAAAAGCTTTCCATCAAACAAAAGCACACATCAGTTTGCAGGATCCTTTGCCATAATTGTTTTTGCAAGTTGCTATAATAAATTTTCCTTTTTTTCCCAAAAACCCCAAAACATACAAATACAAAAATTAAACAAAAAATTATCATCATTGATGAAATTTTAAATTAAAATGCTGTGTTTTTGTAGGGTGTTATTCGATAGCAGTTTTATTTCCCTTTTTGATATATCTTTTTTGTTGTTGTTTGTTCTTTTGGGCTGTTTTTTTTTGTTTCTTTTAATTGTTTTTTTTGTTTTGCCCATATACTTTCCATTGTTTTCGGGTTGTTTTTTTTCAGTTGTTGGTTTACTTTTGCTCTCTCTCTCTTTCTTTCTCTCTTCGTGAGTTAAAATCGTTTCTAAACCTATTCCTACGTTAACGTTACAAATTTCAGGTACCGTTCTCACATTTATCGTCGTTTGTCTTCCCGTTCAAGAAATTCAAAGCTTCATTCTGTTATGGGTGATCGTTTTACGTGAATGATTTTTGCTGTTGGATAATGGCCACAAATTGGTTTGCTGTTTTGTCTCTCCCACCACCCTGCAATTAATGGATGATTATTTAGCCACGTTGGTTTTTAAAACTATTTCCACTGAAAAACATGATTGATTTCTGTTGCATTTAACATGCGCGCCGCTTGTCTTCAGTGTTCCCCGCAAGTACATCTTCCACACAATGTGTTTTTTGCTCTTTTTCCCTGCTCTTTGTTTCTTATCACTCACTCATTAGATATCGGTTGATTGTTACTTTGATGTGGGTGCATGTGTTATGGATTTTTTTCTTCTGTTGTTTCTTTTTGTTTGCTAACAATTAAAACGATTTTTACTTCGATCCTTCGACATGCGTGAAATATCTTGCATTGCTCAAACATTCGTCTTGTTTTTAGTTTACTTTTTGTCTAATTGCCTTTAAACACAAATATACTATACGCACACGCCTCTTTCTCGCAGTTGAATGTTACTTCTTGTTTTTGCTTTTTTCTTTTGTACGACAATATGATTGGATGGTATTGTAAAAACTCGCGCTTCCATTTGCTACTTAACACCAATAGGAGTAGATTTAGAGTAAGAAAATCGCTCACTCCGAGGACACCACACCGCCGGGACACAAACGCCACACCACTCTGGGTTTGGCAGCGTATGTCCCCCATTACACCCGTTTTGTACATTATTTTCCCACAGTATTAGTAGTAGCCCCACATACACACATAAGATGGAATTGTGAGATGTATCTTTTTCGATGTTATTGTTCTCGTTCAGTTCATTTCGTCTATACGTGGGAATGAATGGTTAGTCACGCTACTGCTACTACCCTTCTTTCTTATGCACGCACACAAATCAAAGCTACTTAAAAACTGCTATCTTCTTATAGGTCAATCCGATCTTCAATGCTTTCCCATGTTGCTGTTCTCTTTATGATCAAATTAATACGAACGTTTTCAAATGTTGCTGTTTGTGGACTTCATGAAACGAGATTGAATCGAATGCAATTTAATTTTCAGACTTAATTTTACAGATTTATGCAGCAAAAAGGTTTCAATCTGAAACGGAATCGTTAATCTGACACAACCAATAAGCTTTCTACGCCTTAATCGCATCAGAACACTGGAATATATAAGGGAAAACAAGGCGATTATCCAGATTCTAAACACAAGGTTCATGCAATTAGGACGGAATGGAACTTATTTGCCACTACCTTCATCACAGTTCTCTAGGTCCGGTTACAGAACCAAACAAATGTACGAGAACAGCATCGGGGAAAGTTTGACCTACGTTAAGGAAAAAATAGCTTCGACTTGTGGGGAATCTTCGATTTGTTTATTCTTTAAGTTGGCGTGAATGATACTTGGATCGTCGTATGTCTGTAGTAATATGGTACGGAACTCACATTTATCACTTTTTTTTTGCTAATTTTAGTCGCCTTGTTTGTGTTTCGGTAACTATGCTTACGGTTTATAATTAATCACTGAAAGACACTTTTGTAATAACCCATAACAGTAGGAGGTAAAAACATACTGTAACCCGATCCGTAGAGAGTGGTTGGATTTCATGCATAGGCGTAACTACAAATCCGTTATTGCGCGCGGGATTAATCGAGGCGTTGACGGTTGTAGAAGGGCCCAACAAGAAGAAGCAACTAAACGTACACCAAAACTCAATGTATGCTGCATTATTCAAAAGAATTTACATGGCGGAAAAGAATGAAAAATTTACTGCTATTATCAAACATTATAAATCCCTTCTTTTACTAACTAGATCGTAATGGAGCGATCGTGTGGCCTGCTGAACCTATTGGAAGATTTTTGACGGACATCGATTAATGGTTGTTTTGTTACGTTATTGCACCCATTATGTTCAATGTTTGATTTAACTTATTTTTGATTTTTTTTTACCTATGTTTCTCCCCCCACCACCCACATGCGGGATAAATGAACGGTTGCTTAATTCCAAAAATGTTTTATTCCGCTACAGCACACAAAACTTGTTCTGGACTTTTGCTTCCTTTCTCGCATATGATTCCAGAGCCATGTGTCCTCGTTTCTTAATTGTCTTCGTGTAAAATGCAGGTACGTTGAAGTAATTGTTGCTGCTGTTGTTTGTTCTTCTTCGTGTTCTCTCATTCCATCGTGCGTGTTCGTATGTCAATGTAAATGTGTTTTTACCATACTTCATTACCAGAGGTTTATACCTAACACCACCAATTCACCACCAAACGGATAGGATACCACAAAAAGCAACAGGAAATCCTATCAAGCATGAAGGAGCTATTAAGATCCTTCATTTAAAAATTTGCTATCCCTGACGAAGCTATCCGTGTGCCGGATTTAGCGCCTTAAGCATGGCAAAGCAATTGCTTGTAACTTTTCTGTTTCTTACAATCTTAATTTTCTCGACTAGGCCACAACAAGCAAGTAATGATGTTTTCCGTTTTTGGTAGAAGATAAATTGATCCAACCGAAGATTCCTTTTTTGTACGTTTGTTCACTTTTCGATTGATTTTAATACGATAACTTCGTTGAAGAGCAGTGGTTTGTTGATGGAAATTTTGACTACTTCTCACGAACGAACACGTAACGTTACAAGATTTGTAGGAATATTTATCTTCCCGACCGACGTGTTACGGAAAAAAAAGCATGGCACAGTCTAATACGGCGGGGTTTTGGAAATATGCTTCGAAATCCATTGATTACCTGCAACCTTCTCGTTTGTTTTGTTCCATTGTTCGAACCGTTAAAAGTAAACACATTCATGCCCGCCCCGTTCATACATTATCATTCGTTAAAACACTACGTTCACTCTACCGTTGGCCACAACAAACATACACATTCAATCGTATCAATTCCCGTTCGCATCAAATATCCATTCGTAACACATCTCCATTCATTCTTGACCAACCTTCAACGCATTCATTTCTATTCTCGATTATTCTAAATTAATTTCCTACTTATGTGTCTCTGTCTCCAGTCCCATCTGCGGGGGAAAAATACG
Organism: Anopheles longipalpis; assembly: GCA_016170015.1. Classification (NCBI taxonomy): domain Eukaryota; kingdom Metazoa; phylum Arthropoda; class Insecta; order Diptera; family Culicidae; genus Anopheles; species Anopheles longipalpis. The sequence goes on along the minus strand of CM028103.1, from coordinate 22,467,389 downwards.
TGTAGTAAAGTGAACTCTTTATCTCACACGAGAACTGCAAGAGAACCATTCATTTCTCTACAGAATTTCAGAAGGTGTAAAGCAATGATTTCAAACTCATTTTGGTTCGCAGACTAGGGTTTGCTTCCAGAAACCTTTCTCGCGGGTCGATTTGAACGCAAGCCCGTATGACACCCGGTTTTCTAATCATATAATCAGATTTCCGGTTCAATTGGTACAACATTGCTCCTTTGCGAGCCAGATTGAAGAGCTTCGTGGGTCGCGTATGTTTGCCATGACTATTTCTTCACTCTTCCTCCAATATGATTCTTCGTATTCCTTTTTCTCCTTTTTATATCCCTGATTTAGCTGAACCCTAGAGGTTTAAAGGATTCCTGCACTAGGCCAAGACCGTGAAGCGGTTGTAGTGCACGAGAAGTAAGTTAGCTTAATACTCACTTTTCTGCATCCCAATGTCTAATGTCCCACCTACAATTCCAATGTCTCAACTGGCAAGAAAAGCTGCAAAGATATTTGATTGATTTGCGGCACCCTTATACAGCACGCTTTCGGGAAGGAAGGCCACATCTGCGAGGATGTTTCGGGAACATGTTTCCAAACACTTTTACTTGGCGCTTGACGCTGTCAGTCTCTATTCTCGCAAACCTGTCTAAACCCTGCCCTGTCATGTGTCTCTTCAAAAGCATATGGAACGGATGTCTAAGAACAACTTAAAAATCACGTCCTCTGATCAACTTTGTTCTCTGTTCCTGTGTGATGCGCGAAAATAAGACGCGATGAACGTTTTTAATCAGAGTGAATTATGATGTTCATTGATTGCTCAGATACTCATTGCGTATGCTGTATGACTAGCTAAATCAAGAGCCAGGACAGATCGTAACCGTGTTGCGTTGGTCTGTTCTTGTGTTACCACTTGTTCACACATCCCTAAGAACAGTTTAAGAATTTTCATTCTGGCGTTAGTTCATTCTTGCAATTAACATTCCTTCTCCGATACACCGTGCGCTTTAAAGTTGCATTAAATGTCCCATTACATCAATGAAACTCTATCCAGTTTAATCCTACTCCAGCGAGAAATAAAATAACAATATCCTTGAAACATTTCCCACACAGGAAAAGTTTGTTTCCTTGGAAGTCGTTAGAAATTTTCGATCAAAATTAATTTCCCAACAGACACAACGATGGTGTTGTGGCATTACAAAACAATGATGATGTTTTCATCAGTTATTGTATCAATCCTTTTCCAACCCACCTCATCATCAAATTGTTCATTTTCTATCGATTAAATCCTTCGAACCTCAATTTGCTTCAGTCTGTCTCATTCCCTTTATCTCTGCTGTAGTGGCATTTCTTATCGCTTCTTTGTTCTGCCCACTGTTGTTTTCCGACTTCTGTATTTTACAGTTTGTAATCGCTAGATTAGCCTACTTTATATGTACAATTATGTGTTCCGGCTGTCCCAGTTTCCTATGTCCACGTTTGTTAGCTTGTTTTTTCTTCTTCATTTCATACGCTCTTCTTCCAGTGCATTATCAAAACTTGCGTTTTCTCCATTATTTTGTTTCGTGTAGTCTCGTTTGAGTCTTTTGTATCCCACTTCTACCAAAGGTTAAGATTTATTTTTAAACCGGTATTAGAAAACAAAAACAACGATAAATCTGTTGTGTGGATCTTCATTGTGCTTGGGTGAAAGCCATACTACACCTCCCTTTTGATAGTTGTATCCCTATTATATCCTCTGTCGAATCTCACATACGCCACCCATGTCTTAACCCGCAATCATACATTCCGCAGAACAGATTCCGCTGGCGCGTGCTACGCAGTAGTAACGCTAGCAGATAAGCTTCCCACAGTTTTTTTGTTTTTCCACACATACAAACACACACACACATACTACACAGTCACACATTCCCGCATTAGGAAGGAAATTAACTCAACTTCTTGTTTTTGTCGCCGTGTATACTGCACGGGCGATACGAAAATCAAAAGCAATTATCATAATACAAACAAAAAGCGTCAACACAGGTTGGAAGAAAGTACCCTATACTCGCTTCCACAAACTATTCTACAGAGTGTTCCAATCCCTCTTTTCGTATCGATCCAAAACATAATCTTATCAAACAAACTTCAATTTTACTTTGCCCTCCACTCTGCTTGCGTTTTGTATTTGTTTTTTGGAATTTATCCTTTTCCCCTCCTATTAATGCATTCAAACGTAATTTTGTGACAACAGCACATTAACGTAATCTTTCCTGCCTCGCTGTCTCTCGTTCTCTCCTTCACGATTCATCACGTGCTAAAATTAAAAAACCTTCCTCTGTTCTTATTTTCCAGTCTCCCTGTGTAATGCACCTAGTTCTTCATTGTGCACCAGAGCGTATAGCTTATACAACTCTTCTGTTTGCGATACTTGCCGCTGCTCTTTTCAGCGCGAAAACATTAACCTTTCTGTCTTGTCTGAACGCTTCCCAGCCTTCACATGTTTCTTGTTTGTTTTGCTGATAATGTACGATAATGATTAATGATCTCGAGAGTGCCAAATGCGGGAGAAATCAAAGACAATGTATTACCCAGCCGGAGAAGAGAGAATGCATGTGGTTGCGCTAATTTGAAGAGTTTGCTAACATTCACGGCAGAATATTTGGCTACAGTACGTTGCGATATTCTGGTCAAACGAGCCTATTTTTACGCCAAACATCGATAGAAAAGGTCGATCGGTATAAAAATCAATATCGCAATCATTCGCTTATGTTACACGACACATACAAAAAAGCCGAAAATTAAACGATCGATTGTCTACGTTAAACGCAATCGGATTTAACAGAAGCGCCGGTTGGTTAACTTGAACCCATTATTCGTTCTCCATTAATGCGCACTATTCTTTTATCAGCCTCGCATACGTTCTTGTCCATCGTATGGAAGAAATCAAACCTGATTATCGCACACACACATACACAGCTCTCGAGTGGTACAGTGCAGGAAGTATACAATTGAACGAATGTTGTCCACTTATAGTAGAGTGCACAGCATACGACAGAGCCCGATGTAATCTACCCGAAGATTTTTTCACATTCAGAACAAGAATGAATCGTTCAGGACTTTTATCGTAAAAAAGATTAAATCTTTTTTCTTCCGACGCACACAAGCAGGCAATCAGTATAGAGCACGTTTTCGCGCATCGATCAAATTATTGAACAGTGAAAATATAATATCGAGTTTAGTGTTTGGTTCGTTGCTGTGTGTGCTTGATAATAATTATTGGCTTATGAGGACAATAATGATGACCTAGGCTAAGGCTACATTCAAAGTTGCCATTCAGATAGATTGTGTAAAATGTCCTCACCTTCATGATTTACACAAATGCATGAAACTTTTAAATTAGTGTGTTGTTACTCATCAAACATTTTCTCGGCTGTTTATGTTATTTGGCTGCTGATTCCAATCAATTTGGTACACTTCATTTCTCTTCTCCGTTCACTGGTTTTCCTCCCATAATCTAGCCCCGGCACACTCCCCCATCAACCGTAGTATTGCATCTGCTCTTGAATCATATTTTATACATTTGCCATTCAGATTTCCTGATTTTTCGCCGACAACTTCCCTCTTTTCCCGCGCTATACAAACTCTATATCACACACTCTTCCTCCGCCCGCAAGCCCGCCCACCTTTCTTACTTATTTACTAACGTTTTGCTCCTCTTGCGCGCTGTTCGGATCATCCGGTCGCGGTACGTACAATGCCGGATCGATCACTTTCGGGATGGGCTTAATTTCCGTGCCCAGCTCCTTTTCAATGCGGTGAAGATCGAAACGATCCTCATAGGTGATTAGATTGATGGCGATACCTGCGGAGGTCATACACAGCAATTAAAATCGTTTCATACATTTAATCATGTGCGAGAACTGAGCTTCTCGTATACAATAGAGAGAGATTGCCGAAGCCCCAAAAGGATAACTCGATGGAAAGTTTACAATCCCACAAACAATTCCTGCATCAAAATTATAAAACAAATGATGGATATTTAGATGAAAGAACAACACTTGTGACTACGAACACAATCAATCACAGTAGATGACGGCACGCTTAAAGCATATGTTAGCATGAAGCCAGTACGACGATATCAATGAAATTCGATCGCACGAATATTTACATTTAGACCACCGTACTGGCACCATCAAATGCGCTATTATGTGCATCTGTTTTCTAATGTCTGATAATCTTATCGTGTCGCTTGCGCTGTTCATTCATCTATAGAAATCTCTGTAAAATATATTTAAAAAAAAAACAAATCATTCGCATGTACTCACCCAAATGTCCGAAACGTCCGGATCTACCGATTCTGTGCAGGTAGGTTTCTGCCATCTTAGGGAAATCAAAATTAATTACAACGTTCACAGCCTGTACGTCGATACCACGAGTGAAGAGATCGGAGCACACCAAATTTCGGCACAGACCCGATCGGAAGTCGTGAAACACACGGTTTCGGTGGGCCTGCTGCATACGGGCATGGATGTAGTAGCAGCAGTAACCCAGCTCGGTAATCTTTTTCGCCAACAGTTCGACACGCTGCGTCGAATTGCAGAAGATGATCGACTGGTTGATCTGCAGCTTCGAGAAGAGCGTATTCAGACAGTGCACCTTCTGGCGCTCCTGCACGAACGCGTAGTACTGCGTGACACCCTTTAGCGTCAGCTCCTCCATCAGATTGATTTCGTACGGATCGCGCAGATGCTTCTCCATGAAGTTCTTCACGCTCAGTGGGAATGTCGCGGAGAACAGCAGTATCTGGCGCTCTTTTGGCAATCTCATTATGACATGATCCAGCATGCCTTTAAAGTCCTGCGACAGCAGCTTATCCGCCTCGTCTAATACTAGCATCCGGCACTGGGACATGTTGGCCACCTCTTTGTCCATGAGATCGAGTATACGACCGGGCGTGGCAATGATCACTTGAACTGTTGGATGGTTTGACGAGTTGTAATGGAAAAGAAAAGCGAATTTACAAATTAGCACTCATGAAATAATCAGAATTGATTGAGGGAATTTATCACAATATACCCTCAAGCACTAAGACTATTCTATTTTCCGTTACACAAAGCAACAGAAACTTACCTTTCTGATAAATTCTCATGATATCATCCTTCAGGTTCGTTCCACCGGTCGTCACCATGACGCGAATGTGCATGTGCTTCGCCAGCTCGATGCAGATCTGTGACGTCTGCAGGGCCAGCTCGCGCGTCGGCACTATGATCAGTGCCTGAATGTAGTCCTTGGTCGGGTCGACCTGCTCCAGTACAGGGATGCTGTACGCGCCCGTCTTGCCGGTACCGTTCTTCGCTCGCGCCAATATGTCCTTACCGACCAGGGCGATCGGGATGGCCGCCTCCTGGATTGGGGACGGTTTCTCCCAACCCTTCTCGAAGATGCCCATCAGCAGTGGCCGTTTCAGGCAGAACTCCTCAAACTCGTTTCCTCGGGTATCAGTAACATCCTAAGTGGGGGAGAAAATAAAGCACCCATTACAAACAATGACCCTTCCGAACACAAGATATTCTCTTGTCCATCAATATACTCACACTAGTCTTAACTCTAGTATCTTTGGGCGGTATTTTAAGTTTGGCCTTCCATCCCATGTCACCAACTTTGTTGTTCTCGCTGGAAAAACAATATTGTTCACGTATTATTATCCAAAAACGCTTAAAATACAAATTATAGTGCAACACACACACACACACTTACCCTTTCTGGCTGAGATGATTATTCGAATTCAACGTTTCAGTCATCATGACGCTGATAGGTTGATTTTTGCTCTTCCCACTCACTAAATTTAGCTTTTGAACAATAGAAATTCTCCTATTTGTGCACCTCACACACTGTTTCCGTTTTGCTGCTTCTTTTCTATACAAATAGACTAATTTACGCGGTGTTTGTTGGTTGATTTCAGTTTAAAAAGGATAAACCAAAACGACTGACGATCTGCCCGCTCCAGTAGCAATAGTTTACAGTAATTTTTACACATTAACCACCTGTGCTGAAGATGAAGGTGATGGTTCTTTTAGTAAGATGAGTATTGGCGTCTTTCTCTCTTTCTCTTTTACTCCGCTTGCTACGGATGCTCTTCTTGATGTACGAGTTGGCTTTACACTTAAAATTAGTTTTCCACCTTATCCATTCACAACTTATGCGCTAAATCACTACAAATCTAGTATTCACAATTTTTTGTTTGCTGTAATCTTAATCACTGTGTTTGCCTGTCGTTAGCTAAGCGGTGCTATCATCTGCTAGCTTCCTTTGTACCGTCTTCGCTTCTTCACGGTGTTGCCACCGTCGTCGCCGCCGCTGCCGCTGTCGATGCAATGCTAAGGATACGCCGAAAAGGGCCACAGTAATCGCTACGATTAATTGTGAATGCCTTACTTCTTCCCTTGCGTATACGTATCTTGTTTGTAGGAATTATGACTGCTGGTATTATTCCTTTCTCTAGCCGCGGCGTCTTCCCTTTTCTTCACCTTCGTTTGAAACCAATCCCTTTTGTGTTCACTTTTAGAACGGTTTCGCCACACATCGAGCGCTTCTCAGTAGCGTAATAAATTAAAAAGTCTTGTATTCTCACCGTTTATTCACTAGCAGCTGTACGTGTTTCTCTTCTTTCGCTTTTTGTGTTCTTCGCGGAAAGTTATTTATCAAAGCCTGTATGTTGACGTTGCGGGTTTAACGTATTTTAAAGTTTTGTTTTCTCACCACCTCGCACACGTAACAATTTACCAAACAGACACACACACACGATTATAGCACTACTTCCTCACGCTTTACGATTGTTTTGTGAAGGACTATCTCTGATTGTGTTTCCGTGTGTGGTTGTTCTGTACGAAAATTGCACTGTAATGATAGTTATTTGGAATTCTTCCACTGTAGAAGAATCGTTCCGTAGCGGAAAACTTTTCACCGAACTGGAAGAAAAATAGCACAAAACAGCTAAAGGAAACTCCTTTAGTTCGTGTTGCACATTTAGGCGGAAGCTTTGCTATAGCACCAAGGATGTTGGTCGAAAAAATTTCCGACGTGTTAGTATATGTAGGGAAGGAGGCGCGAACTGCACACGGGTATTGATATACCACCACGAGGGCCACGGTATGACGACAGACGTGTGGTGCTTTTTTTTTTCTTGGACAAATGATAATTTCCTCTCTCTGCCCTAATCGAAATGTTTTCGCGCACTTACACACACGTGGGCACACTCACGCTCGCTTTAAGCGGTCGGGTGGTGGTTTTTTATTTCTTCCTTCAACTAGCTTGTCGGTCGCGCTTTTGATCCGGGATGCTTCGCTATCCTTCAGAGGGACGTGAGTTTCTGTGTCAGAATTCACTTGATTCGTATTTACCGTTTTCAGGATAATTCGCTACAAATAAAAGATAAAGCACAGGATAAGTATATTATTGATATGATAATGTTTCACAGTAAAGAAAGAGAAGAAAAATTGCCTAGCCAATGCTTAACTTCGTCTGAATTTTGCCCTAACGACGAAATGCGATAAGAGTCACAACCATTTTTCGATTATAAAAAAAACAGACGCTTTCACTTTTGGACTGGGTTCCAATAACGAGTTGAATTACATTCAATATATTTTAAAATTAATAATTAAAATAAACTCCGCTCGCATCAATGAACCTTCCTTCCTTCACCTTTTGTGAAGTGTGTAAAAAAGTGAAAAGTGCAACGCGTTCGTTTTCGAGGTGGCGCATAAATTCTTCCATCATTTTTTTCTTTCTTTCGCCTTATTAATGGCAGATTCGAATTTTGCCAAAACGGACGCGGCGGCGTTAGATAGTGACCGTGTTTATGCGTTTGCGTGTGTGTGTGCATATGGTTTCGGCCATTGCAATGATGGTTGTGTCGCATCATTCGGCGAGAAAGCTTCGCGAGTTCCGCCGCGAAAGGGAGGAAATACCCCCTTTTCTGACCCACTATTTTGTTTAAATTCGCGATTCGACTGTTTTTTCTTGTTTCCTTTTCTTTTATTTCATACACCTATGAATGTGTGCTATGTACAACGGAACAAAGTCAACGCCACACATACGAGATTGTGAAGCAGCTAACACAACCTCACATTTGAACAAAGATAGAGAAAACTGTGGTTTGTGTAATTTAAAAAAAAGCAGTATTTAAATAAAAATACCTACAAATTTTCCCAATGAAATGCAATTATTTTAATTCTGCGATAAATATTCCCTTTTTTATCCTTCCAAATGCTTCCGCTTCTGTGCCGTAACCAAAAGTGAGGTTATGTACATTCACTCATCTTCAAGAGTGTGTTGCCAAGCCAACATGGATGCTGGACTTTTTGTTACCAAACTTCATTAAAAGCCTGCTTGTGTCCTTGTTGAACAATCAACTAGCAAAATGCCCTTATAACGAAAATGTTTCAGGAAGAAGCTACCCGTCGTAAAAACCTACGATTACCACGTCACAGCGATCCTTCCTCTGCTTATTCCCTTAGCACCCTTTTCACGCCCTACCGATCCTTTCGTGGCAATCTTCCGCGAAAATTAAAGTTCTCGTGTGGTGCAAAACTATGCCCATGTATTTATGAATGACTGTTCGCTTACGAACGAGGTTAAAATACGACCTACAAGGTGTATTTCAATCGCAAAGCAACACCCAAGCCACCATGCATCATCACCATCGTTCCATACTTCGTCCACCATGATGAACTTACCACAGGTAGCGGAACTTTCTCTTGGGTAACACACAATGTGAACCCAGCCAAAAATTCACCATCTTTCTACTATTTTATCAACTAAATCTACACACCAAAGGGCAGATAAACCCCGTGTTTAAATGACCTTCGCCGGTGACAAAAAGCCCTAAAAACCTCAAGCGTTACGTCGCACTTTGTCCAAAAACTCGGTGCCTCAAAAACGTACAATGACGGCTGCCATTTACAAAGCGAAGCCGAGAAGCGACCGATGATGAAGTCGTCCATTTTTTTGTCGAAGGAAAAAACGTGTTTTAGCGTAATTTAATCCATCTACTGTATTGCAAACTAGCATCCTGCACTTTCTGTGCACTTTATAATACCTTTTTAATGATTCCGCTTCTTTTGCTCGGTTATAATTTTCGCTGGGAAATATTTTTTTTTCACTTGGAACTTTTTCTCTCCTTTGCTTCTTTCTCGATTCGCCAACAATTCTATACTGCGTACGGTCGGGCACTTGTGCTCGACGCTCGAAAGCTGCTCGAATGTGGTACTCGACTGAGTTTTGTTGCCTGAAGTAGCGTGTACACGTCAACGTAAAATTTCAAGTATTTTTCTATTAATTTACAATCGCTTTTGGAGATTTTTAGGGATTTAAATACTCTTTGCAGTCTAAAATAAAAATGTTTGAAATTATTTTAAACAAAATTGTGCCGGAGTTTTTCTAATTCATCGTTAAAACAATTAATTTTGTAGCAAAAAAAAACCTCCACTAATATTTGTTTGTGATAATTTTTTTTCCACGTTTGCTCCACTTTTTTATGATTTTATTCTCCCATTACACAACTATCAATATTTACATAACTTTTTCCGAAACATAAAATATCCACAACGTTTCTTCTCATAAAATATCATTTACGAGACCGACAACCGACCCACTTTCCTGACGTTTGTGCAGTGGTAAACAAAGCCCGAACTTTTCACATCCGTGCAGCCGCAACCATCATGGCAATTTTTAATAAAATTCAAATTGTAATTGGATTTCTGTCCCTGCTGCATGCGGCTTATTCTGCCGCCCAGCGTAAGTGTTCCTCCGATCAAGGATAGGTATATACTGCCACGTTTCATCTCCTCTTTTCCTTCTCTTTACACAGACCGGGCATATCTGCGGATCACGGAACAGGAATTCTCCCAGCTACCGATCGATGTAAGAATTGTTTCTCTCCTCTTCTATTAGCAGATATTTCTCTAATGCATATCTTCTGCTTTCATCCCGCTACAAAATAGATCATATTTCAAGCGATTGCTAGCTTAATTTATATCATCTACAACATACTGCAAGTGGTCGGTGATTTCAAGGAAATCCGTGCGGCGGTCGATTTGCAGGCCAAATCGTGGGAAACACTATCAAACATTCCCTCGTTTTACACCTTCAATCACCGTGGCAAGGCACTGTCACCGGTGTATGAGCAACCAAACCCCGATGCATACGACCGTCCGTACACTTCGGAGACCTATCTGGATTAGTTTTCTTCTGTAAACCAAAAACAAACTCTAAATAAACGAGCTCCCCGTGGTAGCGTATCATCATGGTGTATGGAGCACGATAACAATGACAAATATATAAATTGTTTTTGATTGTATAGTTTAATGTCTTCTGATCTGTTTCTTTATTGTCTTTACCATTCCACGCAATCGTCCTATACCTAATCGTTACATGCTAAACCCGCGTTTTTTTGTTTTTCGGAAAACTTTCCTACCTAAAAATCGTATCGTACATGGCACACCGGATGTTGGTTAACCCGCAAAAATTGACTTTCAATTCTCAATTGACTCTTACACGATATCTTCCCTCTATTGCTTCCAATCCCACGGTATGCACACCNNNACTTTCCTATCTAAATATCGTATCGTACATGGCACACCGGATGTTGGTTAACCCGCAAAAATTGACTTTCAATTCTCAATTGACTCTTACACGATATCTTCCCTCTATTGCTTCCAATCCCACGGTATGCACACCGTCCCATCCGTCAGCACGGAGTAGTACGTCGTAATGGTAAGATTCAAATTGGCCAGTTCAAGCCCATCCTTCACCCCTTGCGCCAACAGCTTCTCAAGACACTCGATCATTCGATCCGGTGTGACGGAATCGTCCTTCGTAAGCGACAGCAACCGAAACTGTGCGACGCAGCGTGCGTGCAAATCTCGCTCGATATGTTTATGCCGATCGTACGAACTTTGCTTTTCGAGCGCTTCCGCCAGATGGTTGGAGAGAAAATCTACCAGCAACGAACCGGGACAGGTTGCCGGTACGATGAGCTGTCCGGTGGGACTTACCATCAGTGGACCAGCTTCCGATTCGACCACCAGCTCGAATTGTGAAAGATCGGTGGGCCACGACTTTGGAAATTTGGATTTACCGAGATAATCCAGCAGTGCGGTTGTTATTTTGCGCAGATGCGAAGCGTACGCCATGGCTTGTGCTTTTGGCATAAACTTTCGCCGTCCGATACGAATGTTGCGCAGCACTTGGGACAATGCGTACTCGTACGCAGGTAATTTGCTCAGGTAGCTGTCGTGTTTATCGATCGTCTTGATAAGCTAAAACGAAAGAAAGTTGAGAGTGAAAAAAATAACGATTCATCGAACTAATAATATCTTGCCGTACTCACTTCCAACCAGTTCCTCTGTACATCGCCGGTAAAAAGCATCACGTGCCCTTCGAGGCTAACACCGGTGAATGCGGCAAACACAAGCGTTCGATCCTTCAACCCATCCAACGCACCCGGATGCAATTCGGCCAACTTTTCCAGACTTTTCAAGCAACCGCGAAAATGTTCCACGTTCCAGCCACAGTCGTAAATGATCTCACGCAATCCCAACCGTTTTGTCACATCCTCCCGGAGCTTTTCAACCTCTTCCTGAAGCTCCTGGACGGCTTTCGTACGTACCGTTGCCGTGACGACTTGCTTCCGAAGCCATTTCCTGTGGCAAATAGAAAGATCAGCAGGATTACATAATGCGATCGCTGTTGAAAATGGTAAACCTACTTGAGTGTTTCGTTTTCGCGCATTTTCTTAATCCGAAACTGAAACAAATCAAACTCCTTCTCGAATGGAGAATCGTCTTGGTTGTCATCGTCGTCCCTGCCGAAATTATGCTCCGATCGTTTGCGATAGTAAAATGATTGCTGATACTGCTGCTGCTGTTGAAAGCTTTCCTCGTACGTGCTGGATGCTGTTGGGTTTGGTGAGCTATTTTTAGTTGTAGGCATCTTATCGACGTATTCCGTCGGTAGGTTACAGGATTCGAGAATACGCCGTAGCACCAGCTTGGTATCGATGGTACGTTCTAGCGGTACCTTCACGAGATTAAATGTGCCCCGATCTTGTGGTGCGTTCGATGCACGTATGTAGAATGGAAGCGTCCGCGGCGTTGAGGGAAGTATACGTTTCTGGCTCAGCAATGATTCGAGATGAGCACTGAGCAGCTTTAGCGAATCTTCATTCACTTGCCGTTGCTGGGGATAGCGTCCGAACAGATCCGGATGGACGGCAAAGTAGAAGGGCCTTAGAGCAGTCGCCACTTCGGACGAACTGATCATCCGGCGCAATAGCAGCATGCTTGGAGGAACCGTACTTCGGCACGTACTGAAATTTCAAATACGATTAGAGGAAAAGATGAACAAGTTTTGGATGACTGACAGCAAACATACCATTTTGTGAAGAAAATGTACATTCCGAATCGTTTTCCAAAAATCCAAGGCCAATCGTATGCTGTGTTACGACGGAGAAACCCCAAATCCGCCAAAGTTTGTCAACATACTTCACCCAATAACAACCGCAACAGTGGACAGCTGACTGCTGTCAAACGGGGAATACCAAACATATATACCATCGAGTTCACTACTGCAATATTACAGAGATTTGAAGACGACCGGTAAAATTCAGCAACAAACAAAACACAAATCATCTAGGTACGATCTTTGTTTCTTTCATTTTAAATTAATACAAACAACCAATTGTATCCCTTATCTTTACTGGGTAAACTTCGGTGTAAAGTGTATTCGGAAAAAACTGGTTTTCTACAGCGTGATTTTCACAAATAACTCTAGATCATCCCTTCCGAACGGGTTGTAAGCACATCGATTCACACAACTACGCAAATATCAAAATAATGCACACTCTGGCCAATAAAATGAGTTTCATTTGTTGTTAAAAATTGTGCTCGCGTGTACATCGAACACGGTGACACTAGATTCGGTAAGAGAATTCCGTGCGAGTTCGCTTTCATTTTGATAAAAATACATGAGCGCACCCTTTTGTAAAGCTATCCTTTTTTTTTACGTTGTGTAGTAAGGCGATTCAGTTTACGGTAGAGGTGGTTCGCATCGTTTAGATTAAAGGCGGTTAAAACCGGGTTGCTTTACCCTTAAACATTATTAAGTGCTATTATGAACAAACAAATGGAACAACGAGAATTGTTCCTAAACTATGTCACAAGACGGTGACGATCGTGATTTCGATTACGGAGCGCGAAGAACAAAGATACTGAAACAACAACAGTTTACACGTTACACGGGTAAAAAGACTGCTAAAATCTACAACAACAAAAAATCATACTGGGCTAAGGTGTTGCTAAGCTTTTGCACTTGCTTTTGAAATGGATTGCCCCTCCCGGTTAATCGGTACACCGTACCAAAAACAAAAACGACTAAAATGGGGACAAATTGTTAAGACTTTGCTGCTACGGATTGCATTGTTTTATGCGGTTAACGTTGAAACCGTTTGCTGCTGCTGTTGCACATGGACGGTTCGGGATCCTTGTGCGATTTCACCCGCACGGACACTTTTGAACTTGAGAAATGCATCCACACCGTACCCGATCATAGCACAGTACCCGAAAAACTGTAAGATAACAATATAAAAAATAATCCATTAATTTGGAGCTCATTATTGGAAGTATGGAGCTGATCGTATCTTACCGCTGCTGCCTGAAATGCTTCGATGCTGGTTGCAGCCGCCACCGAGGACGCTATCATGTACAGTGCCGCCCAGGCGGCACAGAAGTACAGTTCTATTTTTAACCAAGGGATTTTGTGAAACTTTTCACAAACATGAAACAAGTAAAAGACGAGCATGATGCCGCTAAACCAAAACCCTAGCATCGCGATCGTGTTGAAGAAGGAACCCTGTGGCCGGTAGCTGAAGTACGAAATCTCGATGCAGATGAACCCGATGAGATTGAGCACGATGCAAACAATCTTCACGATGCCCGGGATGGTCCGCACGTACTCCGGGTCGTACCGTATGTACGGCTGGACGACAGTTTGCTGCTGCGTCACGGTAGCAGTTTGTGTGAATTCACTCATGTTTTACTGCCGTTCTAATAATACACAACTCAATCCGGTACGGTTAGGCGATGATGATATGCTTCCAAATGGCGAGCTGCTGGATCGATCTGCTGCTGGGGAGAGGGATGAAAAGGACAAAGCAAAAAGGGTTAAGAGAAATCAATAATGTTTGCGAAAACATTTTTCGTCGAATCATTTGGTGCTGGCTAGCAGACGGAAGGTGGCACAAAAGCAGCAAGTACTAATCGATATAGGAGTGAAAGTATTCGATGGGCGAATTCAACTTCTTTCAAAGCAAAACCACCCTAACCACCGCTAGATGAATGAAGTTTTCGGTTCCGATGGATTCAAAAGAAGCACAACACGAGACCCATTTAAAATTCGACCTTGAGCAGGTAGTCATCCAACCACCTGCCATCGTTTAGCGACCAGTTGATAATGTGCGTTACGCGCGCGCTATGTTTTATTCTGGGATTTAGGTGCGGCCACTTAATCATCCACTTCTCGGGGCAGATACAGAATTTAAACTTAAGGGCACCATACACACGCGCACGGCACATCAACACTCGTGGGCGGCCCTAATTTAATAATAGGGATTAAATTGAATTAACTCGCCGGCATGGTGAGCACTTTCGGTTTCCGAATCGAGTTTAACCATGCATGCAGATGCTTTTCTTCAGAAACTGCCCCTTTTTTTGCAAATGGATATTGACGTTTTATACGCACCAACACACGAAACTATACGCAAGGAATTATTACTCAAATAAGGTAACGTTCTTCTCGCGCACTTGCTGCTTTGATGCTGATGTCACGAATCTTGCCCCTTCCATTGCTAGTTCCCTGCTACTTGCAAGAAGGTTCTGTCTCCACGAGGAAAGGGAGTTGTAAAAGTATGAGCTCACCTAAAAAGAAACGGTGCGCAACTACTGTCCAGCCACTGTTTTCGATTGTTTTGGTTTTACAGCAACCCGTATACGCACTTGTTGAGGCGCTAAAATGGTGCGCCTGTGCCCGATGGTCAAGCTTCAGCTCGTAGCAAACGAAACGTCCATCGAGAATACTTTTTTCGTTCCAAAGCAACAGACTTTCACTTGCGGGGACGTCGATGAACGATGGACGAGACACGACACTAACGTTCGGTTCGTACGCATGGCACGAAAGCACGCACGCACGCTACGCCACGCGCAAAGGATGGGGTTTTGGCGATGGACGGTGATGGTGGGTGCTGTTTAATCTGGTGTCGGGTGCACACGAAATAATAAAATTTCACACAAAACACCAACGGTGGAACCAAGAAGCTGTACGATGTTGCAGCTTTTTACGTGTCGTTTTTCTTCCGATTTCGTATGGCTTGTTTTTTTTTTTTTGGAGGCGTATTTTGTGTGAAACTAATATCTTTTCCCACCACACTCTAGCGCATCATCGTACTTTTCTCCTACGATTACTGTCCGCCTTCTGTTAGCGAAATCAACACGAACTGTTTTGCTTGTGTGGAAACTTTGGTAGATAATGAAGAAAATAAACAAAACACTACGCGTGGTCGAACGGACATTAGGGAAGAAATTTGGCTGACTGTTAAATTAAATATATAACATTTCTAGTTTTAATGTTCTAATTTATATATACCTAATACATATTAATTTAAAAGTAAAATATAAAATAAAGGAATTTTTTAATGGTTTCAGTAATTTACGCCCATAATTTCCATATTGACAAACCATTGTTACAGACATGAAGCGTGATGCAGGGTTCGTCGAATTTAACTTTTAAATTAAAAAACCACTAATTTTCCGGAAAAATCCACGAAAGTCGAATAACGTTGAACAATCGTTTTAGAGGATTGTATACTTATTTACATATTACGAAGCACATTTATAAATAAACTTTGAGCTCCATACACCATCTATTTTATTTTATTTATCTTAGTATTTATCTCGAATACCGCGTAACTCGGGAAAAGATTGAGTTCAAATAATTTGGTTTATTTTTACCATGATAAGGCAAATTTTCTGACAGTTCTTGTATAATAATACATATCCATCAGGAAAATTTTCTTTCCTAGGCAATTTTGTACCTATGTTTAACGTTGTTTCTGTGCTAAGTTTTAATTTTTTTTTGCAGGTCTTTTATGTTCCAGTTCGAGTTCGAAAGAAATTAGAATTAAATATTATTTAATTATTTAGAGCAGGCAGATGCTCTGTAAATAGCAAGTCTCGTTCTGCTCTAAATAATGATTCACCCATTGTAGTTAAGCTTCGTTTTTTTACGCTACCGCGAGGGAATTAGCTTCATTTATTTGTTTTTCCGCTCTGCACGAGCGTTTAAATTCCAAGAAACAAAAATTCCAGAGACAAAGCCATACTAACTTGAACCTCGGCATCGCTAAACAGCATCACAATTCCGAACCGACGCACCCACAACCAAACTATACGTAATTCCTAAGACCAAAGATCATTTGGTTGTAGCTGAAGATCGCTAAAGGATCGTTTTTTTTTTTGGTTTCTTTTCTTACAAGAAAAAAACCCATAAACAGTTGACCGGTTGGCGGTCGGCTATTGGCCAAAAGACTGCAGTCCGTTACTCATCGCGTGAACCACTTCCTGTCCATTTCTGATTTCTCTCTCTCTGACTCTCCCGCGGTACTCAAAATATATCACACCACAAGAAGAATCAAGATGCGGTCGGTTTTGTTTATTTAGCAGCGAAACATGTGTTTCCGTGTGGGAGACGAGTTGCAGCTGCAAATGATCTATCGAGGTGAAGTGCACGAAGCAAATTAGTAATTTAAAAAAGCGGGACGCTAAATGTCAGACACCGTCCTTCGATGCGCCATTTTTTTGCCTTTCACTAGATGAACATTTATGCAATCGGTTGACGACAGTGATGCAAAATTGGTTTAATTCTACCTTTTTTTAAAAAAAAATCCAACCCAACGCGCAGATGAAGAAGAATGTACAAATGGCAAACACTTTGTCTGTTTACATTAGTCTCATATATCTGTTGATTCTTTGAAGTTCGATCCATTCTATAACAGCAACTTTTGCAAGCAATTTACAGCCAGCAACACAAACAACAACCTTCTGAAACCGGTACTGGATCGAGGCAGCTCAAAGATAAATGACCTTAGATCTGTTCAAAAAACGAGTAATTTTGAATGTAAACACAGCAAAAAAAAAAAACAAGATGAGCAACAAAAAATTCAACCATCTGCCAGTGTGTTCACCACCATTCTGTCTGGCATGATCGTTCCTCGGTCGGGTGTAGTTTGGAAATTGTTACAAAAACGAAAGGAAAACCGCTGCAACCGCTACGATCATCTCGCCATTACCGTGCCACCTTTCGATGGTGTGTGAATGGGGGTGAAAACGCTTTTCATCACCTTGCCCCGGTCAATCGGCTTTTTTTTTGCTCTCGAAGAGTTTGGAGTTTCCCCGGCTGCAGATTCCGCTTCAGGGACGTGATTTTCTCGCACCATACCGTGAATGTATTAATCACTAAATAAACTTTATGTCACAACGTTATTTTAATTAGTGTTGGGATGGAAATAAGAAAAAAAGACAGACGTACAGAAGGATGGATAATGTAATTAAACTTCCACATGTTTTTTAGCGCCAGAATGGAATGTGCTTGTGTAAACATTTAAATGATCGTATTATACGATCATGTTGGGAGAAATCTTTTTTTTTTCTTCTCCGCTCATACTAATAAAAACGAATAGTTTGATTTATTTTGTGTGTTTTGAACGTTTAGCTGAACTGTGTTTTATAAACTTTACTTGATCGTTTCCACATTTCCAGGAATACCTTCCGTTCGACCTTAACCCGTCTAGCCGGGCCGGGGGTGTAGAAAAGTGTGACACATTTCGTGGTAAAAAGCATTTTTATTACACTACCTTCTTACACTGCCGGACAAGCAACGTGTCCCTGGAGAAGTTATTACTCCTGTCTCGGGTCGCCATTTACGTTGGTACCGGCCAACCGTGTGGAATGACTTACCAACGTGCATGTGTGCAAGAGCAAAACATTTTGCCCAACCTGGCCTACTGCTACTAACCCTACCCCTACGTAACCAACGGAACAATCTACCTTGAGGAATGTCTTCATCTTTTGTGTACGGACACATCCCTGAACCTGCCAGGCCTGGCCGCAACTGCTGGAACGTACGTGCAAACCGTGAACCTTTATTGCCGCTCATTGTCAGAAAGGGATGTATAAATTAGCGCTAGCCGCGGCTAAATCCCATTACATGGTGAGGGCAAAACGGAAAAAAGAAGCGAAACAGAGAGAGAGAGAGAGAGAGAAAGTGGCAGTTACAGATTTATTTTTCCCTTCCATGCGAAGTGAAGAAGTTTGCAACGATCTTTATTATTAGAAGAGTTGCAAACGAAATACGTAGGCTTAAGCGGGGAAATTTGTTTTAGTTATAGCCCGCTTTGCACAAGCAAACAATCGACAGCAGGCAACAGGGTAATGGTTCACTTTGAAGATTAAAAGCAGCCAGCTAGTGGGTTTTTTTATTTTTGTTTGAACCTCACCGTGTTACGATTTGAAAAAAAAACGGATTTGAAAAGTTTTTCAAACAAATTCTGACCATGAATCATTTTTTGTGTAATACAATTTTTTAATGACCAAGTGCAGCTTAAAGGTGATTAAATCATTTAGCTTAAAGTGAGCTTGAACTCTTTTATTTCTGTTTTAATTCAATATGTCTAAATTTTTGTGTTTTTTTTGCAATTTTATTGTATTTCTTTTTAAATAATATTTATACACATTCAGTGCTGTTTTGTTGGGTCGTATGCAGCACGACTTAGACCATGTAATTTGTAGTAAATAGAAAAAAAACAGATCCAGGACGTTTTACACGAATAAAAAAAGATTGTCAGATTGTTTCTTCTAGTAATTCATATTCAACTGCATGTTTTTCAGTAGATAAATACATAAATAATACAAAAAAAAAGTTAATGCTGAGTTAATGCTAAAAAGTTAAGTTGATAAGGTATCAACAATATACGTTGCGTTAGTCCAAAGTACAGAAGATAATTCCAATGAAAAATGTCACATTTTGTCGCGTTTAACCGCAAGCGCTATTCGGTGACCATTTCAGAAGAAGTGGTTGTCTGAAATCTGTCCAAATTTTTGTACCATTTTATAATTGCACTTGTCGAGAAAAAAATGCTTTCCCATAGAGAATATACACCTAGGGTGTTCTTCTGTCCAGTATTCTCATTTTTCATGCCTTGTGACTAATTCCTTTCAGACTTTCAGACGAAAAGGAAATAAATAAAAAAAATCAAAACATATTTTAAACAGAATTCTTGTGCTTTCAGACTTTCAAACGAAACGAAATAAAAAAATCAACACATATTTTAAACAGAATTTTTGTTCATTTTTTCACTTTTGGTAAAAAAAATTACAATAAAAATAAAAATAAGGAGCGGCCCGGTAGTGTATGCGATAAATGGCGCCGGCCCACACGGCAGAACTGGGGATCAAATCCCACCTGGACCGTCTCCCCTTAGCATGGACAGACTATCCTGCTACGTGGTAAAATAAGTCTTGATACGGCCAGACGGTTCTAACCGAGCAAAAAAAAATAATAAAAATTAAAAATAAAATAAAGTAAGTTAATTTACTGTTTTGCATTGAAAAGAAATCGAAAACTGTTAAAACATGCAACTTGTTATACATTAATTAAGAAAATGAAACAATTTGCTTAGCAATAATTTTTCTTTTTTTTTGCTAATTTACATTTAACGAAAAAGAATATAAAAAAGTACTACAATAAAGTTGAAATTATATTAAATTTCCTTTAAAAATCGTCAACATTTTTCAATCTTGCAAAAGCTCCACGTCAAAACCATTCAACCCTTCACATATTCTCCTTAATCCAAACACCACTTCACCAAACACCACCACTGCAATAATAGGCGGGAAAAAAGGACTACCATTCGAAAATATGTGTGATGTCCATAAAAAAACATTAAACCCCCTGTCAAAGAAAAAATCCTCACCGTCCACTCTGAGGCCGATCATAAATCATTTCACTGTACAAACTCACAAGAAGCTTCTGCAGCGTGCAGCAATAAAGAAAACAAAGTTTTTGCTTTGCTTTAGTTGTATTTTTTTTTTGCTGCTCGTCGAATACGAATTAAACCATTATAAACACACAAATGCAAAAACCAATCACCCTTCATGGTGGGATATTCAACCGGAGGGCGCGCATGGTTGAGTCATTTTTAGACTGGCATTTCCCGCGAAAGAAGAACCCCCGAAAAAAAAAACAACAAACTAACACCAACGACTTCGAAACTGTTAGCCCTTCGGCACTAAAGGGGTTTTGCCTGACCTGCCGTAATCGCGCCAAAAGCATGCTTTAAATGCGAGTGTGGCTTTCTCTCCGAACCGAACATTTTCACGTTGAGCATCAGCAGCTCATCAACGGAGCGGGCTGATCTTCTGGATGGTTTACTGTTCCTTTATTGTGCGGTAAATAAACACTCTCATTGATAGGGGGCATATATGTGTATTTGACCATCATTTCAAAACATTTTTCTTACCCGTTGCTGTGTGCATCTTGGCAAGCGCTTCGAGAGCTCGAGAGAATGGGCGAGTATTGAAGAGTGCATTCTTTCCGACTTTACTTTCTCATGCTTCTTGTCGTGTGTTTGCTCTTTCGATTCTGTTTGAATTTCGATACACATGCACGCTGGGGCAGAGACGAGATTTATAGAAGTAAAGTAGAAGAAGAAAAAAAACAACTAAAAAAGAACATATTATTTTTATTCGTATTTTTTTTTGCTTTGAATTAGCTTCAAAAGAGCGAACACAGAAAGGATGCTCCTTGAGCATTTGGCGGAGGGAATGAAAATGGCAATCCCCATGTAGGTTCGGTTCGGTTTGCCGGCTCTGTGTGTTGCCAGTTTTTATTTGCCGTAAAACGTTACGTTCCGCTCATTCACCGGTCTCAGTTCAATCTGGTGCTCCGTTACGGTAGCATCGTGTTGTGCTTCGAAGCAGATCACGCACGTTACGGTATATTTTTTTTTGTAGTTAAGTGTGACCAGTACGGAACGTTTAAAAAACAAGCTTTACTGCGGATAGGATATTAGTGAAAAGGGAATATAATTTTCCTAGTTGTCTGGTTAATAAAAAACAAAAACTGCTTCATTAAATAGTGTTCGACGGTTAATTGTTTCAAAGCGAGGGGAAACAAATAAAAAAACGGTCAAGAAAATCTTCAACAAACTTTTCAAGGATCGTTTAATTCCGTTACACCATTTTTTTTTGTTAATTTAAACCAAAAACACAAAAAAAACGCCAACCAAATCATCCACCAGCTCATCCATTCCCTCACTAGCGGTGTAGTGTCCACTCCACTACGGGTGTCTGTCGGGCCACCGGCGGTGGTCATCAATCAGTATTATGTTTAATTAGTGCGAGGACAGCTGCTGGTTCGCGCGGTTTGTGAACCTAAAGCCGAACCGAACGTGATCCATCTCTTCGATCCGAGACGCGTTGTGCCGTTTGTGCGTTGTGACGGAAAAAAGGTGTCAGGGAAGAAGGTGTTAGTTAGAGAGACGCTTTTACCTTCCGCATGTGTGAACGCTACAGCCACTGATAAGTGATACTGCTGGCTGATGATGCTGTGATACAACCGCATACAACCACTCTTAATGTGCTTCAATGCGTGTGTGAGAAGAAAGGCTATTGCCACGTGTGCTTAGTGTGCAGTGCGTATTTTGTTTTGTTGGTGCATCCACGTGCTTATGCTTATGGTTGGCTGTTGACCGTGAATCGACCGAAATCTGACATTGAGCAATTCGCTGCTTCCATGAAACGGCACTGCACTGCATTCCAGTTCGTAGTCTAAGGGGCACTACCAAGAAGTGACAGGTGAGCATTGCACATGTGAATCTAGGGTAGTGTGATTTTAAACGTTTGTTAGCCTGTGTACGTGCATTTGCGCCAAGAGAGCGCGCTATCAGCCGACAAAGCGCTACCATTGAGCATGTTCGAAAATTTGGAAACAACAACCGTTTATCATCTGTTGCTGAATGTTGCGGATGATTCTGCGGATACGATTGCGGATCAGTTTCCTCTTTAGTTTCTACCTTTGGGAAATTTGTGTTCGCTTCTTGACATAGCCTTGCCCTAACACCAGACCGGTAGTTGTAGAAAACATTCTCCCTTTTCTACATTTGAAGCTTTCCTTATTCTTCAACATTCAACGTGGTGGTGATTATGTGCCAAGAATGCGTTTTTCTACCACTTTCGTTATGCGTATGCGAGTATGCACGTGCACACGTGCTGTATGCGCTAGTACATACACGTACGAAACAACTTGGGCAGTTTGTCTTGCGTCTGTTTCAAGCATAAATCATGATTTCGGTCAACTTCACCACTATCGACTTTTATCGTTGTGGTCGAAGGGGAATTTAAAAGGACACAGTAAAGGGGGGTGCGGTGAGTAAATCAGGAAATGAAAAAGGAAATACGACGCTGCGGGTTGTGAAACCTCTTGCGTTATAAGTTTTTGGCCTTCAGCCGTGTGTGAAATGTGATGGAGACGCCTGGTGTTTGGTTGTGAAATAGTGAACCACCAGGCGTCTCCATCGTGTTTGTTCTGTGGAAGGAATATTGGAACACCAGGCGTCTCCATCGTTTTTTTGTGTGTGGAAGGAAATTAGACGGGAGAAAAAAAGAAATAGAAAAACTTATAATTTCAGTTGAGTTTTAAATTGTTGCAAATTGCTACAATATTAATTAATTGAAACGAAGTTTACGGCAAACCCCTTAAGTAATCCTTCAAATCGTTTAGTATCACCTTTTTAGTTTCTTACGTTTTTTAATTAAATTGATATATTTATATAAATTAATCATTACCTAATGTAACACGGCCTGGCCGTTGTTAACGAATAAAAAAAAAGAAACATAATTCCACGCAAGACCTTTCTAAATTTAATTTTCGTTAAAAAAAATCTTTCCATTTTTCTCACAAATTATGCTTTACTCGTAAAACTAAAGTAAATAAATCTAGCCATCCTACCCATGCCACAGATAAAATGCTTATCCGTGTATAAAACCACCAGGCGCCTCCATCTGCAAAACAGAAACATTGGTTTTGTGTGTCCAGTGTCAATTCCATCTGCCACCTAGATTTACTTTCTCAACAACAACTAAAAAGTATATCCAAACAACGGCCAGTGGTTATTGTGGTTGTTGGCTTGAGAAAGTCAAAAATTTCATCTCAAAGGAAAACTTTACCATTCCCAACTGTTTACCAAGCGGTTTGGCTGCTACAAATAAACAAATCATAAAATAAAACCAATGTGACACGAATCACAAATGTCAAATCACCTAAACGTCGGTGGTTCGCTTCCATCTGCTGACTGGCGGAATTTGTTTATTCGGCACATTAAATTACCCCCTTATTTTGCATTTGCATCGTTCAAAACTGGGTGTGCAACCGTCATTATTAGGTAGGAAGTTACCTGCTTTTTTGTGTGTTGTTTTTGTTGACTTTGATGCGATAGGTAGTATATTTTGTGTCCGTATCTAATTAGTCTATGTTTCGCTTACAATTCATCGCCAAATTAAAAGGGTTGAAAATATCCGGCAAAGCAGCGACATTTAAGTTGTACACCATACTGTCTAAGTATAGCCTTTGCGTCCCAAAATAACAAGATCAAGCATATCCACCACACGGGCAGCCATTGAAAAGGAATGCGCGATCAGCAGATTATAGCGACGGGTTTCGATGTCGGGCCGTTTTCGTTTTTCTTTCCCTCTCCTTTGCGGTACGATTGTGATCAACTGTGTCTTTTCTTCAAATTCTACCGGCATCAAACAGAAATAGAGCAGAAAGGATACAGCCAGCCCAAAAGGGTGTAACCGCTTTCGGTCTGCTGGTTAGGTGAAAATAATTTGTTATTAAAAGATCTTTTTCAACCCCCAAAAAGCAAGTGTTGGGAAGGAAAGGAACGGAAAAGGGTGGCGATGAGGAAGATGATCGTGTTTTTCTACACCCCCTTCCTTTAAACACACCCACCCCACGGGCCGTGTAAAGGCACTCTTGAAATAAAATTTCATTCATAAATTTTGTCGCTGATCTTCCGCGAACACCGGATGAACACCGGTGGGTGGTTTGAAGGCCGCTCACTATTGCTTGTGTGCGTATGTACATATATGTGTCTGTGTGTATTTGATTCGATCCAGTGAACGGTTTGGGACATCTACGACGGCCACAACGCTCCTTTCCCAATTCTCCTTGTGCGCGTGTGGGGGAGACGATCATCTTCACGGTATCTGCTGCAAGCTGGAATACCACAAACACCCGGTGCTCCAATCGGGCCATCTGCGTTGAAGCTACAGGTTGTGTAAATACGACTAGATCGCGAATATGTAAACTAAGTAAAACTAAGTAAAAAAAAGAAACATACATCGACACAAGCAGAGAAAAAGAAACAACTCCTCTCTCTCTCTCAACTTTCTCGCTTTTTCAGTCCCTGTATGATCCCAACCCAACGATCCAACGATCCGCTTTCCAACGGCGGGTGGTTGCTTAATGAAACAAATTGAAAAATGAACTGAAACATGTGTTTTGAGTATCGGTCCGCTCTGTGGTACGTGTACAGGGGGGTTTTACACGGGTGGCAAGACTTTCGAATCGTTATTTTTTTGTTCGGACCAAGGGGGAAAAACGAAATAATAAAGTTTTTGGGGCATTCATTCTTGATTATCGTACGACTTTGCTTCCGGCCGGCTGCACAGTGGTTACAGGTTTTATTGCGATCCCGCACCAAACCCGGTAGCTAATAAAATAAATTCTAACCCTGTCTGTCGCATCGATCTAATTGGTGTTGGCTCGTGTTGCCATTTCCTCTGCAAAAACAGGAATTTGTTGATCCACAAAAGGATGATTAAATATTTGTTTACACATACTGTGCGTACGTTTGTACGGCAGTAACCTATCTGTACTAAAACAATATTTAATTTACTAAATACCACTGCACATGATTACATCGATCAGGGTAATGTATTAGCTTAATTTTTGTTTTGCCATCACAGAACCGTACGAATTTGAAATCGTTTATCCGCCCAGAGTCAGGGGTTAGTAATTGGTGGCGGATCGGTACGTTTTGAGGGCGACGCAATTGAACAAACATCCCATCATAAGAAGGAAACACTATTTATTTATAGGATAATTGGTTCGAAATGCATTCCCATTGCCCAGTGTTCTCCGCTAGTGACGCCTTCCTTTTTTGGGGAGTGGCTGCTTGAAGACAGCACAACAGCTGAACCTGTCATACCGAGCCGACAGACAAACAAACGGACAAGATAGACAAAAAAACGAAAACACCTTTACTAAAGGTGACCACCACAGAGCTTGGCCAAAAAAAAAACAATCTCTCGGTCACTCGGCTATGCAATTCCCATTCGCCTTTTGCCCGTATGCAGTTGCACAATCTTCAATTTCCCCAAGGCGATAGAAGCCGACCTTTACGTGAGGCGAAGAAATTATGAGCCATTGTGCAAATTAGGAGTGCTAATGTCACCGCCGTTTGCCGTCGTCATCGTTGTCGGTTTACTGCTGAAGGTAATTATGTCGGCGTAATGAGCCAGGGCCAGTCTTTCACTGAGTTTATGGGGGGGGGGGGGGGAAATGATTAGCTTATTTCATTTGGAGCATAGAGCATGGATAGTTCGAGCATTATTCTTTAGTTTATTTACCAAAGTCATAATATGTTTTTTTTATTTAAATGCTTTGTGCGTTATATTCTTTTTTGTTACCTCGACATGAAAAATATGTTTTATGAAATACAAAAATGAATAAAACCTGGTTGGGACATTGTTCGGGAGAAGTCCTACAAAATGACTTGCATTGCCTGATAAGTAGGTAAGAAAGTTTTAATAAAGAAAATGTGGATGTTGTAGCTGTAATCTCTACTATATTTAAGTAGCTTAAATTATTCGAATAATATTTCAAATAAGCCTAAGCAAGAATGGAGTCAATTCGCTAACCAGAATGCAATTTCCAATTTTATCCGGTCAAGATCACCTCAAACGCGTGAAATGAAATATATAAAAATAAATCAATAATAAAAAAGTCAATTTATTATTCTTCTTAAATTTGTCTAAGAACGGTCTACCCATAAATGCTGTTTAATAGTCAACACTTCACCAAAAGTTTAAACTCGACGGTTAATTTAACTCCATTTAAGCAAAATCAACACATCACAGCGAACCACTTCAACCTTTCCGCTAGCGAATGAATTACGGCTTTAAAAGGCGCATCAGCGTCAAGTTTTCTCGTTCCATTTTTGCCGGGGGGGTTGTATGTAATTAAACCACCCCATTAGACAACACGTGGCCAATGTACGGTTTCGTTGGTTTGATTGGATCTTACTAGGTTTTTGTTTTATTTTTCCTTTTTAGCTGTCGGAAAAAGAGTGAATAATCGTCTACTAACTGTTTTCAATAATAACAGAAAAAATATCAAAACATACGCACACATGGCGCTTACGATGCCCAATCCTTGAACACGACTGAATAGGACACAGCCGTGTGCGCTTGTGTGAACGTGCCGCGGTTTATAAGTCGTAACCAGTAGATCCACCTGTGCGACATACCATCCAAATCTGTTCTGGCTCTCTGTGTGTGTGTCTGTGTCTGTTTTTTACATTCAAATTAACGATATTAGAGATTTGCTCGCCCATTTGTTGGCGATATTTTTATTTGACCATCAGCATCACTGTCGTCGTTGTCGTCGTTTTTGCTGCTACACTCCTCACCATCAACATCACTGCGCCCCGATCGCTACGCTTTTCCGCATCGTTGGCAGAGAGTTCCCTTTTGGCATTTAAAACCAATTCCCGTACGTCCGAGCAATCGAGGTTGACAAATGCTGCATGAACGTGTAGAGTTGCCTGCTCAGTAAAACTTGTACCGATTAAATGAAAAGCATAGGAATTACCTGCACAAACGCCTTACTGTTTGTCAAGTGTAGGTATTTATTTTTAAACAATAACTATAATCTGGCTCTGATTTTTGGGTCAAATAGTCGCTTCATTGGATCGTAAGTTTTGCAATCGATTCCTATCTTTTTTTTGTGTGTTTTGCCACCCAAAATCCTATGCCGCATTTGAATTTGAGTCCGTGGTTTGTCGCTTATGCAATTGGCACAATTGTGAGTGCGCCAGTATATGAAGATAAATCTGCTGCACGTCTGTGCAACGTGTCCTCCGATAGCCAATAGCCCACCAACCCTTGCATTACTGCATCATCATCACCGCCATCATCGGCACCATATTGGCAGGGTCAAATCGAGCGTCCGCCGCTTACATCCATCGTGCAGAAAAGGCATGACTTCATTTTGGCAAAGGATGCGATACCACAAGAAAATCCTTGAAACGATTTCTAAATTGATCGTTTAAAGATCTAGATAGTGAGACTACGAATGTTAAATACGTGATAGAGAGGGATTTAGAGAGAGAGAGAAAGAGAGAGAGAGAGATAGTAAAAAGAAAGCGATTCTTACACGTTCCGACGTTGGAACAATGCCTTATGCTTCTAGACACACAAGGAATGATAATTGTGTGATCCAAATCTAACACCACATTATCGGGTACAGATTTTCTTGTCTTTGATTGCCGTTGGCTTTTGGCATCGAAAATCTACTGCACACACACACACACACACACACACACACATACAGGCATAAAACAGCCACATACTTATGAAATCCAATGTCATCAGCTGGAGCTCCGTGCAAGAAATGAAGTCAAATGATAGGGAAAATATGCATTGATGTTTTACAGACCTGATGCTGTTGGCTTATGTTAAAACGGGTCATAAGAATGAGAAAAAAGACAGTTAATGTCAGCAAATCAAAAGGCGGCGATCGAAAGTGGAGAGAGCCGAAAAGAGAAAGATTTTAATCAGTAATTCATAAAATGAATAGCCAGACAATGACTTCGAGCTAATCAAATTCGCTCATCTTCGAGTAATTTAAATATAGGAATTAAATCAAATTATACAATAAGCAGTTATAGTATTCAGTTTTGTAAATAGATCATAGGCTCTTTATAGGGATCATTAGAGTGATCCCACAACTTAGACACTTGAGGTGTGACTTGGGCAGATAACTTGTTGAATCTACTCTGTCCATTTCGCGATTTAAAATGATATACGTGAGTTCGATTCGTTGCATTGACACACAATTCTGAGTACCTTCCTTTCGAATACGTAAGAGAATCTTCCATTAGATTAGAGCAGAACCCATGTCTCCGAAGCTTTTGTATATCTCATGCATGCTACCTGTTCGAGTGGAGAACATTCCTCAGGAAATACGCATATGTCGTCGCCGACCCCGTGGTTGACTATCGACTCATGACAAGGTGCAAATGTTAAAAGATTCGATTACCTATCTCTGCGTCACCCATGCGTAAATTGTCCCAAATTTGAGTCTCGTTAATCTCCAGCCCCAGAGTTTCTGATATCTGCTCTATCTTTTCAAAAGCATCAGCTACATCGAATAGCCGTCTACGTCTGGATCTTGAATGTATTTCTGGAACTGATAATTGATGGTTGATAATGGTGCGTGGATTGCTGTCCAGGTCTCATGCTTCTTATGTGTCGTCACATCTTGATAAAGTCTACTGGGTCGTACAATTTATTGGAACCCTTATTATGCAATCCTCTTTCAGACGCTTTAATTAATACCTAATACTCCTCTATCACGAATGTTATTGGAAGTCATTCATAAGATAATTTCTAATGTTATTTCTTTTCTTGGTCAATTTTAATATGGTTTCAACTTTATCACGCGAAACGTTCACTTTAAAGTTCCCCAAAAAACCTTGGAATATACCTCTGATCTCTGAGCTGATTGGGGAAGGAATTCTTCAGTGGGGAAGTCTTGTGATACATCATTTAAATAACTGTTGATTAAAACGCACCCTCTCTGTATCGCCTTTGTACCGAGTACTTCCATATCTTCGCACAACCCCTAAATTCAAAACACAAACACACTTATCAGAACTCCATTACCCTCGCTCTGATAAGCACAAAATCAACGAATATACGTTCGTAAGCAAATTGATTATCTTACCAAGTACATCATCTATTTCCCGCCATTCACTGCTCCCGTATCAAAGCATATCAGCGGCGAGTTGTAACCTGCCCTCCCGCCCTTGTAGCACATTTGCACGTCAACGGTTCAATTTAAATTTTATGTCTGTACGCTTTTGCCTGCTTCACATGGTATGTTTGGTGCGATTGTTAGCTTACCGATGTATGTACAACCCATCCATTGCGAGTTGAACTGCAGCCAAAAAACCCTTATCGAGAAAGGAACGGGGACGAGCGAGTTGGCTTTAAAATCTGGTACCTTCGCCCCTCAGCGGTAAATCCATCGGAACCATTTGGAGCATGTGAAAGGTCTCAAGTGGAAATCGGTGATGTCGGTGGTCTCTCGTCATCAGTGAAGCAGACCAGGTCGGGTCAGGTCTGTGTGTCTGTGTGTGTGTGTCTATTGCAATGGCTAACAAATGGCAAGTGTATCGTGAATCGTGGCCAACATTTTCGTCCATAAGCGTACTACTATAAATCGTATGCATTAGACAGTTGTGGTACTAGACGAACGCGAGGCAAAAGCGGATCAGGAGGCATGTAAGGTTACACCGGGAATTGATTGTTATAAATAAACCAACTACTAAACTAACCGTTTCAACGTTTTGTATGTTGGCCGTTCCCCACGGTTGTGGTGGAAGGCCAACCGACTTTAGATTCGTTCCCTTTTGCAGGAAGTGTGTGATGCATTCTGCCACTTGTACTAATACTTTCCGCTTTCTTTCTCTTCCCTGTTGCGCCAGTGCCCGTGTACGAGAAAGGTGTTTTCTTGCGTGGATGTAACAACAAATTAACCATTCAACCGTGTGCGGAATTAACCGAATCAATCCTTGGAATCGGGTCTACGTACGGTGATCAAATCTTGATGAGCACGAGGGGCGTTTACTGCTGACACACGGGACGCAGAGAGAGACAACTCGTAACTGCAATGCGTTCGGTCGGTTCGGTGACAACGGTGGATGACCAAACGAACGTGCAGGACGACGCGACGGATGACCGGTGGTTGCGACGGCGCCGACGACACGAAGATGACATAAATTGGAAAATGTCAACTCAGCAACAGGTGACACCGGATCGGCCGACAGGCACGGTCACCGATGGTACGGACCAAGCGCCACCAGTCCCATCGTCGGTGGCGGTTGATGGTGAGAATAATCCAATTAAATCGTTGCGACGGCAACGACGGGTTGAGGGCACCGCTACCGCCCCTACCGTCCCATCAATCACTGCTCCCTCAATGCCAATTGCTGGCACGGACACGGACCGATGGTCGGGACGATTGTGCCGGACAGCGGCCATTGCAGATGGTGAGGAAGATGACCAGGAGGAAGCGGCTCTGCTGGCAGCTGATATTAGCAAACACAACCAAGGGTGTGATGTTAGCGAACCGACGAGGACGTTAGTGTACGTTGAGGGGCTAGACGAGGAAATTAATAAAAATAGCACCGGACAAGATACTGCTAATAACAATCGGCTGGAATGTACCGTAGCTTCCGTACAGCAGCTCGTCGTAACGGACGTTGTCAATGAGCTGGAGGACGCACTGGAGCGAAAGCGTCACAACACCGGCAATGCACGCCGGCGTTGGAAATTGCTCGCGAAGGCACTCCGGCACGATTCGAGTGAAGACGATCAGTTCTCCAAATTTAACCTGATCGAAGCTGATCGTGCTGGCGATGAGAAGGATGAGAATGTGTACGTTTACCGGCTGTACGATCGGTACCGGTTGAAGATCCGTCTGATCGGTCCGGAACGTCCGTGGACTGCAAGTGAACTGATCGGATTTAACAATACTGGCAATATCTGCGTTTGGCCTTCGGAGGAAGCGTTAGCTTACTACATCCTTTCGCGACTATCACAATTCGACGGAACTTCAGTGCTCGAGCTCGGTGGTGGTATGACCTGTCTGGCAGGGTTAGTACTTGCCAAGTACGGACAACCTGCGTTCGTACACGTGACCGATGGAAATGAGCTATCGGTGGAGAATGTACGCAAAACGCTCGTACTAAACAAATTCAACTGTACGATCAAATCATCCGTGCTGAAGTGGGAACAAGCGAACAAGAATCCGGACCACGACACGGGAGAGCGGTATCACTTTATCCTTTCCGCTGATTGTCTATTTTTCGACGAATCACGATCACAGCTGATCGATACGATCTGGCAATCGTTGGCCGATGAGGGAGTCGCACTCATTACGGCACCACGACGCGGTCAAACGTTGGATCTCTTCCTGAATGAGTGTGTTGCGCGCGGTTTCCATTACGAGCTGCTGCAGTGCTACAATGAAGCGATCTGGGCACGACATCTCGAACTAAAGCAGACGGACGGTTACGACGAGAACGTACACTATCCGTTGCTGGTGAAGATGTACAAATACGGCCCAGGCAGTGTGTTGCATCGATTGTGAAGTATCACCGT
This sequence comes from Anopheles longipalpis, assembly GCA_016170015.1. Lineage (NCBI taxonomy): Eukaryota > Metazoa > Arthropoda > Insecta > Diptera > Culicidae > Anopheles > Anopheles longipalpis. The sequence continues at coordinate 22,435,788 of CM028103.1, read as the reverse complement.
CCTTCCCCGTACAGCGCGAGCTTTCAAACCAATTCCAAACAGGAACCAATTTGTTCACACAATGTCCACGTACTTCCATTTACTACGTTCACCTGGACGGGAGTGTTTTTTGAAAATACAAAGGGATATCCTTGCCCGTACGCTTTGTTAGTGGTTAGTTTTAATATAATTATGGTACATGCATCCTGCAGCCATTAAGAAATAGCAACTTAAAAGGATACTCTCCTGCCGGAAATAGGCAGCAAAGGACCAAACAATAATGGATGCACTATGCACGTATACGCCAGATATTAAAGATACAGCCACAAAAAGGCGAAGGTTTGAGTGTAGCTTGTTGTTGTTGAGAGTGTAGGCTAGAAAATATGGAACACAATTTACGGAAAAAGTATTTACATTGTTGTTTGTTGTGCAGACACGTGTAGACGTAAAAGCACAGCAAGGTATAGTTAGAGAATCTATCTGTAATGCATCATCACCTAATATCACGTATCTCTGGTTCAATTGTAAGTGTCCAAAATGTGTATTTGCTCTTGTTGTCGTCGAAGAAGCCAAAAGTATTCACGGACGGTCTTCCCCATTATTTTGTGATAAAAGCGATCCTCCGGACCGGAATATCCGGAACGAACAGCCTAAACTTAGCTTAGTTTATATATAGCGCAACCGTAGCGTTTGTTGAAACCCTTTTGGCGTATGTTTAGTCTAAAACTGCATGTGCATGAAACACGACGTGAACAGGCGTGACGCGTGTGTGTGTTTTTGCAACTTTATTAATGAAACGTTCGTACGACCAGCATCGGTTTGTGGTGGGCATGGGATTAGATGTTTATTGTTTAGAAAATAGTTAAACTCGACCAAGGCAACCAAGGCAACATTGGTGCGGCTAAATTTAAAATTGTGCCCCATTTTCCCATACTGGAAAACGTTTCACAAAACAAAAGTGTGCCAAATGGAAATCAAATCGTTACAAAATGAATGAAACATTCAAATGGCCAATTTTATCGTTCTATCGCGATGCAAAGTCGTAATTTAAGGAAGCGTTTGTATTAAGATAGTGTGTTGCGTAAGAAAATCCTTTTCCACACTCACGTACAATACGCACAAAGTCCCACACACACATACACATTGCGACAATTATGTGTTGATTCCAAGGAAAACCAGTATCACAAGCACGCTAGCACTATGTACTATTTTTCCTCTCCGTTATCTTGTATGTAAAATTGATAGGTACCGATCGGAACGGTAAATAAAACTTTCTCGTTCTAGGATGTTAGGAAGCACAACCAGATAAGCAATAGAACTCTTTTATCTGCAAATACAAATTTTTATTCCTTATAAGCTAAATAAATATAAACTGATGTAATGCAATCGTGTGATGTAAACTGTTGTTGCGTGTGTGTTTTTTTTTTCTTTCTTTCCATGATGTGATGATAGTGGAGTTTTGGCTTTAGGGATTTTTCAGTACGGATGCAACCGTTGGGACGGATGCATCTGGCTATGGTAACCTACCTGTGCAGGTGGATGTGTTGCGACGTGGGAGGAAGGATACGGTAACATACCCAAACCAACACCGAGCGGTCCCGGTGGCCCGAGTCCGTGTGGTGCAAGTGCAATTGCCACTGGAACCTGCTGGTGCTGTTGATGTTGCTGATGCTGCTGTTGTTGTGCTTGTGTTGGTGGCATCAGTCCACCAACTGGATCCTCTACCGAAACATTTCCATCCGGCGCATGTACCCTCATGTGTCCGTTTAGATTGTTTAGCGTAGCGAACACTTTGTGGCACTCGTGACATTTGTAGCTTTCGTTGCCACACTCGTTCAGATGCATCTTTCGCTTGTGTGCCATCATGTCGCGATTGCGGCTAAAGCTTTTGGCACAGATATCACAGTGATAGTTTTTGATGCCCGAGTGTGAGATCATGTGGCGCGTAAGATCACCGGATGTGATGAATCCTTTGTTGCACGATGGACATACGTGGTCCCGTTCGTTGGTGTGTATTTTCTTGTGCGCCTGAAAGTTCCCGAGCGCCGAGAATTGTTTGCTACAGATTTCGCACTGATACGGCCGCTCGCCGGTGTGCGTACGCACGTGGATGGCAAGGTTGTGCTTTTGAGCGAATCGTCGTGGGCAAATGTTGCACGCGTACGGTTTCTCACCGGAATGTGTCCTTGGGGATGGAATAAGATAAAAATTTTAATTAAAGTTTTGATACATTTCCTTTGCCCGTTGCACCATTACCTTAAGTGCATTTGTAGCTGAGCGGCACATTTGAACGATTTGTGACACTGGTAGCATGTTTGCGGTATCTTCGGCATTGGTTTCGGTCCTCTCTTCTTGCGTTCTTCTGGCAGTTTGGGTCTGTATCTTTTTCTACTGTTCGATTTTCTACAGGTGAGAAGCGAAGAAACACGTTACAATTATGTGTTAACAAACTAGACAGTAAGCAATACATACTTTTCGGTTGTTTTATGGTCATCGACTTTATGTTCCATTCCCGACAGCAGCCATGAATCGTCCGTCATCGTTTCTTTCTCCATCGTATAGCTGTAGTTCATTGTAGAGCCTCCGTTCATGTATTGGCGCAGTCTCATGTCAGAATTTTCACACTGTTGCTTAAGATGAAACGCCACCCCTAGCCGGTACATGCAGTTGTTGCAAATAGTACTAGGTAAACCATCATCCCTCGATACCTATGAACGGATTGGAGCAATCTTTTTTATTCTACACGAGTATACAGAATACACACGCTTACCTTTACGTTCGAACACATTGCGAGCATATTGGCCGGTGCCATTGGAACCAACTCGGTGCTAAAGATCGATGTAAATACTCCCTCCTCCAGGCACACACGGCACAATCGACTTATATTGTAATCCATTTCGAAGGTATGCTTTGTGAAGTTCGGCAGCCTTTTCCCGTACCTTTAGAAATTCGCACGATCTGTTCGGGATGAAACCAGAATTACGCTTTGAAACCATCTTCCGTACATGAACTTACATCACTGACACTGAACAATGCCTCACGTTACATGATAAGACAGGAAAACGCTGAGTTTTTATTGAAAATGGTCTTTATTTAGCACATTTTTAAGGGAACATTGCAAAGGGTATTGTTTTGTTTACGTTTTACCATTTTGTTTACAAAAACGATCTTTTGACAGTTCACGGTGACATGCACAGTGGCCTACACATATAACGTAGCAGTATCCGGGTTGATTTTTTCATATTTTCACATCAAAACGCATGATTTTTTTTTCTACTGTTATGAAATTAAGTGAACTGCATAATATTACACGTAGATAACACTACAACCTATATAATTTAAGTATGAAGTGATACAAAATAAGAAAAAAGAAAATCCAACATTGAAGCATTGAAATCTTTCTGCTCGAATCTGTTCGAATCTGCTCGAAATTCGATTTGAAGCGCCAAAAAAAATAACATTGGTAAACGTGGTATGATTTATGAAAGAAACAGTAAAATATAGTGTTTACGTTTACAAAAAATAACAACGTTTTGGAAACGATGTAAAAATCATTTTAGAGATTTCAAACAACTATCTACACGGTTATCTGCTGTTTTAAATGACTATTTAATTGACTGCAGGCTGGTTGGTCCTAGCAACACGTGACCATAGCAACCGTTGCGTTTTAATTATTTACTGCTGACGCTTGCCCGAGACATTACGGATTTTTGTTCTCAGCTAGCAAGGAATTTGGTTAAACTCCTCACTGGTTAAAGATGAATCCGGAAGAAGACGCTAATTCCATCAGTGTGCAGGCGGATGCATTTAACGAATCCGTTATGGATACCGTGGGGGTGTTAGAGACCGATCATCCCTTGCTCGAGCGATTCCAGGCCGCTCTGAAGGCCCATCTGCTGAAGGTAAAGAATCAGCTAGAAGAGGAAGTGGCTGAGTTAAACCATCGGCTGGTGCAGAATGAAAAAGAATCCGAAGAGGTCGGCGCCGAGCTGTACGATCTACAGGAAGAAATTGATAATCAGAAGGAGCTTCTCGAAATTTACAGTAAGGAAATACTCGAACTGACCGCCCAACGGCAGCAGGAGGAAAAGCAGGCAGCCCAGTACCGGAAAGAGTTCGAAGAACAGCAGCTCGAGCTGAAAGAGTTAAAAAAGAAACACAAGGAGCATTTGTTGGAGCTGGAAAATTTGACCATACTGGAGAACGAGTTTTCAAAATGGGATCAAGAAATGAAGGACGAAATTGCCGTTGCTAAGCGTGTCGTTAGCAAGGACACGAAAGACGAGCTAATCGCGGCCGAGGAACAGCGTAAGGCCGATCTGCTCGTGCTAAACTTTTCCAATGAAGTGAAGCGCAAGGAGCATGAGCTGGAAGCGATCGAGGATCAGATCAAGGAGCAGGATGAAAAGCGGGAAACGATCAATCGCAGTTTGGCCGATGCAAACACCGACCTGGAAGCGCTGCAGCACGAACACAATTGTTTGTACCAGGCGTGGGGTGAAGTGATAGTAGGGATCCAGCAGCGGGACAGGGTGCTGGTGAAGACGAAAGAAGAACTCGAGTCAATTTACGAGGAGCATAAAGTTATCAAGAGCAAAACGGAAATTACCAAGAAGACGGCAGCAAAGGAAATGGAGCAGAACGAGAAGCTGGCCGGTTTTAAGAATCGCATCCAGGGAGATATCAACTCGCTCGAGAAGCAAGTTCGCAAGGAGCAGGAAGACGAAGATAAGCTCAAGCGTGACCTGGATCACTATGCGCTGATTCTTGAACAAACGGAGGCCGATATCCTGAAGGCACAGCAGGAGGGTTTGCTGATTGAGAATCATCTCAAATCGCTGCGCCAAACGTTGGAGAAACAGAACCGCAAAAAGTTTGATCTTGAAGAGCAGATATTGGAGCTGCTGCAAGATCATCTGACTACGGACAAGGCGGGTGAATCGCAGCGTAAGCTACTGTTCGATACTACCGAAAAGCGTAGAGCGCTGGAGATCAGCATGGATGGCACCGAGAATCAGCTTTCGACGGTACTGCTCGATTTAGAAAAGTGGAGATCGCTTGTGGAAATCTCGAAGGATGTCTTGAGCAAAGTGAAGGTAAGCTGATAGAGCATACAGCGAAATGGTTCGTAGCACATACATTTATTTGTATTTATTCCCTCCCCGCCCAGATTGAACATGACGAGAAGGACGCTGAAGCAAACAAGCACAACGAGGAGATAAAGCTCGGTAAGGAAATGATTGCCGCGAAGCTACGCAAATTGGATTCACTGAATCGCGAATTGGACCAACTGATCAGTAAGGCGGGTGGTCAGGAGATGAACCCGGACGAGCTGAAGCTACTGGACGTGCAGCAAGACATCGTGGAGATTGAGGTACAGCTAAAGGAGGTGCGCGCATCGTGGTTAAAGCTGCAGACGAGCACCGCAACACTATCGACAAAGCGTACCCAGCAGTTGAATGAAATCAACTACTCCAGAAAGAGTTAGTATAGGCATTCGCGTGTGTAATGTTACGCTGTGTCCCATTTTAATGCGCTTGCTTTCATCTTTCCCATGTAGAGCTTCTTCTGGCCGAACAGAAAGCAATCAAAATCGAAGCACAGCTCGAGGAGGTGATGAATGAAAATAGGGAGATTGTTCGCTCGTTATCGGCGCTCAACACGCGCCTCGATAGCGCTAGTATGGATCTGTTCAAAACGCGCCAAGTGCATGAGAAAGGGGAGCAGGAGTGCGTGGTTGCACATCACCAGGCAACGGAGCGGCTGCGGGATGCCGAAATAGCCGTGCTAGGCTTGGAACAAGAGCTGAAGGATCTTGGCAGGGAGATCGAAAGCTGTAAGCAGGAGGTGCTGGAGAAGCACCGAGAAGCGCTGTCCTGGGAAACGAAATGCAAAATGTCGACCGAGGCGAAGAAGTTTAAGGAAGAGGAAACCACACAAAACAGTGAGATCGGCCTAATGAAGGCGGAAATACATCGTATGCAGGTACGGTACGGACAGTTGAAGCGTATGCAGGAAAAGCTTGTTCACGACCTGGAAAACACTGTCCACCATCGGGAGAATATTTTTGAATCGGTTAATGCACGCGAAAAGGTGTACGGGGGGAAGTTTAAAACCCGCTCGACGATGCAGCACAAGATTAACGAGCTCAAGAACAAGCTGAAGGTTGTGTTTTCGGTAGGCTACCCGTTTGCCCATGGAATGTCTGTTGGTAGACAGTTAACTATTTACGTCTATTTTCTTTTTTTCTAGGAAATATCTCAAGCGGAGAAGAGTCTGCTCGAGATCGACACCGCCCAGAAGCTGCTCCAGGCAGAGATCGAGAATAAAAAGCAACAGATCGAGGAGGAAAAACTTCAAACTAATTTGATCCGAGCAGAAACCGAACAAGCGTCCATGTTGAAGCAGGAAAATCTCGATTACATCGTGCGCCATCAATACCGGGCCCGACGTTATCGGGCGCTGGCAAACGCACAGCAACTGTCAAAGTTCCGCAACGAAATTCTTATCCAGGCCGATCTGCAGCGTCAGCGGGAGGTGAATGAAAATATTGTGGCGGTGGTCGAAACACTGCAGCAAGATTTTCCCACCCAGAAGTATAATCTCAACAAAATTATTCAATTGCTAAAATAATACGCTGTTAGTCCGGTTGGTGTGCGTGCATTTGCTTCTTTCTGTGTGAAACGGTTTTCATTTTGATAACATTTAAATAAAAAAAAACATATATTTTCATACACAGGGTTCCCATCGGCAACGATTAGTCTAGGGTTTCTTTGTACACAAGTCTTTGGTGGCCTTTTCCAACAAAACGGAGCTGAAACACGTTCATGCCGTTTTTGGGCAGGACATTCAGTCGCCTAAAAATGGGTACCGATTGCTAGTGTCCTCCGGATCAGTGCTGAGCAGGAGTTCGTTAAGCTTGGCATAGTTTGCACCTAACCGCTCGTCCGAGTTGCTATCGTACAGATCGTCCGCCAGCTCTCCCATCTCGGCACAGCAGACTGCCTCACTGAATGCTCCGAGCGAGCGCAGGAATCGATAGGTGTTTTGCTTGATGTTTAGCAGGTGGCTATCGTGATCGTGTGCGATTCGTTTATGGCCGATTGTTGAGGGTGTTTGAAGCTTTGAAGTTCCGGCGACTGTGGGAACGATCAGTAACGGAGGTTCCACCGTTGCCGCGGCATTTGCTCCAAGTTCGACCACGGTGCTAAGTTTAGGATCGTCGAACAGCTTCATCGTGTAGGATACGACCAGGAAGCAGACGGCATTCATTGGAAAAGCACGCAGTAGCGTTGACGCGAGCCCTCGCGACAGGAATGCAAGGCCCTCAGCGGCGTGGCTTTTCTTTATGCAATCGATCAATCCACTGTACTGAGGCTTGCCGGATATGCCGTCCGCTTGTAGTCGCGATTTGACGACATCGATCGGAAAGGTTACGAGCCACGAGAAGGTACCGGCAAGACCGCCAGCCATCAGGATAACGAACGGCGATGGATCCACAACGCACCGTACCATGTACTCGTACGCCACGAAATAGCTGGAGAATCCTGGGTGCAATTAAAGGATAGATCATTCCTGACATTAGCGAATGTTGGCAGTGGAATGAATTTCTAACTTACCCGGCGCGTCACGTGCTGCCGTAATGCCCAGTCCACGGAAAATTCCTCGCGCACCTTCCCGACGCCAGATGCTTTTGGTGCAATCGACCGGTCCACTAAACCGTTCTGCACCGCGCGGTAGATTATCCTGCAGCTGGAGTCTCGTTTTGATCAGCTCCATCGGTGAGCAGATAATGCTCTGTGCTAAACCAGCGGCCGTTCCCGCCAGAAAGTGCGAGTACAGTGAGTCCGGATTGGTCGTACGCCGCTGTATGTTTCCGTACACACCGAACACGATCGCGTTCACCACGGCAACGCCCGCCATCGGGCTCGACATCCCCCGGTACAGTCCATGGACGCCCTCGCGCACAATGATCTTTCGGAAGCAATCGATCGTGCCACGGTACAATGGATTCTGGTGGTTTTGTGTCTGCAGATGAACCTTCACCGTGTCGAACGGAAATCCAACGAGAACTCCGGCGCATCCTAAAGCAACGAAAAAAAGAAACAATTGTGTGCATGATTGTAGTAGCATCGTCCGTCCCTTATCATCATCAACATCAACCTTTCCATCCTAGGTTACCATCAGGGAGGGGTGGAAATAATCGCATAATACCAAACGATCAGTCAGCATTACTGAAAAAAGGGGTATCGATCGATCGATCTCTATAGAGCGATATGTCGCACAGATCGTTCGCAGGGGGTACGTAATGTTTTGCTGGACGCGAGCCTTGTTTGCTGCCCAGTACCATAATGAATCCGGTTCGGGTGAAAGTGATAATGGGCAACGAGGTATGAAGAGGTAATGTTTGTAATGATCAACAGTAAAAGTTCACTATCAAAACCATTTCTGGCCGTTAGGCCCGATAGTGGTCAACATTATCAGTGGTGTCTAAAGCAATCCGATGATAGCAACGTTGACCTAACAGGTCTTCGTCGTGGTCATCATCACCCGTGACGGGATGATGTGTCTTTGTTTGTTTCGCTTGCTTGTAAAACTTCCGAAAAATGTGTGAACGAAAAATGGTCCCGCGTCCGGGTTCTCTGCTACACAACGCTATCAAAGTCGTCTGACGAAAACGTGAACATCACGCCAGATAGGAGTGGGGCACTAGGAGTGCCCTTCGGGATAGGAACACGTGCACCACCACCGAAGAGAAAGGTACAAAGAAAGTGGAGCGGAAGTTTTATAAAGGAAAACTTACCTCCTAAACATCCAGCAGCAAAATCTAAAGCCATCGGACTATCCGACGAAACGAGACGGTGTTATAATAGGCGCTAGTGGGCACGATGATAAGATGGCGTAATAGAGTAGTAATAGGTAAGTTTCTAAGGTTCCGTTGCGATTGGTACAAAAAGTCGTCCCGCCGGGAACGTGTAGAGAGGATGGGTGTAATGTATCGGTATACACACTCCGTTTAGTCGTTGAACTTGTGATAACACCTCAGTTCAGCTACGATCAGCCTGGAAGATGTTGGTCGGCGATCTGCCAAGAAAAGAAAACACAACATGGAAAGGAGAGGGAAAGCAGTTTTAATAAAAAAAAAATAATAATAACGTTGGGACAGTAGTAGTAATCAGCCGCTATTTTTTTTTCGAAGTTGATAGCCAGTTTCGGTTTTGCACTGGTGTTCCTTTCAGTACAAATATTTGTTTGTTGGTACGATCGCACATTATAATCGCATCCTAGCTTCTCGAGACATCGTTCGTTGGTTCGAGTGGTTGTTGTTGTTGTTTTCTTTTTGCTTATTTGCGGGACACTGATTGCACTGTACCCCGTGTGCGTTTGCCTGAAGAAAAACCGGGAGTGGGTCTATTGATAACCTCGGCATCTTCCATAGGTTCTGTGTGCCGATCGTTTCCTTTCCTCTTGGTGTGCACCACCAAACGCTTCCTGATTGAGCTTGTTTAACAAATTGTACTCCTTAAACGCACATGGTCCTTCCCTATACACACAATCACGCGTCATCCGAAGGGGTGTGTTGACTCGGGGACTCTGATAGTTCTGCTTGTTGTTTGTTTCTGGTCTTTGATAATTTAGTGTTAGCGAAGGTAAGCGGTAAGTAGAGGTATGAATGGAATTTTTTGGCCTCTTCCTAACATGACCTCTTGCTCCGAGATAGTAGGATCATTTGCGCAAATATTCGTTGATTAGGGAAGTGGAGCTAACGTTCCAGAAGCGAAGTTGTCANNNNCGGTAAGTAGAGGTATGAATGGAATTTTTTGGCCTCTTCCTAACATGACCTCTTGCTCCGAGATAGTAGGATCATTTGCGCAAATATTCGTTGATTAGGGAAGTGGAGCTAACGTTCCAGAAGCGAAGTTGTCAGCAAGATCGCTTTCTCTCGCATAGAGAATTCAGAAACTCTAAGGTATCATTTTGAAGGATACTTTGGGATCTTTCTCCAATTTTTAGTACACGTCTTGAAGGCATGTCGTGAAGAATTCGCACTCACTTTATAACCTTCGTTACTACGCGTGGCACTGATAAGCGGTGAGAAATTGCGATTTAAACCAGCCTAGTAATCTAGGTGATTCCTTCCAGTCGTCCCGAAAGCTTCCGGAGGTTTTTACACCAAATGAAATTACTCTTTCGTAAGTTGGTACGCATCGTCGATACTTACCGAATGATGTGTCGATGGGAATTAAACTACGAAACTTATTGTCACTAAGGTGACACTCTGTGTCATGAACTGTCTATAATTGGTATCGGGACGAAGTTATCGTATTTGAGCACTAGCATTCTCAAGCAGATATTACTGGTTGTCTGCTACGACACTTCACAACTTCAGTGACACTACTACACCAGAGGATTCCTCTTATCCTTAAGCTAAGTGTATGCACGCTAACGTATCCAAACGCTACCGTCTATCGAGTTTCTGGTATATTGACGCTAACGTACGATACTAATGTTTAACTTTCACTTGTATTGATGCACTACAAACACGGGCTACATTTAATTGGCCGGACTATACAGGTGGTAATCGACGTACTAGCAAGGGGTAATGATGGTTTCTCAACATCCACAATGCCTTACAATCGCCCTCCACAGATGTAAACTTCCAGACCCGTAAACGCGAACAGTGCACACAGTAAAACCTTCCGGATTTGACTGTTTGATCAGTCGGATTGACTCGGGTAGTGGAACCCCGGTCTAGACTATATCAGCAAAGAGGCTGTACACTGCCAGCCCGAAGATGATCGTTCCAACAGTTAGCCAGTCGTTTGTAGCCATCGGACTGATAAGCCTTCGGGAGTTGGTGTGGCCCGATACGACGCATCGGTTCGCTAATAGCTCACCGGTACGTTTCAGCTACAGCGAAGTGGTAACAGCCCAACGCGTAAGTAACATTTGCGCTTTCGCCTGTGCACGACACACCCGAAATTATGCCGGATTATCCCGAATAAAAGAACCTTCTTTCGTTCCCGTTCCATCGAGTGTATGACGCTCGTTACATCTTAAACTCGAGGTAATCTTTGAACTCCAACAAGAAGGTTATCGATCATTCGTGTGCTAATGTGGAATCGGTTCGCAGCAGTTTGGCCCGTTTGCCATTAGATTTTTCAGGCGAATTCAACCAACAACACACAAAACAATTGCGATTGTTTGTATGCATGATTATGACGATTGCTCCCGTACAGTTTTTTCCCAGCTTCTGGGAACCTATTTCACAACATCTCTTTCGTCACATTAAATTGCGTAGTTTTAACGTTAAAGTATGTCCTGTACGTACATTGTAGCAACATGGCGCCTTGGTTCATGCGTTGGTTTTGGAGCGATGCGCATGGAGTATAAATGGTTCGACATTTACAGCTGTCTGGAAATGTATTGAGATGCAACGTGGTGATAAGCCGGAGAAGGAGTGATTCGATCAGACAGTTATTTCAGTGCACTTTGAACTTGCGCATGACATGCAATTGAGTGCAACCTGCAATGAAGCTATGCAGGGCATCGAATACCAAACGATCATTGCTTGGTACAGAGTGTAACAAATTTGATGTCAAGAGGAACATCAGATTTCAACAATGTCCTATAGAGATTATGTTTGATGGCTATAATCGTTCATCTACTTCTTATTCTACGTTTCAAGTAGGTATGGAAGCATTAAATCATCTGATATGGGCTGATAATAAGTATATTCGCTTCACATGTTCAAATTCTTCACTCACAATAAAATTTGTGTTCCAATGTCTTAAGTATTAATGTGTGATATAATAATTTCGAAGGTCCCTCAGTCATATAAAATCTTATATAAAATAAAAATATTATAAAAAAGGCTTCCAGTATTCCAAATTTACAGGTGCTACCAAAGGGATCCTGAAAGAATTGAGAGTCTTCGCAGTTAACAATTCCATGTTTGGCTAATTTGGTGCTGCCAAAGGGATCCTGAAAGAATTGAGAGTCTTCGCAGTTAACAATTCCATGTTTGGCCATGTTGTAAAGACTAGTTGAATCTCTACTGACTAAAACAGGACTCAATTAATATGTATGGTAAAAGACAAAGTATTCCTTTGGGAATTTCAGGAAATCGATATCAGCAGAGGTCGACCAAATTATGTAAAACAAACTTTTGAAAATTATTCTCTTCCAATTCTTGAGAATTGCTTATTTTGATAAAATTGGATAAAAATTTGGATAAAAAAATAGTTAAATAATTTCGATACATTATACTTTTGTTATACTTTTCTCTCGAATCACCCTGCTGCCTCCATTCTTGCCGTGCTGTTTGGGGTTATTTTCCGCTTTTCCACGCGCTTGCGCACACTCCACCATAAGTGGCGCTCATTGCGGGTGAGTTTCCCGTGCTGTCAAAATTTTCCTCGCTGTCGTAGGAAAACATTCTGCGTTCGCCCCTTCGTCCCCAAAACCCGTCCTTTTTTGCCCGTTTCGTTAATAATCCCTGTACAGTGGAGGTCACCCCCTAGACTTTATTCATTCGTTCGGTTGACAGCTCACTGGTTCCAAGACTAAATCGGGTTGCAATTTTGGGAAGTAAAGCGTGTGGTTGGACAATATTTGATTTTATACTGCTGTTGCTGTTACTGGTTGTTAATGGCAACCACATCCAAGCGCGTTGATTGGCGTTAATAGACGCTAATTGTTTGTGCGCTAAGCGGGGGTGATTACGAGCGAACAGAACGGAACGAAAGGGGTGGTTGTGCAATTGATTCGCGTATTGGTATTGTGGGACCGTCGCCAGATTGACATATGTGCGACGGAAGATATACCGCAAACCAGTGAGCCAGTGCCGTAAGAATAGCTCACTGCGGTCTTACCTACAAGCGTGTAGCGTCACTAGACGACATATTGCGACGTAGATAAGCAGTATACGGGAAGCTAATCTGTTAATGAAAATTCGGTATCCGAAAACTGTGCCATCCAAGCTGTGAGTGTGGTGGAGTGAAGGAAAAAATATTTTCCTCACTTTCGTCGCTTAGTGTGAGATAGAATTGTTACGTATTGCTGACGGCGGTCAAAAGTGTGAGAGTGCTTGTGTGAAGACCAACCAAAAAAAAAAATGAATCACCTGCAAATATCTACCGATCCGACCCTACTCGGGGCGGATCTGTTACCGGAGTCATTAACAACCTCACCCTCGGTATCGACGTTTCTGCCGGAGGAGGACGCTTCGACGTGTTTACTACTCCCGGAGACACCGAGTCCACCGTTGGATTTTTCCCACCCACTAACGCCAAGTATGGGCAACGCAACGGATAACCATGTCCGGGATTCCGTGACTGGGGATGATGATCAGGCCGCAGAAACGAGCAGTTCTTCCGGAAGTTCGGGCATCGGTATGGTTGCACCGGTTGGTGCTGGTGCGGCCAATCTGTTCAGCCACAACACTTATCAGCATCTGCGCAAGAAGAGTGATGTCGTAAAGGCAGGGCAGGACGGTTCAATGCACCATGCGGCGAGCTTGGGTATTGCCGTGACGAAGGATATGCCTAGCTTTGTGCACTGGAACTGGCCCCTGATACGCAAGTGTACCTTCTTTGTGTTTCTTGCACTGATTGTTGCTATGATCGGAATCGTCATTGCCATGATCGCTACCTTGCCCAAATCTTGCAATCCTCCGTAAGTGTAGCTCTGAACTTTCTTCTGACATTGTAAATTAATCTCCGTTTAAACTCTTCTTATTCCAGTGCGACATGGTACAAGGGATCCGTATTCTACGAAGTGTTTCCCGCCAGTTTTCAGGATACAAACGACGACGGACTTGGGGACATTCGTGGTTTGATTGGACGTGCGGAGTACTTTAAAACGCTCGGAATCGCAGCAGTTCGGTTGAACTCGATCTTTCCCTCCAAGCACTATCCGGATCACTTTCAGGAGGTTACTTCGCTGCTGGATGTGGACGAAGTGCTCGGGAAGGTGGAGGACATACAGAAGCTGGCGGCCACCCTACACGAACGCAACATATCGCTAGTGCTGGATCTCCCAATACATCCCTTCCTGGAGCACCTTAGTCCACCGACGATCGATGTCGATCGTTTGCCGAACCGTACCGACGGCGATATGATAACGAGTGAATTCTTACGACTGTCACGATCGGTGGCGTCCAAAGGTGACGGTACGATCATCTCGGACGTGCTTCGCTTCTGGCTAACTCGAACCGGTGTGGATGGGTTCTACGTTAAGGGATTGGAGCACTTTGCCGATGATCCACTTTTGGTGGAGAACGTGAAGGAGTGGAAGTATCTGCTTGGCCCTGATCGTATATTGATGGTGGGCCAGAAGTTTGTGCAACAACTACCGGAACGTATCGTGCGCGATGTGCTCTCCCAGGTGGATTTGGTCGATGTGTATCTGGATGTGAGTAATGGTACGGATGGGATTGCATCCACGGTTCAGGATGCCATCCAGGGTCGTCTGTTGCGTGGAGTCGGCCATCCGTGGATACACTGGAGCCTTGGAAGTGTGTCGGAGCGAAGACTCACGTCTGGCTTAAGTCCGAATGCGACCCTTGCGGCAACACTGATGGAACTTACGCTTCCCGGTACGCCCAGCATCTTCTATGGGGATGAGATATCGCTCGAGGAAGCGAACGATCCGAAGGGTGAACATGTTGACACGCAACATCTGCACCACCTGGCCACGATGGTTTGGGACAGTGCTCAGAATCAATTCACAAGCCGTGGTTCGCTACCGTGGTTGCCACGCAGTGCTTCCGCCTCGCTGCACCATCTGGACTATGTGATTGAAGCGATCGCCCTTCGCAAACGATCACCCTCGATCTATCTGAATGCGGTCGTCAAGGAGGAAAAGACGCTACCGAACACGGACATCAAGTCAAACCAGAACGAAATTCTCGTCATACAACGATGGTATCCACGGCGAAACTCTTTTGCGACGATTGCCAATATGGGTCAGAAGCGGGTATCGCTCGATTTGACGGCTATGTTTTACAGTGGAGAAATCATTGCCGGATCTTCGCTCAAGCACGAGCGTGTCTATTTTGATCGTTTCGAAATAAACCCACTGGAGACGATAGTGGTAAAGTTGCACAAATAAAATGGCCAACTGGAAAACTGAATGCAAATGGCAGGGTTTGTACATCGTAACGATCTACGAGTGGTAGACTAATACGCTTATGTATACTTCACAGATCCCTCCGCTGCTCGACTGTGAGCTGCTTCTTGGTCCCTTGAATGTTACAAAATGGTTACTAAAGCAACCGTCATCAGTCCCACCTTCCATCCTTCCTTTGCCCCGTACGCGAACTTATAGTGTCGCCCTTATAGTGTCATCAATACGCCAGAACCTAGTTATACAATGAAAGAGTGCGCATCCGATGTTGAATTGTATTGTTTCATTAGATCTCTAGATTTTATTTTCATTTGCTGGTTGCCTATCTAAACATAAAAATATTATTAATAATTAATATTATAAATGGATGTTTGTTAATAAAAAAACAAACAAATAGTTTGACATTAAAACAAAAGCCTACCCTCTTACACCGCAAAACGAACCCACACAAAATCGATCTTGTTTCGCGATTTTTTTTTCGCTGCAAAATTGTGCATTTTTGTGAGGTTTGTGAGGTGCATCATCTACATATACATTTCTCAATCTCAATATCCGAACATCCCTAACACATAAAGTAACTATCTAACGCCCTATAAACAAAACCTGCCTTTTAGGAATGGATGAAGAAGCTAACCGAACCGGTAAGAGAGAGTTGCCCGTTTGCTTGCCTAAACCTAAACGCACCACCCGGACCTGGGAACGTTCCCAAACCTAGGTGTTGCAAAAAAAAAAACGATTAAATAGCTATTAAAACCTATCAGTAGTACCGCTAGTCACTTAACAGTTCTCTTATACGATCGAACCGAACAACGCTTCTGCTACTTTGCTCTTGCGCACATTCCCCATCGTTCGGGTTTATAGTTTATCAACTGTGATTATTTTCCCACAAACCAAAAACCAAAAAAAAGACAAAAAATTGAACCTATTTATACGCTTGTTTTTCTTTACTTTCCCCGTTTTTTTCCAAAATCTAACTGCTGTAGAACCGATTTTCTTTCCTTAATGTGAATGGCAAACAAACGTTACCATATTTGAGCAACAAACATAAAGGATGTCCTAAATATCTAACTGTATAACTTTCGAGCATCTAGCGCTCTGTAATAAATTTTAGTTTCGTTTTATGAGCAGAAAAGAACTAAACCGAACGATGTACTAATTTTGATTACGGTTTTGCATAAACTAATGCCAAAAAGTTATGAAATATTTTGGACAACATTTATATAAGAAAAACGTAATTATGAGACCCGGATAATTTAGAACCCCTGGTTTTTTTAATCGATAAACTTGCAAAAACATATAAGCAAATATGATTTTAATTTTTTTTCTTTTGTTTTCCTTTCTGCGTAAATTTGATCACGGTTTTTGCGATTCGTTTTTTCTCTTATCCTTCCTTTCCTTTTCTATTCCTTTTATATCCGATAGATAGCAAGATCAGTCCGCTTTTCTCTAGGCTCTAAATTAGTCTTGTTCTCCGTTAAATGTTAGTACTTAAGCGACTGCCTGTTTGCTGATTGCGCTTTCACAAAATGTACCTGCTGTCCGCTGTTCGTATGTAACATTATTTGGATATTCTACCCATTTCCTGGCAACGTATTCCGTTCGATCCGAACCTTGGCACCTGTCTAACTACATTTATAAACCATACCGCACACCTTATGCCATAGAAACATGAGTGTCTTCTCATTCTCGTTTCTCTCTGGTTGTGTGTGTGTGTGCGTATTTGTTTGCTTTTTTAATAAGGTTCCTTCTATCCGATTTACAGTACACATAGTTAAAATACTACCGCTAAAAGTTTTATAAAAACAAAGTACGACACGGGCGCGCGTTCCATTCGCTTGCCGCATTACACGCTCACGCGCAAATAAACAAAAACAAAAGAACTAATCGAAGAAAACGAGATTAATAATCCTGAGTAATTTTCCGAACATACCATTGACGCCCACACCTATTATTACGAGTTAGTTTTCCAGTTTTCCTTTCGGTTTTTTTTTTACTTTCCCATCCAACATTAACCAAACTCTGGCGGCCTAGCTCTATTTCATCCACGCTACATTACAGAGGAAGAGAGTGCCGTTGTAAATACCGGACAGACAGACCCTTTCACTAGTCGGTAAATAGCGATGGCAAATGAATATAAATACTACAAAATACTGCCAACTGAATGATGGGATGAAGGTTTGCCGCAGAAGTAAAGGGAAGTGATAGAAATTGAAAAGACATGGTTGTCGGTGGGAAAACGAAAGTCACCCGGGATAGTTCAAATGTCCATAGTCGCGTTCCTCATTAGGCACTGGGTTGGGAGGAGCTGAAGCTTTTCTGTTTGATCGGTGTCGGTGTGGGATCCATGACGTAGTTATTACCCTCAGCCGTTGGACCTGTCTGTCCTGGACCCGTTTGACCCGGCAGCGGTGGTAGCTTGTCATTCGGATGTCGATGGCTGGCCGATGTTTTGCGGGGTTTGGCCAGCTGTGTGGTCGACAATCCGGACACGGGATACTTGGATTTAGACGAGGGGTTATTACCGGGTGGTGACCCACCATTACTGTTCGGTGGTTCGCCGTTAATTGTAGGAGTACCCGTCACCGTACCGGTACCACCGGCACCTTTCTGCAAACCAAGCGAACCATTTGTTTTCGGGTGTTTCGGTAGAACGAACGCACGCGTCTGTCGTAGCAATGAGCGATCGTGCATGAGCGCCGATATAAGGGGTAGATCGAGATTTTTGCTCTTTTCGCGCAGCGTTTTAATGTCGATCGAGGTATGATCGTTCGGAGATTGGTCCGTCACCGCAGCTACCGTGCTCAGATCAAAGTCCGGATATTGCTTCTTGATTTGTGCCTGCAGCTTAGCGCTTGGGCCGCTCGGTTTTGGTGGCGTTGGTTTGGCTGGTACTAAAATCAGAACAGAAGAAAGCGAGAATTTTAGTACCAAAATCGCTTTAGTTCGTTTCACATCGCACTACTTACCTTCCGGGGGTCTTTCGGGATTAAACGCAACGGGTGGTTGCTGCGAAGGTGATGGGATGGCAAGCGGTGGTTTCGGGATGAGCTTCTCCATCGGTGATGGCGGTGTCGGAAGCGGCAGCGGTGGCTTACGGATGGCTTTCTTGCTTTCATATGGCGGAGGAGGCGGTGGTGGTGGATGGCGACGAATCTTCGGTGTGCTTTCAACCGAGTTGAGGATATTATCGTCCGAGCGGGACCGGGCAAACAGGGCAGGCGATGGACCGGAGGAAGCCATCGACATATGTCCGCCACCGGCATTCGAATGCATGGAGGAAGCGGTCGCCTTAGACGATACCATCGGCCGTGGACGTAGCGGTGGAGGTGGAGGAGGTTCGTACGAGGAGCAGAGACTTGCCACCGATGGGCTGTACAGTGGGGAGTATGCACCCGGCAGTTGGACGTACGTGTCGGAAAGGTTCTGTGTCGAGGCGTACCTGGAGTTGGACGATAGAGCCATCGACAGGTAGGGTGTACTGCGATAAATGGCATGGTTTTTGCACGCATCCCAGCTACGATTGTGTGCCCGTACGGTGTGATAAGCGAGGTAGGGTGGTGGCGGTGGACTCTGTGCCATGGCTGCCAGGATGGAACCCTGCTTCGCGTCCAAGTACTCCTGCTGGCTGATCGCCGGATCCTGTATCGGGTAGATCACATAGTCTACATCACTGTACAGCTGCTGCTGGTATAGCTCAATCTGCGACCGTGCCAGCTGGCTCGTGTACACCGTGGCAAGTGAGTGGGGTGGGGGAGGCGGTGGCGGTTGTCTTGGGATTGTTGGTGGAGGTGGTGGATGGTACTGCCGGGGTTTGATGACGGGCAGCAGTACACAGGCGGTCGTACGATGTTGTGGCGGTTTCGGCATCTCCGGATACGGCGGTGGTGGCGAGGTTATGGCTTTGTGATTAGGATGCAAGTTGTACGCGGGAATACCGACCGCACTCGACGGTACCGGTGGTGGCGGTGGCGGTGGTGTTGCCTGTGAGAGATTGCCAATATTGTTCACGGTCGGTGCAGCATAGCTGGGTTTGGGGGTTTCCCCAACAACGCTGGCATGCGCCTTGAGAATGTTAATTTGGGGCCGTGTAGTGATAAATCTTGCCGGCACTTCCTCCGAAACTGGGGCGGCCGTTAGTACGGGTGTGACGGGCAGGTTCGGTGGCATTACCGGACTTTTGCGCATCGCAATCGGTTTCTGTGGATAAGGCGGTGGGTCACGCAATGGAATCGCTGGAGCTTCCGGATCCGGTGCGTTGTGTGCCCGAATGTCTGGCCCACGGAGTCCTGTCGTTTCGTGATGTGCATTGTATGGTGGAGGTGGTGGTGGTGCATCACCGGCCGGTTCCACCTGGTGCAGTAGCTGGGATGGGCGCGACGGAACGACCGAAGCCGCCATATTACTGTCGATCCGTTTGGGCGGTGCCGGCGGTAATACTTCGTCGTCGTACTCATCCTCAGTCGGAGCCGTGTCCTCGCTGCCTTGCAGGTAACTTTCACCCTCGAGCGGTAGTGGCAACGTCACGTAGTCGCAGTCCGAATCAAGCGTGTGGCTGACGGTTTTGCGCGAAGGATACGTTCCACGGCCCACGATCAAATCGGTCAACTCCTCGGCACTCAGCAGTGAATGCTTGTTGTCCGTTGGGTCGCTACCATCACCGCGGAACGATCCCGCCGCACTAACGTTCGAGTCCGAGCGCATCCGGAACTCGCTGTTCAGTCCGCTGTCAAGCCGCGGTCGGTGGTAATCACCATCGACCGAATCGACCGGTTCTAGCGGATCCGCCATCTCGCTCCGGCACGGATGGAAGCTACCGTAGTGTGAGCTTTCGTGCGATTCGGATTCTGCAATCTCCGACGACTGTCCGGTAAGTTCGCTGCTGTTCATCGTATATACACCGCTCGTTTCGGTCGGCGGAACGTGCGCGATCGTGTACACACCCGAGTGCGTTTCTTCCTCCTCCTCGTTGATGTCATGATCCAGACAGGTGCTGGTAGCCACACTCAGCGTACTGTTCTGTGCCGTGTGACTAAAGCCCAACACCAAGCTGCTGCAGGTGGACGTTTGCCGTCGATCGGGACTAACCGACGATTGTACGATCGTTCCTCCGCCACCATTGCTAAGCGTTGTGGTGCTGGTAGCAGTCGAACTTTGCGGTAGGCTGAGACAATCCGTTGCGACCACTACCGTGCTGCAGGTTGATGAGCACTGCGAACCGATGTTGTGCTGCGAGGAAGGTGACGAATCACACTCCTTACCGGGACGGTCCGGTTTTCCTTCTAGGCTACCATTGTCGCTGCTCGCGCTGTTGCTATTGCTCGTGATGACAGAATTGGAAGCATTCAGGTTAGCCGTTCGTCCNAGTCCGCTGTCAAGCCGCGGTCGGTGGTAATCACCATCGACCGAATCGACCGGTTCTAGCGGATCCGCCATCTCGCTCCGGCACGGATGGAAGCTACCGTAGTGTGAGCTTTCGTGCGATTCGGACTCTGCAATCTCCGACGACTGTCCGGTAAGTTCGCTGCTGTTCATCGTATATACACCGCTCGTTTCGGTCGGCGGAACGTGCGCGATCGTGTACACACCCGAGTGCGTTTCTTCCTCCTCCTCGTTGATGTCATGATCCAGACAGGTGCTGGTAGCCACACTCAGCGTACTGTTCTGTGCCGTGTGACTAAAGCCCAACACCAAGCTGCTGCAGGTGGACGTTTGCCGTCGATCGGGACTAACCGACGATTGTACGATCGTTCCTCCGCCACCATTGCTAAGCGTTGTGGTGCTGGTAGCAGTCGAACTTTGCGGTAGGCTGAGACAATCCGTTGCTACCACTACCGTGCTGCAGGTTGATGAGCACTGCGAACCGATGTTGTGCTGCGAGGAAGGTGACGAATCACACTCCTTACCGGGACGGTCCGGTTTTCCTTCTAGACTACCATTGTCGCTGCTCGCACTGTTACTATTGCTCGTGATGACAGAATTGGAAGCATTCAGGTTAGCCGTTCGTCCGGCCGAAAGGGCCGCAAACGTACCCTCCAGATCCTTCAAGGATACCTGCCCAACGGAAGATGTTTGGCGGGACACACTCGGACAGTCGAGCAAATGTGCTAGAGCGAGACTTTCCGTAGATGGTGCCGCGAGCGTAGCCGTCGGCGGTGTGTTTATCATGATCTCCAATTCATCCTCCGAATGGACGCGGTCGCTCACGATGCCCGAGGTCGTGTTGGAGCTGGTACTCGAGATCACCGAGATGCGCTGATCGCTTTTGCTCTTGTACGGCAGGTTCAAGGCACGCGAGTACAAATACGGATAGCCGTGGATGCAGCTGCTTTCCTCCTCCTCGCGCTTAATCGCCTCCGTTAGACGCGGCGCGATCTTCATCGAGAATTGATGCGTTTCGCGGCAAAGTGCCAGTATCATCTTGTTCTTATCATCGTTGGTAGAGTAGAGCGTAATCTTACTGTCGCCGGACCGGATCTCGAACTTTTTCCGATCGAAGCTAAGCTTGCCGATGTGCGGCCAGTGGAAGGTGGTCGCTGTGGAGCTGCCATCCGTCGCAATTCGGATACCCTTGGCGTAGATGCTGAGCGACACCGTACCGAGGCCGGTTTCGTTCTTGGACTGCTTCATGCGGAAGATGTGCGCATTGATGGCTTCGTTCAGATTGCAAGCCTCGCGGATGTAATGCGTTTCGGCATCGGCCCGTGAAAGGCCACGATTCTCTCGGTGACACGTGGTGACGGCCGAGATGCCCCAGGCTGATCGTAGTGCTGGATTGAGGTATTCATCCGGGCGGAAGTATTCCGTCGAAGAAGAGGCACTACCGCTGTTACCGCTACTAGCGGCACTTTCACTATCGTTCACTGTGGAGGTTTGACCAACGACGGAAGCATGCAACAGAGATCCGGTCGCAACGACGGTAGATGACGGTGCGGTCGACGTTGACGATGCTGATGAAGAACCACCCGATGGGTTTGGAGAAGAGGCTGACGTGGTACAGGAATTGTTGCTCGTGGCACTGCTGTTGCTGGTGGTACTGCTATTACTGCTGCTGCTTGTGCTGTTACTACTGCCAGCAATGCTACCGGTGTTAATCGCACGTACATTAACAACACCCACATTGGGACCGGTACTAGGGGCGGNNTTGCTCGTGGCACTGCTGTTGCTGGTGGTACTGCTATTACTGCTGCTGCTTGTGCTGTTACTACTGCCAGCAATGCTACCGGTGTTAATCGCACGTACATTAACAACACCCACATTGGGACCGGTACTAGCGGCGGTGGAAGGCTGTCCCGGTACAATGGACGTGGAGACCGATTTCACTGATGGTGCGGCGGGTATTGAAGTTGCTGCATCCTCTGGCACGGTATCACCGAGATCCGCCTGCAAGGAGAGCCCACCGAGCAGCAGCAGACTCTGCTCGGAGCATTCCTTCGGCAGGTCCCGGTTGACCGCGTTGTACTTCAGCTGCAGATAGTAGTTGTGCCGGGAGACTTCATCTCGCAGCATGAGTGGACTCTCGATGTAGAACTGCACGCGAAAGTGTAGCTCCAGGAGAGGTTTCCCGTTGGCGTCCAGGCCCTGTATATTGGCAAAATAAAACGAAACGTATCATGAGTATCGGTTACGAGATAAAGAACGCAGCCGAAAGTTAGTACTTACATGAGTGTGCGAGGAACGCCAGCTTTTTGGTCCGTACTTGGACAGTTTGCTCTCGGGATCGGCGAACAGGTACTCGCCATCTGAGGAGGGAAAGAGATGTGGAAAGGAAACCATGTAAAGATTACGCATCACTTTTGTAAAGTCATACCGGAGATTTATTTAAATACCCCCAGCAACCACCCCCAAAAAAGGGATGCTGTCGTAAACAGCTCCATATTCGGTCCCTTCATGGAAGCAAATGGCTTACGGTGGTATGTCAAGGTTTCACAGCCACTAATTATTTCCATCGTTAGCGTAAAACCTCCAACATATACATGGCGGAGAGTCGCCGGGAGAGTTTCCGGGAACGACCTAATGGAGCTTCATTTACTGCAACATGTGCTTACGAACAATTGCAACAATCCACCTAATTGTCACCGAATGCACATATGGCGCCGTATTATCGGCGCCAACCACAGCCTCCCGTTGTGCCCGTTGTATGATTGTACGGAGCAGTGACGCATGCCATATGGTCTCGATCTTGCTCTGCCCAGTTCCAGACACTACTGAAGGGTCAAGTGCACGGTGAAAGAGTGTATATGTGTGTGTGTGTGCGAGAGAGATAGCGAAGGAGAGCGAAAGATTCAATGATCCGATGAAGTCATCGATCGGGGATGAGGGAATGAATTCCATCGATTCAAGTATGCGATGGCTGAAAGGGCCCGTGTCCGTTGTAGTCATGGTCGATGGCCACGATAAAATGCGGCATGTGGCTGCGGAACGACAACCCTGTTAAGCCGCTTTTCTCCTCTTGAACCGAAGGTAATGCGAGAAAACAAGAGATCTTTGACTCTTGATTATGCTCAAGTAATGAGTTTTGTTTTCTTCAACTGTGTTCTTACCTATACCCTGCTCGGTCGCTTAGGGTAGGTTTGAGAAGACAAACAAATGTTGTTAATTATTTCAAACAAAACTCTTTTCTGATACTGCCTTTGGCTAAGGAATATAAGCAACTGATGAGTTAGAAATAAATCTTGTTTTACTTATCGATATCACATAGAGCGCAACGATTGTCTATTATAAGAAAAGTATTTTCGTGTTTAAAGCGTCCATTTTAAAAGCCCCACATCAACAGTGATGTGATAACTGTTCGTGAAAAAAAGCATGCCACAAAAAATCTTCCAAACTCGAAAGCGGTCGAATTAAAAGTTGGACAACTAAATGCCCACTAGACAACGGCCCGGCATTCGTTCGATCAGGTTGTGGAGCATGGAATGGCAAAAAATGGCTTACGAACGATCGACGGACGCACACAGCAAAGGCCCAGCTGTCCGGATGCCATTTAGAGTTCGCGGAACACACATACACACCCAGCACACAACAGAAGGGGGATCGAGTTTTGAATCGAATCGAATCGGTTCATCGGAATGAATTCCGAACCAACCCCGTGACGAGGGAGGGTGAGCCGTCTTTCTGTGCTGTTGGGTTGGGCGCATAGCGCGAGATGGAGGAATACGCTGGAATTCGGATCAACCGGCCTCGCTGAATGAATACCACAACGCTGAGGAGAATGCGGGAATGCGACACTTTGCGAGGAAGCGCGAATCACCGGGACCCGAAGTGTGCCGGGGTGGGGAGTGTAGAAGGGATTGGAGTGAGATGGTGCTGGGAGGAAATTCCAGTTTTTTTTTGTTTTCTTCTTCTGCTCCGTGCGCCACGATCGTCACCCGTTGGGTTTGTCGTGTCGTCGTCGCTAAACGTGAAGCCACGGTTGGAAGAGGGTTATGCGATCAGTGCGCGATGATGGCAATGAATCGAAAGCTGAAGTGAAGGGAAGGAGGGTTGGGTTTGCGTGGTGGCTACGGGTGGCAAACAGATACCGCATGCCGCAGAAAGTAAAGAGCTTCCATCGGATAGTTTCCTCCACCGAGCAAACCTCCTGGCCCTTCATTCCTACACACACACACACACATAGAAGATCATTGATCGTACCCGCGAAAGCTTCGCGACTTTGATCGACTCTCTTTCGAGAAAGAGGCTGCTCTGCAGGCGTTTATGGGCTACGGATTTCATGCCGGTCACAGCCACAGACGAACACAATATACGGACAAGCGTGAGGAGAGTCTCCGGACCCAACCGCCTCAACACGCGATCGATACCCACACTCCGATTGGGGCCCCAAACAGCGTCGTGGCAGCCATTTTGCCAGTCAGTTGAACTTTCGGCTCACGTGTGAGGCACGTCTTGTGCCACACGATACACACGATCAAGTAGCGAAGACGGCGACCCAATCTTCCAAAAAAACCAGATTGAACCACATTCTGTTCAAGTAAGCAAACAGCAATGGCGAAAAAACAAGTATCGCTTTGGTGACTAAAAATATCTCCCAAACGGAAAGAAAGGTGTTAAACTGTCAGTCGTAGCCCATACGCTTCGGTGACATTTTTGAGAGACTCATTGCGTAAGAGTGGACGGGGTGAACGGCTGTATCGTTGGCTTGCGATTTAGTTGACCTGACCTGGTAGTGTCATGTTATTGGATGATGTTAATAAGAGCTTTACGCCATCGTATTTTGAAATTTAACGTCTGGATATTTCACAACTCTATTGTATATCTGAATTGCGATTATAACTCCGCTGTTTAGTTGCTATAAAGCAATGTGATAAAATTGATTGATATGAAAATTATTGATATTAAAATTTTGCCTTCTTCGTACGAAATTTGCTTTTAATGTGTCATTTTTCTTCAAATCGTTCTCCCTTTGCGTCCACAATCCGATTAATTCTGTGATTCGGAATCTTTTTTCGACCGACTAAAGGTTCGTCGCTTGTTGCCATCTTTCAAAAGACAACTGCGGCAAGCGACGCGCTCGACAGTGGATTCGATGTACAGCCCGAGCACAAAAGCGAAGGAACGGACACACTAACCCGAAAGAATGGAAAAATCAATGTCCAAAAGCAAAATTGATGATGACAAATACAAATCGATTATGTAAATCGCATTTTCGATTCCTTCAACTGAGTGGTTTGCTCGAGCGCAAAAAAAAATCGGAAACCATTCGGCTGGACGCCAAAACGCGTCCTCTTGGAATGCCTTCATCATCAATCGTCGTGTAGCGTGGCGTGGTGTTTGTTTGAGAGTTGGTAAGCATGATTTTTTTTCTTCTTCTTGTGCTGGTCATTTAGTTACTTTCTTTAGAATTTTGTTTGGCATTCGAGCAGAACACATTCGAGCCGAAGATATAAAACGACAGCCGGGGTTGAAATATATGCAGACCACGGGTGATGTATCGTGGACAGCACGTAAAGGCTGGTTGATTAATTTTACATTTTGCAATTTTATTGCTCTTTGTGATAGGGTGCAGCTCGTCGTAGGGAATGTGTGTGCGTGCGTTTAAGAATTGAATTTTTTGAAAGCATTTTTATGAGTACAATAAATATCCCAACAATCTGACACCGTGGGGGATTGAGTTTTGTGCAAAATTTGTACCGAGTAATGAGCAACTTTAATGGTGATTACAAAACTTGTCAGAATTACGCTTGTTTGTGAACAAGCCTATTGCTGATTTGAGTGTAACAGATAGAAAATACACAGGAATATTTGTAAAAAATTTGAGAATTTCAATGGAAACAAGGACCTCTTTCAAGGAAGAAATTTCTGTCCGGATACATATAGTAAAATTCACTTGAAGAAGAAAAAATTAAAAAAAAACACAGCATCTTATGATGCATGGTAAAAAGAGCAGGGAGTTACAAAAAAAAAACAGACAAACACACATACACGGAGCCAAACACGCGCTGTTTTAAACAGCATGATCCAGAGCCAAAAGAGACAGAGGGTTTTGAAAAATCGAGATCGGCAGGAGACTTGAACGTACGACAGCGAGACGAACGCACGGAAGGAACTGAAAACCGGGCTACAGGCATGGCCATGATCGCTTAGTGAGCACGAAAGAGAAAACGCGCTTTGGCGTTGGCTGTGATGCTGCGCACACTGGTCTCTTGGTTGTGGTCGTTGCCGTCGTCTTCACCGCCATTCGGACAGGCAAACCTGTCCAGGGACATTAGCTGCCCTCAGCAGGCACGAGGAAAAAAAAGAGCATGGAAAGAAAGAAGAGGAGGCAGCTTTGGTAAAAGGAATATTACGACGTTGCTGCGCACGATACTAACAGACACACATACACACATGGAGAAGCATTTTTGTTTCCACCAACCCTTACCACACGCTAAAGGTATGCAGATAACGATGTATAGTAGTATCGAGCGACTGATGCTGTGCAACGCCGCGGTTGGAAATGGGCGAAGGGAATTGAATCGCGAATGCGGGCCTTTTGGAGCTGGAAGCAACCGATGCTTGGCATCGATGGTGGGGTGGAGAATTTTCTTTTTGGCGTCGCCCTGTTGCTGTTCGGTGTGGTGTTTCGGCGGGAATCGTCGTACTGCGCATTGTATGCTGGGGTCCATACCTTTGGAGTCCTCCTTTGCAGCAGTGGAAGCGTGGAATGGGAAGAAGAAGAATTGGGAGGAAGAAAAAAAAACGCGCGCGCGAGCGATCACGCAAGAAGAGACGTAAGGAAGGGTGCGATCGAAGAGTGATCTCGTGGAAAAAAGGAAAAAAATTAAACTAGTAGTGAAAAAGAAAACATTTTCCGCTGTGTATGATAGAGAGGGAGAGAAAGAGACAAAGACTGAGAATTGTATAGAGAGAGAGGGATAGTGGAGGAGAAGTAGCGGAAAACAAGGCACGAGGAATTTCATTTTAGTAGGCTTCAGAAAGACATAAGACGCGTGTTTCAGTAATTCAGGTAGCTCGCTTGCCTCCTGCGGCAGTTTCTCTTAGACGAGCGTGTCCGGGCACCGTATTCTTGGGTCTTTCCATGCCAAACGCAATCAGTTTTATTGTTCTTTATTTTGCCTTTGCTACAAGAGCTGAATGCTCTCGTCCCCTTGTCCCTTTTCATCAGCGATCCAGCCGCTTTCATCATCTCAATACGTTCAGTCCGATAAGCTTTGCGCGGGAGATTCTTGCGCGGAGTGTTGCTAGAATTTTAAATGCTTAAATGCCTTCTTTTTTGCTCACTTGCTTAGTGTCCTGGAAGCAGTAATTGCATGTTTTGGGAAAGGAGGCTTTAAAAGGCTTAAAGAAGACTAAAGGTTTATATTATCGTTTCGATATTCTGCAGGAATTTTCTTTTGAAATTTCGACAGAATTAAATATCGCTGCAAGCTCACCAGCAAGCTCACCTGCGCACGACGTTCGACACTGCTTTCATTTTGAAGATTTTTAATTAATGGCAGCGAGAGATATCAAATTTTATGACATCGAAGCGTCGAAGGCGCAGCGAAACCGATCGAAACCATAGCTGGACGAAGGGCAAGACCAGCAGGATGAGGTATCGAACAGCCAGACAAGGGTGCCTCCTAACCACAATAGGTCCCCAAAACAATGGCTCCCAATCGGGACTCGTCTCTCGCAGAATGCGCAGCGTCTTTCAAAAAATCGTAAACTGCCCCGGGGAGATCGTCATTATCATCATCATCATCGGAATGTGGGTTGATGGGATGATGGGAAACGATAGTGTTGGCATGGAATGTGTTCATGTGGTCACCTCTCTCCCTCCCCTTTCCCCCCAATCCACCCCTCCCACTCCAAAAAGGTGAAAAAATACAAAAACGAGAAGAAAAAAAATAGCACCTTGCACCCTGCTTTCTTCCCGATTCCCGGGCTTCAAGTCACCCGAAACGTGCCGGGGGTGTGGAAGTTGATTTTTCCTCTCCCAACATCAACCAGGACGATCGCAGAGGACGCTGGTTTCTTTCTATTAGCTCACTTCTACCTTCCCCCTTCAAGCAGTTCTCGGTCCCGTGGTCTTTAAGTTTCGCTTTGAGAAACGATTAATTATCGTTGGGACGCTCTCAAAACCCTTTCCTTTCCGACTGCTCTTTCTTCCCTCCTTTTTGTTTTCTTCCACTAAACGTTGGTACGGCAGGGTACGGTGTGCTCCAGCCAAACTTCGCCTTGTCTGCCAACTTACCTATTAGTACGGCCAGCCCAAACAGCTCCGTGTCCAGCATGCCTTGCTTCGAGAAGTGATGGCATGTTTGTGCGTATACTTCGCGTACGCGACTTTTTGCTTCGACTAGGAAGTAGAGTGTGCGTGGCTGCGGTGTTCCCAATAATCTAAAAACGAGCAATAGGACGGGGTGGGAAGGAAAGAAAAAAAGAACGAGAAGAAAATTAATATTATAAATAATAGACGTGAAGATGCAATAAACGATCCAATAACTCCCAACATGCCGTTTGTAGAACACAAACGTCCCAGCTAACGCCCGAACTAAGCGTGGAGACCGAGCGGAATCGTTGCGTTGCGTAGTAAAGAACAGCAAATTGGGATACACGAGTGAGTTGGTCTGTTGGTCTATGGGATGAGAGAAGTAAAAGTAGAAAGGCAAACAGCTTAAAAACCCCCCTTGTGCCATAATGTTCACGCACAAACACCCCAAAAAAACATGGTGGAGTAGGCTAACGTGCATTCTTTGTCGTAAAAAAAATCACAAAAAATAACGAAACAAATTTCGAACGAGATTTAAGAGAAATCATATAATTTTGGGGGCACCTCGCTTACTAAACGGTAGGTGGGTGATTTATGATGGTCATAGTCAATTTAATGGGGTCATTGAGATGGAATTTTAATTGATTCGATTATACCGAGAGCACAGGGCGTCTTGGTCGCCGTCGTGGTCGCTTGCTGTCGTTGCAAGTGCCGCCCGCTCGCCGGTGAAATGAAGCCAAGGTGTGCTCGAAGCCGTCCGAAAAAGGAGGCCACAGACACGCACAAACGCACCAACATCCCTCTGGGTCANTTAATTGATTCGATTATACCGAGAGCACAGGGCGTCTTGGTCGCCGTCGTGGTCGCTTGCTGTCGTTGCAAGTGCCGCCCGCTCGCCGGTGAAATGAAGCCAAGGTGTGCTCGAAGCCGTCCGAAAAAGGAGGCCACAGACACGCACAAACGCACCAACATCCCTCTGGGTCACATATTTGTGTGCCGGGGTTGAAAATAGAAGGGACCCACGACGGTTAACGGCGGGCCCGTTTCTATATCATCTCCGTTTGTCGGAATTATACATAAAGCAGACCGAACCATTATTAGTTGATGTTTTGGTGGTTCGGGGGAAAATAAACTAAGATGCAACAACTAACGCTAGGATAAACGTTGGGTAAGTACTGCACTAAAAGGAACGACAAAATTCCATCTACCATCTTGGTTTCTTTTGTGAAGCCTAATCTACGCCTGACAAACGTTATGGAATCGAGGTCCTTCCGGTTGTGTTTTTCTCTTTCTGGTCTTATTTGTCGGTACCAAATTAAAGGTCACCCCCGGATCGATTTCAACAAAAGGAATTTCCAAATTACGGTACGATGGGTGCTTTTTTTCTTCAGGAGGATCGAATTAAATGCTTCAAAAAAAAACCAAAATGGGAAATCTGGCGCCAACCAACCGGGCCCCTGGAGGCGATCGACCAAGGTCACTGCGATGTATGAATGTTTAATCTATTACGGAAATTACGGCAAACAAGCACCTCTCTAAGCTGGCCGAAGAATGAAACATGCTGAAGCAACGGTGGCTGATACTTTTCAAGTGGACATGAAATTTAATCGGATTATTAAGACACCGCTTCGTATATGGAGTGTGTTTCGTATATATAAAAAAAAACATCTTCTAAAAATAGATTACGACCGCATTCTTTCCTTCGTTTCAGGTCTATACACACGTGTGTTTCAATGATCAACTTTCGGAAATGGAGTTCAAAATCAACATGGAATACATTAACAGCAGCATCTTAAGCATTCGTGAAGGGGTTCACTCTTCAGACCTTGCTGAAGGTCACTGTAGTTCTCGTCAACTGTTTTTCGATACGGAAGACTTCAATGAGTGGATAGTAATGAACTGTTCAATCGCACCTTTAAAAACATCAAAATTGTCCCGAACGAAAGAACATATTTGGAGTTGTAAAGTTTACATGCTACGCATATTGTTCTCTATTATTTCTGCTAACTAAAAAAAACGAACTACTTACTTTAAAGCTAGAAATCTGGTACCCGGAGGCAGAGGTCGGGAAGGTGGTGCGCAAACCTCTAAGGGTGCGCTGACGGTACAAAAAGCTCGCATGCTGCATCGTTACCATCTGCAGTAACCTTTACGAAATATTTCCTGTGAAAAAGAAAAGAAAAGAAAAAGCACACACACACAAATTAGTATTCAGTATTGGAAAGATGTTGAAGTTGCATGGTTTCAAAATGATCCAAAATGGATCCGACCGAACAGGATGCTGAAAATTGTAAAGCAGTCGCTAATCGTTTTTCTTCAAATGCACTCGAATGCAACAATGTTTCAATGCTGCAACACGGTGGTGTGGATCGTGGTTTTTGCAAACTTGCAACATTGTTGTTTATTGAAATTGATTGCTTTGCGTTTGCGTGTCTCCCTAGCGTGCGGACAGGTGAAAAGAGCGGGAATGGTGTGTCATTAGGGAGTTTTCCACCCGGTGAGGGGTTCGTGTAGCACTGCTTGTTGATTTCCCTACACGATGCGTGCTTGCATCAGGACATTCGCTTCGATTTTCAGATAATTGTTGAAGGTTGCTTTAAACGATGTTTTCCTTAAATTATTAATGAATGAAATCATTTTGGGCAGCTGACAAGTACGTGTATGTGTGTGAAAAAAAATCCTTAACACTTAAATAAATATTCCTTCTTGCAAAACTCCAGGAACATCAAAACCATCGTTAAAGCCGTATTATCCCAACCTCTTCCTTTTTACCGTCCGGCTAATGGTTTCCTACAAAAAGAAGAAAAAAAAAGCCAATCGAGTTCGGGAATCTGTGGCGATTTGAAATTTCGGGAAAGCTTCACAAATCACGCAGCACCACAGAACAACAATGTGAGAGCCCGGGTTGTGCACCAGCTGGTGGACGGGTTTGAAAGCCATTGACGACGAACGAAAGCGAACAGGAAGGTTGTTGGATGATCCTAAAAGGAGGATCATCGAGCCGTTGCTGAACCTTTCCCCCGGTCGGCTCTAGCGACTCATCACCATTTAAATGATCGAACCTTGGCAAGCACTTCATCCCCTTTGTTGTTGTTGTAGTGTGCGTGTGTACATGTATGTGGCCCGTCCGAAAATGCGACCCGTTCATTCCGAGGCATCCTAACGTGCGCACCGACTGGCGTGCGGATCCAAAACATAACAACGTCCCAACGACGCATCCCTCAGCGTGTTGCGCCCTCAATACGCTTCCACCAACGGATTTCTTTCGGACTCAATCATCAACAGCAGCATCGTCGTCTTCGTCGTGTATATACTTATTTTATCCCTTCGGGTTATAAAACCGGTGATGGAATGTGGATCCGTTTCGTTCCGTTTTGTTCAGACGTTTCTCTTTTTTTCCACCACCAGCTCCAACCACCAACAACCATCATGATGATTGTCTCCTGTCTTGTCTCTCCGACCGTGTTGCTATTACTATTGGGTTGCTTGTGGTGGATCGGGGTTCCTCTCTCTCTCTCTCTCTCCCTATCAAACTCGTGCTGGGCTTTCTGCGACGCGAACGTCTCGCGAGCGCGATTTTAACGCGCGGTTCGAAACATTCTTCGTCAGCGTCAAGGGTTGTTTGTGAGGGATGCTGGATGCCGGTGATCGAGATGGTAGTAATGGGCCACCCGACAACCCCACAACGAGGGAAGCAAGGCGAGAAAGCATCGCGCCGTGATCTCGTCTGGCAGTTAAAATGGCGGGGGTACGAATCGGGACACATCGGGATCGCATCAAGTCCGGGAGGTGTTTGATTGAAACACGAGAAAGAAAAGCCAGTAGAAGGAAGAGAATGCCAAAACACACACACACAGACAAGAAGAGAGGGCACCCCCGGGACAGTCAGAATGAGAAAGAAGAAAAAAATCCGCCGAAATGAAATATACACAAAAAAAGGAAAAACAACAACAAAAAAGCAAGACAGACAAACGAAACCTGAAAATACGGCCAGCAAAAAGTACGCCAAAAAAGCGAGGTAGATAAGAGGAAACATGGACGAGTGGGGGGGGAGAAGAGAAAAGTTCCCTACACGATTCGAGAGCTGGCTTGGGCTTTCGTTTCCTAAACCGCGCCAAAAAGTGGCGACGCGCAACCGAACCGAAAAACAACACAAACGAAGCAAATATAATAGAGAAAAAAAAACACACAAATACAAAAATGCTCCACCATAAAAATAAATAATTCTGTCTCGCGACGTTGCACGAAACATTTTCGATGGGCACATATGTTTCGGGGGATTGTGTATGTATGTAAGAAAGAGAGAGAGAGAGAGAAAAGGGAAGAGAAACACGCGCTAGGCCCCACCGATTTACGCCACAGCCGTCGGATGGGTTTCTCGCTTAGGCTGTCGCACAAATCGTTCGTTTGTTTGGGAGGGACCGGGTTTCGCGTAATACCGGGATTTAAGCGTGCGAGCAGGAAGCAAGGCGCTTAACGCGCTTTGTGGCAAAACGGCTTCCTGTCTTGGGCTTCCCTGTTTTTGTCTCCCCACCCCACCCTCCAATGCCGTCGCCTCACCGAACTTACTGTATGGAAAGGATAGAGTTCCACCATCCTACTAAAATGCTTAATTTTTATATGTTTTTCTCTTGGTCAATTTGTCTCGTTTTTCGCTATTTAGCACAAAGGCCAATGTCTAATTCCAGATCGGGCATTTTGGTATTCATGCCACATACGGTAGCAGCTGATAATGGGTGTTTGTTTTTGATTTTTGTGTTGAAAAATTAGAATTGAGGAAATTTTTATAAGTAATCCATTTTTTCTTGGTTAAACTCTCAAAATATTTTAGCCACTTATGATATGAAAATTTAAACCTTTTGTCAGTGCTTCTTGAACCCTGAACAATCAGGCAAACGGCGTAAGAAGAATCGAAAACATGGCGCGATCTGTAAGCAAAAACGATGGTTCCAGAATCGCCAAAACAACACTTGCCGGATGCCCTTTCCATTTCTTCGCGTTCCCTTGCAGAAGGCTCAAGAAGTCCTCCTCGAGAATCGAAGAAGAAACCAGAAAAACCAGCTTCTCATTCTTGGCGTGCACATATAGCTTTACTGAAATTTAAGAAAAAAAAACACACTCTGAGATGGATAACGTGAACGCGGCGAAGGCTTCGGGCGTTCGGGCGTGCCGAATTTCTTGTGCCGGGGCCAGCTCACTGCCAGCGGGTTTTGTTTTCCGATTTTGCCTCGTCGTAGCGAAACGTCCAACGGCCCGGACCTGCGTTGGATGCTGACAGGAGAAAAGAACATTCAACCACACGTTGCATGAATACGGCATTTGCCATCATGCCATCTTTGAAGCGACCATCGCTTTTGTCCTCTACGCCCCTATCGAGAGGGAAGTTTTGAGTATTTTTTTCTTCTTTTTTTTGTAATCTCGCAATGTGTTTTCATCCCACCGAACCGGACCAGAACAGTGTTTCGAAAGACCGCCCGAAGGCGATAAAGAGAGAAATGAATCGGGCGCGCGCGCGCGCTCGCGTGCATACACGCTCACCCTCGTAGCCATTTTTCGGACCGTGCAGCGTGTAGCCCGGTAGCACCGAAAGATGTCGACGACGATCACGATGAGATGCGTGGCCCCAAAGGCTTGTCCCTTGTAGTTGTTGGTTTCTTCTTCTATTACTTCTTCTTCTTCTTTCGAATAAGCCAGATTGGATGGAAGCGAGTGAAGTGGTTGAGGATCGGTGATCGGAAGGTGGTGTGGTACACCACATTCGGACGATTGACTTAATGCTAATAACAACCTGTTATGCGTTGTCGTGCCGGCCAGATACAGCCCAAAGAAAATTGGGAATGTAAGGAGGTGTGTATGTGTGTGTGTGTGTGCATCTTTTATTGTATTTTTCTCCCTGGTAAAGGAGTAATCTTCTCGTGCGTCGCAGAGTGATTATAAGCGCACTGGCAAACCATCTCGGAGTGTATGTTTGGAAGGGACAACTCCACCTTTGAGACGATGAGCGAAGAATTGAAATTGTGGTTGCGTTTTTTTCTTTTTCTCATTCTTCACCTTTTTTCTTGATCGTTTTCTGACGATCGTGTGTGTGTGTGTGTGTGTGTAAGAGTCTGTTTTTTATGTCTTGTACCAGCTTCCGTGTTGATGCTACTCTCGTGTATGCAACTGAGGCAGCATAGGAACACCGACACACACACACAAAACAGGGACAGACAATATAATTTTCAAATTCCAGTAGCCAAATGTAATTACACGTGCGCGCTTGTACGAAACAGCCAACGACGGATCGCATGGGCATTAATGTTTTAGTTTTATTCCCTGTCCAGCAATTCAAGTTTCGGACAGACAGTAGCTGCTTGTCTGCCTGCAACGCGGTCAAAATGGCCGGGCTTTTTGTTCCTTTTCTTAGTTTTAGACATGTAAACACGACGCTGCTGGTTATTTGGTGTACATACCCGCCCCAAAAACCCCATGACCGTTCGGTCCGGTATGCTTCACGTTGTCTGTGAATGACAACCGTAGAATGGTTTTTAATTTACTGCAATTCTTTCCTGCGTACGTGCAAGAATGCATTTTCCCTCGAGCGATTTTTCCTGATGGGCGTACGGAAAAACAAAAATAATTCAAAAAAAAAACATAATTATTGCATTCAGCCTGGTAGATAAAAATGCCGATAGCAGTACATTGCAGCCATTATTTAATGGAAAGCATTCTGAGTTCTGCATTCAATTGTTTCTCCCAGGGAGCCGGTTCAGTACGGTGTGTGTTTGTGTGTGAATTGCAGACGTCACAAACGATAACATAATCTAAAGCCGGGAAATTAACTATGGTGTGATTAATGCAGGAAAGAAGAAAAAACACGAATGCTTTATCATACATTCATGAGGTGCTACATTCTGTTCCGCTTGGGGGTATTTTGCATCAGAGTTTGTGGAGGGTTTTTTTTTCGCTTACTTCATATGACTGTTTTATATTTTCTTTCACCCTTTGTAGCTTCTTTTAAAACGACAGGCCGTGTTTAATAAGTCTGCGCAAAAGGTTACGCAAAGTGTGATGTTTCTTGGAGCAATTGCGGTAGGAAAACGTTTTTCCCTCTCACTTCAGTCCCCTGCTGGGGAAGGTGGTACCGGGTACACATTCCAAACAAGCAGTTAGGTGAGCAGACACAGCCGCAGGGAAGTTGCATCGTTTCGCGTAGGCGTTATTGATTCACTTGCGAGCATTTAGTTGATGCACAATACACATTT
The DNA here is from genome assembly GCA_016170015.1 of Anopheles longipalpis. NCBI lineage: Eukaryota > Metazoa > Arthropoda > Insecta > Diptera > Culicidae > Anopheles > Anopheles longipalpis. The sequence continues at coordinate 22,399,746 of CM028103.1, read as the reverse complement.
ACCCACTGCACAAGATAGCATTGTACGGACGACGTGCATGTGTGCCATGATTCTGTGCTTGTTTTTTTTTGCAATGGTCGCTTATCCAAGCAAAGGGTAGCAGAAGTGTGGGAGAGCAAGCGAAAGAATTCACAAACAAGAAGGGCATGTGGATATACACTTTTTTGCGCTTGTACGATTGCGCGCATTATCTCAGCGCGTTGGAAAGGGTTACATGTATCGGTGGTATGCACCCGTGAAGCTATTTACGCAACCACTTTAAGCGATCACTATGAATAGGTATGTTTGCAGCAAAGGTAATACAATTTCCCATCGACATCCCATATATTCCATCGTTTATTGTGAATGTTTTAAAGTTCTTCACAAAATACCTTTCATAAAACTTTTCTCTCTGATGACGTAGCTGGTACGCAGCTGGTTTAGCAAATCACCATCATAAAATTCGAAAAGCTGCAACCCCATGACTGTCTGTTGATGACGCACGGGCTAGCAAGTGTTGACTTAATTTGTTTTTCAAACTTTGTTTTCCAAACAATCGAGCGAAGTTGTTGATGCATTTGCTTTTGCACAGTATTTCCGAGTGAGAAAAATTGGGGGAAAATTCTCAACTCACTAATAACTGACCGTTGATGTTTGCTGATCGCTGATGCTACGATGCTACGATTTATGACTCAAAGTTCTTAACATAAAAGCTTGTATATAGTGTATATAGTGATGTATACATATAGTGATCGTGTATCAAGAATATCAAGGTATCGATGAAATGGTAGCCGAACTGATTAACAGTGGAGATGCTGCACTAGAACATGAAATTCATCAAATTGTTATTGAGGTACGGAATATTGAATTGATCGAGCTATGTGATTGGCATCTTGACATCTTCTATCCCATATATAATAAAAGATATAAGCTAGAGTGCAGTAATTACAGGTGTATTACGGTGTTGAAAACAGCCTACAAGATATTCTCCCTTTATACTACAGACGACGGTGCTGAACCGTGTGCGATTTAGATCCTGTAGTAAGCCAAAAACCAAGTAAGTAAGTAAGTCCTGGTGTATCTGTTTCGTTTTATAACAGATTCCATTATCAAAAGTTCGGATTTACAGAAAAAGGCAACGTCTCTTATGGTCCCCACTAGGCTGAAGGCTCCGCTAGTAAGGACAACCAATGCAAGGTCATTTTCGTGTCGTATTGCCTATTACTACTTCCGTGTCAAATATTTATACCATGTCAGGAAAGTGAACAGGCATACAATACACAATCAGTACCGCTGAAGTTCATAAATCAAACTTTTGAAAAACTGAATATTGAACGATTACAAATAACATAGCAAAAGGGCGGTTTGGAACGAACAACAAAATACATAAATACAGTATACACACTCACACACACACACCCTATGCTCAGTTTGTGCGTTTTGTGTAGCAGCTTTTCAAAAAAAAAAAGATCCATATCTAATTCCACCCGGAGTGGCCGAGCAACATTCCGGAGTCGCATTCAAGCAGCGAAAAGAATGATGTAGCCTCTTCCGTGGATTCTTCGCTTGCAGGCCAAACCTGACGATGGGCCCATCCAGCAGTACGGCAAAGAGTTTTCCAATCATTCTTCATTTCATCCCTCGATTTCATCCGCACAGCAAAAGCAGAACAAACAATCCCAAAAGCATCGTTGCGATGATGCTGATGCTTAACAGCTTTGCTGCTACGGGCTCTGGTGTGCCAGGTGTGTGCCCTCTTGTTTGAAGAGGATTCCAAAAGGGTACGCCCTTTGCTTTACCACTGCCTTCCACCGTATCGTGACCCTTCCTTCCGCACGCTACTGCGGGTTAGCGTGCAAAGGGTTTAGGGAAGACATGCGCTTTTTCTTTTCGATATGAAGTGTAATGATGTGGTTTTGAACGGCTTCCCGCCGTTCTTAAGGGATGGCGGAGAAAACGAAGCAATAAATACGTGGAAATATACATAAATTCCCAAACGTCTAAAACGTCCAATTCTCGTCCCTGTCCATCCTGTGACCGTTTCGCCCGCGGGCACTGTTGCGCTGTTGCGCATCTCGCCTTGCGCCCCCCCGGCCGCAAAGAGAAATCGTTAGAAATTCAATCCACCCGAGCTCAATGACAGTAATTTCTGCAGCGTCGCCGCCGATATAATCCTNGGGTTAGCGTGCAAAGGGTTTAGGGAAGGCATGCGCTTTTTCTTTTCGATATGAAGTGTAATGATGTGGTTTTGAACGGCTTCCCGCCGTTCTTAAGGGATGGCGGAGAAAACGAAGCAATAAATACGTGGAAATATACATAAATTCCCAAACGTCTAAAACGTCCAATTCTCGTCCCTGTCCATCCTGTGACCGTTTCGCCCGCGGGCGCTGTTGCGCTGTTGCGCATCTCGCCTTGCGCCCCCCGGCCGCAAAGAGAAATCGTTAGAAATTCAATCCACCCGAGCTCAATGACAGTAATTTCTGCAGCGTCGCCGCCGATATAATCCTCTCCATCCGAAGCACCAAACGAGGCCAGACAAAAACCAGAAGCAATAATTAAAGCTTCCAGAATCCATCCATCGATGGAGAAACAATTGTGGGGGGAGCGAGGATCGGTTTGCGGGAATGGAGGTAGAGGAAAGGACGCGACAGCAAACGATTAAGTTAAAGCTCCAAGTCCGGGAGCACCTCCAAACCAGAGGGAATGGAAATATTCACTGAAACACACAAAATAAAAGATAAAAAAGCATCCTTGAATATTAAATCTAGCCCATTCGCGGTGATGGAGCAACGCAACGGCAGAAAGAAGCCGGCGGGGTACGAGTCAGGGAGATGAAGGTAGCACGGGATCGCCGGTTTGGCTCTCGAGGGCAAACTCCACTCCACACCGGGATGATAAATGGTAGAACTGTGAAGTGAAGAAGGAAAAGAATTCGAGACTCGTCGCCCGTCTCACAGCCCGACATCCCTCTGCCCAACTGGCCGGTCTAAGGCGAAAAGAAACACTGAAAAAGTGCGGTGTCCAGGTGTAGAACGGCCGAATAGATTGTTTCGGTACGATTGGTATCCAGCGGCGGGTGAGGACGCGAAAACGAAAACAAAAAAAAAACCATCAACCAAAAGGAAACCCAACGGATGAATCTCCTCGAGGCAGTGGTACGCTTTCTCACTCGCACACCCACTTGTCCCAACGAAAGCACGTCCACCATCTGCAACAGCCATTGCCAGGCGAGAAGGCATCACCTTCTTTTGATGATGCTCATTTTTTGTTGTTGCTTTGCAATGTTTCTTCTTTTCTGTGATGTTTTATTTTTATGCTGCTCAAGCTTAGTTTATGGCCTTGAGCAGAAAGTTGCGAATTCCATTCCGAAATTTGGCCGCTGTATTATCGGTTTGTTTCGGGCATTATGATAGCAGCTACTTGAAGATTGATAGCTGAACCGAACATTAACGCGCTGTGCTTCGTTTTTGAGTGTTTTGTTTCACTACCAAATACGCACCCTGTACGAAAAGTTGAAAGGAAACGATCATTACTTAAGGTTTTTGGGGAACACTGTCTTCCTTCCATTTACCGATTTGCAACGGTATGAAGGAATTTATGAAATTCCATTTCATAAAAGTTGTACGGTTCCAACTCCCGTCACAAGGACACAGCATTCTTGCTGCGATACATTAATGCTATCAAAAAAAAACGGCATACGCAGGGACACACTTGGACGGTAATTCCACGCAAAAGGGGCAAAACATTAAACGTAGCATCATCATCATCATCGTCATCGTCGTCGTCGTCGTCCGGCGCATTCCATTCCCGAAGATCGTTCAAAGCGAAGAATGTGAAAAGGCCCTCTCTTAACCGGTGTACGAAGCACGGTCCGTCCGTATCGTGTAACGAACAGGGGAAGATCTTTAAATACGAGCCATAATAAGCAGGGAAGCCACTTTTGACGTACCACGTCAGTTTGGCTTTCGAAGCGCACCTTCTTCCTTCGGTCGGATTCCAGTGCGCACGGCCAGCGGGTACGTTTGCGTGCGTACGTGTATGTGTGTGTACAAATCGGGAAGGATTTTTCAACACAACACAAGCATACGGTTACACAAATTTCGGCCATTTTTCGTTCCAACAGATGCGCTTCTCTTCGGGAGCGAAAGACGTTTTTGGTTTAAAAACGAAAGACTTAAGCTGTTCGTTTTCAAGCGACGAACCTTTTGTGCGATTTTTTGAAGGTGCTTTCTATTAGGTTTAAACTAAATCTGGCGCGTGATATCGAACCTTTACAAAATGATATAAGCTCCTGCTGACCCGTATCACTTCCAATAATAGGAAAAAGATCGCGATGGTTTCATGATTGAGTTTTATTTTGTTGTTCATTGCGAGAAACAATAGGCCTCGACCGGTACGGTGTAAGAATGTCGGGCGTGAGCGCTACAGGTAGATGTAGTAAAAAGCCATTCAACCTTCGCAACCTATACACAACGCACACAACTTTAAGGCGATGATATCTGGCCACACGGTACACAACGGGTCCGTCCGTCCGGACTCGACCCGACCCCGGTCGAGCCAAACAAAACGCGCCATTTGAAGGCCAGCCACATTCCAGAGCGTGATCATTCGCTCCCGCGCACTTCATTTTTCTTGCTGCTCGTTTTTTTTCTCTCTCTCTGTTCATGTTGTTGTTGTTTGAGGTTGTCCTCCAGCTTCACCTCCAGGCAGCAGCACAGTACGCCGTACCGTCTCGTGTTCGTTTTTCTTTCGCTCAATTCTAAACCAAACATCTAACACCCTTTTGCTTCCGATGCGAACCGGGTGTGTGTGTGTCTGTTTAGATTTGTGTGTATGAAGCACTTTATAGTGGCCTTTTTGCTCTCAAAGTTTACACTCAATCGTACGCGCACTTGTCCGCAATAGGGAGTGCGCGTTGGTTTGAGCTTCAAGTGTTCGCTTTGCTACCCCACTTTCCCACACCGGTTCCATTGTCCACGTGTTTGGAGAGCGGGACACGTCTCCCAGGCCCGAGGGACAGTCAACCGTAACACCCAATTGCCCATCGGATCATCGATGAAACAGTTACAAACATCTGGGAGCGGTCCTACCCTACCCGCGTTTGTCGGTTGGCAATCGGTGGGGTTTGGGGCTGGTACCGGGTAGGGTGGTACTTTTTTGCACGGTCAGAGTTTTTCGCTTCATCCGCTTCACTGCGCGACACAGTTCGCGGTCGTCACATGATGTATGATGAACGCAGAGGCAAAAAAAAACTACTCGAAAACGTGTGACGGCGCTACAATAAATATGCTAAACAGAGTGTCACCCACTGCTGGTGGGTGTGTGCGTTTGGTGCCCTTTATCGTCACGGGAGTAAACATTCACCGGACTATGTGCGAAATGCGTTTGAACTAACCGCACCGCGCCCCAAATGTGCGTCTTGCAGTTGACGAAGAAAGAAGGTTTTGTTTAAGCTTACGAGACCTCCAACCGGGGGACACAACCATCCACTGATGTGGATGTAAACCTAACGTGAATTGAAATTTTTGGCCAACATAAAACATTTATAAGATGGGGACCTGTGGCTGGTTTTTTGCCAACATAACTATTCAGCTCAATTATTTCTTTGGCTTTTCGATGAGATCGTGAACATTTTTTTTAATTTCGACCACACCTCCAACCAAACCGGAGTAGCGTTGGGTTCGGCTGGTAAGGTTCGGGTGTGGAATATTAATGTAATGTTGGTACGTAGCACCAGACACGGCATGGAACATTCATTGCGCACACTGTGCTGCCGGCTCAGTGCTGGGGGATGTGATGATAATTTTTGCATCTACTACTACTGCTACTTGCTACTCACAGTACCATATATTGGCGCCAGAGACATCGTTTTCGAGCCCAGAATTGTTGGGTGATGATGCAACTGGTAGGATTGATATGTTTTGGTTTGGTTTGGCTTAACAGTTCGGAACACCGGCGTCGATTTCAGTCGATAAAGTATAGTTCATTGCTTACACATTGCATAAGCGCGGAAATGGAAGGGTTCTAGTCGTGTGGTTGGCAAAATATCTCCACCATTACTCACCTGCAAGAGAGAAAAAAAAGGAAAGAAATAGAAACTCATGAATATTCTGACGAGATTAATGCGATCGGATTGACTACCCTAAGCGGACCAAACCCCCCTCCCAACGGTAAGGATCAACACATCCCAGAAGCCCTTGGCTTCTGCGTAGCGTTGGCGTTCGTACGGGGTGCCCAGTTTTGTGTTACAACNCCGTCCGTATCGTGTAACGAACAGGGGAAGATCTTTAAATACGAGCCATAATAAGCAGGGAAGCCACTTTTGACGTACCACGTCAGTTTGGCTTTCGAAGCGCACCTTCTTCCTTCGGTCGGATTCCAGTGCGCACGGCCAGCGGGTACGTGTGCGTGCGTACGTGTGTGTGTGTACAAATCGGGAAGGATTTTTCAACACAACACAAGCATACGGTTACACAAATTTCGGCCATTTTTCGTTCCAACAGATGCGCTTCTCTTCGGGAGCGAAAGACGTTTTTGGTATAAAAACGAAAGACTTAAGCTGCTCGTTTCCAAGCGACGAACCTTTTGTGCGATTTTTTAAAGGTGCTTTCTATTAGGTTTAAACAAAATCTGGCGCGTGATATCGAAGCTTTACAAAATGATATAAGCTCCTGCTGACCCCTATCACTTCCAATAATAGGAAAAAGTTCGCGATGGTTTCATGATTGAGTTTTATTTTGTTGTAACATTGCGAACAGCAATAGGCCTCGACCGGTACGGTGTAAGAATGTCGGGCGTGAGCGCTACAGGTAGATGTAGTAAAAAGCCATTCAACCATCGCAACCTATACACAACGCACACAACTTTAAGGCGATGATATCTGGCCGCACGGTACACAACGGGTCCGTCCGTCCGGACTCGACCCGACCCCGGTCGAGCCAAACAAAACGCGCCATTTGAAGGCCAGCCACATTCCAGAGCGTGATCATTCGCTCCCGCGCACTTCATTTTTCTTGCTGCTCGTTTTTTTTTCTCTCTCTCTTTTCATGTTGTTGTTGTTTGAGGTTGTCCTCCAGCTTCACCTCCAGGTAGCAGCACAGTACGCCGTACCGTCTCGTGTTCGTTTTTCTTTCGCTCAATTCTAAACCAAACATCTAACACCCTTTTGCTTCCGATGCGAACCGGGTGTGTGTGTGTGTGTCTGTTTAGATTTGTGTGTATGAAGCACTTTATAGTGGCCTTTTTGCTCTCAAAGTTTACACTCAATCGTACGCGCACTTGTCCGCAATAGGGAGTGCGCGTTGGTTTGAGCTTCAAGTGTTCGCTTTGCTACCCCACTTTCCCACACCGGTTCCATTGTCCACGTGTTTGGAGAGCGGGACACGTCTCCCAGGCCCGAGGGACAGTCAACCGTAACACCCAATTGCCCATCGGATCATCGATGAAACAGTTACAAACATCTGGGAGCGGTCCTACACTACCCGCGTTTGTCGGTTGGCAATCGGTGGGGTTTGGGGCTGACCGGGTAGGGTGGTACTTTTTTGCACGGTCAGGGTTTTTCGCTTCATCCGCTTCACTGCGCGACACAGTTCGCGGTCGTCACATGATGTATGATGAACGCAGAGGCAAAAAACAAAAAACTACTCGAAAACGTGTGACGGCGCTACAATAAATATGCTAAACAGAGTGTCACCCACTGCTGGTGGGTGTGTGCGTTTGGTGCCCTTTATCGTCACGGGAGTAAACATTCACCGGACTATGTGCGAAATGCGTTTGAACTAACCGCACCGCGCCCCAAATGTGCGTCTTGCAAATGACGAAGAAAGAAGGTTTTGTTTAAGCTTACGAGACCTCCAACCGGGGGACACAACCATCCACTGATGTGGATGTGAACCTAACGTGAATTGAAATTTTTGGCCAACATAAAACATTTATAAGATGGGGACCTGTGCCTGGTTTTTTGCCAACATAACTATTCAGCTCAATTATTTCTTTGGCTTTTCGATGAGATCGTGAACATTTTTTAAAGTCCGACCACACCTCCAACCAAACCGGAGTAGCGTTGGGTTCGGCTGGTAAGGTTCGGGTGTGGAATATTAATGTAATGTTGGTAAGTAGCACCAGACACGGCATGGAAAATTCATTGCGCACACTGTGCTGCCGGCTCAGTGCTGGGGGATGTGATGATAATTTTTGCATCTACTACTTCTGCTACTTGCTACTCACAGTACCATATATTGGCGCCAGCGACATCGTTTTCGAGCCCAGAATTGTTGAGTGATGATGCAACTGGTAGGATTGATATGTTTTGGTTTGGTTTGGCTTTGGCAGTTCGGAACACCGGCGTCGATTTCAGTCGATAAAGTATAATTCATTGCTTACACATTGCATAAGCGCGGAAATGGAAGGGTTCTAGTCGTGTGGTTGGCAAAATATCTCCACCATTACTCACCTGCAAGAGAGAAAAAAAGGAAAGAAATAGAAACTCATGAATATTCTGACGAGATTAATGCGATCGGATAGACTACCCTAAGCGGACCAAACCCCCCTCCCAACGGTAAGGATCAACACATCCCAGAAGCCCTTGGCTTCTGCGTAGCGTTGGCGTTCGTACGGGGTGCCCAGTTTTGTGTTACAACCGGAGTACATTCACTTTTGCTCAGGAGAAGGGTGAAACCTCCAGTAGCGGCTTACAGAGCCACACACACACACACACACACACAGGAAGCTACACTACCATGGAACACCGTAAGTTTCGTGTGTACCTTCAAAAAGAACTAGAAAAGAACCAACCCATCAGGCCTGCTAGGTGGGTGAGCTGTAATTCGAGCAGGAGGCCTGGCTTGGTTTGAACGAAAAATAAAAGGAAAAAACAGCAGAAAAACTAACTCACGGATTATTCCCTTCCATCTCGCACACGGTCACGACACAGTGTGTCTTTTCTGGCTTCGTTTGATTGCCATTTGCCGGGGAGAGAATCGTGATGACTGTGGAGCGAAGTTGAAAGGTAGACGCGAAATAAACTGTAGCAATATGAACTCATGCTTTCGTGATTTGCCCCGTTCAGAGAAATAAGGGCAAAACCCGATCGACCGTTCCTGAATGTCAGATTGGTATGGAAGTTCATCGTAAAGTGAATTCCATTCTGCCATAAAAATCGGAAACTCGGATAACGATGCAACACAGATATTTCTCTCGGAGAATTTTATAAAAAAAAAAGAAAAAAACGGTGCACTTTTTCCCTCTTTGCCTCATCACCTTTCTATTGTGTGGTACGGATCTTCTCTTTCGGTGCAATCAACACTGCGGTGGTAATGAACTTGAGTATGTTAATAATATTTCCCTCTGCCAGCGATACTAACAGCAACCACAAGCCTTGGTACTGACGAAGCAGTAGAAGAAGTAGATGAAAACAACGATCAACACAAAACGTCCGGAACGGAATGCAAACGTCACGGCGATGCACACATGGCAATCGATGCAACACATGCATCACACCCCTCACAATTTCCACCAGTGCTCCATTAGCCGTCGTAGCCGCGGAAGTAACGAGCAAAACACGTTGTTGAATTGTTTGTTTAACCGCTGTAGCTGTTGTTTGTGTCCGGCTGTGCACTTTCTTTCCGTACGTTTCGGGTCGGCAATGTGTGTATGATTTGCGGGATACATCGTGGCGGTAGACACCCCCACAAATGCGCCACGGTGGAAGGTGGATGGCGGGTTGATAGAGTGAAGGGACATAAACATTGGCGCTTATTTACAACTGTCGCTCGGCCATTTCATCGGCTCGTTTGGCTAGCTTAGCTGGTGGCTGGATGGCTCTTATTTGGCAAGACAGAAAGTGAATTTATGTTACGTTTCTTCCTTCGCACGCTGCACGAGAGAAATGAGAAAGTGCAATATTTGTCGATGTCATTTGCACCGTTGCACTTTTAATTGAGCGTGATGTGTACGCTAGCAAACCTTACTCGGTTCCTCAGCTTTTTTTCTATTAACGCGGCACTTACGATCCACGATCATATGGTCCGGCGTTGCGTTTGTTTACGCCGTTGTCTAACCCACGATGACAGCTTTTTTGGTTAACAAATGAAAGAAACGTTATTGCTACAGTAGTTCAAAACCACTATTTCACTTTCATTTGTGTGTTTAGATTTAATAAAAAAGTATTTATGTTTTTCTTTCTTAGTTTCCTCTCGCTTGAAACTAATTTTGTAGTTCCAACAATCTCCCTACTACAATCAGCTGCTGGGCAAACATACAGGAAGATGGTAAGTACAAATCACAGCGTGGTATCATTTTTTTCCTTTCCGTTTTCTAGCTCTCTTTGCGTACATTTTAGGCCACCATTTTTTTTCACCAGAGCATGGAGAAATGGTGGTGCGTAAGAAAAAAAAGCGATCAAAACACCAGTAGCTCGTAAGTGAAGCGAGCAGCTTAAGCTATCAGCGGGTCGTGTTCCGTCAATTCGGCTTACATATGCCCAGGAGCAGGTGACACGCCTCGTAGCCGAACGATAATTTCCTATCAGGTGGATTCAAATCAAATTAATCTACAACTACATTCGATCCGTTTGTCGTTCCAGCGCTTGTTGAGCTCCATTTTGACGCGTTCGTTTGGGGTGGAGTTGTGTTGCGTTCAAGTTGGTGTTCGCCGGAACTGATTGTATTCGTCAACCACCCTTAGCTTCCTCTGTGTCTTTCCAAGGGACCTGGTGGAGGAGGGGTGGAGGGGGAGGTGAATAGATTCGGTGAAAGGGAGTACAAGCGTTCCCGGTCGCGATTAGACTCCAACCGAAGGGGGGGTGCCCTACTATATCCACGACCGTACTCTCGGTCGACGCCTTCTCCGCAGGATGACGGGCAAGGGCAAAAAAAGGAGCGTTGCGTATCCATCCATTCCGAGTGGAATTAGTGTCTACGCAAAGCGTAGCAGCAGCATCACAGTAGCAACGTTTTCTAAATACTTTTTATCTTAATCTGCCCAATGATTAATGGTGCTACCCGTGGTAACGGTTGATTGTCTGGGTCGATAGAGGAATGTGCGCCACCGAGGAGACCCACGGGGCCTGGTACAAAATGTGCGACTCGTTTCCGTTTCGTTTAACCGATAGCAAGTGCCGAACGGGGCGCGAAGAAATGCTTTCGAATTTCACCCGGCGCAGGAAGCGTAGATGAGCTACCGTAATGGTGCGCAGATTGAAGTACTAACCGAGTGTAAAAAGATTCCCTTTGGAATTCGAGACCAGTTAAGCGAGAGCGATAAGAGGCGTTACAGAAGAAGCTTTCATTTTTTAAAACTAATTTCAGCTAAAGCAAACGGCCAAAAAAGTTAGGACGTTATTGTTTATTCGTCTGGATTAAAATTCATTCCGAGCGGTGGGAGATTCAGGATTGAATTTCGCACCACTTGCCCCTCCGACGGGAATCTCAAACGGGATGATCACGCAACCGACACTGAAAAGTGTAAACACTGTATTCTGCGTTTTTTTTTTTCTTCTGCGGTGCAAACAGATGTTTGCCAGCCCAAGGTTTTCGTGCTGAACTGAAAATCGAAACCGAAACCGATTCCATATTCACCACCATATGATACACTCAGCAGTATCGTAGACTGTTCGTTGCGTAAACATTGCACCTTTTGTGTGAAACTTCGTACGCTTGGAGAAGCGACCGTGTGCGCATGTGGCCGGCTGCGATCATTAAAATATTTTTGCCCCGGAATGTGAGGCGGAATTTTGTACCGTCTAGGTGTGTTTTTTTTTTTATTTTGAGTGTGTGTTAGCGTTGGTACGATGTACGCGGTGTGCACATTCTTGGGTTGCCGGTTGGTTTTTATTATTATTCCACACCCGACCTGTATCTTCCCCATCCGAACGGTGTGCGAGGTTTAATTTCGATCATAACCAGCGTCGGGGAAGAATGGGCAAATGATAATTACGCTAATGCCAATGAGCAAAACTGTTCAATAGGAAAAAAACAAAACCAGACACTACGGTATCAAAACCCACGTACAACCTCCATCCGCACGGACATTAGCGTATTACCGTGATTGCAAATGTAGGTAATGGAATGCATTTTCGATCGGGAATCGTGAAAAATGGGAACTGGATGTGTGAGAGTGCATAATGAAGATCGTTTAGTCTTCTGCATTCAGCGCTGTCGCCTTTCACGGTGAATTTGTGATTTTAAGCGCTTGCTCATTTTAAGCGCATTAAGCACACGGGCAATTAGATGCATTAGAGCACTTGGGATAAAATTAGCTGCACTTTCTGCACTTGGCAGTTGAACGACGGACAGGTTTCTTCCCTCATCGCCAGCGAACCTTACGAAATGGGATCAATTAATACGTTAATGGTAAGCAATCAATTGGCAATAGCGATGATAAGCGTCTTTACCGGGCGAGGGGCAAGATGATCGTACGCCGGTCGCTGTCGATGAGCAAATGCGCACACGTGAGTTGATTGTAATTAATTCCGTTTCAGCACGCACCGGTAACGTTTGTCGGAGCGGGCGAACGTAGGTACTTCTTTATGACAGCTCTGTGCACCCCTGAACGTCTTAATCGTGCCGCAACAGGCACCAAACGAGAAAGAAGCTTAATTGCACCTTCGTAGCGGGATGTGGTAAGCAGAAAGGATGTGGTTTGTGTGGTATCGGTGGAATGTGAACCATTTAGGTACTTCGCAATCAAGGGTGAACAGATTTTAGACAGCATGGCAGGGGGGAAAAACAAGCCAAACGAAAAAATCCTCTTCTAACGTTCTAAACTAAGAAGGTTCGCCGAAATGCGCGTAGGTTGGTTGAGGATTTATTTAAGCTAATTGGCAAAAGCCGTTGTGTGAAAAAGATTTCACGAAAAAGGGCGCAGAATGGGAACATCGCAATAGTTTAAAAGTTATGCTAAATTCTTGCATCATTTTTGCGAACCAGACGGTAAAAAAACAAAAGCCACCAATAGGCCATTGACTTTTGATGTCTTGCTGATTTGGTTAAGAAAAATTTCTCCAAATTAGTGTGTGTGTTTGTGAGTGTGAAAATTATTCAAATAGGCACCTTGCACGACCAGCACCTTAATCATTTTCATTGGGTTACGAACAAAAGCAACATCCGAATAGGGGGGGACAACAAAAAAAAATTCTCGGCACGAGGAAACAACTATATAATTACCCATCGAGATGAAGAACAGAGCATTCAGTTTTGTGCTAAGAAAAAAAAATTGTGAAGCCATACACACCGGAAAACAAAACAAATCGCACGCTGGGGCTAATAAAACTGAGCACAACGCAGCTTATCCCGCACCCGGTTCCCGGTCGTAAATTTTGCGATTAGCATTTCTAATTAAAATGGCATATTTTTTCGTAGTTTTTTAAACCCTCCTCCATCCCTTGCTGTTGCACCTATCCGGCCGATAAACCCAGCGCTTTAATAACAATGATCATAAAATGTAACATAGCTCAGCAAAACGGGAATGGATTATTTCCCCGTAGAAGACCGTCACCGCATTTTATTTTAGTATGCCGGGGGTTTTTTTTTCACTGTCCTCTTGTAGATGCTGTAAAGCAGGGATGGTTGTGAAATAATTTCCGAAGATGTCGTCGCCCGCTGGAACGGATGGCATGCATAAATACATACGAAATTCCATCGAACGCCCGCGCGCTCGCCAACAAAAAATAAGCAACCTGTGTGTGTGGATGTGAGGTTTTCTCCCGATTTGTTAATAAGTTAATCTCTGGCCGGTTTGGAGTTTTCGTGCTTCGTGCCATTGCTTGCCCCATGGTTAGACTATAAATTGTTTCGGACCATGAAGGAATTAAGCAGGACGATAACCGTCGGCCTGCAGTTACCGATACCTTCGAGCATTTCATTCATTCAGCGGTACAACGGCAATGATGATGATGATGTTGATGAGGATGTGTGTCTTCGACATGAAGAAGGAGCAAGTTTTTCAAACCATAAATCCTACCACACCCACACTTGAACTCGTGATGGGGTCCTCTAAAGCAAGAACGCCCACGGGATTGCCCAAACTCGGCAGCTCATCAGCAATTAACGCTCATTAAGGTGCGCGTTGTTTTGCGAGGCAATGGAAAGGCAAACAGGTACGGTCAAAATTTCATCTTCAAGGGGAAGGGTGAGAGAAAGAGAGAGAGAAGGAAGGGGGGAAGAACCAAACACCCTTAGGTGGTGCGAGTCCCTGATGAGCTGAGGCTCTGCCTATTCTGCCATTTTTGGACAGTGCCGATTTGTGGAGGCGTTCGTGTGGGTTTTACGTTTCGGATGGCGATGGTTTTGCATTTATCATCCAACGTGGCTAAACGAATCGTGGGCAGGTGGGTGTACGGTATGCGAACTACGTTCCCCTTCGTACGGTGGCGTTGGCGTTGAATCGCCCGTTGGCATTCCATCTGCGTTGGATCAAGGATCAAGTGGAATAAGCAGTGTGGAATGTCGACATTGCTTTTTTTTGGTGGGGCATTTATTTTTTTTCTCTTCTTCACATCTCCTTGCATTAAGTGTATGGAGAAAGAAGGCCAACATCCTTCAAAATGGATTCGTAGTGGTCATCATAAATCAACACGTACCGGGCAATCGCTCCGCGAGTGACTGATGCGATGGTGTAAGCGACAAACGTGCGCGTGTGAGATGATTAATCGATGGTGTGTCGCGATCGTGATAGATTTGTGGAAATTGATTACGTGCCGATTCCTCATCGCACGGACGGAAGTAAGATGATGCGTGCCCTGGTGTATTGCGCATCGTTGAGCTACATACGCTCCGGCTTCAGCATCGTACGTGCTGATGTGCGCAGCGATCAATAATGAGAAAATATTATTTGTTCCCGATATGTGTGTTCATTTTTATTTTTAATTCCTTTTCCTCTTCCAACACACTTACACCATTAGGGGTTAAAATGTAAAAAGAAGCTGGCAGTTTTCTTAGCACATTCCAAGCCCTCTACTAGACAACTCAAACATGCAAAAACACACACGTCACGAACCTTTTTCTTGCGTACAATCACGCTTCACTTCACCGCCCGGGATCGTTTGTCATCGGGCGGGCGAACCGAGTGATTCGGATTTGTTTTTTTTTTTTGTTTTTGGTTTGCTTTCCTTAACCCCTGCAAAGGTACGGACGAGTTAATTAATTAATTTATGCGTGTTTTGCTCGATGTTCGCCAAACATAATTAGCGGGCAGAGTAAAAGCATGGGGAGCGAGAGTACAGCATGGAAGGAAGCTGGGGACAGTTTTGCGTGAGAAAGTAACTCAATCGTGCGTACCTTGAGCACGTCCCAGATTTATTTTGTTTTTGTACATTTATTTTTGGAGCCACAAGATGAACCTCAATGAAGGAGAAGGAGTTTGAGACGTGCTTTCTGTTTTGCTGTTTTGTTGCTTTGCACCGTTTCATTTATCCCTGCAACTCGTTTAAAGCGCTCGTGGAATGGTTGGTATTGAGGCGTGAGAATGCTCTTGACGTGACATCGGTATTAAGGCGCCATACAGCGTTGATCGTAAAGCTTGAGAATGTGGCCCGTGGTTTGTGGAGATGATGATATGAAACATCGCACACTGAGTGGACCTTTCGTACGGCCGACTGCTCTGTTTTGGGTGGATTATTTCGTGTTGAAAAAGCAGCTCCAGTAAGTGGAAGTAAACAAAATAAAAACAAGGGGACCCAATTATGATGATCTCCCGGGGTGATAAAGATCGATTTTTACATTCAAATTAATGCTCAAGCTTTAGTTGTGCTTTCAGCTGGAAGTAGTTTAAGCCTGAACTTAATTTAAAATATGAACTTAATTTAAAATACAATTGCATTCAATGTGGTGAATGGCGTGGAAGTCATTTTAATCAACCGTTCTTCTTGAAAGATGTCACCGAACCCAAAATGGGCGAAAGGTATGGTGATAGAGATTCACCCCGCTTTTCGCAGTTGATAACCCAAATACTTTATGCGACAGGCGAACGATCTTTTCGCCTTTCGGAGCTCGGAGCTTTCTAGTTTCCGACGACATCCATCTTATCGGATAATTGGATGGTACATAACTCTGCTTATCTTAACACACTTGGGTACCGGTAGGTTTCGAAATGAAGTTAAGTTTGCGCATTCGGAGTTGTTGGTTTCTTGGTCTTTTTGCTTTAGTCAGCCATTTAAGTGTTTGTCACGCAATTGGATAACCACAAACTGATCTTCTCGTTTGGTGGAGTTTTGTGTTTTTTTTCTCTCCCTAATTTCTATCCAATTTTTACGGTAAAATAGCATTCATTCCACAGGAAGATGATCATCGTTGCCTGTGAGGAACACAAAACTCCACCGATGTACACATTTCGAATATGTCGGCTTTCTGGCTCGTACCATCGTAGCGACTTCCGGTGCCGGTGGGCTTGCATTGTGTGGATTGGCTCATCCCCTTTGATGGTTTCTAAAGCAGGGAACCGTCGCCCATCTCACGACGCTCTGCACTCCCCGTCGATGTCATCGATCGTGGTTAACGTTCCGAAAGGTGCGCGCACATTCCACGGAATAGGAAATGATAGCGATAAAAATCGAAAGCCAACGATTTGAAGTTGAACTCTTCTTCGCATCTAGCTGCGGGACGAGCAATAGAGAAACTGCGCAAGAGCGAGGGGTTCCTCCACCTTGATGGCGCAAAAGGCCTCGTAGTGCGCGCAATCGGCTCAAGTCAAAGGACGTCGTCATCGTGTCGTTGTGCTTCGGCACGGTGTACCATGGCGTTGGCAGCTTTGTGGTATGCGCAGAGCCCGCAATGATGAAATGGAGATAGTCACCGAACCGCTCGGAATGCTTCTTGCGCTATTCGCTTCCATTCCGATGGCGACCTTTCCGGTCGCTCACATTTCTGGTTTTGGATATTGGATTCGCTTTCGCATTATGCTCTGTGGGCAAAATGTGCGTGTTTGACCCTTCGTGTTCTTGTGGCAGTATTGCAGCTGTTTGTATACCGTAGGAGAACTCTTTCGAGATAAGTGAATTACCCTACAGTAGTGGTTAGTTGTGTACCTCCTTGGGTAACAAATCTTTCTTTCTCTTCATTTTTTAAATGTAAATTAAGTCGCATTCGTCATAATTATTTTGATTGATAAACAATACGGCCTCTGTTCGATAAACTTTGCAACTTTATGTAACTATACTCTCCGCGCCATTCTTAAGAGACATAGAAATGTTATCATCCATAAAGTACGCCTTTTAATAGGTACTATCTTAAATTTATATCTCACATGGGATGGGTAATGGAGAACGATGCAATACCTTGATGGCATGCCTGAAATCGTTGAAAGCAAACATTATTAAAAAAAGAAATCCCACATATTAGCAACAAAAAACCCGGTATATCGGTTTGATGGTAAATTCTTGGTCATCACATTCCTTTCCCCAAAGCATTTCGTAATAGTGCACAGACCACTGGTACGTACACACATTCGCACGGTCAATGGACAGACACTAGGCACGGTAAAAGGGCAAAACTCATTGCGCAAATACTATACATATACCCGCACGGCCATACCGTTCATCGTTGTGGAAAAGAAGCGAAGAAACGAGAAACACGCTGACATGACGCTTTAACTTTTTAAAAAAGTATGCAGAGAAGAGACACCCTAGGGGGCAAAGAAACTTACCGGAGGTTGTTGGTGGTGGTGTTGGCTCATGCAAAACCTCGAGACGGGTGAAAGAATTTTTATGGCCCAATCACGCGACCATGCCTTCGTCGGACGGGCGCGCACTCGCAACGCCGGTTTGATAAAGTGTGTCCGAGGCGCCTTTAGAGAACCCAGAGCTGTTCAGTTAACTCTGGGGTACGNATCCAATTTTTACGGTAAAATAGCATTCATTCCACAGGAAGATGATCATCGCTGGTAGGGAAGAAAACAAAACTCCACCGATGTACACATTTCGAATATGTCGGCTTTCTGGCTCGTACCATCGTAGCGACTTCCGGTGCCGGTGGGCTTGCATTGTGTGGATTGGCTCATCCCCTTTGATGGTTCCTAAAGCAGCGAACCCTCGCCCATCTCACGATGCTCTGCACTCCCCGCCGATGTCATCGATCGTGGTTAACGTTCCGAAAGGTGCGCGCACATTCCACGGAATAGGAAATGATAGCGATAAAAATCGAAAGCCAACGACTTGAAGTTGAACTCTTCTTCGCATCCAGCTGCGGGACGAGAAATAGAGAAACTGCGCAAGAGCGAGGGGTTCCACCCCTTACCCTTGATGGCGCAAAAGGCCTCGTAGTGCGCGCAATCGGCTCAAGTCAAAGGACGTCGTCATCGTGTCGTTGTGCTTCGGCACGGTGTACCATGGCGTTGGCAGCTTTGTGGTATGCGCAGAGCCCGCAATGATGAAATGGAGATAGTCACCGAACCGCTCGGAATGCTTCTTGCGCTATTCGCTTCCATTCCGATGGTGACATACCTTTCCGGTCGCTCACATTTCTGGTTTTGGATTTTGGATTCGCTTTCGCATTATGCTCTGTGGGCAAAATGTGCATGCTTGACCCTTCGTGTTCTCGTGGCAGTATTGCAGCTGTTTGTATACCGTAGGAGAACTCTTTCGAGATAAATGAATTACCCTACAGTAGTGGTTCGTTGTGTACCTTCTTGGGTAACAAATCTTTCTTTCTCTTCATTTTTTAAATGTAAATTAAGTCGCATTCGTCATAATTATTTTGATTGATAAACAATACGGCCTGTGTTCGATAAACTTTGCAACTTTATGTAACTATACTTTCCGCGCCATTCTTAAGAGACATAGAAATGTTATCATCCATAAAGTACGCCTTTTAATAGGTACTATCTTAAATTTATATCTCACATGGGATGGGTAATGGAGAACGATGCAATGCCTTGATGGTATGCCTGAAATCGTTGAAAGCAAACAATATTAAAAAAAGAAATCCCACATATTAGCAACAAAAAACCCGGTATATCGGTTTGATGGTAAATTCTTGGTCATCACATTCCTTTCCCCAAAGCATTTCGTAATAGTGCACAGACCACGGGTACGTACACACATTCGCACGGTCAATGGACAGACACTAGGCACGGTAAAAGGGCAAAACTCATTGCGCAAATACTATACATATACCCGCACGGCCATACCGTTCATCGCTGTGGTAAAGAAGCGAAGAAACGAGAAACACGCTGACATGACGCTTTAACTTTTTAAAAAAGTAGGCAGAGAAGAGACACCCTTGGGGGCAAAGAAACTTACCGGAGGTTGTTGGTGGTGGTGTTGGCTCATGCAAAACCTCGAGACGGGTGAAAGAATTTTTATGGCCCAATCACGCGACCATGCCTTCGTCGGACGGGCGCGCACTCGCAACGCCGGTTTGATAAAGTGTGTCCGAGGCGCCTTTAGAGAACCCAGAGCTGTTCAGTTAACTCTGGGGTACGCCTAGACGGGCGTTTGCTAGCGAAAGACGCAGGAGGGTATGATTAAAGCTCTTTTTTTCATCCAATACCAGGTACCAACTAACCCGTTTTGCTGGCACGCTAAGGGTTAGCGATTCAATCGAATACACAACCCGAACCAGAGGGAGGAAGGAGAATGAAGGATGGAAGAGAGGCGGGAGAATTTATCGCAAACGGGAGGCACAAGCAAACAGAGCGCACGTTAGGACCCTTTCAAACATTCGAAAGATGAAAAGGTCATCCGATGCCGCGCAAGGAGTGATCGGTGAATGGAGAAGACAAGAATGTCCCACAGAAGGTATTGCCTTCTGGCATTCCACAAATATTTGGTTGCGTTTAGATGGGGTTGACGCCTTTCTGGGTAGCTGCCAGGGAGCTTATTGCGTTATCGGGCAAGATAGTTATAGGAATTTATTGCATTCGACCGCATATCAGAGGTTGTAACTGACACTGACGCGATATTTAACTGGGTATGTGAGATTGATTAGAAATGAGAAACTTTAGAATGATTTTTTCTACATTTTTATACCAAATGTTTATACTTTGGCGTAAAGGGTTGGAAATAATGTAAAATGATTAAATTTGTATCAGATATTTGAACATTTGTCATCACTAGGGGATATCGTAAACAGTTTTTAAAGTAAAATTAAGGACAAAATTGGTGCCGTGACCAGGATCAATATACGCTACAAGAATATTATTGGATTCCCAAGCATCTACGAAGTGTAAATAAATGAAAGAAACTTACTAAATCTTAAGTAAGCCATCTCAAGCACAGCAGCTCAGTGATCTTCGTGATAACATTTACCTTCGCTTAACCTCGTGGCATTAAACTTCCCGAGGCGGCTAATCGAAACCATGGGATAAGTAACAACACACTCGAGTAAATCGAGGTACGTGTACCGTGTGTGTCTGTGGCTGTGTTACTACGCCCCGTGTATGCGTATCGAGCCCATTTCGATTGGCTCGTCGGGCGTCGTTTGTCGAGTGCTGGCGGCCACATTCCACAGTCAATGGCGGACGTGTCCGCCGTTCGCGCACCCATCATTAGCCCACCGTCGTTGTCGTCGTCGTCGTCGTCGTATGTCTCGAGGGTCTTACGAATGTCTGTTTCACCTGTCGCCATCTGCAAAAGCGCCCGCAACCACATATGCGCCACACGATCAATCGAACGATCGAGAAAAAAGTGCGAGCGAGCGAGATCGCGACAGATCGATCTGCTTCCTGCTACTGCTTCGCTCACTTCCCACACCCGCCCTTCCCGTCTTATCACACCTTCGCGGCGCGGGAATCATTTATTATTCGTTCACTTCTCAAACACGCGTACCTTTAAACGCGTCCATCTGTCGCGAGCTAATTTATCGTTGGCGCCATGATTTGGAAAAATGAGACCAACATTAATCGGTCGGTCGTTGGGGTAGAGTTCGAAAGCGAGGATGTGGGGAAGGGGTGAACAGCAGCGTGTTTGTGTGTGCGCGCGCAAAAAAAGGGGTGGAAAAAAAGCGCATAAGCTGGAGCGATAAGGGGCCAACTAACGAAGCCACACCACTGTCTTTTTTTTGAGAGGAAAAGTAGGTGCACCACCACTGTTTGTATCCTCACCCGCAACTTCACCATTCTCCTCCGTCACTTCACCCCTTTTCGCACAGTATGAAGAAGGGGTCGACACATGTGTGTATTTTAATTAAAAATTTTAATGCCGATAAAGCCTTCCCAATAGGATTTTCATCCTATCGGCGAGCATACAATCAACCCATCCAAAGCCATCTTGCGGTACAGAGCCATTTCGTAAGAAAAAAAAGTTCGATCTTCCGACAACAAGTTACGGATACGTCCGTATGTGAATGTATTGGAAGCTTTAAAACATGTTTTTGTTATTGGGGAGGGAAGATTCTGTTTTATTTTCTTAAATAAACAGAACAATAAAATTAGGCTTGGTTTTTTTTTTTTGCAAGAAAATCCTGTTTCCTTTCGGCACGCCATCGGACACATTTTGGCGACGAAATGGAAAACGAACTCATAATTGTGTTCCATGGCGGACCGTGCTGAAGACGGCAATTTTAACGAGAAAACCGGCACACCAGCATGTTTAATTAACAGAAAGAAACATAATTTGGTTTTAAAGTTTTCTTTTTGCATTTTTGAATTTTATATTTTGCTCGTTCACGATAAAAGATTTCTCTCCCATGAAGTGATCGTATATTTTAAGCTACATTTCAACCGCAACAGGTCCCTTTTATGAGCTTCTGCAAGTGCTTTTCGTTTGCCCGTGTGGTGACATTAAACTAAAAAAAAATACATGCAATAAAAGCAGACCCAAACACACGTACCAACCTTTTCCTTCTCCGCTTCCTGGCATTTGCTGGCGCAGGCACAGATGAATGTTGTGATCGATTCGGCAAACGGGAATAGAATTAATTAAAATTTTATCATTAAAATATTCGCTTGCTGCGATTGCTTTGCCGGGTAAAAGGAAGGTTGTTTGGTTAATTAAAATCTCTAAAGACACACCAAGATCAACCCCTGGTTAGATCGATCGACACGTTTTCGCCCAATGGGTCTTCCAGGCGCAGATGGAAGAGATCTCGTTTTTGGCCGTGGGAAAAATAAAGAAACGATGATCCTCATCCGGTGTAGTACACTTAGGGCGTGTAGGTACTACGTACCAACGGCTTGTCACCGTTTTGCTGTCGCACATTCGACAGGCTGACATGCTTCTAGCTGCTTATCTACATTTCTTATCCGCATATGCTAATAATGCGGCCCGGCGCTTGCTAGTTAACATAGACGCATCATGCATGCAGAACTGTTTCCTCACCTGTAACGCCACTCACCACCCTAGGTTGAAGTAATGGAAGGGCTTATTGTGGTGGGTTTTATTTTTTTCGTTCGTGGTTTTCCCCAAAGAAAAGAAACGAATTAGCATGGCGCGAACAGGAAGTCGTTTCGACACATGTTTTCGGTACCGGTACCGCTTTACGATCGTTCATTTCCTGCCTCACGTGTCGTTTTAGGGGGTGAGTTGCTTTGTACTTCACCCGATCGGTGGAATTTTAAGGATGAACTAAACCAAGTACACACTCACTTTCCACTGAACCACGACCGATCGGTGTAATGGTCACCGAAACAGCGCACGCGCACCCTGTTTGTAGGGAAGGTGTTCAAATGGAGCAAACAGACAGTGTCGTGTGTTGCTGTGTGTACCGACATTCGCTAAGTTCGAGTGGTTTCAACGTGCTTCGATGGTCCGGTTAATCATAGGGACTCGCGCTTTGGCGAAGACACCGATGATTAGCCCGTGTCACAGGATGTGTTGCGAAATCGGTGCCACCCTGCGTGATATAGGATGGTCGATACGTGCCACAGCACATCGAACGTTCAAGTGTAAGGCGTCACATTGCGTGTGCATGTGTTCGGTCAGTACGAAACAATGAAGATCGTGATGGAATTTCCTGACATTCATCACAGGTGACGAATTACTACGTCGCCTGTGCTTTGCCATTGAGCCGGAACATGACCATATTTTTAATTGATCAAATATAGGGGTTAAAAAAAACTCACCCCCGATGTTGTCCTTCATATGAAACTTGTGAGACTAGTGGCTGTAATGTAAGAAACTTGTTTTTTGTTATGCGAAAAATAAAACAATCAACGTTTTATGACAGAGGGAAAACACAGAACCGATTATCATTTTCACAGAACTCTAGTGCATTCCTTCCAAAAAGGGACTGATTCATGCATAAGGGGAATTTTTGAAAAGATTTGATGAGTTGATATACATCGCAACAAAGCATCATCAAATATGAGCATCGCTAGTCTAACTGACCAATCTAACTGGCCAAACTAATGACTGAAGGTGTGCAGATAACGAAGAACAGTCCCCAAAATAAAACGAAAAAAGAAACTTTCAGAAGTTTCACTTCACTGTCAGGTTTGCGGTTACTGTGGGTCCTGCAAGGGAACCCACAAGGAAGGCCACAGGTTGCTTTTATCGTGTTCTTCCTTCGAGACATTCGAATGCAGGAAAGGTTCCTGCCATGCCACACGGCTGTGAGTCGTGGTTTTTCCCACCGGACAAGGCAACAGCTCGAATGCTTCTGCTTGTTGTTATATTTTGTTTTTGCTGCTGCTGCTGTTGCGGTCAGTTTTGCTGCTGGGCATGAACAAAAAAAAACTCCTGGTGGTTCATTATTCATTTCGCTTCCACCAATTCTTGGTTCGACTTCTGGTTAATTCTAGGGGTCCTTACGGTGAACGAATCATAAATATAAAAAAGCACTTCCCAAATAAAAAAAAACATATCTACCCCGAGGGAAAACTTTAGATGAGGTGTAGAGTATAAAAAGGTAAAAAAAAACCCCTGCGAGACACAACAACAACTGGTTGTTGTTTGGGGGATTGGATAAAGGGGTAAATTTTTATTAATTTCACCTCACTCACCAAACCCATCCGGGAATGCGAACATGTTGCGTGTTGCGCAACAACCACTGGAACGTGGTAAGGAGGGATAAGGAGGGTGGTTTTGAAAAATATTCTGACAGTTTCCGGGCTGACGACGAGTTGCCGAGTTGCGATTGCATGGCTGTCTCTTCCCATTCTTTGCCATTCGTTTTCGGTTCGATTTAGAATCTTCGTGCATGGCGTTGTGGGTACGTGTGTATGCCTTATCTTTGTTTGTTATTTTTTCCATCTTCTCTCATTCAGTTGGTTTTTTTTTTCCTGTGTGAGATAGAGAGAGAGAGAGATCGAGAGCCCATTTCTGGATTCTGGAACTGCTGGTTGTAGAAGTATTTTGGGGAATAGCCCGATAGCCACAGGTCCTTCCAGAAGCCATCAAACATTGGTGGAAGTCATCAAATGATGGTCTAAAATTGGGAACACGATGGCGTATAATGGTGGTTTAAATGGTGTAATTTTCGAATCGGAATGAATTAGTGTCAAACAATTATCCAAAACCAGAAAGAAAAATAAAACACCAGTTGGAAAGAAAAATCATGAATCGAGGGGTAACATGTTTTGGGAAATTGGTGAAACTTCCTAGAAGCGCATACCTTCAGAGGAATGGGGCAACATTTTGGTTTTTTTCCAAATTCTAAAACATCCGCACAAGGTTCTCATTCTCTTTGTTGACTGATCGGGGTTTAGAAGTTTAGGTGCCGTGGCGAATGATTGATAGCTGTAATTATCCGATCGGGCTTCCTAGAGTGTGTCCGCCGATGCTCTGACACGGACGAAGATGATTACATTGCTTCATCATCGCTCCAAACGGGAGTGACCTACAGTCCTACAAGTCTTTCGTCACCAATGGGCTGGGTGCAATAAAAACATTCACAGCAAGTATCGTAAATTCTTCGATAACAACCCATTCAGCTAGTTTTACAGTTTCCTGATTGCGCCAATTTACCTCAAGTGACGAATGGCGATTGCAATTGTGTACTTCGGAATCGACCAACAAGTGAGCCGCAGCGTGCAGTAGTAGCCTTATTGGCTTTCCATTTCGGTCACTTCATTCACTTTTTTTTTTTGTTGTTCGGTTCACCCTTCCGAATGGCTTATCAAAAAAAAACCCCCCGCACTTCGACAACAAAGAACGTTGTTGAAGAATGCAACAAACTCACTGCCGAAAGAAGGCCAAAAGACCAACCATAGCGGGAATTGGCTGTATAAATAAACTATTTAATCAAGCAAACGCAAAACACATTGATGGGTAGCACAGTTTGTGCAGGCTGTAACAAGATTGCTAACCACGTTGATTTCGTGACGTCAAACCCGCAGAAATGGTGTCACACTGGAGCGAATTTTAAGCGCATGCGGCGAGTTTTAGGTGATCGGACGCTTTCTTTTCGAGGCGTCACGTTTTATTAGGCGGCAATAGGCAGCGCCTGTGTCTTCGGTCTCTATCGGGCGCGTTAGCCAGACAGGCCCCCTTCTCAGCTCCAGTTTTGCTACGTGTGGTGGCGAAAATGAAAAGGAAAATAAAATCACTGTTCGAGTTTATGCTAATAATGCTGCCGTCGTTCGGCTCCGCCAGAAACCCTATTTGCCTTCCCGTTGACCTCACGCTACACGATCGGGTCTGTATGCAACTGCAAAACTGCAGCTGGGTCGAACGGTTTCGATTACGAAACAGCTCACAACTCACGAGTCGAGTGGATCCAAAACGGTTCCACAGACCAGTGTCCCCACAAAGCCACCGCCAATGGGCTGATCAGTACGCTTAGTGGACAGTTTTACGATAGATAGATGAAACGTTACTGCTGCAATGGAAATCGTATCGTAAAGATGGGATTAGTTTCGACCGACTGTGTTGCATAACCCCGGCGGGTTTGGTGGGGTGGCCTTTTGACCATTTGGATGGACTTGAATTTTGTGTGAAAGTGCAGAAGGTTTCATATGTTTTGAGTGACATTTCGTGCCGTTTGAACCGCTGATAAAAAGCACCGGTGGTACAACACACACCTAAGATCACACGGAGGCTCACCGTTTGTTGCAATTCGCGAACGATCGCGAGTCTACTGTGTGCGCGCGCGCGCAAAGCGAAAGGTAGCGAAACGACGCACACCATCAGCAAACGGCAGCGAATCGAACGAATTATGTGACATTGGAATTCCACCATACCAAGCATACCAAGGGAGAAGCGA
This sequence comes from Anopheles longipalpis, assembly GCA_016170015.1. NCBI lineage: Eukaryota > Metazoa > Arthropoda > Insecta > Diptera > Culicidae > Anopheles > Anopheles longipalpis. The sequence continues at coordinate 22,373,695 of CM028103.1, read as the reverse complement.
ATGTAACGCGAGCGCAAGAGCGAGAGTACGATAGCAGCGAGTGCGTTCACGTTTTGGTCCACCATTAAAATGAACAGCTTCCACGGTACAATGTTGGCTGGAGAATGGTGTACTACTGAAGGGTTGAACTGAGGCAATGGTAATGAGAAGAGGTGCAGAAAGAGGGAGACAAAAAAAAAACGAATGCACTGCAAACCCCGGAATCGAATTTACCGCGCATGAAACTTCGCTCCTTGGCCGTGTTCCTTCCCAAACCACCCTGACCGGTTTTTGCTTCATGCCTCGTGGATCGTACAAAAAAAAAACGCACGCTCCATTGTGGGCTCGCACATAAGGTGATGCTGGTTATGCTGCGATCAACTACACCTCCCTGCAGCCACCGTCGTGACGTTGTGCCCCGTATCCAAGGTCCAAACCACCCCAGTACTACGGAATGGAATGAACCAAACCAAACCAGTCCGGTTGGTTTTGTCGACACCGTGTGCCTGCCGTGTGATATCCAGTTCTGCTCCCCAGGACCGACCGACCGCACCGAAGAGCTTTGGGGTGGTAGCCCGGTACCTGGGTCTGGTTTTTCCTTTTTTAGATCGTTTTTCCTCTCGGCAAGCTTGCCGAGCGCGATATCGCTCGCTGTCGAAACCGCACCCGCGTGGTTGACTGAGGTTTGTTTTGCGTACGGCTAACTACCCCAACATGCCTTTCGGCGTTCCTTGACGACCTCGTGAACATTTTAAGCGTGGCGGTCGATGATATTTTGGGTGTTGCGGTGGCATTGAGCGTTATATTTGCATCGTCTAGGGACTATTTTTATGAGCCGATCAGCGCAGTAAAAAGAAGCATCTCATTATTGTGTTGTTTTTTGGGGGGGCTTTGGAAAAATGGAATGGATTTAACAGCAAAGTGTCAGATGTTGTCTATTAAGTCTGCATAATTTAAATTGTTGTCAAACATATATCGTTTTTTGCTGTGTATTTCTGCTCGAGCTACCAACATCTTCAAACATGAAATCATTGTTATAAGTATAAACGACTGAACAAGAATTGCAATGTACTGAAGATAACATCAGTTTTACGAAAACCGTAACATGGGTCCGAGTTATGAGGTCATAAGCATATGAGCTGTATATACCGGCACACAAATAGAATGCTCCAGAAGTGAATCACCGCATAAAACCCGGCCAGTTCTAGTTGCAAACCTCTCGACGATTTACGTAAGCGTGATGAATAATACTCAATAACTTCTTGGATTTCTAAAGGGGGGAACGAGTTTGTCCGCCATACTAGCGCGTCACAGAAATAATCTATAAAGGACCCATACTGCTCATGGAAAGAAAAATTCCAATCTTCGCAATATAAACAGCAGTATCAGCTGACCATAAGCGAACATTTTCGGATGATGAGTGATTACATAGAAAAATTGTATTGGACGGGGTAACGAATTACTCTCGCAGTGCTTCAAATTGCACCATCCAAATTGCTCTCCGCTTGATTCGATAATAAGCTGACCGATTAAGCGGATCAATGGTATAGTAGTTGCAGCGTATTTCGTTTCTATTTCGATACGTTTTCGCATGACGCGATTGCTAGACCTTCTGGCTGACCCGGGCCCACAAACACAGACGGCTTAACATTTACGCAGCATTGAGCGTAGGCATGGAGGTAAATATGCTAATTGCGCCAAGTCTTTGGGCTTGGGTTTCCCGGGGACGTACAGCAGGTAGCAGTGTCTGTGTGGTAGGAAGCGTGTACGGGTTTGTTGTTTGGCTTCCTAAATCCCGAATCCCTCCATTGGGCATACGAGGGTGTAGCAGACATTGTGGAAGCGTCAGTCATTATTTGCCAATAGTTTTACGCTCACAGTTTTACGCTGATTCACTTGCGTTTTCTAGACAGGCTAGATGGCGGAACTGTATGGAATGTAACACCACGATACCGCCACCAGCACCCATCCCCTGTATGCGACCAGGGGTGAAAACATAACCCCACCCCGGGGGCAATTAGACAATATTTATTAGCTGAATGCTGATAAATTAACGATTTTATCACCGTTACGCTGTTGGATGTGTTGAGGAAGGTTTCGTAACACCAAGATCTAGAGGATCACCGAGTAATAGCGTTTGTTGCTTGTCTACAACGTCTAGTGTTTATCATCCTGAGGTTTTTGGTCTAATTTGCTTAATCTCCACCTACCCCGAGCCATTTCACATGCCGGTGATAACGATGCAACCACCCGGACAGGGAGAGTCAGTAACTGAGTCAGCGACAAACAATGTCAAAAATGTGTGGCCCGTTTCGGTTCACTTCAGCACGCATAACGTGTGGTGGGGAGGGTGTTGGTGCATATGTGTTTGGGTGCTTCGTTAAAAAAAAAAGTTGCAACCCCTCCTCATGGTGACCATTATTGTGTGTATGGACATACACAGCGGGCAAAACACATATATCGCGTGAATCACATGCGCACGTTGTATTCGGTGTGCTTCTTGGCCTTTTTGGGGCTGTGAGCGACTCGTTACGGAATGTGGTTTTTTACCGGTTTTTTTTTCTCTCTCCCTCGATATTTTGTTGTTGTTGATGAAACGATTTTTGTTCGTCTGTAATGTCGGCCGTTGTTTTTTTTTGGGATTTGCTTTTTGGTAGTGACGATTTCTCCAATGGTTTAAATGGTTTTAGATCTTCCCATCTTTTAACTGGTTCCGAAATTTAAACATTTTGTTTGTTTGTGAAAAAAAAGATGCAAATGGACTCTGCTACTCACCATTGATGCTGGATAAAGATAACACTCGTGAAGGGGGAAAACTATTTCAACTCGGGTATATTGGATGACGATCAGATTGAAGGATGCGTCCTGTTGCGGTTGTGTCCTACAACAGTTGCGGCCAAACAACAACAGCGCGAAACTGTTTTGCTGTTCTTCCCACCGTACAGTGTTGCCTTTAAGTTTAAGGGAACAATTACACCTAACACCTAACGTCACAAAATGACGCACAAATAACACAGCTTTTCTTCCACTAGCACCGCTCAAACAGGGCTGGGATTGCCTTCACTTATTGTGGATCGGAATATCCGATTACGATATTATGACACACTGCCACGATACGGCCACTTGTTGCACTGTTGGATAGCTTCACACCCGTTTTCCACACAACCGCTACCGGTCACCACCTGGTCAACCGTTAGCAAAAGCAATGGAAAAACAATCACGCAATATAGTACACGAATTTTAAATATTCTAAATTCTTCTGCCCCTTTCGTTTCGATTGATAGTGGGTTGTTGTTTTTTTTTTTTGCTTCTTTTTTTTGGGACTCCTTTACTTCTTCAGACACATTCGCACACGCCTGCAGAGGGTTGAATTTAATGCGCTCTGTTTTCTTGCACAACCGCTTCCAGCCGGTTGTTTCTTGATTCTATTTCACTTGTTTCTTTTCCCTCGTTTCTTTTACGCCACATACACAAACACATTAGACCGCGGTTTGGGACCAGATGGGAGACGGAACCAAATCTTTTACCCAATCTTGTTGGTACTGTGGCGGCTGATGCTGCTACTACCTTTCTACTCTCATCTGCTTCTTTACATACACACATACACACGCACACACATACGCGATCGCGATCGAGCTGTACTGATGCACTTGCTGCAACTTCAGACTGTTGTTGTTTTTCTTTTCGCTTTGCGCTTAGAAAGAATGCACCAAGGGGTTGGACAACCAAATCAGAGCCCTTTTTTACACAAGCAAATGGCGCACGCGCACGCACACACGCACGCAAACACAATACACGTACACGCGTTTGTAATCGTCAGGAATGTTATAACAATTAACGCACAGCATGTGGTATAGTAAAAGGCTGGTGAACCGTTTTGTTGTACCTGGTTTGCTGTACGCGTATATCTTCTAAGGTCGTTCCTTCACTTTCTGATGTGTATTTTGTTTTGGGTTGTTTCGTTTTTCTTTTCTTCCTGTTTTGTTTCGTCGATGCGTTTTTTGTTGCACATTAAAATAGAAGAAATCACATTAACTTTACTTAACACAACTGTTTCACTCATTCTGCTACTGTTGCTGAATTGAGTTTCGCTTCATTTGTTGCGTATTTGCGTTTCCTGGTCACGGCACCACAGCACAGTAACAGCACTTTAGCAAGGTGAACAATTGAGCGTAATTTTAAGCACCACAAATAAACAAACACAACGTTGCTTGTGGTTGTTATTGTTCACGGTAGTGAGCGAAATATTATTTCCTAATTGCATTCATTCGTAAATCTCACTTGCACGTGGTACGCTTTTTCTTTTTTTGCTTGCTTGCTTCACTATCGTGTCTCGTTCGTTTCACCACCGTCTTTACCCTTGTTTGGTTCACTTCTACGCACACGGGCGTACGGGCGGCACTATAGCACGCAACAAACGCTCTCGTTCAGCTCACGCAGCGGAAAACCTTTGCGGTTGAGTTTCTCCAGCAGATTGAAAGTGTTCGCGCTGGAAATATTTTCGTTAAGGGGTCCGAACCAACTTGCTGCTCGCCCGTCACCACCAACACCGACAACGTCGATGCAAGTTGTCCGTCGCCATTGCGCTGGAATTCCTGCACACATACTGACGCAGCAACAATGGCTGCCGCAACCGTGTATACTGTACGCTGTTAGGGGTAGGAAGGCAACGGCATAAGGGTGGAAGCCTTGTGTAGTTTAAGGTATTACAGTGCAGTGCCAATTAAATTCCATACCGTAAAATTAGATGGAAATCATGCTTTTAAAGTATTGAAAATAAAATAAGTTGTTTGCTACAAACTATAATATTTAATTAAAATGGACATTCGTTGAAGAGATATTAATAAAATGGCCGAGATGGAAAAATTCTTTTCCAGTACTTTAAAATCATTTCCCAGAGTGTTGAACAGTTTTGGGCAAGGTTTGTCGCTGGAGTTGCTCGTTGGTACGCACGTTTTGGAATCCACTGCTGTTGCTGCTGCTGCTGATGATGATCGCGTGGTTTTGAGACTCGTTTCCGTGCCGCAGTGTGCGTGCCAACGTTGAAAAATGTATGCTGAATCTCAAAAGCAATAAACAGTGCCGCGCCATCTCTTTCTAGCGCCCTAGATACATGTGAGCCACCGTCTCGTTTTGTCCCTTTATGTTGCCACCGTGCCCTGCCTGGAATGTTTTTCCCCATGCCGCTCATGTTTACCACCGTACCATTCGTTCCATCGATCGCTGTTCTCGGTTTGGCCGCTAGGGGATTTCTTACCCATCTCTGTTGCGCTCGTACGCGATTGCCCGCTGATGCTATAAGCGCTGCAGCACCATTTTACAGTGCTCCCATCGTACCGCTATCCGCACGGTTCGGTGTAAGCGTGTTCTCCTTCGCGATCCCCCATTTTAACGCGTTCGACCGTTCCACAAGTATCTAACTATTTGCTGTCTATTTTCTTTCCTATCTTCGCTTTTCTTTCACCTTCGCCAGCGCGGACGCGCGACATGATCTTCGATCGGTCGGCGGGTCCAGCGGTTTACCTGCGACCGCGGGTTACCGGTTCCGTCGGTGTATTGGTGGGATGCTTGGCATGCAACCTCAGCGGTTTGAACTTCGCTGCGTTCAGTACCCGTTGTTCCTCGAACGAGTCGCCCGGTCCATGCCGCACATCTCCGCTGCCCACCGTAGCTCTCGCTACGTTTTCTTGCTCTCGCTGGTTTCCTTACCGTGAACCCTCCGTAAAGTCGCGGAGGGCATCGTT